>OZ024696.1:15345330-15945330 GCA_964016905.1 Perithous albicinctus | reverse complement strand
TTCTCGGCGCAACGGTCCTCTATCTCAACCACGATAACCATCCTTTCAGACCTCCGATGGGACACACCCGCGGTGTGTCAGCCTCCACACGAATTTCTGGAAGCAAAATCGTCAACGTATCTCTCTCGCTTTTTTTCTTTTTATTTTCTCACGAGAGCTTATTTAATTTATGACAATTTATCTGCCATTTCGTACTTCTTTTCGCTTTTTGATGATGATATACGATTATGGGAATATTAATTAAGGGAAGGAAGATCAAATTTATGGATATTCAACGACAGATATTCGGCTTTGAATATCCATAAATGTGATCTGCCTTCGCCGTCTTCGTGGACGCTAGTATTTTTTTGGAAAAATTATGAAGTGTCGATCTATGAAATGATGAACTTTTTTTCGTCACTTTTAATCGAGAACATCTTTTTTTGTAAATTCGCGAAAGTAACAAAATTTTTGTGTGTATTTTTTTTTTCAAATTTAAAAGAAAAAAGATTATTATAACTAAGTATTTAAAAGGCTGTGCGTGATATCTAAATATTTTTTGTTCGGCTAATTTCTTCGGCAATATTCTTTTTCGTGCCAAATGTGACAAAATAAATAATGAGTAATAATAAAAATATGCCTTATTTACGCGCTGGCCTGCAATAAATTTCACATGCTTATAAAACATTTCGTTGATTCAATTACCGTTGTGAGACCTTAATTAGCATTTTTAATAAGCGGTTTTATTATTATTACACGAGACAATAATGTTTTATTAAAAGTTAAGTGTGTTAAATTAACCAATTACGTTCTACATCTTTAATCAACTGAAACCCCAGGCACTCGTATTTTTTCTTCTCTATTATTGCATCGGAATATTCGGTGAGACGTAGAAGAATATTATGTCCATTACACGTTAGTGTTTTGGTTTTATTCGTAAGAATACGAGTGTGGAGAGTATATGTTGCCAGGTGCGTCGCGAGTCTGACCATAGTTGACCCTAACCACTGTAGCGAGTGTCGTCGACCCGCAGGGAGTTGAAAGCATAATCATGTAACGACCTACCTACCAACTGGGCTTACAAATCTCGGACGAACGACATGGCGCAACAGCAGGTTTCGATTCTTCGCTTTTTTTTGTTGCTGGAATCTCATTACAACATATAGGAAATTAACGTACAAACCCAAAAAAAAAAAGGATTAAGAATTCTTATCAACATTTTTTAACCATTAAAAAAGTATGAAAAAATTGAAAAATTCTAAATGGCGGATCCAATATGGCGGACAAAAATGAAAAAGTAATTAGATTTGGATGAAACTCGGTACTCTGAGGTTTTTGAGGTTGCTGATTATGAAACTGAACTTGAAATTTTGATATTCAAAATGGCGGATCCAATATGGCGGACAAAAATGAAAAAGTAATTAGATTTGGATGAAACTCGGTACTCTGAGGTTTTTGAGGATGCTGATTATGAAACTGAACTTGAAATTTTGATATTCAAAATGGCGGATCCAATATGGCGGACAAAAATGAAAAATCAATTAGATTTGGATGAAACTTGGTACTCTAAGGTTTTTGAGGTTGCTGATTATGAAACTCAACTTGAAATTTAGATATTCAAAATGGCGGATCCAATATAGCGGACAAAAATGAAAAAGTAATTAGATTTGGATGAAACTCGGTGCTCTGAGGTTTTTGAGACCGCTGATTACGAATCTAAACTTGAAATTTAGAAATTCAAAATGGCGGATCCAATATGGCGGACAAAAATGAAAAACTAATTAGATTTCGATGAAACTTGGTACTCTGAGGTTTTTGAGGCCGCTGATTACGAATCTGAACTTGAAATTTAGATATTCAAAATGGCGGATCCAATATGGCGGACAAAAATGAAAAAGTAATTAGATTTCGATGAAACTCGGTACTCTGAGGTTTTTTAGGCCGCTGATTACGAATCTAAACTTGAAATTTAGATATTCAAAATGGCGGATCCAATATGGCGGACAAAAATGAAAAACTAATTAGATTTGGATGAAACTCGGTACTCTGAGGTTTTTTAGGCCGCTGATTACGAATCTGAACTTGATATTTAGAAATTCAAAATGGCGGTTCCAATATGGCGGGCAAAAATGAAAAAAATAGACAGACGAAACTCGGTGCTCTACAGGGTGGGCCTAAAATAAAAATCCAAAATTTTCCGAACATTTCTTTTTTTTAAATATATTTGGAGACGATTTGGAGGGTGACCGTGACAAAATTCGTCGATACCCCAAATAAGAACCAGCCTAAATATGTACACGCGTAATTTACATACTTAATGTCAGGGTAATATTACCTTTTATACATTCGGTTAACATTGCTACGACATTTACTTTGTTAATTGGGACAGTTGGTTTATATGGTTCGCTATTTCGAGTGAAAATTTGGTTTTCATAGCGGACGCAATCAACGTGAAAATAGTTACGACAACAGAATTAGAGTACATATTAACCAAAACCTTAGCAAGTCGTTCGGCATACTTAGTCGTACCAATTCAAGATCCTGAGAATTCGTAATGATACCCACAGAAATTCTCTAAATAATCAAAAGATGTTTCTACCATCCTTTCGACATTACAATATATACACAGAGAGTAAGGCCAAACTTTAGTTTTACGAAGGTATTAAACGTCGTTGTTACACGCATAAACGTTCTTGAAACCCGTCGTTTTCCAACAATTCAGAAATTACTGTTGAATAAGAGAATCGTAAAAGCTTCTCTCTCGCTCTTCCTCTCTCTCTTTCTCTCTCTGGTACATATTCAGAACGATCTACGCTTCCCGGACAATCTGCTAAGTAGAACGTTAAAACCCGGAAGTGGAATAATTCGGATATAGAATTCTGTGTTAAGAGGGAGTCACTAAAAAAAAAAAAAAATTGATTTTCAGAGATTTGTATATATATATATTTTTCATCCAATAAATATGAAATAAATATATTATTTCAGGATAAGAATAAACAATTTTCTGTCGCTACATAAAATCAATTAAAAAAATATAAATCTCTGAAAAACATTTCTCTCTTTTTTTTTTACTCGCAACCCTTATAATTAATTTAATCTATGGTTTTTGGTGTATTTTGTTCATAGATCTGAATGCCATGAATGCCCTGAAATGAGTTCGCATATTAACGCTTTGCGAGCATTATTCACGCGATAAATTAGCATTCAGCCAAAACAATGAACGATGGAACGGTTTATCCGTTTATGAATCGCGTAATATAGGTAACGCGATACATTTCTCGAGTGCGTAATATAGGAAAATCGAGAGAGCGTCGTGCGAACGCTAATAAATAATTGCTATTGCATAATATTGCATAAGTGTGTGTGTGTGTGTGTATATTATAGGAACGTACGATTGACTGCGTGAGTATAATGATATCCGAGGGGAAACCGATCTATTTCATTGCCATATATACATATGCCTCTGTGACCTGCTTTGTACACCAGACTTCCAATTTGGAATATTACTGCGAATTAATTATTACTGGAGTAGTGTAATAATGCTACTGGCAGTCGTAATATATCAGCCAAATCGGCAAAACTTTGACTCTAACTTTAATATTTTGTTTAAATATTATTAAAACTGCTCCAATTATCATTATCATTATCATTATCATTATCATTATCATTATCATTATCATTATCATTATCATTATCATTATCATTATCATTATCATTATCATTATCGTTATCGTTATCGTTATCGTTATCGTTATCGTTATCATTATCATTATCATTATCATTATCATTATCATTATCATTATCATTATCATTATCATTATCATTATCATTATCATTATCATTATCATTATCATTATCATTATCATTATCATTATCATTATCATTATCATTATCATTATCATTATCATTATCATTATCATTATCATTATCATTATCATTATCATTATCATTATCATTATCATTATCATTATCATTATCATTATCATTATCATTATCATTATCATTATCATTATCATTATCATTATCATTATCATTATCATTATCATTATCATTATCATTATCATTATCATTATCATTATCATTATCATTATCATTATCATTATCATTATCATTATCATTATCATTATCATTATCATTATCATTATCATTATCATTATCATTATCATTATCATTATCATTATCATTATCATTATCATTATCATTATCATTATCATTATCATTATCATTATCATTATTATTATTGTAAAAAAAAATTAGAATTGTTTAATAAAAAAATCTTGAAGACAGAAGGGTATCTTTTCATTTAATCTATAAGCAACTTGGAAAATTCATAATATAACTCGAAATTGCAAGAGCCAACGCTCAAAGGTTTTCTCATGTATAAGGAAAGTCTCGATTAAAGTTGCAGGAGTGGAGGATCGCCTCCTAACTCCATATAGACCGGGACCTAAGGCTTCCCCAAGTCTTTGGAGTGCACTTTCTGACTTCCCACGAGTCATACAAAGACAAAGCAGAGAGAGAGAGAGAGATAGAGTGAAAGGCAGCAAAAGGGACAGCGAGTCAAAAAGGATTTCTTGGCAACCGCGACAAACTCCTCAGTTTTCAGTACATATGTAACGTTCATACATAAAGCAACAACGACAGGAAGGCGAGATGTCAGACCAGGTTTAGACGCACATGGGCTAATTATGAGAAAACGGGGTCAGTTTGAAAACTCCTGAAAAGCACGGTCGGTATAACAAAGAGGACAAAACAGGAGAAAAGGCAGAACTGAGAAAATGGCAACGACACACCCGTACAGATATTGTCTATATGTTCATATGGGGAATTTCAAACCAAAATCGCCTGGCTTTGAATTTTTTTTTTTTTTTTTACATTTTTAAGAAAAAAAGCAATTCATGACTTTTTGTAATTTTATGCATTATTTTTATTATTCTATCTAATAGTGTCGAATTTCAAAATATTTTATATATCAAAATTAGGTGGTTTGTTAAGTATTTCACTTTACAATAAAAAATATTCGGTAGATCTTTATTTTTTTTTTTTTCAGGTATATTTGTTCATTTTTCGAGTCGCGGTATTTAAGAAAAAAAATCCAATTAATCTCAAAATGGTGAAGATAAAAATAAATTTTGCCAAAAAGAAGAAGCAAATTTTTCGAAAGAATGGAAAATTATATAATATTTTTTTAATCTACGAAGCCTCTCAATCGTATTAAAAATTGCGGACCCAATCGAAAGGGTCAAGGGTCAACGGTCAGCGAGAAACTATGAGGTGGAATTCCCCATATAAATATAAATAAATATAAATATTCAATGAAAGTGTATTTTGAAATATACTTTCATACCAAATGAAAAGCGCATTCTTGATAGACGTGACGCGAAATAGCGTATATATACGTGTCGAGTTTCTCGTCGGTGTCACCGTCTCGCGTTTGTTAACCGGAGAAACTTGGCCGTAGGGATTTCTTGGATGGGATGCTGGGAGTCGAGGCTATATGTAGTTTGCGGTGAACTACCCTCTGGCATATAAGCATGGCTATATACAGCTGTGTATAGTGCAAAAGAGTAGACTACGAGGACACGAAAAAGCGAGACTCTTCGTTGGAGTCTTCGCGCGAAACACGCTCAAGAACGAACTTTTAGCCACAATTCTTGCTCCCCGTTAATTATTTAAGTTTTAACCGCGACCAACGCAAGCCCATGATACCGCTTGACGGGGAGAGGACTTTCCGGTGGGCGGCTAACTATATAGCCTCTCACTCGTGTTCTCGTATTCTCAAAGGAATGCATCATCGTAAAGTGCCGAGCAGTATGCACAGACAAATGGTCACCTTCAATTCTATCCCTTATTTCACTTGGCCCGATGTCCAAGATCACGAAACAGGATATACTTTCTATCGTAACCTCAGAGGTGTCGTAATAGTATATTACGACACGAGTGCGATCAACATTTTTCTGACGAATTTCAATTTCGCTACGCTTAGCGTGCGAGAACCAGGCACTTCTCGCACTAGTGCGATAAAATTGTACGAATCGCGTGATAACTGACACTCGTTAAGAAAAAATTTCATCGCACTCGTATCGTAATATACTATTATTTCACGAGTGCGATAAGTAGGCACTTTTCACACCGCGTGGCATAATGTACTACATTTCGATACTAGTGCGAAAAAAACTTTTTCCTGACGAGTGTTGCAATCACACGAGTTGAGAAGAAATTTCTCGCACGAGTTTCGTATACAAACTTTATTACACGAGTGCGAGAAGTAGGCACTTTTCACACCGCGTGGCATAATGTACTACATTTCGATATTAGTGCGAAAAAAACTTTTTCCTGACGAGTGTTGCGATCACACGAGTTGAGAAGAAATTTCTCGCACGAGTTTCGTATACAAATCTATTCCACAAGTGCAAGAAGTAGACACTTCTCGCACTCGTGGAATAAAGTTGGCACTCTAGTAGTGCGTGGCATAAAATATGTTGCACGTTACTTTTTTTTAACTAAGTATGATAGAAATATATTGTCAAACGTAAATAAGTTGATTTTTTGTTCAAATTGGAAGAGATAAAAAAAATTATTAAAAAAAAATATTTTTTACTGTCCACAGTCAGATGAAAATGTAATAAAAAATTTTTCTTTTTCAGCATGAACGGAGCACTCTGAACTAAACTACGAAATGTATGATTACACGACTATTTATGTGGGTGAGATTTACTTTTAGCTTGGATCGCAAATGTGCGTCACTATAAGTAGTTACAGGATTCACGTGAAACGCGGCTGGTGGACTCTCGGATTACACTTTGCCGCGGCGAAAGCAACGTCCGCAATCATCACACACAGTTCTCCACTATGTACGGGGTGTAATTATAAGTTGCTATTGGAAGACCCCGAATTACTTGGCACGCTGACGTTACACCCGCGACAGAGCCGATTAAGCAACGTACCAAAACCGGATGATGAAGCCACCCCCGCATTGAAGTACGAAACTGAATAGACTCGGTGGTGTGCAATACGATGCTTTTGCATTCCGAAGCAACGGACCTCCCGAGTTGTCGCTGGAAACCCAGAAGTTTGGTCGATTATGTGAAACATTGACGTGACGATAAAAAAAAAAACAGCACTATTGGAATTTTGTGGGAGAAAAAAAGCAATTCTATTCACTGGTTTATCAATTCTTAACTAAATTTGTCAATGTACATTTTTTCTATTTGTAACTAATGCTCAATCATTTAAAAAAAAAATTTTTTTAATTTTTCTTACAAAAAAAGCTTTTATTTATTTTTTCAGGAAATAGTTTTTTTTCTTTAGCCACATTTCTCAAAAACTATGAGTTACAGAAAAAAAAAAATGATTTAAACGTTGTGGCTTTGTGATATAATTTTTTTCAAATAAATTTGTCGACCTGATTAAATATATTACGATTATTTTTTTCTTGATTATTTGACGTAGTCTCTCCTGTCCTGAATCATATAATATCGCGAAGACAGCCGGAATTTCTTCTCGAAGGTTATCAGTTCCCTGCAAGAAAAAAAAAAAAAGAAGAAGCATCATTTACGACTTGATTAATGCTCCCATTATAATACAGTATAACTATATCGAATCGCTTGAAAATCACCTCACAAGAAACACATAAAATGTGTGCTTATAATGATATCCTCTCACGTACTTGAAATGAGTCTTTGCGATTTGATGAGCGAGATAAATTTTATGAAGCAAACGCTTCGAGTAAAAGCTCTCAAAGTCCTTGACGTAATAATGCGTTTCAGCCTCATCGTTGGTCAGTAAAATACAATTCCACGGTGACCATTCGTCTTCAACGTTGAATCTCACCAACAGTAAATTAAACAAATCCTCGTTTTCACTTACAATCGAATGGCCGTGCCATATATTGTTCACCAAATGATAAATTCCTGGCTCGCGAATAACGTACAGCAAACTTGAGTAACAATTGCGTTTTTGTTCATCGGCACGTATGCCATTTAACAAAAATTTATAAGGACCGTAATGACGTTTATCAATGTTTTGCTGCTTCAGCCACGAACAACCTAGAATTGTAATATTTTCACAGATTAATAGGATATACAATTTCTAAAAGGCACATGATTCAGTGTACCACTGAGAAATATCTCTAGCCAGAGATTCCCAAGAGAGTGCGGGGGCTTTAAATGAAGTCTCAACCTCTGGTGTAACTTTATATATAATGATGGTACTTACTCATGCAACACGATAACTTTTTCATTCTAACGTGAGCTGGAAAATTGCGATAAGGAAAGATTTTCATGCAACTTCGACAGAGTAATTTCTTCGTTTCCAATGGCTCAGCGATGTCGTACGGTGAATTTAAGATCGACGCTACATCAGTGATGCACGTACAACTTCCTACTTGGCTCACGAACTTTAGATAGGACACTGAAGAAAGTTCAAGACATTTTTTTTTTTTAATTTCTTTTTAAAGCCCTCTAAAACGAGATTTTTTTTTTTTTTGGAGTCGTATAATGTCAGGACATTTGATAAAAATTGATCGTACATATTTTCAACAGGAAATATTAAAAGCAGGTGAAAGTCGAATTTATGAATTTCTGTTTAGAGTTTTGATCACTAATTAAAAAAAAAATAATAATAAATTGTATACGATTTTTTTTTAACAAATTGTCGAACGTCATATTTTGATAAATCTGGAAAAATGGTGAAAAACCTTTTTTGGAAAATAAAAATTTTTAGTAACCGAGCTGAAGTGGACCGGCAAATCCTTGTATTTTTATCGGTCTTTTTTTCAACAACAAAAAATGGAAAAAATTAGAAAAAATTGTAACTTTACGATGTATGTAACATATAATTTTTAGAATTTTTTCTTTTTCAGATTGAACTGTCGTACTTGAGATTCTATCACGTAATTTTTTCAGCCACGTATCTTTCACTCCATTCGCGACAAGTCCAATTTCCTGATTCATCAAGCGAACAAAATTCTCAGCTGGAATGCAGCTGTGTGAATTTTTCAGTGAATTCTTCAAGAGCATCAACAATTGAATCCGTTCCTCGGTGCTCAAATCGTTTTTCGATAAATCATCGTAAATACTCTTGTATTCACGAGCCTTTTGAGTTCTCAATGTAATCATCTCAACAGGCTTTGCTTTGTAACCGTTCCATCTTATCGGCTTGGAATTTACTGTTAAAAAACGTATTCGCTTTCTTGCACGATGATCTCTGACTAAATGTTGCCGGTGTCTGTCGATGGCCTTCAGCATTTCAGTGGTTTTTTCCAATATTCGACAATTTTCAGCGACTCTTGAACCGGCAAACATTTTATTGTTTATCGTATCTAAACGAGAGACTCTCCAGCTCTCAATTAAATTGAACAATTTGTCAAAATCAACACGAGATTGAGGATAAGTTTGACGACGAATCTCCTCCTTGTAGCGCTTTCTAAAAAAATTATAATATTATTATTATTCACTGTACAGATAGCAATTTTTTATCGAAAATATTTTCAACGGGTAAAAAAAATATTTTAAAAATATATAAAATAAACGTTTAAAAATGTATTTTCTGTTCTGCATGAATGCTTTGATTCGACATAAAAAAATCAGACTTTGATGAATCCTTTAAAAAATTGCTTTTATTTTAAATACCAAACCTGAGAGCCTCGGCTTTCTCTTCTTCTAACTTTTTGCAGTCCTCAATCTTTCGTTTGTAGCCTCTTGAATAATCCTTTATGGCTTTTAATATTCGATAGGCTCGATAGGATCTTTGAATAATTCGAGCATTATCATCGAAATTTAATCGCTTCTGCATGTCATCTTGAGTCTCGTATGGTTTTGCAATTACGTTAATGTCTGAAGAACTTGTCATGAAATGATCTTTCCTATATATTAACAAAAATTCTCTCTAGTAATAATTGAAGTACCTGTTTTGCCAGAAGTTTCACAAAGTACATTTTATGGAATGATGTATAATTGTATTTTAACAGAAAGTTTGTGTCCACAGAAATATTTGTGTTAATTTGACACAGTTTTTCTCTGAATTTATAATTTTACAGAATAAGCATAAAGTGTATTAAAAATTCTGTAATTTCTTTTTGTACAATTATTACGTAATCTTTACTATTATTTTTAACACATTTGATTTAGCAAAATAATTTCTGTGTAATTCACACATTTTGTTTTCTGTAAATTCAACAAATGATTTTTTTGTTACTTTTAAATTAAACAGAGAAATCCGTGATTTATACAAATTTTCTGTCAAATTAACACAATTTTGTTAATTCGTAATCTGGAACTCCAATTTTACAGATAACATTTTTACTGTGTATGACTGTAATTAAATGAACTGCAATTTGTAATTTTTCGCTAAATGGGAATTTATCCAATAATTGGTTTTACAAAATCATACAATTCAACCAATTAACACAAATAACACAAGTAACTCATCTTGAACTAATTTAAAAAAAATAAAATAAAGACATTCTCAATGATGAATAATTAAAATAAAACTTGTATCAAGATTATAAAAAATTAAAAAATACTGATTTATATAAATTTTACATCTGCCATTTTTTTTCACTACAAAATTGGAGTAACAATTTGAAAAGCGCTGCAAAAAGGCCTCAGTTCAGAAAAGTATGAATAACAGTAGCGTTCCTAAAAAAAAGGGATTTTCAATGCAATTTAATTACCGCCACATTTGAGTTGATCGATCGCAAAGCGACTGAGACGCAGCTTCTTTTATCTCGACGCACTGAACTTCGCGTGTCCGAGTATTTTGCCATTCTACTCGTTTTAAAGCTGGTCCCGTTTGTGAAGCAGCATTTAAATATTCTACACCCGTGATCTTATTACGATATCCTCCTAAGAATGGTTTGATTATCCGACGATTCTCGACTTCCGTAATTAAAACCATGATCACTGCTGCTTTAAGTAAAAAAAAAAAAAAGATAAAAATTTAAATGATTATAAGGCATTATTTATCAACTAAGCCACTATTTTCTAATTAATTTTTTCTTTTCGCCAATTTCAAAATGTTGTTCTTTTGCTCCTAATTTTATTATAACCTACAGCGTTATGTGCAGAAACTATAGAAAAAAATTGGCACATATTCATAGAGATAAAATATATTTTTCAAAACTTGTAGTCGCTGAAGTTAATAGAAAATGCCTTAAATGTTGTATTTTTAACGCCGATAAATATTACATTCTCACAGAGCTGCATTAATATTTGTCACGAAACGTCAAAAAAAAAATCACCTTAACATTTGTCAGTAGTCCTTCAATTATTTTAATGAAAAAAACGTACTTTTTTGTATTAAATAATTGAAAGGCATTTTTGTAATTTCATTTGTCGTAATTTATTAATGAATTTTGCTACACCTCAGTAAATCCGCCAAAGGACAACTTCACGAACGGGGCATAGAATTTATGAACAAATGTACATATGCTGGAGAAAAAGGGGCGGGAAAAAAAAAGAAAAAAATAACGAAGGAATAAAGTCGATTTTTGTGATTTCGCGAAATAAATAATCAAGGTCATTTCGAATGCAAGAGGAGAACGTATATCGAGGGACAACTATCGTTGTTTTCTTTTTTTCTTTTTTTTCTTTGTACGAATATAAAATCACACAAGTTTGATCAATGGAAAATGTTGATGACACGAAAAATCGAAGACTGGCGGCTCTTTGGAATCCTTCTTATGCCCACCGGCTAATAGTTTAACCACGATGAAATTCGTCTTTGACACCTTCAGCAGATCGTTTATCTAAAATTTAGATCTTTTTGTTAGACCAGCAGTTTTTTTTTATTCTTTAAGATAAGAGAATTAAAGTTTACCTCATTGATCGTATTCGCGTTTCCAGGAGACAACGAAAGTGCACAATCCAACATATTTCTAGCTCTGTCAAAGTGCCGGCACGCAGCGTAATATTGCTTTTCACTAGTTACCGATTCCTGGAATATTGTATATTAAAATTTATTATGGAAGTATTTATCGATAAAATGCTAAAATATACATATTTATATTTTTTCTAAATCGTAAAAAGTTACTTATATGAGGCAAAACACGTCAAATCGATTACCCAGATTTTTCATATTCACAAAAAATGATGATGATTTTTTTTAAATTGTGTTCTGAGAGATTGAAAAATTTACAGATTTTTTGGAGGCATACTTCAGCCGTTAAAAAATACTGACTGATTTCAATCAGTAAACAATATTGTGTTGAATTTATGGTACAAAGATTCAAGAAGTTTTTACCAAGTATTTCGAAAATTAGAAGATTTGCGGAATTTTCTAAATTTTACGTCACATGTGCATTAAATTTAATCTACCAGTCGATGAATAAAATTACCGGTATTTTAATTGAAAATTTGAGTAATTCAACTCACGTTTCTTTTTTGTATTTGTGAATTAGTCAAATCGAAGAATTTCTGGTAATCCGCGGCAGGCGGAATGAGTAGAGAGGAGAATGGCAATAATCGGTGTTCATATCGAACGCGTTCCGAGTCGAATTGAGACTCTGGAAGAGGTATTTTACCATCCATACGAAAGCCGACCAGGGCCTGAAAAGTATGAAATTGTCGATATTGAAATCGATTACTTTTGAAGAGACAAAAATATTGAGACATTATCATTTCGTTTCCAACTTTTTAAAGAGAAGACGATAGTCATGAGCAAATTATCAGGAATATTTTGAAATAATTAAAACAAATATCTTTTTGTTAAAAAAAAAAATCCTATAGTCTTCTCTTGTGTTTTAATAAATCAGAAACGAAAAACTTAGCATAAAACATTATCGTAAAAATGTACCTTGTAGTATCCACCACAAATATTCTGCATCGCCTGACACATAAGCATTTCCAAACTGTAAGGTCGCGGCGCAACTTTCTTCTTCTTACTCTTGGCGCTCTTTTTGCCACTGCGGCCTTTTTGTGCCTCGCTGTGCGCCTCCTGTTCCATGAGAAACGTATCGGCTCTCGTGAGAGCTGACACAAGCCAGCCATACAAGAATTGATAGAGATACCAGAATATGTAGTGATACTCGTGTACGGAGTAGAGTTCGAGCTCGAAACCGCTTAACAAATACATTATCATAACTCTTAACGTGTGGTAGAGAATCCAGGTGCCGAAACAGGCGAGATGCGGTCTGGAAGAGTCGCTTTTCATCGACAATGTGTGCAAGTGTTGATCAACACGTTCCGCCTGTATACAAAGAATTTGTATTTTTTTTTTGTACTTCAGGTTTTCACTATTTTTATAATTATGGATCTTTAAAAATCACTGATTTAAATATTTTCGACATTAATCGGAAAAAATTGAACAAACAAAAAATTTTGTCCGAAAATAAAAGGTGGCAAATATCTATTTAGGGGAACGTCTGATTTTGAGTGGCGAATATTTTTTTTTTTAGGAATAACCGATTTCAAGCATTAAATTTCTTTATAGGAAAAGTATCGAATGTTGATCGAAGAATATTTTTTTTTTTATGGAAAATGTTCGATTTCTAGCGGCAAATTTTTTTTAGGAGAATATCCAATATTAAGCGAAAAATATTTTTTTACGAAAAATGTCCGAAGAATTAAAAAAAAAAATTTTAATGGAAAATAACAAACCTCGTCGTGTAGTGTTGCAAAATCTTCCAACAGATGTGCGAGTTTGTCTCTCTGTCGTGCCCGATTATGACCGCTGAGTTGTAACAAGCTTCCAAATAAGGTACCGCAGTGCGCTAGAAAGCTGTCAATGTACTCCTTGGCCTGTTGATTCTGCATCAGTGGACTCTTGGGCATGAGCGCAGGCGGTGCTGTGAAATTTCTCGCCGCGTCTCTCAGCACGTCGGTGAAATTTTGCGTTCCGAATACACGATTTGTCGGCAAATATACTATTTGTAACATTGAACGGGACAATATGCAGGGACTCGAGCGGGAGAATTCCAGGAAGAAATCCTGCAAAAAAAAGATCAATATTTGGCACAAATGAGAAAAAATATATAAACACATTTACAGTCAGCAAAAAAAAATTGATTTTCTGTGTTAAAATTCTTAAGAATTTATATGTTATGAAAAATAAATTTTTCTTTGAATTTCACTACTTTATGGAGAAAATTTTCTTTTTTTATTTCTCGTTCACAATTGACATTCATTTTACCTGAGCAATTAAAGAATTTCCTGACTTTTACTGACAATTTTTTTTTCTTTTACATGTAGAGAATTCGCAGGCTTTTCTGGGGCTTTTTGACTGATGATCAGTGTGATCGAGGGTATAATTTTCGGTAACACTTACTAGAGCGCTGTGGAAGCCTGTGCAACTCGATATTTTCGTGACGACTTTCAGTCTATTCAATAATTCGTCCATATACTCCAGTGCCTCGATTCTCGGCTTGATTTTCGTGTATCTAGGAAACGTGGGCGGCAATAACCTCTGATTTACCATCGGATCGAAGCCCATTATACTTGGATGATTCGCTGAAAATATTTGTGTGCAACAAATTGAATAAAATACAGATAATATTATAAATATGTCCATTAATATTTAATACTTTGTTGATTTCTTTAAATTTCTTTTCTTTTTTTTAAGCCCAATATACTTGAATTGCTTACAGATTTCGTCGGCCTTTTCGCCTCGATTCACCGTCTTTATCATAATCTGTATCATGTCCGAAGAATTCGAGAGAAGACGTTGGCAGTCAATCAGATTTTGCAACAGCTGCTCCTTTTTGCTCATCAATGACAGCGTTTGATAGAACATTTTCGTGAATCGTATCCTCGTGTAGAGAGCCAGTCCATCGTTGTACTAAAATTTTTTAAAAAAATTACAGATGAGACAGGCTGAAATGGAAAAATGGCGAATTTCCATAAACACGTCTTTTAATTTATTTTTAAACCAGTTTTATGATCTGCAGAGTCAGCGAATTCGTAGATTTGTAGAAACGATTTTTTATGCATATCGTATGAAGAGAAATGAACTATTAAAAAAGTGTTTCAATTTTTATTATCAGCAGTACAAAAAAAAATTCCATTAAAAAATCCAATCCAGTTTCAGATACATACAAATTCTGGAAAAGATTCATTTTTAGAAAGTAAAAAAATATTTAAAAACCAATTAAATTTTTTTATAATTCCTTATATTCGGATATGAGATTTTATTATATAATCAAAATGGCGTCACGAATAAACGTATGTGAATTTTTGGCCGATTTTTCTTTTTTTTTTTACTGATGAAAATAAATGGAACATACTTTTTCGACTAAAATCGGCGGAGCGCAGACTAAAAAAAATGAATAATAATATATTTCACCTGTTTCTCAGTGTCATCGTCAACAGGTTTAATTCGACTCTTTTTGTGCAATTCCTCTTCTACTTCACGGAGCATAGATATGGCTTTTTGTTCGGTGATATCTTGCTGCAGCCTGTATCCATAAGTAACGCTCTGAAAGTCCTCTTCCTCAAACACGAGAGCTTTGTTTATGCAATCCTTGATAATTTCGATAATCTTATAAATGGCATAGCAGAATGTTTTCAGTGTCTTGTCAACAATCTGTCCCGGTTGATGAAGATACAAATTCGTGAAGACAGTTTGCGCCAAGCTGTGACCTTCCAGCCACGATACTATGCACGAATACGTTGAATCTATGATTCCTATGACTTCTGATGGACTCAGATTGTCGAGTTTTATTGCCCCGGATTCAACCGCTTGAGCAAATGTATATGGCTTGTTGTTTCCTCTATTGCAGAGCATTCCTGCATCCATTTTCGGATCCATCATCTCGATTGCCGACATCGCCTCAAAGAGCCCAAAAAACTCATCGTGCAGAAGCTCACCCAGCTCCAGACCTGAATTTATAAATTTTTTGGAAAATTCTTACGTACATTTATCCTGAATTCTAGAGCAAGATTTAAATAATTCCAATGTTAAAAAATATATATAATACATACAAAATAGACTGGGTTTATAAAATTATTATTTTAAAAATTGTCAGACGTTTTCAATATTATTATTGTTGAAAATTCAATTTTTTAGTTTTTTATTCAAGATGCAACCAGTAAAATTATTGTCGATAATAGATCAAATAATTTGACTACTCAAATTATTGATAAAATTTCACAAAACAACTGTGTTTCATTTTAAAACAACGCATTTTCAATGCAATTTGATTTTTCTGTTTTATTTAATCATTGAAGTCAAAAAATTATTATAGAAAATAAGCAAAACAATGCGACTTAAAAAATTATTCTACGAAATACACAAAATAATGTGACCTCAAAAATTATCGTAAAAAGTACCCAAAACTATGCGATTTCATAAAATTATTCTAGATAATACACAAAACAATGTGACTCCAAAAATGATGGTAAAAAATATCCAAACTATGAACTTTCAAAAATAATTGTAGAAAATACGCAAAACAATGTCCATCCCAACATTATTTCTCAAATAAAGCAAAACAGATAACGCTATACGATTTTCCATGTAACGTATACGAAACTCAAATATTTTTTTCTATGAAAAATGGGCAAAAAAAAAGTGTGAAAAACTAAATTATTGTTAACAACATACAGCTTGAGGAATCTGTAAAGTAATGAAAGAACTCTCGTACCTGTAATGGCATCGAAGAACTCATGAGTGATGTCGCCCCAGTTGTAGACAACCTGGTCAAATCTAAAATACAATTTCAAATAGATAAGAATAAACGAATCTGGATAATCCATAAATAAATAAATAAATAAATAAATAAATAACAGTGTCTCCTACTGAGACAATAAAAAAAAAAAGAGGTTATTTTCAGATTTCATTGAACGTAGAAAAAGGATTTTTTTTTTTTTCATCCAGGAATAAATAACCGGAATTAATGTCAAATTGCTCCGCACGAGTAATTAAAAAATATTGATAAATCGTTTAACTCACTGAGATTCCTTGTCATCAGTCACATAAATTCGTTCACCCACCGAGGCTGCCATGTTTTCCGACTAGAGTGGCGCGTACGGTGCTGCCAGAAACTCTTCACGGCCGTCACTTACAGCTGATCGAGCGGCTGATACATATTTACTATAAACGGGCATTTGAGTTTCACCGAATGTTTATTTTCAGCTGCTAGGATTAACCGACATTTGTCTAAAAAAAAAAAAAGGGGGATTGAGAATTCTTTCTTTTTTATCAGTGATACTATTTGTTTAATAGAGTTACGAATAAACTTTCTTAGTAATTGTTGTTTTATATTTTTTACTATTTTCTGACGCAAGTTTTATGAATTGGCGGGATTCTTGATAATTCAAATTTCAGCATATGCAGGGACTCGTCTTTTGGACTTTTCACACAATTTTTAGAAGGACTGTTACGCCGTTCAAGGTCATTTGAAATTTGAAAAAGGGCCGTTACACTTTTTGTGGACAATTTTGGCCATTTTTCTCAACTTTGTAGAAACATAGAACATTTCTTGGCCATTTCACACATTTTTTTCGAAAAAGCCGTTACATTTTTGGCTATTTCATGAAATTTCTCTCAATTTTTAAAATCATCATTAACATTTTTAAGGCCACTTTTCGGCCATTCAACAGAATTTCCGAAAAAGCCGTTACATTTTTTGCAAACATGTTCTTCTAATTGAAATTTCATGAAATTTCTAGAAGGGCCGTTTTGAGGGCTTTCTGAAAACATTTTTGGCAATTTATCCCGAAAAATAAGGCTTCTTCTTATTAATTATATTCGCTAAATATTTATTGGCTATCACAGCAACTTTCTTTTCGTCATAATTTTCAAAAAAGAAAAACTAATTAGGGTTTTGTAATTTTTATAAAGGATTAGAGATTTTGCCAAAGTACATCTTATTCATGTATGCCATAAAAGAAAAAAAAAAAAAAAAAGAATAAAAGTAAGAATATGGATAAACTCGCACGTGGCATATTTTAGATCAGAGTATGTAAAACTCCGGTTATTACGTCGAAAAGCAGAGTTCCCATGTCCGCTGTGGCCTGTGGTGAAGATATAACCGATATAATATGGTTTCGTGGAAAAGTACAAGTTTCTAAAAGGAAGGGGCACACAAACTCGGCACTCAGTGTCAAGACCTTTAACTGAATTTACGTGTATATATTCTCCGTTCAAAACTTCGACCATTCATCTCTAAACGAAAGATGTTTCGGTTCAGGATGAATATACCAAGATGACAATACGAGATAAACACTTCAGCTGACAATATGTATACACACAAGTCTCAAAGACTATTATTTCCTCACATATTGCGCGAGCAGTGAAACCTACGCATTAACCGAGAAAAAAATATAACAAAGTTACGAAAAAAAGAAGAACAGAGGCCTTGCCCAACTGCTTCGCAATTCTTTTCGTCTCTGTTGTTGTTCACGCAGCGCCCTCTATGAGAGAGAGAACGTTAATACATATTTTTGCTTTCGAATATAAGGGCAACTTTGCGCACAAGCGATATGGAACAAAGAAACATATAAAGGGCGATTTTAAGAAAAATCGGGCTTTCTTTAATAGGCTGAAAAAAAAAATTTGTATAAGTGATTGCGTGTGTTTGATCAGTTTGCTCGTATACAACAAAAATTCGGGTCGGAATGTAAAAAATTGCAGTTGCATTTATTTTTTTAATGATGTAATTGTGGAATCTTTCACATTTTGCTTTATTATTATTTCAGTACCATCGTAAAGCGACCTCTGTGGAGAAGTTAGATGATGATTATTGGATTAAATAAAAATTCTATACATTACAAATAATAGGCGGGGGGGTTTTTTTTTAATAGTTTTTGTGGAGGAAGAGAGGTAACTTTGTGATGTGCGATTCGAGAAAAAGTACTTTGAGAATTATAAACTTTTATTTCGTTTACTTTTTTTGCGACGAATTAGAGGATAATATACAATTAAAATGTTGGATCTTGAGAAAATAAATATAATTCCGT
Organism: Perithous albicinctus; assembly: GCA_964016905.1. NCBI lineage: Eukaryota > Metazoa > Arthropoda > Insecta > Hymenoptera > Ichneumonidae > Perithous > Perithous albicinctus. The sequence continues at coordinate 15,926,455 of OZ024696.1, read as the reverse complement.
AGTACGCCCTTCAAGAAAGGAAACTAGGTCAATTTCACCCTAAGGAACTACGGAGGCTTAAGTATCCAGGAAAACTTTTTTGTTTACTAGTAACCAACAAGAAAACGAAAAAAAAAAAAAAAAGTGAAAATTCGCAAAACTTTTTTCATTACAATAAATATGTTGAAAAAAGAAACATTTTTTCTAGATAATAAAAAAATATTTTATAATAGGAATAACTAACTTTTTTTTGTTTATAAAAAATACATAGAACATATCACAAAAATAAAGTAACAAATATTTTTTTTAAAACTAATGAAACTGACGAAAAAATTTATAAAATCAGCACGAAGTTTCCGTTAAAAACTCCCCAAACTTCTATTTACTTTTCTACTGCGTACGATTTCTTTTTTTTTTCAAGCCCCCTCGTAATAATATTGCCTGTTTTGATCAATATTCGGGACTCGGTCATTAATCGGTACACCTGTCGTTCTAGCAACACACATGATGACGATTATGAACCGTTCGGACGCATGTATATATATATATATATAGCGGATGGCAGAGTAATGCTACATAATACACAAGTGTAAGCATAAGCTATACTATATAGCGATGGTTCTGCTGCGCGTGCATCGATCGCGCGGCTGTTAAGAGAGAAGCCACGTGGAGTAGGTGCAGCTGTTTGGGATTGGATAGCCTGTTGGCTCGGCGGCTTGTCGAACGTCAGAGCAGCAGGCCGCGCATCATCGTCGCTTGGAAGGGGTAAACGGTGAAAATTCGAGGGAGCGCAAGAGAGAGAGAGAGAGAGATAGAGAGAGAGGGGGGCTTTTTCTAGCCCGTAAAGCCACGAGCTTCAATTCCCGCTATATGCTCTCGCGGGTTGCTGTGCAAGAGCATACAACATGTGCGGTGTCGAAAGAAGGTCGCGCCCTGTGAAGAGCAATCGTGCGCCACCAACCACGGCGCGGAATATACATATACGTCGGTGAAGGACGTTCTATCTATCCGGCGAGTGGCGACGACGACGACAACGACGTCGTCCGCACGCCACCAGACGCAGGATTGGGGGACATCAGTTACACGTGCGAGTCCTTTAGCTTCAGTTGTAATGCTAAAAGAATCATCTAACGAAAACGAATCTCTTTTATTCCTGCAGCTTTGAGTTAGGGTGAATTTTATGAAAAGAAGGTACCGCCGGTTTACTGGGGTGTCTTAAGATTTTTATTTCTGTAGGTTTTTCTTTATGACAAAAATGGAAACTTAGGTTGGAGTATGAAAAATAAATGAAAGCTTAAACGGTTGTAAGTTTTAGGTGGCGCTCACAGCACATTTTTGTCATTTGTTTCATTTGTAAGAATAAAATTGAATAAAATAAATTTTGAATTTTTGTATTTTCTTAACCACGCAATTTTTGATTTCATCATTTTTATCAAACAGATATAGAAAGCTTTGAATATTACTTCCTCGTTAAATAAAATAATAAAATAAATAAATAAATAAATAAATAAATAAATAAATAAACTTTACATTTCTGAGTCTACAAATGTCTGTATACAACAAAACTCGAAATAGGTGAAAGATCCACATACAAGCTGTGAACGTATGAATGAAGTCTCTTTTCGAATCTTCACTTAATTTTTTTATGATCTCATATCCGAGGAGGATAATAATAGTGAATCTACTTCTGTACATTCCGAACGCCCACACATTATCGCCAATGATGCTATATCCGCTCCACGTATAAAATTACGTTTCCATTTGTTTCCGGTTTTTTTTTTTTATAGATCAATGAAAGTTCATAGCGTAGGTAGTTTGACGTGACTCTTGGACCTTGATAGTCATGTATAGTCATTCCCTCTTCTTTTTTGTGTAACTATGTTTTTCCCTGAAAAGAGATCTCATCCCCCACCCCCTCCCAGAGCAGCGCAACTCTTAAAGCCCTATACGGTTTCCCGCGCGTTCTACGACACGTGGCTACTGATGTCGTTATGCAATCGACCTCTCTCGACGTATAGTCCAATCTTTGTATGTGTACATATGGGGAAATCCATGTCAAATCAACAAGGTCGTGAAACTCGTATTTTTATTATTTTTCCTTCTAGAATGTTGTAATGTGATGCAACTACCTGGAAATAGTGCAAAAAATTATATTATTGAATAAATAATTTACAGCTAAAGATAGAAAAAAAAAAAATCCGTCAACTTAGTTTTGATAAATAAAATTTTTGATTATTGAGACCAAATAAATTCTCGAACAAAAAAATCTACGAATTTACGGGAATTGTTTTTTTTTTACATCGCTCTATAAAATACAAAAACATTCGACCTCTCTCGACGTAAAATTATGTTATAGAACAAATAATTTACAGCTAAAAATTGAAAAAAAAAAAAAATCCTTGACATAGTTTTAGTAAATAACATTTTTGGAGATTGAGACCAAATAAATTTTCGAAAAAAATTTAAATATTTACGGGAATTGTTTTTTTTTATATCGCTCTATAAAATACAAAAACATTCGACCTCTCTCGGCGTAAAATTAAAAATTGAGACCAAATAAATTTTCGAAAAAAATCAAAACATTTATGGGGATTGTTTGTTTTTTATACCGCCCTATGACATACTAGGAGCAAAAAGATATATGAGAATGACGATTCTGTTAATTTGACGCGGATTGTCCCATGTAATAATCTCACACACATCGGAAACTCAACTACAATAGTGTGATCACGTATATGGTAGAGTAATATATAGTGTATCGACCTATAGGTCGTCAACGCGGTCCACGCGTTCGCCTCTCTCTCTCTCTCTCTCTCTGTAAGGGCGCCCTTTCTCCTTTTCCGTGTTCTAACGTGGCCATATAGGAAACCGGGTATAATCTATGATAACCGAACCGTTGCTTCCTCATGGAGAGCACCAGCGGGAAACCGTAGCGACCTTGGCCTGCACACGCGATGCATTCTCTTCCGTGCGCACCTCGCGGCTACTTTCATACCATGAATATATACTTATGCGCATATAATAATGTTTTGTTTGAACACGTGTATGTGGCAAATATAGCACTTTTGCAAGGTGAATGTTCCAGTCATTTACGTCATTACAATTGACTGACTCATACAGCGATAATACATTTTCATTCAGTCTGCAGTATTAGCATTTAATTAAATTCTTCTTTTTTAGATTTTATTTTTACCGCACCATCCGAGCGTAACCAAGAGTGAGGTTATGAAATTGTCGAAATTTTAAGTCATTAAGTAGTCAAATTTGTGTAAAACTAAGAATATACACTAGTAATTATGGATTATTGTCGAATTTAGGTGTTACAAAAAAGAATGAGAAAGACAATTCTATGTTTTCTAAAATAATCGTAGGAATTTATTGTATGGTCTACGAAATTTGGTAAGAGTATTCAAAGGTCGAATTTTCAGTTATAATTTTGATCATAGGATCGAACTTGAGATCGAACTTAAGATCGAATTTGAGATCGAACTTGAAATCGAACTTAAAATCGAACTTGAAATCGAACTTGAAAACTTGAAATCAAACTTAAGATCGAATCTGAGGTTAACCTTAAGATCGAATTTAACTCAAACCACCGAAAAATGGTAGAACGCTCTTAAAAATGTAGCGTAAATTTGACAATTTGTGTTTAACCTTCCTAATAATTTTTACATCATTAAACGAATGTAGTTCTTTGAATTTTTTTACTTCTTCGTGGACTCTTTTTTCTTTTCGTTCCAACGTCACTAATTCCGTCCAATTAAAAAAAAGTTCCCTGACTTATCCCTGACGATTGTTTCACCTATTTTGCAATTTTCGTACTATTACCAAGATTTCTATTATTTCCCTGTGCGGTGAGTAAGTCGCTACAAAAATGCCACTTTACAAAACATACGTGCAAATGTGTTTCACGTGTGTAATGATTACCTTCCATGAATACACACGAGATACTTATCTCTCTTGACTCTCGTAGCTCTTCACCTCGTTCGTCCGTTACAATGAGCGGTTATACATATAGGTGGTATATATAGAAGCAAAATGACTAGCGCCACATACACGCGCGCTACGGAACTCTCGGCCACGTGTCTCGTTGATGAAACTTTAATCCATCCGTCCTCGAATGACATAGATTACCTACCGCTTCCGATTTTAAAAAGATCCTCGTGCGTCTAACATTGTGTGCACATGTATTTTTATATGCGTTTGAGTTCGTATATGTATGGGACGTCATCGGGACAAGGATAGGAATCAAGTCAACCATGAGGACTCGGTCGTGTCGACAGGGTGATTCATGCGAATGTGTCTATGCACGATCGCACACTCGCGACCACTCGATATATATATATATATATATATATATAAATTCTCTCCATCACTTTTCTTTCGGCTATTCCGTCTCTTTCGCGCGGTTCCACTCAGCGTCCATTGACGATGTTACGAAAATCACGTAACGCTGGAGCCACACGTTGCTCTCCTGGAGAAATCAATGAGGTACATATACACATACATGTATATGTCCGGTTGGACGCTCCAGATTTAAACTACAGATATGATATTCAGCTTCTTGACCTGGGTTCACTTTTTTAATTAATTTCTTTAAGCGTTGTGGTGTAAAAAAAAACATATATTTTGCATTTTTTTGTATGGTCGATTGCTTATAGAGAAATCGTTGTTGCTTGTGTTGGAGTGTTTGTGTCGAAGTATTCGTGTTGGAGTGATTGTCTTGCACTGGTTGTGTTGGAGGGCTTGTGTCGAAGTATTCGTGTTGGAGTGATTGTCTTGCACTGGTTGTGTTGGAGGGCTTGTATTGGAATGCTTGTGTTGGAGTGTTTGTGTTGGGGTGATTGTGTTGGGGTGATTGTGTTGGACGGGTTGTGTTGAAGTGGTTGTGTTGGAATGGTTGTGTTGGAATGGTTGTGTTGGAATGGTTGTGTTGGAATGGTTGTGTTGGAATGGTTGTGTTGGAATGGTTGTGTTGGAATGGTTGTGTTGGAGTGGTTGTGTTGGAGTGGTTGTGTTGGAGTGGTTGTGTTGGAGTGGTTGTGTTGGAGTGGTTGTGTTGGAGTGGTTGTGTTGGAGTGGTTGTGTTGGAGTGGTTGTGTTGGAGTGGTTGTGTTGGAGTGGTTGTGTTGGAGTGATTGTGTTGGAATGGTTGTGTTGGAATGTTTGTGTTGGAATGTTTATATCGGAGTGTCTGTGTTGGAGTATTTGTGTCCGAGCGTCTGTATTTGTGTATTTTTCTATTACTATACAAAGACAAGAAATTGAAAATAGAACGGAAGTAAAAAATGCAAAGTACTAACATCCATCCTTTTTTTTGTTATTTATTAGACTAATTAATATAGTTATTTTTACGAAGTTTGGACATATGACGAAAGACGCATAAAAAAGAATTTATGTCGGGTCGAGGTTGCTGAACTGCAAAAAAAAATAAACAGGCAAATGACAAAGTATTTCTTTATGACTCCGCAGAATCGTGTCTCAGCATTCTGATGAACATACATTATTGTCCACTAAAACTTATGGCAACACCAGCAGCAGCAAATAAACTCGAGAACACTGCACTCGTGTTGTCCCCTGAATGAACGATGCACTCGCGTCGAGTCTCCGTCACTCGAGGTACTCAGTGCTATCGCTAACGTGAGTCATTTATGGCTTAAGAGGGGGCACCACGGATTTCAGGCATGTTTTATTTCTCTTTATCGCACTTTGTGTTTAACACATTTTTACAATTCGCAAAATCACAGAACTACGTTTCGTAAAAAGAAAAATAATTTCGTAAAACAAGTAACAAATCTATTCGTCAATTTAGTAAAAAGTAATTTTTTCGGCTAAAAAATAAAATTCCAGTAAAAACACGAAAATCAGTAAAACCATCGGTAAAAATTCTGAAATCTCTTAAATTATCGAAACACTCATATTAAAAAAAAAAAAAAAAAAAAAAAAAACGTTCACTATATATTGGAAAGTGGATACTATTTATTTTTATTTATTTTATTTAAATTCACAAACTTTTATTTGTAAAGAATTGTAAAAAAATTATTCGACAAAAATGTTAGTGTTCACTGTGAGCCGGAAATATCTTGCGGTTAGATTATGTTTCCAAGTATCAGCAACCTTCAAACCAACTTTATTTAATCGTTATTATTTCTATTTCCAAATAATGAAAAAAAAAAAAAAAAACAAGCTGATGCTTGCTCAACAAAGAGTTGCCCAGACGGTTAAAGTTCCTCGTATTGGAATCCGGGGAATCTGTCGGTTAAAATTGTCGAATCATCGGCTCTAGTCCATTTCGAAACACGACGTCCAGTGATTTTGCTCTCCGGCAGAAGCGAAAGAGAGAACGTTGACGTTTCGAGTAGGGGAAAAAACACACACACGAGTTCAGAGAGCTCCACGTGCCACTGGTACGCTAATGAGTCACCGCAGCTATACGAGAACCTCTTGTTTCTGTTTTCCATGCAGGTCTCTTCGCGCGACACAACACATTTTTTTTGTTTTGTTTTGTTTTTTTTTTTTTGTTTTTCACACAAATCTCGCTTACGAGATCAACACGCGTGGAAGAGTATCGAATTATCAATACTATTAGATGTGTGTAGTCGCCCACCAGAGGTGAGCATTGCGTGGGTGGTTTAAATTTCCACGAAGCACACGCGCTATATACCTCTCTCAACGGCAAATCATTTCTTTGTTTTTTTTTTTTTTTTCTGAGATGGTAGATACACGTGCCGAGTGTTTTTAATCGTCATTACGTACTGATAACTGTGTATTGATGAATTGCGTCCGGGAAGACACTACGGCTGTTACAAAACACGTTGGGTTTTACTGTGTATATACGATGAAAGTAATATCCACGTGAATCCGAGTGCTTATTACGAGTGAATCGACATTGGAGACCGGGGCGAATTGCATCAGATTTAATTACGTGATTTTCTTCATTTTTCTTACACAGTTAGAAATAATATGAAATTACATTTTTGTAAATTATAGCTTTATTTACAAAAGTAAGACTTTTTTCTGAATTTTGTATTTACAAAAATGTGCACGTATGAAATTAAAAAAAAAAAAGTGTAATAGACATTTTTAGTTTGCATAATTTTTTTTTTTTAAAGCTTGCGAAACAAATGTATTTTTTTTGGCTTCGTCATTATTTTCCAAATTTTCACTGTTTTCAGCGTAGCGAAATGTGGAAAATAATAATAATAATAATAATTCTAATAAAAATAGAAATATAAATTTCAAGTCAATATAAAAATGAAACTTCCAACTTCTACTTCATCGGTTTTTTCCTCGATTAAATGTGTCGCTTTCTTTTAACTTTGTCTAGTTAGTTCTGACTCAAAATACCCCGGGTTTCCTCTTGTTTACCAGTCGGTACGGGGCACGTTTGCACGCTCGTGGTTTTCGGCTTATGGTCCTCTCTCAGAGTGTCAAGCCGAAGTCACTGACACGTGTTCTTTACGACAAGCACGTTTTCCCACACCTTGTGTGGCGTAATAAAAAAAGGCAACACCGTAATCCTTCGTTAACTGACTCTAATTACCCAAGAACCACTCCCACGAATAGCCCTTATTTGAACTTTGACACGAAAATTTCGTACAATCTTTTTTTTTTTTTTCATCATTATTCCTATAATTGAAGTGAACAAAAAAATCTTGTTCATTACACGAATCATTTTAAATCTTTTTATCAATAAAATTAAAATTGTGTTGTATTAAAAATTTACAAATTTCACAAAATTTACAAATTTCACAAAATTTACAAATTTCACAAAATTTACAAATTTCACAAAATTTACAAATTTCACAAAATTTACAAATTTCACAAAATTTACAAATTTCACAAAATTTACAAATTTCACAAAATTTACAAATTTCACAAAATTTACAAATTTCACAAAATTTACAAATTTCACAAAATTTACAAATTTCACAAAATTTACAAATTTCACAAAATTTACAAATTTCACAAAATTTCACAAAATTTACAAATTTCACAAAATTTCACAAAATTTACAAATTTCACAAAATTAAAAAAAATCACAAAATTAAAAAAAATCACAAAATCGTAATTTATGGATATGCTTAATTAATTAATTTTTTTTTTTAATTGCTTAATGCATCCTTATCACTTGATTATTATATCCATCGTTATAAGGATTTAAAAAAAAAAATTATCAACGATAATTTATGTTTATTAAAATTCTCGAAATTATGAAATACAATATTTGCATAAATACTGAATTCCTGAAATCAGGATTCTCGCAATTGGGATTTCAAGCTGAAAATTCTAAGCAGACTTAGATAAGCTTTTGCAAAGTTAATCGCGCAATCTAGTGGAATTATAAAAAGGAAACATGCTGTGATGGGACTGCACGTGCAGTTATGTCCACGTGCTCGTATACAACGAGCAATATATATAGCACATAGCAGTCAGATTGAGACTGACGTGCCTGAACTGTGATCCCATCAACCTGTCAGGAAATAGTTCGTGAGCAGCCAGCGTGCGAAATAACAACGACACGCTGTGTTGTTCGCTTTATCGATAATATGGACACTTTTTGCCAGCTCATCGCCGTCACACTTTTTAAAAATCTGCCAGTCAAGACTTTTATCGTCGATACTAAAAAGAAAAGGATGTGATTATAAATTACAAAGCTCCATCCTCCTTATTTATCAGTAATTTATAATTGGAAACATTCGTGTTATTTTCGTTGAATCTTTTTTGTTTATTTGGATTTTATCCGTTGAATGCTTTTATTTCGTCCAAAATTCGAAGTAAAAAAAAATAATTATTTCGTCCAAGAATTGTTGTTTAAAAAATGCATGGCTACGTAAATTACAGATTGGTTTTTAGTTGAAAACTGAAAGTAATATCGAGATTATTTGTGATAAATTGTAAAATTGTAAAAATGCAATAAAGAGGTTTATTAAATTTTTCATTACTCCCTTTCTAAAGGGGCCTTCTTCCTCTTATATAAAAACTGTTTATCTAGCTTTGAGAATGAAAAAGCTCAACGAGATCAAAAGTCGAGATTAAAAAAGGTAGTTTGAAAAAAAAAATATAGTAATGATAAAATTGCAATGCTGTGCTTATCAGGTAGTAAATATTCCGTTGACGCTTTTTATCGGCCAACGAGGAATATCGCACGTGCGCGAAATTTTACAACGGCGAGCAGCGAAGCGTTCATTAATTTGGCCCTTGGTGGCTATCTGCCTCAAAGCAACGCTCGGTTTTAATTAAACTTGTTGGGAAAATGTTCGTCGATGACAAAGGAATACCATTCTATTTATAACCGAAAAATGTGTGTTATCCGATTAACTGAAATTTCTTGAAATAACAAAATCTGAGTTTCTCTCAATTGAGATTTATCAACTGGATAACAACTATTTGCTATTTTTAATCAACTCGATAATGGGAACTCTGTGATTTCAAAATTTCACAAAATTTCTGATAAACGCATCAAAAGTAAGAATTTGTGTTGTCCACTCAATTCTATGATTTCTCAAAATCACGAACTTGTAAATCATAAGATCCACAAAATTTACATAATTCACAAAATTTGCCAAACTCATAAAATTCATAAAATTCATAAAATTCATAAAATTCATAAAATTCATAAAATTCATAAAATTCATAAAATTCATAAAATTCATAAAATTCATAAAATTCATAAAATTCATAAAATTCATAAAATTCATAAAATTCATAAAATTCATAAAATTCATAAAATTCATAAAATTCATAAAATTCATAAAATTCATAAAATTCATAAAATTCATAAAATTCATAAAATTCATAAAATTCATAAAATTCATAAAATTCATAAAATTCATAAAATTCATAAAATTTACAAGATTCACAAAATTCACAAGATTCACAAAATTCACAAAATTCACAAAATTCATAAAATTCATAAAATTCATAAAATTCATAAAATTCATAAAATTCATAAAATTCATAAAATTCATAAAATTCATAAAATTCATAAAATTCATAAAATTCATAAAATTCATAAAATTCATAAAATTCATAAAATTCATAAAATTCATAAAATTCATAAAATTCATAAAATTCATAAAATTCATAAAATTCATAAAATTCATAAAATTCATAAAATTCATAAAATTCATAAAATTCATAAAATTCATAAAATTCATAAAATTCATAAAATTCATAAAATTCATAAAATTCATAAAATTCATAAAATTCATAAAATTCATAAAATTCATAAAATTCATAAAATTCATAAAATTCATAAAATTCATAAAATTCATAAAATTCATAAAATTCATAAAATTCATAAAATTCATAAAATTCATAAAATTCATAAAATTCATAAAATTCATAAAATTCATAAAATTCATAAAATTCATAAAATTCATAAAATTCACTAAACTCCCAAAATTCACTAAATTCACTAAATTCACTAAACTCCCAAAATCCACAATTCACACATTTAGAGTGACTTGAAAATTATCAAAATTTTTAGCCACGAAAAGAAAGCGAAAAATTACGCTTTTTAGGTTCAGTTCGTCTTAGCGTTCCAGTCGATGGTTTTTGGGCAGTGAAATCGGGCATAAAGATAAGAACGATAGTTGACACAAAATCAGTCGGTCAGCAATGCAAGACGTGCCGCCGCGCTATTTTTTTTTTTTTTTTCACCGCTCTACACTGGAACTGGGTGACCGTCTAGCCGTAACTTTGATGAATCATCAACCGAGTCAGCCACGTGCGACACGAAATAGATGATCGCGTAAGTCGATAAGCTCTTTCATGCGCATCAACGGCCAGTTTACATGCACTTGAAATAACTGAATTAGCTGTAGGTCTGCTTATAACTTCTAAGAATATTCTTGGCACAGTACAAAAGAAAAAAAGGTTGTCTATCTCATTTCCGATTTCTCACATATTGTCAATTCGTTTTATTGTACGCTCTATAAAACACATATCGTAATCGTAATTCTTGTCTACGAAGAAGAGAACAATAGACTGCGTGCAAATCGGAATTAACGTTTGGTATACATATTCGTTACTATATTTATCGTATCAATTCTCAAACAGACTACGTCATTCCTTTTGCTGCGTTTTATATAAGCTCCAGACAAAGCGAAATCGACTTAGTGTCAACAAACGTTAACTCATCGTGCAAACAGTTCTTAAAAAAAGGAAATAAAAAGAAACTGTCCTTATCGATCGCTTTTGTACACGCGCTCCACGAGGGAGACTAACAATTATAAATTCTTTATTATACCAAACTTTTTCGCGGTCGTTCATCAATGTCCACATTTATAAATTTTGCAATACTTATGTACATGACATTTGTGCGAACTGATTATGCCACAACCGATATATTCATTTATCGATACTTATACGGGAAATTCTGAGTCAAATTAATCTTGACCTTTATTTTTTTACTTATTTTGGCAGCAGTAATAAAAAAAAAGAAGTTTATCGACAATACATTGAATAATTTTTTTTTTTAGGATGTAGATTTTAAACATGCATACAATAAAAAAAATAGTAATATATTGCCAACGGGTCATCGACCTGAGTCACGTTTTGGCAAATTCCAATGAAGACTAATTGTGCGAATTTAAACACATTTTATTAGTAGTTTGACGAGTGTTCTTTTTTTAAATATTATATCAGTACCATAGATTTTTTAATAAATTTATTGAAGTTATCAAATTTGATAAAATTGAAAATAATTTTGTACATTATTTGCATTTATTTGTTAGAACAAGTTGAGATTTAAAAAAAAAAAAGTAAATAAATCAGTAGTCCGAAAAACGCACCTCGTCAAAGGTGTTAAATTAACACAATTAACCTGCATTTAAAATGTAAATTTATACATCGCATTATGTAAAATGAAATAAGACAACAAAAAAAAAAAGGGTTCACGACCAGTAACAAGTTAATTTGCCCGGTGACTGATTTTGAAATTAATTTACTGCAGCCAATTACATTACATGGGCGATTCTAAGCCAAACACCATCTAGTTGTATTTTCTGCTTATTTTTATTTTACATCAATTTATTACTTCAATTTCATCAATTTCCACGCAGGCTAATCTTATCAATTAAAAAAAAAACAAAGAAAAAAAAATAGATTCACGACAAACATGCAAATTAGCATAAAGATTGACTCTGCAATTAATCGCAAAAATCCGAATTAAAATTTGTTATGAAAATGGCTTCTGCACCAAAGATAAACTTCGAAGCGTTAAATAAAACGGTAATTGCAAAACGAATTTCCAAACGGACGAAAAAAAAATGAATAATGGTTGCAAAGCGTTTCCTCCTCCTCTTTTATGCTGATGCCGTAAGTTTGATAACATATTTGTAACCCGGAACGTCCCATATGGACGTCGCGGTATGAATAACAAGTGCATGTTATCGCGCACGTGTAGCGGTCCCTCTCTCGGTTGAGTGATATAATGACCGACACAGAATACACACACACACACACACACACACACACACACACACACACACACAGAAAGACACTCGTTTAGAGACAAGTAGCTCTCTTTCTCTTGTTTCAACGCTTGTCGCGGTTATTTTGGCGTTTGTATATGACAACACAAGGTGGATCGCTGACGAACAACGAGGTGCAAAGCTAGGCGCTTAAATATTCTCCACGTGTTTACAAACACGAGAAGGGCGAAATATAAAAGCGACTGGGTTCTCTATTTCTCTTTCTCTCTCTCCCTCTCTCTCTCTGTATTTCTCTCTGTCTCTCTTTCTCTCTCGTGCATGCGTTCGCTTTTGCGACCTCACCCTCCATGCGACCTCATGTTTCATGGATAACTGTATAATTATAGAAGCCTCTGGTCTCCTTTTGCAATAGCCATTTAATTTTAACTGGTCACGGCACGTGTGTTCCTCTGACATATATTGCCAACGGGACGGTAATACATCATATATATGTATGTATCAAACAGCAGTTAAAAGTGCTTCTTTCCTCGCAGATCAAAACAGCTGGCTGATGTTTTACTGCAATCTATTATTTTCATTTGTCTGGGCAATGAGGTATATAGTGTTTCGAAAAATATCCTCAAGCTTTAGATTTTTATGTTGATTTTGCTTGAAAATCTAGTATCGTGATTTGTGTCTGTTTTGGTTTTGTTGAATAATATGTGACACACAGGGAAACACGTATAAACCATTGAAGTGTAATTTTGGTTTTACTTCAATGGCTTATATTTAAAAATATATTAAATTGGTATAAAATATATTGTTAAAAATAAAATGGTCGTTATAATTTTACAAATTTTCTTTATGTCGATCCTCTCTTGAAAAAAAAAAACATTAGTAAATTCGAACAAAAAAATTCGAAATGAAATTTTTTTTTTGTTTTCTAACTCATTTGTTAAAATTATTTTTACAAAATGCTGCACACTGTTTTTAAGCATTTAAAAAATAATCTTACTAATTAGAATTAATTTTTTTTTCTTTACAAAAAGTAGCTTGCCAATTTATAAGAAAAAAATATTGTTACCCTATACCTGTAATAAATAATATCATAATGGCATTAACAATGTAAAAATAGTCTTATAGACCAGCAATTAATATATTTTTTTACGGCAACCACAATCTCTCTCTCTCTCTCTCAATGCAATGATTATATCGCAACCTCACATCCTGAGATTAAGAATTACGTAAGATTTAAAAAAATCCGTGAGTCGTTCTATGATAATTACTTCCTTTCTTAATAATTTCCTTAGTAACATCATCGGTGGAAGAGGGTAAATTATTGGCTTATACAACTATACATGTGCACGCAATATATATAATTTTTTCCATTTTTTTGTTGTTGTCGAAAAAAGCCCGAAAAAATGTTTACTGTAAAATGGTTATCAAAAATGTTTACTTTCGAAAATTGCTTTTTCAGAATTTTTTCAGATTTTTAAAATCTGTCGTTCGATAATTTATTTTAATAAATCTTAGATAATCAAAAATGTTTAAAAAAAAAAAACTAATTTTTGCTTCCTCATACAGAAAGCTTTGTTAAAAAAAAATATTTCCTAGATTTTCATGTCAGCATACTCAGAATTGTCAAAAATTATAAAATTATAAAATATAAAATTTTGAAAAATTTCTGTGTACTCTCTATCTCGAACAAATATCCAGCTATCAGGTTGAAACTTGGCACAAAACTTAATCGGCGTGGCGCGACGTTTGGTATTGAATTTGTGCTAAATCGATAAAGTACTTTCCAAATTTTATAGAAATTCGCATTTTCGTAATTTTTTTTGAAAATCCTATAACTCGAGAACGGAAATAAGCGAATGATCGAAAATTTTGCATAAATCTTTTAAAAAAGTGTTTCGAATATTCCTAACTGAATTTCGGCAACATCGATAACTTTTCGACTTTTTTTTTCAAAACACTTGCTTTTTTTAGTGTTATGTAAATCATATTAAACATTATACACACCCAATCCGCCAAACCAGGTGGAATGCCCCATATATATATATATATATATATATAAGGATATGTTATATAGTGTATATATATATACACACACTATATAACATATCCTTCGACAACTATATAGACTGAGCGTCTGCGTCCACGAGGGGAAAAGATTGGGGTGTATACCTAGTATATATATATATATAGGGAATACCCCCGCGATACACGTGCAGAGTGAACTCTAGATAGTGCGGTTGGATGAGGGACGAGGTGGGAGTCAACGACCTTCGCTGCGACGAAGCCACGTGCCGCGAGGGCTGAACTATATATATATATATATATATACGTATATATTGTGGTTGTGTGTGTGTGTTCTTCGTTCACGGTGCGCTCATGCTGTCTCGTTCCCGTCTCTTCTCACCCGTGGTCCTCGCCTACCGAGAGTGACGCAAGGTATGAGTGAGAAACGATCGCCCGCGTTTTCACACAAAGAACAAGGATGCTGAGAGCGGTTCGAGACAGGAAGAACGCAGCATTGCTGATGTGCAAGAGGCTTTATGTCTTAAAGGGATGCTGGAGTAGATTTTCTTACCGACTACGATTGCGGTATAAAAAATAAGCAATTTCGTACTTTGCATTATTCGAAGAATTAAGAAAAAATTATTTTTTGCAGGATTTAAACAAGAAATTAGTGTAAATAAAGGTGGATTTTTAAAAAATTGAAGGGTATTTAAGGTTGAAAAAATTGATAACAATTGTTTCACCAAAAATAGTCACTCTGATTAAGCGAATAAATCGAGTAGCAAGATTTTTATGCAATTTTGTAATTAAACATTTGACGACAAATTTGTAATTAAAAAAAAAAGTATAACAATCACTTTGCTTTGTTATCTTTAATTTAATTACAATTTATTATTAAATTAACTTAAAATACACGCTAAACATTTCACAATGTCATTTAAATATAAATTTATAACAATATATTTAGTAATTAGAATTTTTGAAAAATAGACAAAAAGTTATGTATCACTAGGAAAAAATGATAATTTTCTTTTTCCCAAATAATCAATATATAAATAAACTTAAAAAAAAAAACATCAATACTTTATGCAATAAAAATATGAACCTACGATGTTCACTTGAAAAACCTGAAATTCATGCAAAAAATCCCCTTAATTTACGAGCGAAATATAGTACTCTGCTGTTTATTTCGATAACATTCAATTTTTCCGATCCAATTGTCGTTTACAGGTGAAAAAAAAGGTTGGTTAAAGCAAAAGAGTCAAGCGGTCAAACGGTAAGGTTGACCCGGAGGAGTGTCACCAATTTTCGTCTACGAGACTGACTCCTATTCCCCCCCCCCCCCCCCCCCCCCCGCCCCACTCTCTAACTCAAACTAGCTGGAATATAGGCTCTCTTTGTCACTCGTCGTTTGTCCTCTTACTCTCCTATAGAACGAGAAATAGAAAGAGAGAGAGCGAACAGCTCTTCGACCTCGAAGGGGGAAAGCTTGTGGAGCGCAGCGAGGGGAAAGGAACAAGGAAAAGAGGGTGTCAGGCGCTAGGCGCACGTGGCTCTCGTTCACCGACGACGCAACACTCGCCGTTTTTCTGTCTTCTTTCTTCCTTCTCTATATATATATATATATATATATATATGCATACACTATATATATATATATAGATACTAATACTGGAAACGCTGTGCTGCGCGGCGTTTATGTGTTGGTTATATTCCTCGATCGACACTCCACAAGCGTTTCACCATTCGTAGCAGGGCAAGCCACACACAGCCTGAGTAGTACTATAAACCGTTCCGAGAGAGTCAGAAGCCTCTGGCACCTCAAACCGTGCGGTTCGTTAAAAAAAATAAAAATTCGCACTCGGCGTTTTTTCGTTTATTTTTTCGTCTCTTTCCAACGTATGATTATTACTATTATAGATATAAGTAGTTTCTCGCAATTCTTTCTTTCGACTCGTGCAGCGTATTTGGTATCAAATAAAAACGACAAAAAAAGAACACCTTGCAGGTCTCTCAATTACAGGCTTGTAATCGTGAAAATTCTTCTTTAATCTACACGTGGGCAAAAGTGTGAGAAATTGTGATAACTAGTGAATATCTGTTCGTCGAAAGTATTACTGACGTTTTATTTACGAAAAAAGAAAGAAAGAAATCGTGGTTGTTGACTGATTGTCCAAAGTCAGCACGACGGATTTATATACTTTGATTGTATAGCCAGTTTGGTAAGTTTGGATATCTCAATTTTCATTTTAAAAATATACATGAATTAACATACTTTTTTTTTATATTACTGTCTTTTTTTCGATTTTGCGAAATTTTGTTTATTATTATTTGAACAATCATCGTTTGTAGTTGCATTATTGATAAAAATTAATGGTAATACTAATAAAATTTGAATAAAGTGGAATATTATTTAGATAGTGACTTTAATTTTTTTTTTATTCAAATTCTGTTGAAGATTAAATAGTTGTCTGATTAATTAAAATTGATTGATAAAATTCAATTCTAATTTTGATTTAAAGACGACAAACTTTTTTTTCTTCAATTCTGTTTAATTGTAACTTTTTTTGCATATTTCGATATATTGTTTTTAGCTCTTGACGTAAATAAACTATTTGTTTTTCTTATTACTAAACAGATATCGTTATAGTCACTGTATAAATAATAATCAATAGAAATACTAATATAATTTTTTTAAAAATTCGATATTCAAATAATTAATGACTGATTGATCTTTGTCATTGTGTTGATAAAATCAATAAATATCATATATCCATAGAATATGTGTTCAATAAAATGATTGATAAAGTTCAATTGTTCAACTTTTGTTTGTTCAGACGCATTGCCTTCATCTTTTTTGAATGAAAAATTTGAAAATTTTCGAAATTTGAAGCGATTAAACGAAACTTTTTTCATTCGACAAAAGATGATGTAATACGATGAAGAAAAAAATCAGGAACATCGGAAATCAGTAGAAAAATTGATGAAAAATACAAAAAAAAAAAAAAATTACTAGATTTTCTACAATTTAACAAAAATGATTGTCCCCACTTTCTGCATAAGGATGCAAAATGTTTTGATTGTACACATCGTTTTTTTTGTTTGTTTTTTTTTTCCAAATAAGTTGAGCAAGCAAAATGTCGACATTTAGAACATCTTAGCATTTTTTAAATTTTCGACAAAAGAAGTCTTTTACCAGCTTTAATGAGATATTACATTTTGATAAATAAAAATGGTATCCAATTGATAATGTTAAATTACAATAATAATCTACTGTTAGATAAATTTAACAAACAATAATATCCAATAATAATAAGTTGAATCGCGATAATTGCCTTTCAGCGTCTACGATAACACAACAAATATATTATATTTTGGTGAAAAAATTCAAATTCATATAAATAATAATAAAAATCTCGCGCTGCATAAAGTTAACAAAAAATATATAACATTTAGCTCCCAAAAATATGTCCATTTATCAAACAACAATAACAATAATTCACCGCTAGATCAAAGTTAACGATTAATAATATCGATTAATCGAATTGTTGATTGTTGAATTGGGAAAGAGGAAGTTGAAGGGGGCGCTTAGATAGAATCTCCCGAGAGAAACCCATAACGAGAGGGTCGAATAGGGGTGCTTGGCGAAACAACGGGGAGCGGGAGGGTGTTCCGGCGTAGTACATATAGCTCGGGCTTTCGGTGACCGACGCGTCTCTCTATACGTACACTATATATACATATACATACACATATACATATATAACGTTATAGCAGTGGCAGCGACACTGCTGCACGTGCCGAAACCAGTCTGCGCATATATACAGTCACTCCCCCCCCCCTTCCCACTAGCACAAGCTAAAGATGGTCGAAATACACGATGCCTCTATATTGCTTGTGTTTGTGTTATATGCGTGTTGGCTTGCCACGTGCCTCAAGCTCGACCCCATTGTCTCGAGCGCATCGGAACGACGTTTAGTTGCGCGGGCTGCGCGGAGAGATGAAACGAGAGACCCTCGAGCCGTGTTAAGACTATGTGATACTACACGTTTCTCTCGTTCTATCTCTCTCTCTCTCTCTGTGTGTGTGTGTATGTGTGTCTCTCTCTCTCTCTTTTGTGCTTCTAGCTACACTGCTATATACTCGTCAATGTTGATGCTCTATCTGTCTGTCTCACTCTCTCTCTCTCTCTGTCTCGCACTCACAACACGACTCGGTTGGTTTATCGCATGACCTTAAGGCAGAGTCAACACCTGGTCAAGAGACACGGATATCGTCCTTATCGCTTCATCCATTATACACTTTTATTTTATTTTTATTTTTTTCTTCTAATTTTCTTTTTCAATCTCACATGTCACCTGCTGCAGGTCATGCGGTTTATCAATGTCTACGAGCGAGTAATACAAATCCACCAAAGCGACTACTGTTTTTGCTTTTTTTAGCAAAAAAAGGCTCATTTTTTTTTTTTTTTTTATAAATTATTCGAGGAGATTTTTTTTTTACAATTTTATATTGTGATTTTCAGTATGATAAAGACGGAGGATTTGCTTTATGCTTTTTAAATTAATGGGAATTTTTTATTTATTTATTTTTTTAATAAAAATAGAGGAGAAAATATAAAATTTTAATGCGGAAATGATTAATTTTTTTGGTAGAAGTGGCTGTGAAAAACGAGATTCATGCATTTTTTTTTGTCTTTCAATTTTTTTTTCACTTCTGAATTTTTCTGCTTCTTTTTTTTTTTTTTTTTTGTAAAATTGCTAAATAGCAAAAAAATTATTTCTAATGAACATCTTTTTTTTTTTTGTTAAAACTACAATTTAGTTTTTACTGGTTTGATCGATTAATCGACGAATTTAATATTGCGTTACTAATACTAAATGTTGATAGCCCTTCATTAAGTCATAAAAAATATTGCAGCTTTTTTTTAGTGCATCGCATGCATAGCGGCAATATGCGCTATAAAAGTATCATAAAAAATCGTCCAGCGGACTTTTTCGGTGTGTTAATTAATGAAGCACTTATCGCAAGCTCGGGCCCCACGTGTCCGTGGCATTATCGGTTTCATGGCGCAGAGCCGAGAGCCCGAGAGTTAGATAGCAACCAGCCGCGAGGTGCGGCAATAGTACTTCTCGGGGAACTTGTGAAATTCCGCACAGTCAGGTACCGGAGATAACTCTTCACGCCCACTTGCGGTTACTTGGAATTGACGCGAGCTAAACCGGACAGAAGCCTTTTTTTTTTTTTTTTTTTTTTTTTTTTTCGATTACCGATAACGATTCGTTTGTCCACGTGCCGCTTCCGCTCGAAGAAAGAACGATTAGAACACACCAATGAAAATTTCACAGCGACGCACGTTCGAAAGCGGTAACAACGTTATCGGAACGTTGGATATGTTTGTGGATTTGAAGGAATAGCTCGCTTATCAACAAAGGTGTTATAATTACTTTTGCGAAATTTACGATTTCCTGTTTCTTTCTTTTCACATATTTAGCACACTAGTTTATATTATCTTTTTTTTTTGTGACATAAAAAATATTCGTTTTGTTTTATACATTTTTTGTCATCTTTCAAAAATATCCTTTTTATTTTCTGAATCTTTTTTTTTTTTTTGTCATTTTTTAATTGTACAAAAAGAAAAAAAAAATTGTTACAAATTTTGTATTTTTGATGAACAATATATTTTTTTATATTCATTGTAATTTTTACGAGAAAAATTGTAATTTTATCAAATTTACAATTTAAATTTATCGGCACATTTTTTTTTTTTTTTTTTTTTCACATTTCAAGAATAAAATATTTATTCAATGAGACAATAGTAAAATAAGCTTAAACGTAGCTGAGGTTTTCTTATCGCAAAACAGGTGAAATTAGTTGTCGGTAAATTAACGTGATTATCGTTAACATGTGCAACGACAAGCTCTTTAACAAATGCATTTTTTAATTTTATAATTTACGCACGAGTTTCGTTCTCAATCTACGTAACACGTATGCGAAACGCATATAATCAGACTATAACTCATTGACTGTACAATAAATGCCAATGCTCGCGGATTTATCGATGAAATAAAGCTGTGAGAATTAGTGATTCTCACAGTTTCGTAAATAATAGCAAATGATTCTTAATATAATATGGATGATTTTTTAATTCCATATTTTATTATTTTGTAAAAATAATAAAAATGTAAAAATAATAAAAATGTAAAAATAATAAAAATGTAAAAATAATAAAATACAAATAGTAAAACACTTTTTTATTTTGTAAAAATGAGACAAAATATTGTGTGGTTAAAAAAAAAAAATGACAATTTTCTTTTTCATACGATGACATAAACTAATTCTTAAATTAAAAATACAACATTTTTAACAAACTATTTTTTCTACTTTTGCTGCAAAATTAAAAACTAACAAAAAAAAAATGTGTCAGTCCTTCAAAATTTTGAAAAAAAATTCATTAAATCATACAATGATCATTTTATTTGTCAACAATTACAATAAAAATGTTGATAAAAAAAGGAGTTACACTTTTTATTTGTAAAAATGACACAACAAAATTGTGTAAAAGAAACGTAACAAATATTGTTTTTTTTTTTTAATCTTATAAATACAATATTTCTAACAAATTATTTTTGTACATTTTTCCATAAAACTATAAACTGAGGAAAAAAAAATGATTTTCTTTGGAAGTTGGTAGACACAATTTCTCCTCTAAAATAACACAAATGTATCAATAAAATTTTTCATATGCAGAACGAAATAAAAGTCTCTGGAGAGAGAAAATAGAAATGCACTGAAAGTTTTATCGGCTTATTTATCTTGGCTGTCGGAAGACAGTTTCCCCGTCCATGGAGTGGCAAACTCTCCGAAAGTCAGCGCACAATCGCGTGTGCAAACGCCCCCGCCGACACGTGTGCCTGCTGCACAAAGGGCGGCCGAAAAGTCTTTTACTCTTTCAAGGCCAACTGGCGTGTACGACTTTTCTTGTTCGTAATATAGTCGCTTATATTGTCAATTCGACCCATTAAAAAAAAAAATCTATTTTCGTCACAGAAACAGTTTTAGTAATTTTTTAATTTTAAATAAAATAAAAATATTGCTTTTGTATTGTTTAAAATAACACAAAGACATTTTTTTTGTTAATATTTTAAGGTGTTGGAAAGATTTTGTGTGTATTTGAATTTTACGATTTTTTTCTCTGTGAAACAATGTTTTTTAATTTGACTCTTCAATTCTAAAACCTTTAATTACTATTATTTAAATTAATAATAATTTCTCAAAATATTAACCCTTTAAAATCATGTTTTTTTAATTCACAATCTATTTTTTTTTCATACACGTTTGTGTACAAATATTGATAAAACAAAATAAGAATATTTCTTTTTAATTAAAATGAAAGCTCAACATAAACAAAAACTTTTTTTTTTTTTGCTAAATTTTCAAAGTGGCAGAAAAATTCCGTAAATTTGACAAATTTACATGTTTTTAAAATCATTTATTAAATTAGAAGTGAATAAACAAATGTTCACCAGAAAATTTTTTTGATTACAAGATCAATTTTAGTAATTTCAATATTTTTTTTCATATCTTGTTTCAGGCTTTTTGAGTGGATAGAAAAGAAGAAGAAGAAAATGGCACCGGTAGTTTGTATGCCAGATATTCCTATGCCAAGAGCAGACGCAGCTTGTCCATATGCAAGACGAAGACCGAGAAATCGCACCAATGGAATTGCCGGAAAGCATCGAGCTGCTGAAATCAGACAGATGATGTCGATTGCGAGGGTGCGACCTGAATCAAACTATAATACACCACCAGCAAGCCCTGTTTCTGCATCGGACAGTCCGATCAACCTCTGCTTTCCCAATTCACCGGAATCTTCGCTGTGCGCGAGAATACCGATCAATCGGGATGATCAATTGATCATTGCGAAACGTCGACAAGGTATACCATTTTTTTTATACACTGTAAAAAAATTTTACTGGCGAATTTTTTTAAAAATATTTTGGTCCAAAAAAAAAAGAGTTTTTTTCTTTTTCATATTTCTAACATTTGTTTTACCTTACAACTTTTTTTCCATAACTTTTGACTAAAAAATGAGTTTCGACCATGTTTAAATTTCTGATATTTTTCCATAAAATTTGGGACTAAAATCAAGTATTTTTATCATAGTTCGACAATTGGCCCAGAATAACTTATATTAAAAATTTTTTTTCAGGTCTCTTAAATATCGTGGCAAGAACCATAGCTTTGGTGCGAAGAAATCACATACTCGAGAAAAAAGTGGAAGCTCTTCGATTGGAGACTCGAAGTTTTATCACTTCTGTTTTAAACAATCCAGAAAATAAGGGTAACGAGAGGCGGCAAGAATCGACAATCAGCAGTATAGATTCAAAAGTTGATGAAGTAGTTACGTCCACGACTGGCGAAACGTCTACGCGAGCATCCGCAACCTCAACATCAGAATCGCATGTCGACGAATTGAGAAGAAAAGTTACGGATCATACAGCTGTTACGTCAACGTGTAGCTCTAAAAGTTTGGAGGACGAGCCACGATCCCCAGAAATGTTGGATCGTTGAGGCAATCATTTGAAAAAGTATTTTTCTCGTTTTAATTGATCTTCTATTTTCTTCTTCTTCTCTCTTTTTTTTTACCATTTTTGTGTACGAATATCTTAGCGCAGGGAACACGGTTTCCCAGAATCATATCACGTCGGACCCGACAGGCGCGCAAATATAGATCGGAGCTGCGAATTGAAAAAAAAAAAAAAAAAGAAAGGTAAACCGACAAATCTCTGACCTTTTCAGCGCAGAATTGCAGATTTGTTTTTTCTGCTAAAAAAAACAAATCGAAAGTCAAACTTCGCTTCGACCAATTCACATATTTTTGTTCCTTTTTTTATTGTCATTGTTTTCATTGTAAACGGGTTTTATTTTTGATATCGGTGAAAGAAAATTGGATGAAAAAATCTCATGCGATCCAATTTTCGTATCAGTTTTTTAATCGTGCAAAAAAAATTACTGGGTATAACATTTTTTTTCAAGCGTAGGAAGTCTATTTTCTTAAATGAAAAATATAAAAAAATATTTTTTAAACTGAATTACTTCTACGATTAATTTTTTTTGAATCCAGAGATTTCTTTGCGTGATCACAATTGTTTCGAACAAGAAAATAAAAATGCCTTTTTTAAAATTTGAAAATTGTCGAGAAAAAAGAAATTATTGATTTTACCGTAAAATATGATTTCAAATTGCTCAACGATATTTCAATATTCTTGAAGAAGAAAATGTATTCCGAAAAACTTCTTTTTTTGTGGCTGAACTAACATGGAATACTTAAAATATTTATATCACGCAAAGTTTGTTCGCCAGTAATTTTTTTTTTTTTTTTTCACGTCCAAACCGTAAAGCTAACGGGATTGCGATGATTCACACAATTCGTTTTGTTCGTGACGAGTTTCTCTCCTGAACTCTATAATTAAATATCACAGAGTTGCCGAAGGTTTGTGTAAAGTATAATTTACTTTTTAACGGGACTATTCCGACCAGATTTTAGGAGATAAATTTTATTTTTGAAATTTAATTGCCGCAAGCGGTACAAAAAGAAATGAGCGCCAAAAAAAAAAGGATCAAGTGAGTCGTGTTTACTTTCCGAAGTTTATTTCGCGGCTGCCGAAAAAACGGTTGCATATATATGTACAAAAAAATATAGTTTTTCGACTGTTTCGCGTCGTAATTTTTGAAATCGACATTAGCGATATTCACGCTTATTTAGAGGAGCCTAGAACTTTTGTTAGGTCCTGTAAGAGCCTTCCGAAACTTTCGTAATTCGATAGTTTTTAAAATGATATATTAAGGCGTATAAAAATTAGTAGCGTTTAATTGCATACGTAAAAAGTAAGTAGAATTCTTCGACGATTAAATGAGAAAGAGTAATTCAGTATAGAAAATAGCTTAATATCGATACATTTCTACTACGACGCTAGGATGTATTTAAAAAAAAAACAATATATCTAAAAACCCATAAGCAATGGAGTCGATCCTTTTAGATTTTTAAGACTGTCGGACTGAACGGCGTGATAATCACAGTACTTTAGGATCTAATCGCCTGCTATCAATAACGAGGCAACAAAAAAAAAAACAAAACAGTCTTATTATATAATACATGTATTTATTATTCTAGTTTGTATAACGAAAGCAATTGGCTACCTCCGATTACAGCAATACAAAAACCTTTTTGTATTTTCGTCGTGCTTGCGATTAAAATGTATACGAAAAAAAAAAAACAAGCAAACCTTGAATTCTGAGGTCAGGACTGCAGGTATATTTTTGCAAATTCTGAATTTGGTGATGTTTTCCATTTATTACAACTTTTTTTTTTGTGTCGTCGACAAAATAGTTTCAGCTTTAGAATTAAATACCTTGAAAATGTTGAACTTACGTTTGCTGAAAATATTTAATATATTTAAAGATCAAAAAATCATTGGTGAACTAATTCAACGATTTCAAGTAATTTAAAAAGCAAAATCTGCATTTTTTTGTGTTTAAAAAGAAAGTTTAAAAGCAATAAGTTTAATTTACTAATTTATTTAATAAATTAGTTCTTTCTTCTAGAAAAAAAGCCAAAAATCATGAATTTGGTGTCCTCAAAAAAATGAGGAAACAATATGCAAACTTCTACCTTTTTTTTTACAAAAAAAAATGCGCGTCTGCTGACTTTTTTGTAACGAAACAAAAATCTCAATCATCAGCTTCACTAAAAAATAAAAGCTTTGTTTTTTTTTCGCCCTAGTTGGTATTCAGTGAGACTTTTATTTTATTTTTTTTCTAGAACAATGTTTCATAGCATAGCACTCGGTATGGATGCACTATCATAATTGCGTTCGCTATTTAATTTTCACTGCACTAGAGAAATGTTTCGAAAATTCAGGAGTTTCCTCTGGCCTCCGAATGAAAATCAGCGATTTAACGGTTTACTGATTTTTAAGTTTGTCTTAAGTTTGGATTCAGAATTATTGTAAAATTCAGACTTAGTGAACCTGCATAAA
The DNA here is from genome assembly GCA_964016905.1 of Perithous albicinctus. Classification (NCBI taxonomy): domain Eukaryota; kingdom Metazoa; phylum Arthropoda; class Insecta; order Hymenoptera; family Ichneumonidae; genus Perithous; species Perithous albicinctus. The sequence continues at coordinate 15,900,993 of OZ024696.1, read as the reverse complement.
GCTCGAAACTCGGGCATGTAAAATAATTAGAAAAGTCTTAGGACCTCTGCATATCAAAACGCGAGCAAATGTTTCTCTTCTATGGAAAAAAAAAAAAAAAAAAAAAAAGCATCGGAAAGAAAGATCTTTTCTGTTTCGAAGAAACAAATATGTATTTTAAAAACTTTTAGAAGCTCTTTCAACATAGTCGATAAAAGTTAGAATGCTTTTTTTTTTTGTCTTTTTTGGAAAGCACGTGAATGTATAAAAATTGCTTCGCATCCCCGGTTAGCTGGTTGCCTAAGGAACGCGATCTCTGTTCGAAGAAAAGGAAAAAAGTGGAATTATAAACGCGCATCGTTGAAGCAAGATGCGCAAAAAAAAAAGAAGAAATTCCGTAATGTTTATTAGAAATAATTTATTTATTTATTGTTTTTTTTTCCTACAAGCTGTACGTGTTGAAACGATTCACAGCCAGAACCTTCAAAGTATTATAATAAAAAAATCTTGTACAATAAAAATACATTCGAGAATCAATCTGTGTTTCCTTTAATACATATATATATATATATATATATATATATGTATAGTTTTTTTTTCATGATTAATACATTGCGCATTTTGGACTTTTAACGGGTCTATCACAATTAAGTGTTTCAATGAGGATCGGGCGACTGCGAAAATAGTACAACAAACACCCAGAATTGGAGAAGAGCCTGGAAAAAAAAAATGTTAAGCTTTGTTAAAATTCTATTTGATTTAATTTATTATCTTGTAAGCGATCGATTTAACTTGCCATATAAATAATAACGAAAATTCTTGCGAGTGGATAACGACGCAGAAAAATTCCGGTACGAACGCTTATAGCGTCGAGTGTCGAATAAGCCCGCTTGACTCTTCTCGTTACTGTAGTGTCGAAAGGCGTTTCCATGAAGAATGTCGGAACTTGCGCTTTTGCATCGTCGGTATCGTTTACGCTGTTGTAAGAACCATTTCTTCTTGAGCTTGCCACAATTTTTCGGTACTCTTGCTATTAAAAAAAAAAGAATCAAAGCGTGAAAATGTTTTTATTTAATAGAAACTAAATAATGTTTTGCGGAATAATTAGTGATTATTTATTTATTTCTAGAGGAAGCTAAACTTTAACAACGATTTAAAAAATTATTTTTATAAAACACTCATAAATTCATTAATGTTTCAATTTAGTTAAAAAATATTAATATAATTTTTTTAAAAATGCGAAAAGAAATATCCCCTTTTTTTTAATACCTCCATTTTTTCAAGTTGCAGTCTTAGAGCATTTTTCTCGGTGGTCAAACTTTCGAGTGCCTGTTGCTTCGAAACCAGAGTTTGCGTAAGACTCGAGAGTCTCGATTCAACAGCGCTTGAAGGTGTCGAAGCTGCCGAAAGTTGCGATCGCAGTCGTGTAATCTCAGTTTCCTGCTTTCGAAATTTAACGGAAGAGCTGTTTATCTGACTCGCTAATTCCTCTCTGAGAGCTCTGACTTCCTGTAACAATAATTACGGAAACAATTGAATATTTTTATTAATATATATATAAATTGTCTAATGTTTTAGGATTGTCACCTCTAAATGCACTTGTGCATCTTCCTCGGCTTCTATTCGCTTTCGTCGCTCAGCCGAAACAACGTCGTGAATTTCTCTGTTAGCATCGATCGATTTCCGACTCATTTCCTCGAGTTTTGTGTCCGCATTTGACAATTCCTCGCGCGTTAAACGCAACTGCTCGCGTACCTGTTGATTTTCGTCCCTCAGAACTTCGCATTCTTGTCTGTAATTTAATAACAACATGATTTTAATTCCATTCTGCTGCTTGATACAAAATTTAAAGCTTAAAGAATATTTAAAAGAAATAAATCTCATAACTATTTTTTTACATCAATTCAGATCACATTTTGCAAGTTTATTGTAGACCCAAAAAAACAGTTTTTAAACGAAAGATCTCCTATCTCGAAGCACATGTTTGTTTTTTTTTTTTTTTTAATTGACGAAATCCACCTCCCGCTTAATACCTCAATTGATTCAATTCCATGATCATAGTATCGTTCTCCGATCCTGCATTCGAATTATTTCTAAGCTCAGCAATAAGTTTTTCCTTCTCCTGCAATGTTTTCATAGCTCTCGCTCGATGTTGCTCCAATTCGAGTCTCGTAGAATTGAGTTCCGATCTACTTCTATCAAGCGCCAATTGTAATTCCTCGAATTTCTTCAAATTCTCCAAAGCCTCGATCTCCAAACCTCGAAGTTTTTCCCTCAAAACGTGTATTTCCTTCTGATGATCTGTATGCTGCTTGCTGAGCATCTCAGTTTTTTCATCCAAATTTTTTCTCGCCGCTTTAAGGCTCTTTTTTGCATCGCCGTCACGCGATCTTTTTATCAAATTCTCCATTTCCAATCGCTGCTGCGTCAAACGATACTCGTACTCTTTTCTCAGAGTATTTAATTTTTCTTGAAAATTACTGTGTTCAGACTCGATCGATCTCTCCACGTGAGTCGTGACCAATAGTTCATTTCGCAATTTTTCAATCTCATTTCTTAGCATAAAATTTTCTTTATTAACGTCCAAATGAGAATCTCCGTTTAGAGAATCATTGTCCGATAGATCAAGTACTATCTGAAGTGGCTCTGGACTTGGACTTCCACTGTGTATTATCAAATCCGATATTGAATCGGAATTCTCAGCGGAATGTTCAACACGCAAGGAAGACGGTGTTGGTGGCCCGGTTGTTACCTCAATCAGGCTTTTTGTTGGAGTATTTAGATATGTCATCAATTCGTCCTCTTTTTGAACGTTCATTTGCGAGGAAGAAGATACTGCAGCAGGATTCGAGCGCACAGACAAAAACGTGTGCATCGGCGACTCAGTCACTACATTTGGAATAATATTGGCATCCACGCTAAAATCAGAAATGAACATAGTTTTTAATATTCTATTTATTCTCTTTGAGATTTGTAGAATTTGAGTAATAAATAAAATTATGCAATAATCGATTGGTAGATAATAATATATACAAATGTGATAATTTATTATGTTGTCGAAGATTATATTGTAATTATTAGTTATTTCTTTTTGGTAATCTCCAAATATTGTAGCTATGAAAAAAAAAGTTGCAAAAAAAGAAAAAATACCAACTGAAGGCTTAATAAAAAATATATAGTTTTGTAATTATGCTTTTCAACATTATTTTATGTGATATTCCAAAATAAATATCAATTTTATAACATTTTTTTAATTGAAATGTAAAAATTCTTATTTAAAAAGAAAAGCTGCAAAAAAGATAAATTCATTCACAAATAAATCAAAGATCTTTTGACCTTTTTGCAATTCATTGATTTGGCGTGGATTTGCTAAATAATTCTTCCAATTTGTACAGCAAATTTCAAATATTACCTTACTTTAAGAAATTATGTAAAAATTCTTATGTTTAAAAAAAGCTGCAAAAAAAGATAATTTCATTAACAAATAAATTAAACATCCTTTGACCTTTTTGCGATTCATTTGCTTGCCATAGATTTACTAAATAATTCTTCCAATTTTTACAGCAAATTTCAGACATTAGCTTAAGAAACTATGTAAAAATTCTTATATTAAAAATTTAAAAAACATACCTAGCGTGTTGCGGAGAGCGATTGCTAATACCCTGCGAAATTTGGTCATAATCATTTTTTTCTTTGCTCAACGCAGCGGCAGTGTTCTGGTCTATTTTGTTGAGCAGAGTTTCGGCTTTGCCAGCGAGACCTGATAACCAGGCCATTTTCTCTCTCTCTCTCTCTCCCTCTGGGTTTCTCTATTTTTTATATACACAATTTTTATCTCTATGCAGCTTTCATCAGAGAGGTTAAACCCGTGAATTCCACTCTGACGTACTAAAACACTAAACACTCGTTCACCTCATTTCACTTTTCGTATTCTCAATTCTTATTTTCTTATTCTTGAAATTATTTCTCTAACGCTTAACAATCGTGATTGTTCATTCACCGTGAATTGCACTAATGTTGAAGCTGTCTTAAGATCTCGTTTTTGGTGTCGAAAGTATAAACTCCACGTATGTAAGATTGTTGAATCAGCTGATTGCGACTGACAGACATCAATGAAAAGGTTATGCGACACGTACGCTATAGCTCTAGCAGACTCTACACATGCTTACGAACAGAATGAGCTTCATACTAATCCACTACAGTGAAGAACTATATACTATATAGGAACACGTTTGAAAAGCATTGGGAGACCGATCAGCTGATTTCGTACTCTTGTTTTACCAGAGTTTTACGACAAACCACTTTTAACTCGATGATTGCCTTAATCATTGGAATTTTTTTAGAATACAGTTACTTAAATTTTTATTTTATCGTCCTTAGTTTTTAAAAAATCATCGTCATTGAAAATACCAAAATTTAAAACGTATTCTCGAATTTTCAAATGCATATATGTAAAAAAAAATTTCCTATAATTGTAATTTTTTATAAAAAAACTCAAATTTCGTAAAAACAATAATAATTATTATTATTATTAATAATATTATTTATATTATTATATTATATTATGTTATTAATAATAATAATAATAATAATAATTATTATTATTATTAAAATCAATATTCTTGGTATTTTCAATGACGAATCTTTTTCTTCAGTATTTGCTCTTATAAGTAATTCTGCCTGTAATAAAAATAAAGATCACAAGTTACGTTTCGCATAGGAATTTATTACACCATGAACACAATATCAACATATACACATTAACTGAGCAAAAAAAAAAATGCGAGAATATTGTATTTAAAAAAAAAAATGAGTATTCCGAAAATTATGCAACATCAATAATGGGAAGATCTTCTTTCGTCAATGTATTTTTATGATCCTTTGTGTGTTCCTCTTCGATATAAGGATGCGCGGCAATATATTCAAGAGCTCGAACAACCGAAGTTGGAATAGGTGGCGGTGTTGGCAAATGATCACCCTGTGGCTGAAAACCATTTTCATCTGCGATATAGGTTAAAATGATGGGTTTACCGTCGTTATCGGTATAGGAGATCGAACCGCTGACCGACGGTACTTCTACGTCGCCGTGAACCTTAATCGTTCCTTCCTCTTGAACTTTAATACCATTCTCAGATTGCCAAGCATTGTAATAAGAACCGTCGGGATTGACTTCAGATTCTTGCATGATTATTCCTATTTGATCATGAGAATGAGATTCCGGATGTTCTTCGTGGGTCTCGCCGTCGATGCCTTCAAAGTGTTGATCCATTAATCCGACAGAGGACTGAATATGAGAAGGCACACGACGACCTTCTATCTGTTGCTTATTTTCGTCTTCAGGGATTCGATGCTGTTGAGAAGCTTCCAGAAAAGGATTCACTCCTGGTTTTTCATTGATTTGACCGCCAAGGCCTGGTTTTACTCCCGATTGTTGATTTATTTCATCGCCAGAAGGCTGAATAGGAGTAGTTATATAACGCCCTTTTATTTGTTGCTTCTTTTCGTCTTTAGGGATTTGGTGCTGTTGAGAAGATTGGAGAAAAGGATTTGCTCCTGGTTTTTGGTTTATTTCACCGCCAAGGCCTGGTTTTACTCCCGATTGTTGATTAATTTCATCGCCAGATGGCTGAATAGGAGTAGTTTCATAACGCCCTTTTATTTGTAGATTTTTTCCGTCCTTTGGGATTTGGTGCTGTTGAGAAGCTTGGAGAAAAGGATTTACTCCTGGTTTTTTATTTATTTGACCGCTAAGGCCTTGTTGAGGCAAATTGCCCATTGGTTTTACGCCCAATTGTTGATTAATTTGGCCGGCAGATGGCTGGATATGAGAATCGACCGGTTGCACAACTAATTGTTGGTTCAGATGTTCGCCACTAGGGATCGGTTGCTGTTGAGTGCCCTGAAGAAAAGGATTGTATATCGATTGTTCGTTAATTTGTTGACACTGAAAAGTTTTTGGGCATTTTAGTAATTTAGTATTTTAGGACATTTTTAAAGTAATTTAGGACAATATTTTGTAAAGTTTTCAAACATATTTCAGGACAATATTTTCGACAATTTTCAAAACTATTTTAGGACAATATATTCGAAAGTGTTGACAATTATTTCAGAGCCATATTTACGAAAAATATTTTTCAAAATTCAGGACAATTTTATCGACGATTTTCAAAACTATTTTAGGACAACATCATCAAAAGTTTTCACAAATATATCATAACAATAATATATGTTGAAAGTCTTCAAAATTATTTCACGACAATTTTACTGAAAATTTTCAAAAAATATTTTCTCTGCTATTGACCAAAAAGTCCGCCAGAGGCGTGAAGGTCGTACACCACAGCTTACCGGTTTCACTCCCAATTGTTGATTCAGATGTTCACCACTAGGTGGTATCTGATGCTGTTGGGAGCCCTGAAGAAAAGGATTTACTCCCAATTGTTGGTTAATTTGTCCACCAAGTTGATGAGATCCGACAGTCGGTTTCACGGTCGATTGATGGTTGATGATTCCACCGCTAGGTTTTTGGATATGAGAGCCTTGAAGAAAGGGATTCAATCTCGATTGTTGGTTTATTTGATCGTCCATCGATAACGGCATTACATCTATCGATTCACCAGAAACTTTGCTCTCGACCGGAAGCATCTGCGGCAACGGATTGCCCTTGACGCTGTAGCCTAACATCGCGCACAATAGAACGACCTGAAAATACGTGCGCTATATTATGTACATAACACAATTTACTCTCTGCCTATGCATGTCGAAGAGAGCTATGCAACGCACGTGTCATCTTCGATGACTCATTATAAAACGATTAAATAACAGTGTATTCCATATAAGTTCACGCGTAAGATCGACACTCGTCGTTGTTATCTACAATGTGCAATTTGCACGATCTAAGAAACCTTGAACGTGTGATGTGCTTACAAGGCCACCGTGGGATGCAAACAGGAAGAATAATTTGAAGCTGATATTCTGATTTTAAAGCTATCGCATTCAAACTGATATATTGAAAATTGTTTTTTTTTATTTTCGTACAATTTTTATTTCTTCGAATAGAAATTTACTATTGTGACAAGAAAAAAATCTCAAAAAAATTAACACACAAGCTTTTTATTTTTTATTTATTGACAACTTTTTTTGCAAAATAATAACAATAATAATAATAATAATAAGAAGAACAAGAACAACAGCAAATATTAGCATTATCATGATTGTTATTATTATTATTATTATTAATCTAAAAATATGAAGATTTTTTTTTTTCATGTGTTATTGGATAAAAAAAAATATAATAATAATGTAATTATAAATTATAAAATAATATTCATTTCTTTGGTTACTGATAACATATATGCAACTGATTATTTTTAGTTATTTGTATTTTTTTACATAAAATGAATATATGTAGAAAAAAAATGATTTTGAATATGAATTGAATTTACTTACAATAAATCCTTTCATTTTGGTGCTTCCTAAAGTATTCGGTCGTCACTAATCGACTGATGACATTAAATATTTTCGTTTCCCTTTATATACTCGTTTTCGATCCTGTTTTGTTTGGGATGATACAACAACGAATATACCTATGATGAACCGGTTTCGTCGTTACATTTCTTTTGTGACGCACACACTTTTGATCTAGCGCGTAGAGACGAGTCGCTAATTGTTGTCCTCTGAACATCAGAACTGCGACAAAATTTTCGTCCCAGACGAGTCTTTGGCGACGAAAAAAGTGAAAGGGGAATCTCCGTCGCAAGGATCGTCGGTGAAGATTGCAACGAAAATTCGACAAAATGTTTTTATATACAAAAAGGCCCGAGAGACGTGACTTCTATACTTTATCGTTAAAAATATACAATAACAAAAATTCACAAATTCCTTTCGTAGAGGAAAAAAAGAAAAAAGTTGCGGTACAACTTGTAATCAATAAAAAATGTAAATAAGGATACGATTAATTATTTCAATGTAACGGTGATTAGTCAGTGCTTGTAAAATACATTTTGCACCGGATCGGAGTCTAAAAATATAATGCAGCTTCAATTGGCAAACGCCAGCTCGGTGATTCAAACTCGTTGAGCGATATTAGAATTAGACAATGCGGAAGAGTCAAGGGCGGTAAAAATAAACTTCTTATCGTGAGCCAGACGTTTTTCGGATTTTTATATATATATGTCAACTAGGCGGTATTCGAAAGATTTATAAAATAAGATTATTGATTAGCAGCGTTTTTTTTTAATTAATTATATAAATCAGCAATTATATAAATTGATTTGTTGTAAAAAAAAAAATCAAAACGTAAATAAATATGTTTATCGTTTAATTTTGTAAAAAAAAAATATTCGGTTGCTCTAGTTTTTGTATTTAATAAAAAATTGCATCAGCAGCTAAACTAATGAATTTGTTTGTTTATACAAAAAAATTGATAAGTAAATTAAAAAAAAAAAAACATTTATTGCATAATTTTGTGAATAAAACTTTAAGTTTCTTTAAATTCCTTGCATTTTGTACTCTGATTAATATAATTCATTAAACATCGATGCTCTGAATTCTTCGTATTTTGCATCCTAATAGAATGTTTTTATTTAATAAATTAATTGCATCGGAAATTATACAAATTATTTTTAATTGTAAAAAAAATGTAAACTAAAACTTTTATTATCTAACTTTGTAAGCAAAATATTCACTCGTTAAAAGTAATATTTTAAAGTGCGTTAATTTTCTATAAACAACGTTTTTTTAATTGACTCGAAAAACGCCGATAATTATCTAAGAAATTTTAATAGCAAAAATCAATATAATATAAATATAATATAAATATAAAATCGATATAAATATGTATTAAATTCAACAGCTAAAAATCTATTCCCAAAAAAAAATACTTAACATTAAAAAAAATATATTTTATAGACCAATTAAAACTCAATCAAAGGATTAAAAAAGCAAGACTTTCTTACAGATAAATATTCTCTTAAATTTATTGTGGAATAATATTTTGTTTAAAAAAAACCAACTTAAAACTACAAAAGTTATCGAAATAAAAAGGAAAACACGCATATATATATTCAACATTTAATTTATTAATATAGATTTATTTTTACAATTTTTTAAATCAGGGTTTAAAAAAACCCCTTTCGTTCGTAATCGTTCAATAAATACACAATTGCATAAATACTAAAAGAAAAGTACACATCGAATAGAGGATTAATTACAATTTGAAAATCTAGTCAGTACAAAATATGCTTTTAGAAGCAGGTATTCTAAAAAAAAAAAAACGAAAAAAAAGAAACATTTTAATAAAATTAATTTCAGACGACACCGGCGATGTTTTGTATCCTTCGGAACCCACTTTGGAAGATATAAAAGTGAAACCCCGCTGGTGTCAAAACCACGGATATATCGGCACCTGTGAAAAACCGATTTGTTGGTCCCCATCAATGTTGACACAAATAAAACCAAAAAAAAAAATAAACGAAACCTTATCGCAGCCATCGTAGCATTTTCGGACGCGGACGTGACACGAGCGAAGGTGACACAAGTGGGGTTCCACTATAATGAAAAAAAAAACAAAATAAAAACAAAAGTAAAATCTAAAAATGATAAAATTTACATGTCTTATTTTTTTTTTTTTTTTTACATCAGTTAATTATTTCACAGCAATTATTTTCGTAATTACGATTTAATCGCGGGAAAGCGAAGACGTTCGATAGGCACGATTCTTTCACCGTGCGGAGCCGGAAGTGCGAGTTTCGGTGCTGTGATGGTTAAAACACCGTCGGTCGACAAGTTTGACATAACACGATTGACATCGAGGCCCTTTGGCAGATCGTAACGTCGCATAAATTCACGTGATACAAAATCATGGGGACACTTTTGTTCCTCGTGTTTAGCCTCGACGATTATTGAATTATCGACGGTTCTGACGATTATTTCGCTTGGTAAAAATTGTTGAACGTCGAGAGCCACTTGAAATTTATAGTCATTGTCGAGGACCTTTATCGGCGCGGGAAGTTGATCGATTAGGCTTCTCCAAGGACGAAAGTAGGGTCGAAAATAGGGCCAAGGAAGATCGAGAGCACGTAGAAAATCGTCACGTTTTAAGGCCAAACAGAAATGATGATCCAGGAGACGATGAGGCCTTTCGAAATCCTCCCACCAATCACGCCAGAAAGAAGACGGCACCAACGCCATTTTTGTTGTTATTGATGTTTTTTTTTTTTCCTTTCTTTTCTTTTTTCGCAAGCTGTTTCGATTTTTAAGCAGATATAAATACGTTGATGATACCACGCTTTATTGTTTTATATGATTTATGAAAAATCGATGCTTATGATGATATATATATATTTACGTTTTGATTCTATTTAAATGATCCGTATGCCACCTCGGTTGTTGTCAAACTGTCGGGACATTCGCAATGCACCGCGGTTTTATATTTGGCCGAGAGAGCGCTTACACTGATGTACAATAGAAGATTTCCGCGCTATGTAATAAGTCACGATCGTATAATTGATGTGTGTATATACAAGTCGGGCGTGAGCTCAAAATGTCCTGGTGTATCATAAGAACATACATAATACTCCGCCTCTTTTAACTTTATTTGACTAATGAGCGGTTGTATCTATCGCTGCGAATGATTGAGGCTTGCTTTTCTTTTGTTTTTTTTTTTCGTCTGTGTAAAATAGACTGGCGCATAATGGTACATCTCAACATTAGGGAGAACATCGTACATTACGACACGAGAGTGAAAAAAAAACCTTTTTTTGAAGGCGAGTATTGGAATCGCACGAGTAGGTACAGTGTTTTCGTACAAGTATTGTACAAAATTGTATTCCACAAAGTGCAAAAACAGGCGTTTTACGCACTCGGGGCGCGCAGATAAGCGGCCATTTTTGGACTGAGTGAAATAAATGCTATTTTCTCGAGTGTTGAATGAAATTTTTCAGCACGACGTCCAGAACGTTTGGTTTTCTGCACGGAGGACTGAAAAATACGTTACAATGCATTTTCACTGCATTTTTTTTGCTTCCTCAAAAATAGAGGAGGCTATGTTTTCGTGACATTTTTTTTCGGGATTTTAATGTCAACACAAGTACTTAAAATAGTCTGAAACATCGAGAAATGCAATTTTTAGCCGGCGTTCAGATGTGTGTGTGTGTGTGTGTTTATTTTTATTCTACTATGTCTTCAAATAAAAATTATTACCTAAAAATAAAAATAATTGTACTCTTAGAAAAACAAACACGCTAAAAGCGTGAAGAAAAAAAAACCGAATCCTCAACGAAAAATATTTCCGAAGTCATTCCACTTTTTTTGTCGTCGTCAACGTTGAATTCCACAAAGCTAGATTTTTTTAAATTGGCTATGAAATGTTTAACAAATAATATAAATTTTAATTGTAATGAAATACTGAAAAGATTTTAGCAATATTTTTAGAATATTCTCTACTCAGTCGGTAAACAAGTGTATATATACAAAAGTAAAAAAATAAAAAAGATTTATCTTTAGCCTGGCAGTTGCCCAAACAATATAATTCGACTTTTTTTTCCTTCATTGCAATAGGACGCTTTAAGTGTTAGAATAAATGTTATTGGAAGGACTCTAAAAAAAAGTGTGTATGTGTGCGGAATAGTTTAGCGCATACATATTACGTCAAGGGTCGTTGGCTCTCGAAAGATCTTCGAAATCATGTATATTAACGTACTAAATTATATATACATGAAAAGAACCTTCTCAATGTTAAACCCAACCGGAAATCCCGTCTCTAAGCTGTACATATCAGATACAATACTTATTTATTTATTGGCAACGTTTACTCTCGATCGAGACACACGTATAATCGCTTTTAATGCCAAGCAGCTGATGCACGCAATCAATACACCACGTAATTGCATATTTATGTAATGTATCGACAAAACACTGTGTGGGCGTTTACTTTTTTTGGAAGTCACTACAACATTCCACATCTATTTTTTTTTCTTGACGAGTTGTTTTGGCGTGGAAATAAAATTTTATGCTAAAAAAAAAAATTACTTTTTTAAAATTAAATGAGTATTGATTTTTTTTTCATATATATTTACACAACTATTTTTTTCCTGACCTCGAATGATTAGCGTGCAGATAAAATATTTAATGTAAAAAAAAAATTACTTTTTTTTTTTAAATGAAATGAGTATTGATTTTTTTTCATATATATTTACATAACTATTTTTTTCCTGACCTCGAATTATTAGAGTGCAGATGAAATATTTCATGCTGAAAAAAAAATTACATTTTTAAAAAATTAAATGAGTATTAATAACTTTTTTTTTTTTTTTTAATATTTGTGACAAACGACATAATAAACGTAAAAATAAAAAATTGGCGTAAAAATAAAATTTTATGATGAAAAAAAATTACTTTTTTAAAATTAAATGAGTATTGACTTTTTTCATATCTATTTACATAAATATTTTTTTCCTGACCTCGAATTATTAGAGTGCAGATAAAATATTTCATGCTGAAAAAAAAATAATGTTTTTTTATTGAATGAGTATTGAGAGTTTGGTTTATTTTTTTTTTTTAATGTGTTGCAGACGACATAATAAACGATGCGATTGACCAGCCATCCGAGACGATGAATTCCGTCATCGAGGTCTCGTCGTTGTTGGAAGAGCTATAGTGCGTTTCAAGTATTATATTGCTGTAATGGGGATTAGGTGTGTCACTTTTCATGGACACATAAGGGTCTGTGGATTCAGTAGATTCACAGTTGCTTCGACTCGTGAAAAGTATATTCTATGTTGAAAAAAAAAATGTTTGGAATAATAATAATTATTCAAAAAAAAAAAAAAAAAGTTAATGTATGAGCAGAAAAAAATGGTTTAATAAATTGAATAGAAATTTGACAATTTTTTAAACCACCTAATTATTAATGTAAAATATTGGCTTCAAGACCTTTTTTTGGCCACGTACCTATTAATTTTTGTTTCAACTTAAAGAGAAACTTTCTTTTGAATTGCATTGTCCTAAGTTAGCTTCCGGGTGGTCACTCGAAACAGCATTTAGCGTGCAACGAGCAGTCACCGCAATGTCACGTTGTTCGCAACTTTCTTATCGTATCAAGTTCGTGTTATCAGAGTGCGACTTTTTAAAAATACCTTCTATGTAAACAAAACCTGGGATATGTCTTCGAAATAAATTTGTGTAGTCCCAGGACGCAATATTTCTCTCAAAAAATTGTCCACAGAAACTTTTTGTTAATTTGGCAAACTTTTTTTTCGTGCACTTTTAAAATCCTATAATTTTGAAAAAAAAAAAAAAAAAAAAAAAAAAAAAAAAAAAAAAAAAAAAAATTGCCAAATTAACAAAAAGTTTCTGTGGACAATTTTTGGAGAGAAATATTGTGTGCTGAAACTTCACAAATTTCAATTTAATTTAAACTGTACAGAAAAATTATTTTACTATCATTTTTTTTCAATCTTTTTACCTACATTTAAAAAAAAAATTGAAATTTGTGAAGTTCCACCAGACATAATTTTTTTTGTTAATTTGACAAAAAATTTTTATCGCTCATTTAGAATCATACATATTTAAAAAACAAATATTCCACAAATTTACAAAATCTATTTGCTACTTTTAAAATTGAAAAAAAAATCTGGGTAAGAAATTTGAAAAAGAAATTATAGTAAAATAATTTATGCGCGATTTGATACAGTTATGGTTTTAATTGTAATTGTAGAGTTTAAAAATTCTGATTTACAATCATCATATCTCGATGGTATATAGAAAAATCGATCTACTATGATTATACTATAGACATGACAATTTCCTGCAATTGTGTACTGTCGGTATATATATGTTTGTGATTAATTGCTTATGCTCATTGTACAAGACTCGTATTATCGTGCAATTAAAGAACATTGTACAGAGATACATTGAACAATCGATTTTCTGTTTAGCATATTGTTCCTTTCTACCGTCTCGTTACGACTGCAAAACCGTGCAACGTGAAACAATGGAAGGTAAACAATAGCCATGAAGCGGTTTATTGAGTTTCAGTTTTGTAATAATGCAACAGATTTTCGCATCGGAATTAAAACACAGTAGACATTTTTTTTCTGTTAAATTTGAGAGTGCTAATTTTCGAAATGATCTTCTCTTTTATTAGACAGAATTTTTTTTTGTCAAATTTTGAATGTAAGAAAAATATTTTGTTAATTTGGTAAAATCACTATTTATTTTTGGCGAAATATCTTAGATTTAAAAAAATTGCATTTATTAAATAAGTTAAAAAAAAATTGTAGAATTTTACAATTTTGGATTGAATTTTTTTGTCAAGTCTTCATGTTTATTTAAACGAAAAACTGTCGAAAAAAATAGTCTAAATTCGATACTTTTTTTTTCAAACCGCCGCCATTTTGTTTTATTTTCATAAAAAAAAAAATGTTTAAAGATGTATTTTCTATTCCTCATGAGTGCTTTAATTTGACAAAAAAAATCACACTGATTGCCATATTTTAAACATCGAAAAAAAAAATCACGAAAATCAGCTGTTTGTTGGACCACTTAAAAATCCTTCTAAATCAAATTATACATTCTCTGCATACGCCAGAAATTTAACTAAAAGACGTACTTAATGTATGTTGCTATAGGAAATTTCCTTCCAAGTGTCGTTTTATCATTATATATGTACATCTTATGTATCAGCTATCGTTGTACACACATTATAGCGAAAGAGAGAGAGAGAGAGAGACTAACGATGCAAAATCAAGTATACCTCTTTTTTTTCTCTCTTTAATACACATTCTCAATGCTTGGAGAGCTCTCCGGTGCGTTTTATGTATCCTTCTTGTGTCTCTCTCCTCGTTAAAGCCCCCAAGCTAGAGCGGGTGATGATTGGTGTTAATTGCCCCGTTGAGACGAGAGAGTAAACACTTGTACACACCGTGAGAGAGAGACGGAGAGAGAAGTTTTGTGTATAGTGCGTCAACTCTCAGAGAGTTCTCGACAAGTCGAGACAAGCACGCCGAGAAGCAACTCGAGAGAAGCTACTTTTATAAAGTAACACGCTTCGCCAGTGTACGAAGCTTAGCAAAAATTTTTTTTTTTTCCATGTTTCGGAATGAAACATTTTTGCCGAGTGGTTCGTGTGAAAAAAAATGTAATAATATAAGTTAAACGAAGCGAGAGAGTGAAGAAAAGCTTTTTTTTCGCTATGGTGGTTGAATTTATATTTGCGGTATCGAAACCGGATGATTTATTCGCAATTGGAAAACGACGCGATATTTTATCGTGTGCCCCGTAAAATTTATTATATATATATGTATATATGTATATATGTATATATATATATGTGTGCGTGTTAAAATATTTATATAGTGAATTTTAGTGTTCGCGAATTGTACCTGTGTGTGACCTCGTGGCTCTAAAACTGCTTCATCGAATTTTCCCGTGTAAGTAATTAACCCACATTTCGATCTCTGTGAGACATGCGCGCGCGCGTTATGCCAACTTTTACGGTTAGGTTAATGTCGCACCAATGTCGAGGTTAAACACTAACTCAGCACTGTCAAAGAGAGTCTAACGTGTATCAGCGATGTGTCACTCCACGAACTGCTTACACACGTTTCTTTTTTATTTCGAGAGAATTTGAGTGAGAGGCTCCTTAAATTTATCGGAATTCAATAAGTGAGTCTCTTTTTTTCGGACGTTTTGAATTTTTTTTTTTTGCAATTTTTTTTAATGATTTCTTTGTTTAAGATTTGTGGGAATTTGTGAATCTTGTGTTTTGTTGAATTCATTTTGTGGTTAGGATTTTTAGCTGATATTAATGCCAATGAAAATTTGATCTTTTTTTGCTTTAGAGGGGAAGTTTTGCTATTTTTGTAAATTTTTTTTTTTTCGTGATTTTCATATTCGTGCTGCCATCATTTTCGAACTACTCAACCAAATTTGTCTAAAATTTTTGTAAAATGTACAGTAGAGTCAAACTCTTCTTTGGTACATGTTTCATAAAAATCTGTCGAAGCATTTTGATTTTATCGGATTTTGAAAAATGTTGTCACTCTAATTTGAAGAAATTTCTAACTATCGGACTGAAAATTGGCACAAAAATTTATCACATTGGTATTTGATACTTTTTTTTTCATAAAGTAGTTCAGAGTTTTATAGATATTCACATTTTGAGAACTGTTCAAGTAACTGATAGAAATTTGTATTTTTGTAATATTTAATTTGAAAATGTTAAAAAACAAAATTTTACATATAATTTTTTTTTTTTTTTACAAAGATTCCTCTACAAAGAAGCCAAAAATGAACCATTACTTCTTCATAGAGCTTTGTAAGAATTAAAAAATAATGAAAAACCATGCTATTTTTATTTTACAATTTTTGTGATGCTTTTCTTTGTTTAAAATTTTTGGGATGTTGTAAATTTGTTAATATTGTCTTATTTTGAATTATTGATGTTGTGATTAGTTTCTTAGTTGATATTAATGACAATAAATTACATTTACATTTTTTCTTATTGTTGCACAAGTAACTACCAAAAATATGGAGGTAACAAAAAGAAACAAAAAAGCTTATTAAAATTAACAATGATGCATAAAGTAGAACTTTGCGCATTGCTTCCTCGTTAAATTTAATTTTTGCACAAAGTTGCCTCTATGAGGGAACCAAAATTAATAGTCTTCCTCATAGACTTTATGAAGAAACAAAAATTCAATGAGGAAGCAGTGTGCAAAATTTTACTTTGCATTATTTTTTCAGCTTCAATTCATAATTAGAAATATGTGAAAAAAAAAGTTTGGAGTAAAGTTGTTAATCGCAAATTTACTTTTTACAGAGAGGGATATTGCTATTTGAAATTTTCAATTTCAAACAGTAATAATTGCAGCCCGGATACTTGAACCAATGTTCTAATATCGGCAAAGATATATTTTGCTGGAATTCATTGCAAGCCAGTGGCCAAAGCGGCTATAGGCCTGTTCCATGTATCGGCATGATTGAGAAGCCAAAAATTATAAGAGTGGTACGTATGTTTCTTATAGTATTAAAAAAAAAGAAAAGGGACTCGAGTCCTGGTTTTTACACAAACAATTATTTTCACTAGAAAAAGCTTCTATCATTATTTTTATTACTAGTACCTTTCCACAATTTTTTAATTTTTTTTTTTTTTTGGAATTAGATTTATTTTGCACCTGTTTTATTATTTGTTTTTATAGTTTTTGCACTGGTTGAACATATGCTGCCAATACTTACCTTAAAGAGGTTGAAAATAATAGTAACAAGATGGCAATAGGAAGTGTTATTTGTGGAGCAAACACTCCAAAGATGAAACGAAAAAAGACAAAGGTATATTTTTTTTATTTTTATTATTTTTGTACATTTTTTTTTACTGCTTTTATTTGAGAAGATTAGGATGTTTAATTCGTTATTACACAAAAAATGAGATATATTAGCTTCATCAGGTTTGTACTTGAACAAATTCTTAAATTGTAGAGATTTGATTTTTTTATTTTTATTTTCAAATTTTGAAATGTTTAGCCTAATTAAACGAGTCATAGCTTCTATATAAAAAATGGAAAAAAGACAATTATAAAATCTATAAACCATTTTTTTATTTTACAATTCTAACAAAAATTACCGAAAAAATCGAATCTTGATTTATAAAGTCTTTGAATTATCAGGCAAATTTTTTGTCCATCAAAATGAGCATCAAAAGTGAAAATTAAAGTAGATTGATATAAATGCTTGACATTAATTAAATTTAATAGCAGTTTAATTTAGAATTCAAGCACCTAGCATTAAATTTAATGTAAAATACAGTAAAATTTTATTTTTTTGAAATTCAAACTTTCAAATTTTGTGAATTGTTGAAATTACAATGATCAGACTGTACCAACCAAAATCTTCTCAATGTTTTTTACACGACATTCCGCATAGTTCGCCATTTAACAGCCAAATTCCTGTGTATATTTTACTCGTTTAGAATAATTATCACCTTCTACAAATTTTAGACAACACAGAGGAGTTGGATTGAGGCAACATTTCAGAAGAGGGAATGCTCCAAGTTCATTCCAAGTGCTAAAGACGAGCACAGGTTGGTGATAAAATTAAGTGATACCGCATTTTTTGCTTGTCGAACGTGGGATTTGCAAACGATTTTTCCACGAGTCTGGCAATGACAGTGAAATCGACTCGATTTCGAGTGTAGTTTGAGGAATTTACACAGTGATCTATTTAGAATACCATATCAAAATTGGTCTTTAGAGCATACAAAATAAAATAGAGTGATGATGATGATGATAATGATGAATTTTATACAGCTTTTCTCTTTGCAAATTAATGCTTTTTTACATCAGCATCATTTGAATGTGTTTACTAATTTGTATGTTTCATTTTTCAAGTTGATTCGTTTAAATTATATACATGGGGCATTCCACGTTAGATTTACAGCCTTTGACTCTCACAATCCCCTCCGATTCATAATTTCTTACAATAATGTTGTTTAAGGCCCAAAAGGGTCTCGGATTTTTTTTCACCAACATTTGATTTTTTTTTCAAAGCTCGAAAAAGTCGAAAAAAAAAAAAAACACATACGAAAAAAAAATTGGAAATATCGAGATCGGATTATCTTAAGGTGCTTAAAAATCATATTTTAAATCATAGAATCAGTGTGATTTCTGTTAGATTTTTAAAAATGGCGTTTTCAGAATCAGCTTTTCGAGAAAAAATTAAAATGGTGGTGAGAAAAAACTGAAAAAATTCCGAGAGCCTTTTTGGGTCGGAAACAACATTATTCTAACAAGTTATCAAAATCCAAAGAGGTGAAGGTCATATACTGTAAGTTTTACGTGAAATGCCCCACACACACATATCACTCTCTCTCTCTATCTCTTTCTCTACATATTTCGTTTATACGTGTCTGTTTTTATTATATAGTTTTTATTCACGATTTTTTTTTCACTAACACATTGCGGCTCTTCGAGAAATTGGGGCGTAAAATGATGATTTACGATATCGTTGCTGAGGAACGCTCTTTTCAATTTACAGTGTTGCGAGACGCAGGCGTCTATAACCGACGATAATCTTTTTTTTTTTCTCACACACAAACACACATTCGTTTCCGTTTGATTTATTTCCCTTTGTTTCATTCCGTTCATAGGTTTGAAGAGATACAGGGAGATAAAAGAGCTGAATACGACGTGATCACGACTTCCAGGTGAGGTTTGACGGCGCAGATATTCGCAAAATCGGGGAATTTCTTTCAAATCTGTTGCCTAAATGCCCCGAGGAAAAAAAAATGTTAACTTGCTGAATTTTGACCATTGAACCTTTTATAATAATTAAAAAAAAAATAACAAATAATTTATTGTTTTCAGTATTGATTCTGTAAATATTTCGTTCATTCAAACATGATTTTTAATGGCTTTATTAAAAACTTTAAAAATTAACGAAATACTTAAATGGTGCGACGAAATGTTGTTCTCGTTTTAAGATCTTTGAATTTCTTTTTAAGCGTATTATCAATGTTAATTAATGCGGTTTACCATTTGATTTTTTTTTTCACGAGCTTCACGTATTTATCGTACGAACTTCAACCAATTTTTCGCTAACTCTACGCGCATACATATGTGGTTATATAAATTTAAATGTTTTTTTTTAAACCTATTACACAGCAAAGTTTTATTTCATCTTCACTGATTTATGTACTGCTTAGCGATCTATGCTTCTTTTCTTGCCTTGCGAGCTGTTTTGACTAACTGCTTCAAGGAGAAACATTATTAGAAGCCTGAAATTAGTAATACAAAGCTGACAATTTTACTCTTAACATTTTGCGAATGAACATTTTTTTTATTGTCCTGTAAGAATATCAAGTTGCAATTTTATTTATTAGATGTTTAAATAAATGAACTGTCGAGAGAAACGAAATCAGCGTTTTATCGCCAGTTTTTAACTGCTTCACTAGGAAAAATTCTAAAGAAAAAAAAAAGAAGAAGAAAAAAAAGAAAAGGCAGTCTGCTACTAATCTGCTTTAAAGAAGAAATCGGTGTGCCTAAAAGATGTTTTTGCAGCAATGGGATAAAGAAAATTTTGCGCAATGTCCCGGCGCGATTTCATCATCTTTTTTTTTTCTCTCTCGCGATTTTCAGATGTTGCTGCGGTCATTCTTACACACATCATTGCGGGACAGGAGCCGATGTACAGAGCTATGCGGTTACAAGTGGTGGAGAAGCCGAAAGGGACCAATGGGCACCAGGAAAAAATACTCGTCCCGCACCCACCGATGCCTATGGTACCATCGAATTTCAGGGTGGGCCTCATCCAACAAAAGCTCAGGTGAGCTCAAATTTCATTAATCCAATCGCTTGTAAAATGTAATTCTTTTATTTCCGTGCAAAGTCTGGGTTTTTTTTGGAGCCTGTTAAAACTTCCAAAATTTTATTGGTGCCATACAAAAAATGGTGTCAAAATTATTATTGTCTTTTCAAATATTTCAGGATAGAAATTAATACGTTAAAACTCCTATTTTATTTCGATCATTATTTTATAAGTGTACAAAAAAACGACCTCAATTTTAAGATTTAAAAAAAATTCCTTTGGTCATAATCACCAAAATTTATAGTTAAAAAAAATTACTAGTTTTGTAATTTTTTAAACTTTATAATTGTTACATGAAATCTGATTATTTTTTTATCTATATATATATAAGAAAGTTTTTTTTTTCATTCAGACTCTTAACAATAATTTCCGAAATCTATTTATATTTTATTTAAAAAATTTTGTTGTAAATCTTGAGTTTTTTATTTCGCTATTTTGCAGTATTGATAAATATTTTAAATGTGAAAAATCAGTCAACCAATGCAATACGTAATTTGCTTGGACAATTATAAAAGCCTTAATGATTGCTTTACAGTACGTTCGATTGTCTCACGATACGCGACCGGAGCCTATACTTCAGTTATTGTGCAGAGAATGGAATCTGGGTTTGCCAAGATTATTGATAACCGTACACGGTGGAAGGTCTAATTTTGAGCTACAGCCAAGCTTGAAGAAGGTGCTAAGAAAGGGCTTATTAAAAGCTGCAAAAACCACAGGAGCATGGATATTCACTGGAGGAACGAATACAGGTAAGTCTGATATCCGGAAAAGAAATAATAAAAGTTAACAAAATGTGGCTATGAAAATTGTATATTTTAATTTTAACAATATTTTATCAACCATTTAATTAAAATATATTATTTAATACCATTTTTTAATTTGTATCTTTAATTTGAATCCATTGGAAGAGTTTTCTTTAAAATTTTAAAAAATATCGATTGTCTCATGAAAAAAAAATTTTATAAAATAATGTTATTAAATTTTGAATAATTTTTAGGTGTAACGCGTCAAGTTGGCGATGCGTTGCTTCTCGAACGTTCGCAACGTCAGGGACGTGTCGTCAGTATCGGTATAGCGCCTTGGGGAATACTAGAGAAAAGCCACGAGTTGGTAGGACGCGGGGGCGAAGTTCCCTACGATTCTATGTCATCGCCATGGTAAGCCCTACAAAATTTTATCACAATTTTTTTTGTTTACAATAAAATTAAAAAACGGGGAAAATAATGAGGAAAAATTGGCTGGCTTGTTTACCAGATGTATTACACTAGATTGCCTGAAATTTGGAAAAATTAGAAAGAATTTTTAAATTCTCAAGGTTATGCAGGGTGGCGTTTTTACAAAACAAAAATATAAGAATCTTGTAAAACAAAATAATAAGAATCTTGTATTACGCAGGTCCAAATATGCAGTTCTTAATAATCGCCATGCCTATTTTCTGCTGGTTGATAATGGCACCGGTGGACGTTACGGTGCTGAAATCGTTCTAAGACGAAAACTTGAGAAATACATATCAAATCTCAAGCTTCAGCCCTGTAAGTATTACAAAAAAAAAAGAAAAAAATACGTTGATTCAGACAAATTGGTTCGAATTGATTGATTCAATTCGCTGATTCTTGTCACTTACTCCTTTTAATGTGGATCATTTTTTTATACATTTTTTGTACAGGTTTTTAAATAGCAATTTTGGATAACTTACGAATTTTTCTAAATTTCGTTGGGAAAGAATTTTTCAAATACTTATATCTTTACTTATTCGAAAGAAGCAGAGTTTTTCAGAAAATAACTCTTATATTTTCTCTGAAAAAGTCTACTCGGATTTTCTCTGAACATACTTTATCCAAAAAAAATTAGAATTTTCTACAATTTTTCCAGAAAACACTCTGAATTTCTCTGACAAATTGTAACTGTTAGAGTTTGTGCGAAGGAAATTGAGATTTTTAACAAATATCAGAGAAGCATTGAAAATAAAATGTAACAAAATCTCTAAAAGTCACTGAAACAGTGCGGTTACAGTATTTCAGACAAATTGTCGGAGAAATATTTTCATCAAGGCTTGCACAGTTTATGTAATTGCCTTCCACTATTTCTAAACTTATGGCATTTTTCCACCCTGTAGATACACACAGTAGTATACCAGTGGTGGCATTAGTTATCGAAGGAGGTACCAATACAATACGATCGGTGCTTGAGTACGTGACCGATGATCCACCCGTTCCAGTCGTCGTGTGCGATGGTTCTGGCCGTGCCGCTGACCTTATCGCTTTCATGCACAAGTATAATAAATTTTTGTAAATTTTTCGTAACTGGCCACTAATTATAATAAACAAGACTTTCTGATTTTGCTAATAAAATTTGCTAAACAATTTTTTTTAAATTTCTTTTATCACCAACTTTTTGCCTTAACTTCAAAATACAATCATTACAAACTTTGGAAAAAATGTACTGTAAAACATTCTACAGAATGTTTTTGAAAAATAAAATTATACATTTTTATTTTCACGTGAAAAATAAAGAACTGGATTTTTCTAAAGTTACATTTAAAAAAAAGAAATTCAAAATTTTTTGTCGTCAAAAGCATACAATTTTTTGAACGATATTTCAAAAGTTAACCTTGCCAATTTTTCCTGAGAAACAATTATTTCTCTGATTTATCTTAAATCCCCTTTTTTCAGGTTGTTTTTTTTTACGGTGGCCATCTTGCTAAATTTTGGGAAAATTTCGATGAAGCCGTTTGTCACATATTTTTGTCGTTGTTGTAGATACGCATCCGACAGCATCGACGGCGACTCGGTCGACAGCGAGAGACCACTTGAAAGCATGAGGGAACAACTTCTAGAAACTATTAAACGAACTTTTAAAGTTTCGCCGGAACAAGCGAGTCAACTGTACTCCGAACTTTTGCAGTGCACTCGTAAAAAACATTTGGTACGTATAATTTATTTCATAGGAAACAAACATTTCTGTCATACAAGTTATTTTTTACATATGAAAAAGAAGTCAATATCGAATACTGAAAAAAAAATCGTTTTGTGTTGTCAATTAGAAAAATATATATTTTTTAAAACAATCCATTTGAACTATTAGATGCCTGTTAAAATACCCACTTCAATTATAATTTAAAAATTCTGGGTAAAATGTGCGAATACTAAAACATTCTAAAAAAGTTTTAAAATAAAATTATACATTTTTATTTGCACGTAAAAATGAAAAAGAAAATCTGGATTTTTCAAAACTTACATTTATTCGAATATTTAAGTTCGACTTGAAGTTAATTAATTTGAAGTTTAATTTGCAGATCACTGTATTCCGAATATCTCAAGATCGACCACAAGAACTCGACCAAACGATCTTGACCGCTTTATTTAAATCGCAACAATTATCGCCTTCCGAACAGCTGTCGCTGGCTTTGATATGGAACAGAGTAGACATTGCTCGTAGTGAAATTTTTGTATATGGCCAAAAGTGGCCACCCGGTGCTTTGGAGCAAGCTATGATGCAGGCTCTGCAACACGATAGAATAGATTTCGTTAAATTGCTGCTGGAAAACGGCGTATCAATGCGAAAATTTTTGTCGATTCCGAGACTCGAAGAATTGTACAATACTGTAAGTAATTTGTCCGCAATTCTCAAGTAATCCTATTATCCTCAATTTCTCAAATTTATTTTAAAATCTATAACTTCTTTTCAATATTAAAAAAAAAAAAAAAAAATTACAGAAAGAGGGTCCATCGAATACATTGGGTTATATTCTTCGCGATGTGCGACCGCACATTCCCCGAGGATACATTTACACGCTTCACGACATCGGTTTAGTAATTAATAAATTAATGGGCGGAGCTTATCGCGCGCATTACACACGTCGAAAGTTTCGCGTGATTTACGCAAAAGTAATGAAACGCTCGGGTGGTCATCAGCATCCACATCGTAATAGTACCGCTATTGGTGGTGGTCGTTATTACGCGGGTTCCGGCGGAAAAACGGATAGTCTCACGATGAGCTTACTCGCGGAAACTTTACCGGCTAATCGTGACACGCCACTCTTTGATCATCCATTCAATGAGCTACTTATCTGGGCGGTGTTGACCAAGAGACAGCAAATGGCACTCTTAATGTGGCAACACGGCGAAGAAGCACTTGCCAAAGCGCTCGTTGCTTTAAAATTGTATAAAGCAATGGCTCACGAAGCTGCTGAGGACGATATCGAGACTGAAGTGTACGACGAACTACGAGGCTACGGCAAGGAATTCGAAAATATATGTAAGAATAGTCAAAAATTAATTTTTTTTAAATTTGGATTTCGACATTTAAAAAAACATGAAAATATGAAAACAAAAATACTGAAAATGCGATCTGAAATTACACAATTAATTTTGAACAAATGTTTTTCTTGTTGGTCATGGAAAAACGCACATTTTCGTTTTTTAGTGATTTTGATACAATTAATTGTTTTCGAGATATTACAGATTAAAAATTAAAAAATTAGCATATTCCGGCAAAGAAAAAAATGTTTCTTTTAAAATTTGGTGAATCTATTGATACCACTGATGTTGATTTTTAGAAAAATTATGCAGATTTTTTCTAATATACAGAAAAATATATTATATATTATATTATATATATATATATTATCTCATTGATTTGCAGCTCTGGAGCTCCTCGACTTTTGCTATCGTCAGGATGACGATCAGACGCAACAGCTTTTGACATCAGAGCTCCAAAATTGGTCAGGACAAACTTGCCTTTCGCTCGCGGTCACTGCGAATCATCGACCGCTTCTCGCGCATCCCTGCAGTCAAATAATCCTCGCTGATCTGTGGATGGGTGGACTGCGCACCCGTAAAAATACGAATCTGAAGGTGATTCGGTAAAACTGTGAAATTTAAATTGTAATTCTTGATTTTCGTCGAACGATGAATGGCGCCACTTGTGCGTGGTTTTACTAATATACACGATTGCGAACAATACAGGTTGTCCTAGGATTGATATGTCCGCCTTATATCACGAGGCTTGAATTCAAGACCCGCGAGGAACTTCAACTTATGCCGCAAACACAGGAGGAACATCTCATCGCTCTTGAGGACGAGAATGAGGATAGCGACTCCGAACAGGGAGTTCCGACAGGACCAGATGTCGAGGTAAACAATTTCTTATTTTTTTAAATGTTAAGCCTTTTAACCTGGTGAAAATATTTATCGAAAAATTTTCCAGATTTTTTGCTTCTTTTTTTTCATTGTTCTGTAAATTTTTTTGAAAATCTCGGAGATTATTCTGAAAATCTCGGAGATTATTCTGAAAATCCTTGTAAAATTTTCTGACAATCGCTGCAATTTGATTGAAAACCGCTGATTTTTTAAAAATCTGAAATATTTCTAAAAGATCCTGTAAATTTTTGTGATACGCTTTGGTATTTTTTTTTTTTTTTTTTTTTTCCTGAAAATGATGATAAAAATATTTTCACCAGGATTCTCGTAAAAAAATATACTCGTGATATTAATTCTCAACAATAATGAAATAACTTTAATTTGCTTAGAGTAGATACTAATCAGTGTCTATGTTTTGTGCTAACGAACAGAAAGCCCCCTCTAATCGTATTCTTGCGTTTTTTTTTGTTCCAAACGTGAGAGAGATAAAAAAATATATAAATTAAAAAATCAGAGAATTTTGTAATTCGATTAGGCAGGGCAATATTGATTATTTTCTAGAAACGACGACGCAGGAGTCTCAGCATTTGCGCCAAAACCGCCAGTCCACAGGGTATCAAGGTAGTCTTAACGATTGGGGTGGTCGTAAAAAAAAAAAACGAAATTCTATGTTTTATCGACCGAGCTATAATTTCACTATACATCTTTCATCTCATATTTATATACTATATTTATTCGATTATCGCATCTTTACAAGTATCATTTGCTATATCTCGATTACACGGTGTTACACAATGCCAATTTTTTTTTACTATATTACTAGTCTCGATTTTTTTCGGAGTATCTTAAAAATGCTTTACACATACCTTCCTAAAAATTGTCCAAAAAGTTTGGTTTCTTAAAAATTTGAGTAGTTTCAGACGAGAGAAGTTGGAAAAAAATGCAACTTTTAATAATAATAACGCCAAAAAAGTTATTATTTAACGAATTCGATTAGAAAACATCATTTTTTTGTATGTCACGAATTTTTCTTTTTTTTTAAACCCTTTAAAAATCACATGTAAGAAAAATAATATGATCCGTATTATTTATAAAAATTAAATTTTATGTCAAAATTGTTTAAAAAAAATGACATTTTTATTATTTTATAAATAATTTTTTTTTCTTCAATTTTACTTGTCTCGAAATCCTTAAATTCTAATAAAATCAATCATTTCGTTGAGATTGTAAGTGTAATGCATTCTTAAAGAATACATTATTTTGCTCGATCCTACAGAATGCATTTTTTTTTTTCGTCTAGTCGTTTTTTTTTGTCGCTGTGAAAATATTCTCGATTCTACTTTCAAGGAAGATTTAAGCTTTGTCATGTGTCATTTATGCATTTCACTCGATCCACAGATATTTGCGTAATTCATTGCGTTAACTAACACCACCACCAGCAGATTGTGATGTTTGTATGCACAGTTTGTACGTCCAATAGGGTGGTTTTAAGCTACACGTTTTAGCGCTGAGTTACTAATTTTTATTTGAAATTTTTGTGGAACAAAAATGACTTTCGCGAAGGCTTGTATATTTTTATTATCGCCTCGAAGATTTCGCTAAATTATTTTATCCAGTTTTTTAAAGTCCTGGTAACTTATACCTCATGCATTTATTTGTTCCTCAACAGGAACGAATCAATGATACTTGTAAAACATTTCCGATAATATTCAGTACCACAAGTCGTTAAATTTTATAAACTGTGTATCGTATTTTGTTTAATTTTCAAGAAGCACTAAAAATCATTTTGTAAAAACAGTAAAAAAAATTCATTTGTTGGTTTAGCAAAAAAATTTATTTCTCAAAATTGTTGAAATATTAGTGATTCGAAAATGTATTGTAATTACAATTTTTTTTTATATATTTTAGAAGAAGATAATATAAATTGAAAATACTATTTTCTTTCTGATTTTTTGT
Source organism: Perithous albicinctus (assembly GCA_964016905.1). Taxonomy (NCBI): domain Eukaryota; kingdom Metazoa; phylum Arthropoda; class Insecta; order Hymenoptera; family Ichneumonidae; genus Perithous; species Perithous albicinctus. The sequence continues at coordinate 15,873,559 of OZ024696.1, read as the reverse complement.
AGTTTTTTTCTCCTTTTACAGTTTTAAATAGAAATCAGCAACACATTAGCACCAAAACGTATTTCTATGAACCACTCTAATGTCTACCCTTAAGGATATATGATACCTAGATCACGAAAAAAATTGTATTCCAATTAATGGAAAATCATTTGAGAGAAATGTAATTCACGAAAAAAAGCCAAGTTCAGTGACTAAATGGATATCATATAATCTGACAAACGATTTTTCCCATCGCAGGTGACCTCGGATGGAATAATCAACCCTAAAAAAAATATTAAAACGCTACTTTCTGTTCTGTGTTCGATATCTTAGGTCTCTCTCTCTCTCTCTGTATATATATATATATTCTCGTACGATTCTCGTGCTCGCCTTGCGACTCTATCTCTCTCTTTCTCTCGAACAACTTGATACATTTTATTGTCTCTCGAATCTCTTCTCTATATCAAAGCTTGCATCTTTTTTCATGCGTTGTCACGTTCCTTTGTTACGAATTTCGCTTGTGCTTTTCTTCAGGCTTTAATTGGCAGCGAGCACAATCCGGCGATTGTCAAAGAGACGATCGTACAGGAAAATGGGAAGGTACTCACAGACATTGACGACAATCTTACTCGGGCCTACGGTCTTCTTTCCGAATATTACAACAACAAGTCCAACAGGCCACTAAGATTCAAGAAGAAATTGTGGGAATTTTACACTGCACCGATCACCAAATTCTGGGCAAATGCTGTGAGTAATTTTTTAAAAATATTTAATTTAACATAACCGATTTTAATTGCTTCACAATGAAGCAGCGAATCCTCTTGAAAATGAACATCCGAGAAGACTTTTGGAAAATTATATGAATTATTGGAAATTAGAATTTTGATAACTATTTTTTTAAATATTTATTTTATTCAATTGCACATGAATTTGACGTTTAAATGTTTTTAAAATAAATTTCAAACAAACAAACACTTCAAAACATCATTTTTAGATTGTTCAATAATTCAATATTTTTGTATGAATTCTGAAATTCGAAAATTGTTCATCCGATTTAAAAATCTGAAAATATTTCACAAAATCAAGTATAAGATAAAATTAAAGAATCCAGAATTCGACTAAAATCAAACAAAAGTTTCTTTGATTATTTTCTGCATAAGCTTAAAATTGTTATTATCTGGTTTTATTCCTCTTAAAATTGTTTAAAAACCGTTTACCGTTTTATTTAAAACATTTTTTTTTTTTTATAGGTTGCGTACATGATATTCTTACTTCTCTTCTCGTACTGCATTCTCGTGCGTATGGGAGAATGTCCATCGTGGGCGGAGATCTACGCGATTGCCTACATATGCACCCTCGGTTGTGAAAAAGTCCGTGAAATTGCGACTTCCGAGCCGGCAAAATTGTCCCACAAATTTAGCGTTTGGGCGTGGAATATGTGGAATCCGTGCGACGCTGCTGCAATTATTTTCTTCCAAATTGGTCTTATATTACGCCTGCGTACTGCGACATTCGATATTGGCCGTGTGATTTATTGCGTCGACTGTATTTACTGGTACCTACGGATTCTAAATATTCTAGGAGTCAACAAGTATCTCGGTAAAATTTTACACAAATTGTTAAAATTCTCTGTGTGCAAAAAAAGGGGTGAATTTAAAATTGGTAATTGGCTTTCGAAAATATATTTACAGGTCCTCTGGTGACGATGATGGGCAAAATGGTCAAAAATATGATATACTTCGTTGTTCTTTTGCTGGTTGTCTTAATGAGCTTCGGCGTTGCCAGACAAGCGATACTTAATCCAAATGCTGAGCCAAAGTGGAGGATAGTTCGGGATGTAAGTTAAAATAATAATATTATGACAATAAAAAGGTAACAAAGTAGAAATTTTGTACATTCGGCATTATCTTCGAATTTTTGTACAACTATCTCTATGAGGAAGTTTGTTGATGAATATTGGCTTCTCATAGAGAAAGCTTTGTGCAAGATGTAAAATTATGAGGAAGCTATTTTTCAACTTTTTTTTATCACGTTTCAGGAGCCAATTTTTCGGTATTTTTTACAAGCTTTGTACTCAATTTTTTTTAGTAGAAATCTGGTCTGGTTCACATATATTTTAAGGGAAGTTACAATAGATAAGAACTTTTATCAATTTAATTTGTGTGCAAAAAAATGTTCGCTAATTTTTTCAATATCTTCGGAAGTTACAACTATAAAAAATTGCAAATTGCTTCCTCATTATTTAGTACCTGACATGAAAATCTCAACAAAAAAAATATTTCACGAAAACAAAGCTTCCTCTGTGAAGAAGCAAAAATGTCGTGCAAGTAAAACTTCCCCTGAGGAAGCTATATTTTTAATGTTTAAAAAAAAAGAAAAAAATAATTAACTTTTATCGAAAAATTTCGGCGTAGTCGCTCATTACGGGTATTTTATTTGTGCAGGTGTTTATGGAGCCGTACTTTATGTTGTACGGTGAGGTATACGCCGACAATATAGATCCCGATTGCGGTGCTGAACCGGGTATGGACCCATGTTTGCCAGGTCGTTGGATAACGCCAGCTGTAATGTCAGTTTATCTTCTCGTAGCTAACATACTACTGATAAATCTTCTGATAGCCGTGTTCAATAATATATTCATTGAGGTTAACGCTGTTGCCCATCAAGTATGGATGTTTCAGCGTTTCACCGTTGTCATGGAGTACGAGCAAAAACCGGTTTTACCACCGCCGCTCATTGTCGTCTGCCATGTTTATTTGTTAATTAAATACTTATTGCGGTACGTGACTCAGGGTGAGATGCGATCCGGCGAAACTTACGACAATGGTCTAAAGCTTTTTCTCGAGGCTGACGATATGGAGCGCCTGTACGATTTCGAGGAGGATTGCGTCGAAGGTTATTTCAGAGAGCAGGAACTAAAGCTTCAAATGTCGACGGAGGAACGCGTTAAAGTTACCACCGAACGCGTTGAGAATATGCATCAGAAAATCGAGGACATTGACAAGAAGGAAAATAATCAACACGCTTCGATACAGGTACAAAATTTGTCACACTTTTTTTTAATTCCAATTTTCTTCTGTTTTAATTTTAACTGTTATTAGGAAACTCTTTTCGTTGGATTTTTTTTACTTGTTGAACTCATGAAATAATAGTAATCTTTTTTTATTTCACTGTAAATTTCACTATTCGAAAATTTTTTAATTAGGATGCTTAGGCAACATTTTTTTCTAAACTTTTAAATTCAGATTCACTTTATTTCACAATATTTTTCACTTTCCTCTTAGAAAAAAAAAAAAAATCTAATAAAACAATCGATCAACTTTCAGTCCGTCGAATTTCGTATTCGCAAGCTCGAAGAGTTAAACGAGCAAACACTCGCTCACCTGGGCGTAATTCACCGTTTTATGGCAACTCACATGTCAAACGATAGCCTAGCGGGCTCCGATATCGAAGTCCGTCCTCGTCGTGTATCCGAACGTTCGGAAGTCGTGTCCGAGGTAGAATCCCAAAGTCATTTACCAACAGTACCAACTTTACGTCAAAGACGAATGCTACGATCACTGACAGATGCAACAGCCGCTCATATCGTTCCGCATTTCGACGACGATACACTAAAGCAATCGGAAACATCGCGCGAAAATCTCAGCAGAAATGAATCTTCATCGAGTGGCGATATAGCGACAGTACCCGATGAAAAGAAGCCAACAACAAGTCGCGAGAGTGAAACAAGCAAAGACGTCGAAGACGCGCCAGTTATTAAAACAACTGAAGTCGAGAGAGACGCGATAAGCGATGTACCACTCTCGGAAATGCGTCAGGACTCTGGCGAGCGCACAACACGACAAAACAGTCGAACGCGATCGGAATCCGACGATCTTGTACTTTTAGCACCGCCGGGAATGCAAAGAGGCGTTAAATGGGCAGAGCCAAGAGTCGCGACAATCGCCGGTACAGCGACAAACCAAAGATCAACACTTTTAGCTATGAGAGCCGAATACACAAGTATTACCGACGAATTGGAGAGTTACTGCGGACTTTTAAGCCCACCGCGAACACCACCAGTCTCACCGCCACCTTGCAGAGGTCGAAATGTCGGTGAACTATCCGATCCGGAGATTGCTTGGCAAATTGAGAATGAACATTTGCGCGATGCTGAAAAATACGATTATCAACAAATGGAGGATCTTATACAGAGACGTTATATGCAGGGCGATGATTCGAGCTCCGGAAATGACGATGTTACCGCTGGTCCTTTTTTTACCGCAAGCGAACATCGACATTTAAGGAGAGCATCGGCTATCGATCGCGCTGATGAATCAAGAAGACCAGGGCCCACTATAAGTGTTACTAGAGAAATTGAACAGACTTTATCGAGACCTTTGGCCACTCGTGATTCCGATGAGGTTCAGGAAACGAGCGATAAAAATGTTCCCGCGCCTGCTTCTGAAACTATGTGCTAATTTTTTTTTAATGTATTTTTTTGTTTTTTTTTTTTTTAAGGATTTCTAGGCGACTTTTCGAGGTATGGAAAAAAAGTCTTTTTGGCGAGCTGCGCGAGATTTTTATTTGTTGACAAAAAAAACAGGCTTTTCAAAATGAGGCAAAGATCATTTTTTTATTCTTTTATTAGTCAAATTATTATTAAGGGTCTGCAATTTTTTTTTTATATGTTTCACATAACTGCAAAAAGCATTAATTAAAAAAAAAAGTTACACATTTTTAATTATCGACGATTTTTTTTTAAAACAAATTATCGAATGACACAATTAAGAATTTAAAACCTTTTTTCGAAAATAACAATTTTTGATAACCGAGCCGAAGTGTTTATACATTTTTTTTCAAGATCGGTATGCAAAAACCTGTTTTTTTTTTTGGTGTCAAGAAGCAAAAGTCGCGACGTGCAGCTCAAACAAAAGAATAAAGCGTTTTTTTTTTCAATTGCCCTAAAGCTGCATAAAAGTCAATATTGAAATGATTTGCCAGGTTTTTTTTTTTACAAATTTTATAGAAGTGATCGTTACCTTCTGAAACATTCGAGTAATCGAGTAAAATGAAAATGAATAGGACGGATTATTGAATATTTCTTGTAAATGATACTGAAGGCTCGTTTTTCCTTGAAGATACGTAAACTTTTGGGTAGAAAAAATAAACAGAAAGAGAGATAATCTCGATTTTAAAAATGCACTTTGAAGAGAATTTTCTTCGTATACATTTTTTCAGGAATAAGTCGTTGAATTAATTAAATCAATTGACATTTCGCTTTATTCGAGTTTCGAATAAAGTTTCACAAGTTCCTAAACATAGTTTCTTCGATACAAACTACCACATTAGATGATAATTGATGTTGATTACTGTAAGTAAAATTCTTATTCCTGAAAATTTCGAGAATTGAGCACAAAGTGTATTTAACCGCTCGTTTGAATTGTGTCTTGAAGAACAACCTGGTTCGAAAGATTTCAATCACTTTTATAAACAATAATAGCACATAGATATCAATCGCGTTTGTTATTTTTTTTAAGATTCAAGTTTTTGTCTTTGAGCAAAAGAAAAATCCGTTAGTTTTATCGTAGATCGAATTAATAAGCAAGCACTTAATTTTATTCTAAGTTATTTCATAAAGACAATTAATTGTCTTAGCAAAAAATTGAGTGTTAAGACACGCATTTTTTTCTCAAGAGAATTGCCTAAAAAATTGGCATGAGAAAATATTTTTTTCATTGATGATACTATTTTAACAAAAAAATGAACTTCTTTAAACTTCATAAAATTCAAAAATTTTACATCTGCAATTTTGTACAGCGATGTATATCGAAATGCCTGGAAAAGGAAATATAAAAGAAATTTATATTTTAGGAGGTTTAAAGGCGGTTTATATCAATCAATAGTATCAATAAAAATATTTTCATCATTTCATTTTTTTTTTTACGTGTTCTCGTAAATTGATCCTTCGACGCGGCCTAAGTGAATTCGCCACGAATTCGTTGACAAATATTTCACTTAAATGTACGATCAACATTTTCGAACTATCGACTTCGAATGTAAAGATTTTCAAAAGAGAGAGAGAGAGAGAGAGCTTTTTTTACGACTGCGATATCCAAGTCATATCGAAACACACGTCCTGCACACACGATTACATCGAATGAAAAAAAAAAAAAGAAATCAGTAAACAATTATAAACGTGATAAGGTTCGAGATGAGGATGGCCTATCGAACGCACGGCCAAAACGCACAAATTATTCTCACTCGTTCCTCCTCCGTGTTTACCGAAACGTTCTAGCCAGTCACTTAATGTTTTACCAACATTTTTTTCTCGTGAAACTGATTGTCATTGTTTGATGGTCTTTCTGTAATTAGCGTCTTCTTTGCTCGTCTTCGCTACTTTCACTCTAAAGACAACGTCGTTTTTTCGATTTCTCATTCACTTTGCACAATGACAATAGAAAGATAGTTGAAAATTATAAAATCAGAGGCGATTTTCGCGTCGATTTTGGGAAAATCCATCTTCGTTAGTTTAAACAGCATGTAATTGATACGCTTGGAATTAAGAATTTAAGCTTTTTAAAGGCGATGAAGATGATTTTTCATGGATCACCCGAAAACACTCAAAAGTGGCTTTTCTTCACGGTACCAAACAGAATATTTGCGTTAAATCGCGAATATGTAAAAAAAATTCGACGTACTTAGAAAAATCATATCAAGCAGATGTGTACTGCAAAAAAAAAATACGACTAAGCCATTCTGTGTCTATACAATTGAAACTGTTAAAACTGTTAACAAAAAAAAAACTCTCTTTGATATGAATCTACATTTTGATTATACACACAGACTATACGTTCAGTAGAACACTAAACGCACGTTCGAAAGAAAAAAAAAACTAATAATAACAAAAAGTGCAACGAAATGCAATAAAACATTCGTGCGTCGTTGGAATTTTCACGACTTACGAGAACGCTCAATCGCGAAAATAAACAAACGATTCACGAGCTCAAAAACAGAGTTATAAGCGTCCTGTTAGTTTCGAACTTACTCTATTAATTTATTCCATAATTAAATATTCCTTTTTTTTTTTAAAGAATATCATTGTATTGATTAAAGAATGTAGAAATATTTAAGGAAGATTATTTCATAAAGAAATCATTAAATAAGGGCCATTATTTAAAGAAAACCAAAGTAATAGAAAAGAAACTGAGCCTTTATTTTTCTTTTTTGTGATATTCTTTAAACGAATCTATGTACAAAAATATATACGGTACGGTACGGGCTAAATCGAAGAAAACAATATACTGTTATTTTAGATTTTTTTTCCTTTTTTGGAAAATTGGTTTGGTCACAATCACAAAAAATTTAAATAAAAAAACGATATGAAAAAAAAAATTTTCAACTAGGTGAAGTTTTTTTTAAGCTGCCAAAATAAGAATTTAGAAAAATATGAAATCCCCTTTTGCTTTAGTCTGAAATGCCTCTTATACATTTTTTTTCATCAAAATATTCTAAAAAAAAAAAAAAATGAGTATAAAATTATGGAATAAATAATAAAAATATAATTGAGTACCAAAGTATTGGAATAATAACGTCTCTGCTCAGGAATCAGAAAAATAATGATTTCGCTTCAATCGAAGATGGGCGATTAATCAGAATCGATTCTTCTGTAATATCTCGCTGATTATATATATATAATCCTCTTCTGCATCTGCCCGAGGCTATAAATCTTAAGCACCGGCAGTCGTAAACCGGAAAAAAAAAAAGAAAAACCTATCACGTAAGAGCAGAGAAAGGCACTAAATAGATAATTCAACTAGGCTAGTTTAACTACTCTAGTCCATACTTGAAATTTTAAGAAATGTTCAACCGCGAAACGATCACAAATATTTTTATTAGATAAAAAAAAAATAAAAATACAAAAATAAAAATAGATTTGTGGCTTTAGTTTTTTGGTCAAGAATTGGACAATGAAAACGAACTTGTACAAATAATGAAAAAAAAAATGAAATGAAAATAATTAATGAGATAAGCACTATTTTAGTGATTTTAAGCAGACAAACCAAAAGCTTCACCGAATGGGCGATTAGCAATCATCGCCAATCTGCGTCCATCTGCCTAATAAACTGATTTAAGAAAACCGAAAAAAAAAACACAAATCTTGGATGCAAACGATATTTAACTTTAATTGCCCATAACGTGATTTTTTTACCGTGCTTTTATTAACAAGATTATATATTATATTGTATTTTTTAAATGGATTTGCCCGCCGTTTATCAGGTTATTTGTACATATTAATTAACGAATAATTTATCGATTATAATTGATTTTTTTTTTTTTTTTCTAATGGACGATTTTATTGTAACACATGATTCTCTTAGTTGCAACGCTCGTCTCTCGTATAAAATAATTCGTTTGCTCAATCTTCAACAAATTGCGGATTTAAGTAGCAAATACTCGAGTTTAAGTGTAAGAAAATCGCGTTTGTCCGATTTTCGTTCGGTGTACAAAATCGTTGCTGCTTAGAGTTTCATTCTTCCAATTGAAACATATATATTGACGTCTTCCTGGCCAATTCAGTAAGCGTTCAATCCTGACTCCAGTTCGCTCCATAGTTTTTTATGCTATTTGCTTGAAAAAAAAAAAACACACTTAATTATTTTGTAGATTTTCCTCACTGAAACTTCTTTTTTTCATGAATTTTTCAAACTTAAAAGTAAAATTTCAAAAATTTCAAAAACTTTTGAAAAAAAAGTTTCAGTAAAAAAAATTTAAAGTGTTTTTTTTTCGAGCATATGGAGTGGCATAAAAAATTATGGAGCGAATTAGATGGGATCAGGGTTGAACGCTTGCCGATTTGATCAGGAATGCAGAACAAAAAAAAAATATATATATATATTTCATTCGTTCATCGATGAATGCGTAATTGTTATACATAATATAGAACGTCGCGGTAATCTTAAGCCGAGTTCGCCCTAGATTATACAAACGTTTCGCAAAAAAAAGAAGAAAAAAAAGAACTACGTGCCTGTAGTTGCCGATTGACGTTTCTTTTCTTTTTTTGAACGTGCTCACGCGGCACTCTGTACTTCCGTTCGAGAAACAGCCATTCTTCGAAAAAAAAATACTGGCTACGCGATCACGTTAAAGAACGAATATACATTTATTCTCACTTACTTTCGGGATTATTGAAATGTAATTGATATCGTTGTCACACGATTATGTTTTAATAAACTTGATTGAAAGTTACGCAAGATTTTTATTGTAATTTTTTTCGAAAAATCTTCATCAACCTCCCTTGTAACTAAAAATCCTAGGAATTCTATCTCATTTTAAAATGAGATATAATTCCTTTTTTCTTCTTCAAGTCTTATTTTTCATTTATTCTCTGTGATATTTATTAAATTATGAAGAAAAAAAATACTGCTGCAAGTGCCTTTTTTTAAGTTATAGAATTTTGTTATGTGCATTCTTTTTTAAATGACAAAAATAAGTAAGTTGAGAATTAAAGTAATTTTTTGTTTATTTATGAAAAGAAATATTTCGTAATAGAAAAATTTCAAATTTTCTTTTAGTGTGTAGTGATAAGTTATCGAATAAAAATTAACAATCTTGCCAGTGTTCACATTTCTGTAATTTTTTTTCATAAGATTTTAGTGCTTCTAATTGACTAAAAATATAATGTATCAGGGTAATAATTTTTTAAATAAAATTCTCATCAATCAACATATAACAGCTACATTATATTTCTCACAATTTTGTAATTTAAACACACACAATAATTATAATTATTAGTATAATATATATTATTCATGATTTCACAAATTAGAGATAAATTTTTAACGATTATTTTCTCTCTGTCGAACAAAGCTAATCACAAAGGACGGAATATCGATGTCGATATAACTCGCATGAAAGGCACATCGTAAATTCATACAACAGAGGCTTAAGCAAAAGGCTCACCATTACAGTTTGACTCTTATTACATTTTTAATGCTATTTTTCCAGTCGAAATGCATTCGTTTCTTAAATTTTTCTCTTTTTGGAGGCGATCATTTGTCCAAAGTCTCGTTGTTAAAAAAGAAAAAATAAATAAATAAATGCATTAATTTCTATGCAGTTTTGTCGTGAAATTTGATCGACTCCATTGACTCGACATCAGGACTAGCAAAATTGATGGTATTAATACTGCTATTAAATTCCAGGCTTCATTAGCAGCAACTCCACTTCCATTCCAACAGAAATTGGAGTCGCATTGCGACACCACATTTCCTAACTTTGTCTTCAAATATTCCCAATCACAAAGACCAACTTGGCAGCCTTCGTACAATAAAGGTTTCTCTTCCAAATAAAACATTACTTTGTTCGGTGACTCTGCACTGTTGCATCTGCAAAAAAAAAAAAAAAAAAAAAGAAATTAAAAACATAAAAAAACACCTGCTATTGAAATATTGATTTTTAGTTTCAAAAATTATTTTGAACCCTTTTAATATGCTTTATTGTGGGCCATTTTTTTATATTAAAATTGAAGAAAACTTTTATTGACAAAAAAGCCAAAAAAAAAAAATGATTTGAGAAATCACAAAAAAATTCAAGACTATCTTCTAAAAAATGTAAAAATGCTTAAAATTTTTTTTTCATAAAATACAAGTCGTAAATATTTAATAATATATTTTGCACGACTGACCTGTAAAAAACTGCTACAATGTTTGCATTAAAAGGCGATATTTTAGAAGTTCTAAATTGTCGCCTCTCCATTTGCTTGTAATTTGTCGCCAGTAGATGCTCGTGATCTTTTCCAATGCCCATTGCAGTCAAAAGGCTGAGTATTGTTACAGTATGAGTGAAGTAAAATATGCCCTTTGGTTTTCCTTCAACATCTCCGTGTTCAAGTTCTCTGTAAATTCATCGTTTTAATAATTAACAAAAATAATGAACTTCTACTCTCTTCCTTTTATTTCTTCTTTAATTAATTTGCATTTTTCTTCTTTAAGCTGATCATACTTGAAGTGATTGAACATATCCTGCAAAGGTGAACATCCCAGAAGTGAATTGATTTTACGTCCACTGCCAGCACCATAATAATAATAAACATCCTCGGCGTATTCGAAAACACGAAGTTCTTCTTTTGTAAATGGAGCACACCAGGCTGATACATCACGTACAGCCCAGGCTTTTTCATAACGACACATGTCGTACATTCGTTGGACAGTTTCTGCAATTAAGATGAGTAAAAAAAAGGACGTAAATAGCTGCAATGAAATTGCAATGAAATAAATGTTTAAAAAAATTTTGCAAATTTTTTTAACCAGCCAGAAATTTTGCTAACTGGTATATTAAATTTAATACACAAGTGAAGTAAAGTAACAAAAAATGTGAAATTTCTTAATTTACAAAATATTTAGTACAAAGATAAAAAATTTGTAATTTGTAAAAAATTTAAATTGTATAATTTAAATATAATTTATTTTAATTATTTCAATAAAATATTTTATGTATGAAAGCTTACAGATTAATTTTTGTAAAATTGATATTTGAACTTTTGTCCCTAGAAATTTGAAACAAAAAAATGGTACTGTTTGCTTTACCTCAAAATGAATAAATTATAACGAACCGTATGAAAGCGAGTATTGGAAGCCTAATCGTCGGCTGATGTTTTGTACGACATTCGTCATTTCAGGCCCATTTACAAACATGTCACGTTCTTCAACTATTGAAGGATCACCGTCAGAACCATCCTGCCAGCTCGTGCAATTTCTGTATGCCTAATTGACAGAAAATTGATAACAAATATTTTGTAAATTAAATTATGAAAGTTTAGTTACAGGATTTAATGTAGAATATTTCATTTATTAGAACAACAATTTTTTAAAAATATTTTTCTATTTCGACATTTTATTTTAATTTTCCAGAAAATAGGAATTTTCCTTTAAAAAGTGTAAAAATTAAAAAGTTCATATTTTGCACCATTTTTATGCAGAATTTTTTTTTTTTAGAAATGCATTCTTCATTTTTTTTAAATTTAATTTATTGAAGTATGAACATAAAAAAGTTCATTTTTCAACTACTTTTCATTCTGGAAGGTGTTGAGAATTTTTTTCTTAACGAGAAAGACAATTTAAGAGCAGTTTTAGTATTTTTAGTAAATATAATATATTTAATATTTAATTAGTTTAATGAATTACTTTTAATAAAGCGTCGTTTCCTCGGGGTGGTTCTTCAGGATTAACGGCGCTCTTGGACATAAAAAGTCCTTCAATAAAAGCTTCCATACTGGTGCGAGTGCGTTCACTAGTGGTGCTCCTGAACTGTAGAAAAAAAACCAAATATTTTAAATCTCATTTGCTCGATTTGAGTAATTTTTGTCACAGAAAGTAAGAAAAAAAAAAAAAATGACACTAGTTACCTTGTAATTCTGCGATGTAATATTAGCATAATTGGGCTGAAGTAGCTCAGGAAAATTGCTCTGTAGGCGTCTGGCAAAGAGTATCATGTCTTCACTTCCTTGAGGAGTCAAACGAAGTGCCCAGTCCGATGATAAATTTGGATTTGGATTCCAGAGCTTCAAATTATCCAAATCCTTGTCGCACAGATTGCCATCTGTTTAGAGAAACAGATAATTTTTTTTAGAAACCCCATAGAATTTCTTTTTATTAATTCGTCAATTTTTTATTTTACAAAACAAAAGTACAAAAATAAACAATTTTATTTTATGATTTAATCTTAGACATTTTGAAAAAAAAATGTATCTTCATTTGACAAATAAACGACTCCTTTTTGCAAAAAAATATTTTTCTTCACTAGTGAAATTTTTTTTTTTTAATTTAACAAAATCTTTGTATTGTATTTTTTTTATTAAAAAACATCTGTCAGGAAATAAATCAGGATTTGAAGCCGAGTTAAAAAAAAAAAAAAATGCGGTGCGTAGACAATAATTGAAGAAATAATATTATTCACATATAGAAGGACGTATTGCGTGAGTAGCGGATAGTCTTGAAACTCGTAACTCAATTAGTGCAATTATTAGTACTTGACACAAATGCTGACCCACTCTCGCTCTATCTGATAAACACAAAGTCAAGATTAATTTAACGACGAAAAAAAAATACATAGTGAAATAACTCACTTCTACGATGTTCATGATTTTGCACAATTTGTTCTCTAAGATTTGGCAGAGATTTCAAATCGGTTATTGTTTTTGGTTTAGGATAACGAGCTCCATGCCTGCTCATCATCCATATCTGCACTGGTTGGCAATCTGCAAGGCAACGTATTACAAAATTAATTACTATAATTAACTGAAGATAATTGTAAACGAGCTCAAAGCTCTTCAATAATCTCAATTAAATTTAACAAAATTAATTGAACAAATTTTTTTTTAATTGAGGAGACATTGAAACCGAATTATACATTTTTATAAAAAATATTACGTGTTAGTTACACTTATTATTATTTTAAAGAAATACAACAAAATTTTTAACTTGTAGAATTTTTATATCAATTTTTTTATTTTTATTTTCAACATTAATTAAAATGTTTTCAAAACTTGAGAATCATTTATATAATTTTGTAAAAAAAAAAAATTAACCTTTTTCAATAATATGATTTTCTAATTATAAAAAATGTGATTATTAAAGTAATAATTATTAAATCTTTATTGTTATTATTATTATCATTTCTAAATTTTTTATAACACTTTTTTTTGTATTATTATAACTATTAATATTAATTATATGATTTTTTAAATTATCAGTATTTAGTTTGCTTAAATAATTTCAATGAACTTTTTTTTCGAGTTTTATTTCTTCTTGTCGAATAAAATGTGAATAAAAATCAGAGCACACCTGGCACCACTGGAAAACGTGTTTCTCCACCGTGAACGAACTGGTACGAAGTCTTGGTAGCAAAATTCAAGTACGGATCGTCATCCTCGGCGTGACAAAAGTCAACTTGTCGTGCGGCTGCCTGACAGACAAGGAGCGCCGAAAAAAGTACAATGACCTGCATAACGCGACTTGTCGCGCTTTTGTAATTATTCCGGAAATGGGCGTGAAATCACGATTGTTTCACGCTCACTAAAGCAGACTTTCCGGTTTATTCAGACTGCAAAAAAAAAAAATGTAAAAATGATTCATCATCTCTAGAATAAAAAAAAAAAAGTGTCATTGAAAAATAATTTAACTTTTTTTGTATTTTTATTTTACAATATAATTATATTCCCATTTGGACATAAAAAATGTGACATATTCGGCTGGCAATATATTTTTGTCATTTTTACGGAAAAATAATCATCAATTATTTTTTTACAATCGAAAAAAAAAATTACACATTTTTTTTTATCACTTCCAATTTCACATAAATCTAGAAAAAAAAGTAAAGTCCTTAAAATTAAAAAAATAGAATGTAAATTCACTAAATTGACAACAACAAAAATAGTAATTTCCACAATTTAGCATTTTAGTAATTAAATCTAATTACCAAAATTAGTAATTAAATTTAATTACCAAAATTCCAAATTGTTTCTTGGGTTTTTTTAATTCTAAAATTTAATTTTAATTTTATCCTCGTGTTGTAATTTCAAATTTTGAATTTACTTCACATTATAAATTTTAATATCATCGACCAAATTAATATAGACTATAAAAAAATGTATGTAAAATACATTTTCTTGTAATATTCTGTCTTACATAAAATTCCAAATTTTTCATAATTATATCAAACTTAATGTATTCCAGTTTATTGATAAAATCTTGCATTTTAATACTGAAAATATCAAATAATTTTTTAAATATTCAACAACATAACTAATTAATCAGATGAAATATCTATTGTGTGGCGAAAAATTGTAACAAATTTGTCAAATTTTACAGAGCTTTTGTAAGAGCGAGAAAAATCGATCGTGGAATAAAAATAGTAAAAAAAGAACCAAGAAATCGAATGGGAATGAAACTTCGACGTAGTAGATATTCAGTTCGTCCCTGAGGAGGCTAAACCAGCAATGAGAGAAAGAATAATTTAGGATTTCACGTCAGTTACATCTCACGTTAATCGAACAGCGTTGAACTTTGGCCCGTTATCGAAATCGAAGGTCTGAGCCAAGCTGTTCCGATCAATTTTATACTCAAACTCTTTTTTTTTAGAATGATTTCTTTTGATTTTAGAAACTCTACCTTTTTTCTTCAATTCAAAGAATTCTGTACTTTTTTTTTTTTATTGCAACAATTTTTTCTTTCGGTTAACGCACAAAAAATTTTTCCAATATTTTCCAATATATACATTTTTCCAATAATTCCGAGATCACCCAACTAGATTTTATAGATCAAGAGAGAAGAGCTCGTGAAATGTACTCGTTGATGAAACTGTGTGTTGGTTCCTACAAGAACTTAAACAGCAAATTTCGCGTGACCCGGTCAGGACCCTCGTTAAATTCACGTGACGGACGTTTTATATGATTGCACACTTCCGATGAGTAATCTCGTCCCTCGCATTCAGTAATCACCGCAGGATCGTATATAAAAAAAATAACGTTATATATATATGCACCTCTTCGATGGCCTTGAATTTTTAATGATTTTTCTGTTATTTATTTTCTGTTTGCAAACAGGAAATTCTCTGTGTAACTGCAAATGAAACATTTTTCTTATATAATTCATGGCTTTGACGTTGATTCTGTGTGTGTGTGTGTGTTAATTAGGGAAGCTAATTGTTTGGAGGAAAATTGTTTAGAGTTATTTGCAGCAATTTTTAGCAGCAAATTGTCATTAATTTTTTTTTTTTTTTGGAAATTACTAGAATATTTTGCATCTTTTTTTTTTGAGTGGATAAAAATTTTTAAGCCTCAAATGTGGACTTTATGGATAAGTTTTTAAACGAAAAAGAGAAATTGTTTGGAGGAAAATTGCTTAGAGTTATTTGAAGCAATTTTTAGCAGCAAATTGTCATTGATTTTTTTTTTTTTTTTTTGGAAATTACTAGAATATTTTGCATCTTTTTTTTTGAGTGGATAAAAATTTTTAAGCCTGAAATTTGGACTTTATGGATAAGTTTTTAAACGAAAAAGAGAAATTATAGGAGAATAAAAAAATAATCAACCGAGTTTCTTGTTTTAAGAATTTTAAGAATTTTTTTTTTTTTACTGAAATTATGGTTATTTGTTACTTATTTTGTACTAAAGATTTTTACTTAATTTAGTAAAGAAAAGTAGCTGAAATGCTCACAGAAATTTGGTATCAAAGTAATCAACGAAATTATTAACTAGAAAAGATCAATTTAAACTTCTATTTGAAATTTTCATACGTAGAAGGAATTCAGATTTTTAAGTCAACCAAAGCAGCTATAAAGGATAAAATAAATACGTGAAATACTCACAGAAATCTGGTATCGAAATATTCAATCAGAAAATTAGTAACTAAAATAGGCAAAATGAAGCTTCTACCTGAAATTTCTGAACAGGGAAGAAAGTCTAGATTTACTAAATCTAAAATCGAACGATAGAATTATTTCTAAAATAATTTTAATCCTGTCTCTAAAATTACAACTACAAAAACCAAACCCATACTTTTATAATGCAAAACCTCAAATTTCTACACACAGAAAAAAAATCTAGACTCACTGAATCTAAAATAGAACTATAGAATTATTTCTAAAATAATTCAACCCTGTCTCTAAAATTACAACAACAAAAACCAAATCCACACTTTTATAAAGCAACACCTCAAATTTCTCTACAGTGGGAAGAAAATCGAGATTTACTAACTCTAAAATAGGAAAATAAAATGATTTCTAAGACAATTCTCTAAAATTCCTAAAAAAAAAAAAAAAAAGGTTAACAAACCTTTTTTGTAACACAACACAAAATTTCAATACACAGAAGAAAATCCAACATTTTCCAAATCCAAAATAGGAAGATAAAATTATTTCTAAAAAAATTCTCCAAAATTCCTAAAAAAAAGTTAAATAATATTTTTTGTAACACAACAAAAAATTTCAACACACAGAAGAAAATCTAACATTTTCCAAATCCAAAATAGGAAGATAAAATTATTTCTAAAAAAATTCTCTAAAATTCCGAAAAAAAAGTTAAATAACATTTTTTGTAACCCAACACAAAATTTCAGCGCAAAGAAGAAAATCTAACAATTTCTAAATCAATCAAAGCATCCAAAATAATCTAACTAAAAAAATATAAACATTTAAAAAATAGCAATAAAAATACTGAAGTATATAGACTTCTTCTCAAACCTTTCGCGAGAAGTGCGATCACAGTCACTGTCACGAAACGAATACTATACTTGTATATATTTATGTGTTAGCCGATACAAAACACGACACCTGAAGAGACACTATATGAACAGGTTTTTTTTTTTTTTTTTTTTTTTTCTCCAGGAGAGTTGTAACAGAGAGACGGAAAAACAGAAGGGGAAGAGAGCCACTCCCGATATGCTGAAGAATGAGAAAAAAAAAAAAAATACAGCGAAGCGCGTCAAAGCACACGCGTGTACGACAATTACAGTGACATCATGTAGCGATTATAGTGTATAGAAGACGTAAAAAAAAAATAATAATAATAATAATACAAAAAAAAATCTTATTAAGCGCGATAGAAAGATAGCTCTCTTATTATTAATGAAGAAAACGCCACTGGCGAACGTGGGAGAGAGACGTCTCTTCACTTACCGAACTACAAATCGCGTGTTAACAGTCAGAGAGACTCACGAAATAAAAACTGTGTACCAGTCCACCGTTATTCCCTTTAACGAGACTTGGCTGTCGCTTGGGCTCTTCCACTCTCTGACTTCTGTACTACATTCTAAACACAGACGACACACCAACGCAATTGCAATTGCATCATACCTTACCGGGACTACTTGGAGCATTGCTATAGATGTATATATCTGGATGCAATAGAAATCGCTTTTTCTATCCACTCTTATTTTATCACGCTTTTTTCAAAATTACTTCCTGTTGACTTTTTGCCTTTTTTTTTTTGAAAACCAAAAATTGAAGGAAAAAAAAGACAAATAGCATTTTTTAAATTTCTTCTAAATCAGGAATTTAAAAAAAAAATGGTTTTACTTAAATGAACGAAAAAATATATTGTAAATATGTTGTCAAACGAAAATTACACTTTTTTTGTTTTTTGAGATGACAAAAACTAAAAAAAGGCTGTAAAATAAAAATACAAAATTTGATGTTTTAGTTAAGCTTGAAAAGTGAGAAAAATATTTGGTAAATCTGGCGAATTTACTAATACTTTTCTTGCTAAATCTACGAGTTTCTTTTATTATTATTTTTTTCAATTCCACGGACAAAATGTAACTTCTAATTTCACTTCTTTATCTGTGTTTTTTTTTCTCTCTGAGGATAAAAAAAATGCTGATGAAATTAAATTCAAATTTGTGTACTTTTAACACAAAGTTTCTACAAATTTTCATTGTTGAGTTGGAAATTAAAAAAAAAAAAATGTTTGAAATTATTAAAATTAAATGACATTAAAGCGTCTTTTAAAGGGAAAATTACATTTTTTTGTTTGTTTAAATAATAACGAAAAATCGTAAAATGAAATAATAAAAAAACATTTCCATTTAATTATTTTTTCTTATTTTTAAAAACTGACAAAAAAAAGTTGTGACTATTTAAAAAAAAAGATTCTGCGATGAAAATTTGTAGAAACTTTGTGTCAAAAGTACACAAATTTGAATTTAATTTCATCAGCATTTTTTTAATCCTCAGAGAAAAAAAAACCCTGATAAAGAAGTGAAATTAGAAGCTACATTTTGTCTGTGGAATTTAAAAAAAATTGTAACACAAGAACGTTGGAAATAAAATATAACAAAAGTGTACATAGTAAAAAAAGACAATATAACAAAAGAGTCATAAATTCAATGTTGGCACAAAAAGCCGTCACGTACAACACTCATTTTACATGAAAAAATAGTTGTAACGAAGTATACAGGCAATGTAAAGTATTACTGAGATGAAAAGTGTGTCAAAGCAAATGACTCGACCTTAGAATATACGACTGTAGCTCAAAGAAATTTTAGAGAAATCGACTCTCTGTGGTTTGCAATTTTTTATCACCTATTACACAACTGCTTATATTCATTATTTGAACAGCCTGGATAAATGCTTTTTTTTTTTTTTTAAATTACAAGAGTTAGCACGACGCCTAAAAATGTATGAGGCATTGAGAGTCGCTGTCTGATCGAGACGTCCGTTACTACTTCGGCTAACTGGAAGAATTC
Organism: Perithous albicinctus; assembly: GCA_964016905.1. NCBI lineage: Eukaryota > Metazoa > Arthropoda > Insecta > Hymenoptera > Ichneumonidae > Perithous > Perithous albicinctus. Next base: position 15,854,357 of record OZ024696.1, on the reverse strand, counting down.
ACAAACGCCTCGGAGCACTATAATGATGACTCACAAATTTCTGATCACTAAATTTATTACAATTGAAATGCATTTGCCGAACAATTTATATTTTTAATTTTTCTGATCAACGAGATTTTTTTTTCTTAGAAAAAGGTTACAAAAAAGGTTTTTTTACCATTTTTGTTGCTGCTATTATTATTATTATTATTATTTTAATTTATAAAATATTTCGGTTTTGTTTATGAACATATTGTGGATGACAAAACTAATGTCTTTGTCAAATCTAAAAACATTGCGTCGTTTTTCTTTCTATTTAAAAAAATAAAAATAAAAAAACGTGGAAGTTTGATGTTAAACAGCTTAAAATTGTCGAACAAATTATTGTTTATCCATAATATTTTTTATCTGCATTTAAATAAAAATTAACGATGATTTTAATGATCTTAATGCGCTATTTACATTTATTCGTTGTAATAAAAAATTCTTAAACATTGATAAATGCCATAAATTTTTTTTTTAAGTTCGTTTTTCTTTTTTTAAATGTATTTCCTTTAAACTCAAATGTGAAAATTTGAATTTTCATCATAGATTCATACAATTCTAAAAAAAATGCACTTTTTAATTATTTTCAATTTTCATAATAATTGTAATTTATTCATAATACGTCCCAGTTACCAGACAATAGGCAAAAAATGTTTGAGTCTCAAAAGTATAAGTGGAATAATTGTCTCTCTCAGAGTCCCAAACAAAACCCATACTAGTTTCCAAAGATTGACTGGCTTTTTCGATAATTGTCACAGACACCACAATCTTGTATCTGGAAAAATAAATAAAAAAAAAAAAAAATTAGAATCACGTAAAATAAGTCTATGAAATAAATTTACCTCTCGTAGTCGAGTTTTAATATTTTCTTCCTTATTTCCGAAGCAACTTGACTGCAGAGTTTGGAACATTTTTCTGAATCGTATGTTTCATCTTCGAGTCGATTCATCATTACTGTTTTCACGATTTTGTCCACTGGATCAATTTTCAAGGGTTTGTCAGAATCAAGCCTATAAGTGTTCTGATATTTTTGTCCCTGAAATGAAATTTGAAAAAAGAAAAAGAAAAAAAATTATTACAAAAATAATATATTTTTAATGGAGAACACAGATCAACTCGACGAAAATCACCTTCTCAAAATCTTCACTTCCTTTATCAGATAAATCAAATTGCAGTGGCATTTTAATAAATTTTTTTTTTTTTTTCAAGTTCTAATTTGTAAGTGATTCTATTAATGACCAAAAAAAATGATTCACAGTTATAAGAATTAGAATTAATATTGGAGCCTTTGACGACTATAAACTTGTTACTTAGGTACCAAACAAAGTCGTCGATCGATTTTATTTCCTTGGAGTTGAGATGCCGCGGTTAAAAAAGCGCGATCGCTTGAATTTCAACTTGAAACACTCGCAAGTATTTTCATTGTTTTTAAAAGAAATATCTTTCGATAATTTTTTTTATTAAATTTTAATTTTCGAAAATCCGATTTTCCTGCAATTTTTTTTAAATACCTAATACGAATTTTCAAATTGGCACGTAGAAACAAATGTTAATAAAATGGTAAGATAATAATTTAAATATATATATATTTAATTAATGAATTTTTATATAATTTTTCATACGATTTTATAAAAGCTATAATTTAAAAAAAAAAAAATTGAAATGAATTTTGATTTACAAAATAAATAATGATTTTTAATAAAATTTAATAATGAGAAATTATATTAAATTTCATGATTTTGTTGTTTATAATCACGAAAAAAAAATATAGTTCAATTTTAATGTAATTGAATAATTTATTAATCTTATTCTTAATAATAAAAAATATTTAATATTTACCTTAGAAACATTTGATTTATCTTCGGTATTTAGATGAGAAGATCGTTGAAATTTTAATCGTCCATCGCTTCTCTTTTCCAGCTTCAAGGAAATTCACAATTTTTCACACAATCTTATAAAGTAATATAATTAATTAAAAATAATAATAATGACAATAACGAAAAGAACTCACACATTTCCAGTAGTTAAAAGGCATATCTCAAAGTACAAAAATTCGTTTTCACAGGAGTCGAAGCTTATACGTCCAAAGAAGAGATGGAAATGCCCTGAGCCGAATATTAGATAAACTATATGACTGTATGAACGATATATGACTATCAACAATCACGAAAGTGATTTCGGCGAGGCAAGCTCAATCATTCTGTCGAAGACAACATAGACACGACTATCGTGCATTGAATAGGATTTTCTTCTAAAGTAAAAAAAAAAATTCTCTTTACCCTCTTTTTGCAATATCACTTCATTTTGCATTTCTTAATAAATATTTTAGCAAAAAAAAAAAAACACGAGTAAATAAATTTTTACCGTGTGAATTTTGTTGTTAAAAAGTTCGTTTACGTCGCAATGAAAAATAAAAAATATCGTAAAATTGCTACAACTTCGGTGTTTGCTCCAATTGTTGGCTGTCACGCCAGGAACGTTTTGCGCTCATAACTGACGCCAAAATAACCAAATCCCTTTACTATCGTACGTAGTCGATTTGCGTGAGAGCTGCCTTTCGATCAAGGCACACTGCCAAACTTATGGGCATTCACGACTGGTACGAAACTATCATTTCTCTCGGTGGCGATGCAGCTACGAATAAGTTTCCTAGACCCTGCGCGAGTTATACATGTGTTAGTAATATAATGTCAATCAAGAACAAGTATTTCTGCATCGGGACTTATTTTTTTTGAAAATATTTTTCAGTCATTTGTAAAAAAAGAAAAGAAGTTTATTGCAATTTTTATTTTGCAGAGCTATTATTTCAATTTTAAAGCAATATGCATTTTATTTTAATTACTGAAAAGGTCATTTTTTTTTAAATTTAACGTTAATTAAATTACATTACAAGAATAATGTTATTTTCGAAAAAAGGTTTTTCAGAATTTTTTCCGTTTCCCGAAATGTGTCGTTCGATAATTTGTTTTTAAAAAATCGTAGATAATTAAAAATGTGCGAAACCTTTTTTTTTTTAATCAGTGCTTTTTACAATTATTTATTTTAGCATTTTTTAAAGAAATTAAAAACGCAAAATTTGAGCTGCCGCATTAAATATTTTCTATTAAAGAGCAATTATAATAAAAAGAAGCACAAAAATCGCTGTCGTCGATTTAAACCAAAAAATGCACTTATTTAAATGTGTCCAAAACATTCTTTCAGAGTTTCATGGCGAAAAAAATGGTACATTTCTTTTTTAACATTCGTACATTTTATATTTGATTTTTTGTTTTCACAGTGTGCTATATAATTTATATATAATATACAACCGATAATGAGGTACACACAAAATGCGTGGGTTTCGAATCTCCCCACTCGCAAAATGCGTCGAAATCCCGATTCGACGAATCGTTCGAATATAAATAAATATCATCGTTTTTACGGTATATCGTTAGAACGAAGCTAATACATAATAATTCATGACTAGATTCGGACACCGATCTTAATTAACGTCGTACCGAAACAACGTGTGTGAGATCAACTTTTTAAGGAGGGTCTTCTTAAAAATCTGGCGAAACGAGTTTTGCAACAACAACGAAAAATGTAATTTGTAAAAAAATACAAAATCGATTGGGATTTCCAAATATTCTCGGCAGAAAAAAAAACAGTAGATATTACAATTACCTATGTTTATTCGATTTTTCTGAGCAATGGCGTATGTTTTTTGTTTTTTTTGAAGACATTTTGTAGACGAACTTTTTTGCTAGCAATTCCTGAGCAGTTTAACGCGATATTAGTTATATGAGCTTTTTTTTTTCTTTTTCTTTTAAAAGCAAGCACAGAGACTTTTTTCGACTACATTTATTTAGACTCATTTAACCAGACTCTGCAAAATCCGAGCCTCCTTAATTAAGAGATTATTTAACAACAACAGAGACACGAGGCAAGCGCATTATTACGCAAAGTATCAAATCATCGTAGCTCTTGTTTGATTTTATTTACATATTGTACGCGTTCCTAATTTTTCCGAATTTCATTGTCTGAAATTCAATTAGTGAATTAGATTCTCTTTTTTTTTTTTTTCAAAGTCAGTGCTTAAAAAAATGCGGACAGAAATAGCTGGGAAACGGCTGAAATTCTAGCGAAATTTTCATATTTCTCGCCTATATATTCTAAAAGTGACAATTACGTAATTTTCTCAATAAATTTGCGATCGCACTTAACTACCACGTTTCTCTAAATTACGACATATCTAATTAACAATTGAAAATATAAATTGTGTTCTAATAAAGTCGCGAACCAATATTTCGGGAAAAAAGCAAGAAAAAGAAAAAAAACTGAATCCCCGAAAGCGAGAATTATTATCCATATTTGTGCTCTAATCCCGTGGGAACTTTAGCATTATTATTATTATCATAGCGCACATATAGAGGAACATTAAACTCAAGTAGCACAGAATCGAGAAAAGCCGCGTTACGTAACGTTTTTCAGAGTTTCGATTAGCACCCAATAATAATACGAGTTAAAATCGAAATATATATTTATTTCGTTACCAGAGATGGGCATTATTATTATTATTATTATTATTTTTTAAAAGAAAACACTTATTCATGTCTTTGATAAATTAAACAATATTCTCCTTTGCTATGAAATTATCTTCTGAAAACTCGACAATACGAGTTGACTTTTTATTTATCAATAATGAATTATGAGTTGAATGACTATTTTTGAATATTTTACTTGCGATTACGTTTTTTTTTGCCCAACTCCGAAAGTTCACAAATATATTGTTTAAAACGCGATTTAAGACAACAATTCAACTTCGGCTTGGATGTTTTGTCTCGCTTGTTCCTCGAACTTGTCGCGGAATTCTTTCGTTGCAAAAATATTAGGAATTTGTACAAAATTCTGCAGCACCTGTGAAAAAAAGAAAAATTTATAAATTGTTAATTGGTGAATTTCATATTTAACAGGAATAAATATAGTGAAAATTAAATTTATTCTAAATTCGAAATATCAAATCAAATATATATACCATTTTGTACTAAAAAAATAAGAAAATTTGAAAAAAAAATCAAAGCTTAATTAAACCTGAAAACGATAATAAAATGCGTTTCGTTATATTTTGATAAACATTTTTTTTTTGTACCTTAAGTCGCAAAGCGGTGTACATCGGCTCGCTGAGAAACGAATACTCGCCGCGTATTCGATCTCTATAATCAGCGTAAGCTTCCGGTGCAGCTCCCAATATTGCCATATCTAAGTCTAAGAGGTAGTGAGCATCTTCACCCCCAAAGGCACCTCCAACTTTGTGTTCTTCAGTACTATGCGTACTCGCAACTTTCAGCAAAGCACACGTCTCCGTACGTACTTCGTTGTCCTAACAAAAAACATTTTTTTTTTTAATTAAATTTTTTCAATAAAACAAAATTGTTCGTATTTTGTATCAATTTTTCAACTCTGTACAATGAAACTGATGGACTTTGTATAATTTGTTTCCTTAAATTCCATTTTTTATGTCTTTGATAAAAGATTTCTTTTCAAACTCACTATATTTGCTAATTTATTCGATCAATAATTTCATATTCAATTATTTTCACATATAATCCTACAGCATTGATGAAAAATTAAAAAAAAATTTATTATCATTTATCTACATACATTTGAAAATAGTGGATGAGTAATGAGATAAATAATAGAACCCATTAATGTCTCCATTATTTTTATATCTTTGGCATTTTTTAAATAAATTATTATGCAAAAATTATGTTTTTTCTAAATCAAACATTTATAAATTTTCTGATATATATTTTTTTAATTCAATATTATTTATGGAGTAAATAAACAATTAGACCGAGTTTAAATAAAAAGGAATTTTTTCATTTAAATTTTTTTTTTTTTTTTTTTACAAAGCCTCCTCTATGCTAAAAAAAAGTGCAAAGTTCTACATTGCATCTTTTTTTTTAAATTATACACTTACAGGTAAAATGCCTGCTTCATCAGCAAATGAATTGAAGTGATCTAGATTCTGACTTTCGCCGTCCAATGCTTTTGGATCATATTCAAAGCTGCAAGAAAAGAAATCAAACGTATGAAAAATACAAAAAATTGTTATGCAGGATATAATAAGAAAATTGTGAAAAACCTACTTTTGAAAGAATACAGCGAGTAGTAAGGCTTGTGGATTCTTCAATTTATCCTTAATCTCATGAAAATGAGACAACTTCTCATCCAACGAACTCAAATTGTGAAAAGTTCTCTTCTCATCAGAATAAACCTCCTGCAGTCGAGCGAACCAAGTATCGCACACTTCGGTATTAAATCCTTCAGTCGCCTCTTTCCAGCTTTCTTCCAATGATGCCATAATTTCTACAATAAAGCACCTATACAAATAAAACTGTACAAATATTTGAAAAATATAATCTTTAAAAATATTCTTTAAATCACTCCTTAATTTTTATGTACAAAATAAATTTTATATCAACAAAAAGAATCAACATTTGAAAATAATTCTTTTTTTAAGTGATAATTTTAAACATGGATTTTTTGAAATGACAAAAATAATTTTAACATAATTTGTATTCATTTTTGTAAAACAAATTAAAGTCAATATTAAACATCTTTTGTAAAATTGTTAAATAAAAGTTGTTAATAAAATGTAATAAATTATTTATAAGTGCATAAAAAGACAATAAATATATAATAATAATAATAATAATATAAATAATAATAATAATAATAATAATAATAATAATAATAATAATAATAATAATAATAATAATAATAATAATAATAATAATAATAATAATAATAATAATAATAATAATTATTATTATTATTATTATTATTATTATTATTATTATTATTATTATTATTATTATTATTATTATTATTATTATTATTATTATTATTATTATTATTATTATTATTATTATTATTATTATTATTATTATTATTATTATTATTATTATTATTATTATATTATTATTATTGTATATTTATTTTATATAATAATAAAATCATATCTATCATTTATTTCCATCTACAAAATAAAAATCTCATAAAAATTAGAATCACAAAAAAAAATTGAAGCACGATGTGTGTGTTCCTATTTGTGAAACAAATTTATTTTTTATATTTGCGAGGTAAGCTTTTTTATTGATGAAGAAAAAATAGCTTTCAGAACAATATGTCCATTATTGGGTTAAACGACTCGATCAACCCCATTTTTTAAAGGGTTGCACGAAGAAAATTCTGCAATACTCACAAAATTCGGTGTCTTCGTTAGGACAAAAGTCTGAATAATAGCCGAGCTAAAGTGACTGAGAAATCCCGCCACATAGGGTTCAGTAAATAGCACGCGACATTGAGGATTCGCAGGGTACGACAGCCGAAGTGACAGTCAGCAGAAAAAAAACTACTACTATCTTATTGATCGTAGCCGCCCTATCAACATAGAGGAGAGCAGGAGGCGACACGTTGTCCCTTTAATTAAATTTTCCTTGATTCTCCCCCGAAGCTTTCTATGAAATTTCTGGAGCATATTATAATTGATGTAAAATTTTTAACAACGAAATTTGCTACTGGGAGCCCTAAAATCATGGATATTTCGTTGATTAATTGTTGTTTCTAATTAAAAATAAATGGTATCGATGATTTGAGATGGTTTCGAGCTGAGTCCTTGAACAGCGGGTGACCATCGAGCCAATCCGGAGCCAATTCCTGTATTGTTTCCCTATCGCATTCACCATTGGTCGATGCTTTAACAGAAAACTCTTTTTTGTTCGTTTATTAGCGGGGAAGTTCTTTGTCTCGGCGTCAGGTGGCGCCAAAGTTATATCGAAAATGGCGCGTATTCAAAAAAATGTATATAAAACAATTAGAGTTTAAACAATTTTTCAATTTTCTTCCAAAAAGTTTGCAACAATGAATTTTTTGTTTATGATTAAAAAATTATGCTGTATATCAAAGAATTGTGTAATTTCTTTTTATACCGTATGGATTACTGGAAATTTAGTCCTGCGAGGTTTATGGTGTCGCATTTACGAACCTGATGAAAAAACATCATTTTTATTACACTTCCTAAATCTGCTTTTCTAAAATTCCCAACTGACTTTATATCTGAAAGGCTGATTAAACCGAGATTTGAAAATCATTCAAATTTCCCGCGCAAAATACAATTTGTTGTTTCTGGCGCGTTTTTTGAATTCGTAATACAGGTAACTTTTGTACATATTCATATAAATTCCTCTGTCGATTCAGAGTCTTCATTACTATTAGATGAAACGATAAATCAATAATATAAACAATTATTGCTTTTTTTGTGGTTTGTATTTGTAAAACCAAACATTCTTACCGGTTGCGCAACTCGCAGAGTAAAAAAAAATAACCCAACTCTCACGAAATCAGTTCAAAACTTCGACGACGCATCAAATTGTCGCTAGTTTACGGGAGTGAGAGAGACACCAAAATGACGTAACGAACGTTCGGCATACGATTATTCTCAGTGGCCATTTTGTTTTCAACGCAAAGAGAGCTGAATCAGGTATTATAACACACAAAGATATAATCTATCTAATAATTTTAGGTAGCTTTACGAGTTTTTCAAGCCTCGTACAAAAATTTGCCTCGAGATTTTTCCACGAATCGTTGCGAAACTTTTCGTTACAAAACGAAATCCGAGCTTTATCAGTACTTTTTATCGGTAAGGTTTTCGTGAGTGAAGTTTTTTTTTCTTTTTTTTTTTTCGTACACCTGTGTTGACCGCTAAACCTTTTTGGCTGTGAGAAAAAAAAAATGAATGAGGAAAAAAAGAATCTTCGACGAATAATCGTTGATATTATTATTTTGTCATCAACGAAATTCAAGTTCAATTATTTTTTTTATCTTCATAGACGAATGAGAAAATATTCACTGAACTTTTTCCTTTCTTTTTTTTTTTTTTTTGCTAGTTTTGGCAGTCGTTTTACGAAGGTCTTAATAAAGATTCAACATTTTTGACTGATTTTTGTGTCGTGCTTTTTGAGTATTGAGATTTGTCAGTGAGACGCGACAATATTTGATGATTTGACAAAATCAATTTTTGTGCTTAGTTAAATAATGCAAGTCAACGTCTGTCAGAAACAATTTCGCTCTTAAGTCTCATTTGTCACTGACTTAGATTTCCTTAAGGCGTGGAAGGAGAATCAAAATTGCATGACGAATTCAGTGACGAATGTGTTACTTGTTTCTTTTTCACTGATGGAATTATAAGACAAAATATATATCGACGACTACTGAAACATAAATTTATAATTTTTTTTTTTTTTTTTTTTTTGCATTGTTGGAATATTCTTGAGAGATTAGTGTAAATATAAAAAAAAAAAAAAATCTCAATTTTGAATAAGATTTATCTTTATGTCGCGAATGTAGCTTTTTTATTTTCAATTAAATTTGGTAGAGTTGTTCTAAGAGAAAAAAAAGAAAAAAAGTAAACAGCCACATTTTTTTAAATAGCCTTTGGGTAATTTTTCTTTTTTTTTTAATTTCTATTTCTTAATATTGGCAATATTGAAATAGATTTATGAGACTAATTTCTAAAATCAAAATTGAAAAAAAAAAAAATTGTAGAGCTATATTTTTTTTTTCTTAATATGCCCAACATTCTAATAAATTCTTGAAAATAATTTTTCAAATCACTATTCAAGTCCATTTCATAAATATTAAGAAAAAAAAAAGTGAAAAGCTAAATTTTTTTTAAAGTATCTTTTTATTTCTTTTTTTTTTTCTTAATATTGGCACAAATTTGTAATTACTATACACAATTTTTTTTTTTCTACTTCCCATTCGTATATTTAATTTGAAATCAGAATAGGGTTGTAAAAATCCCATTTCTTTCAAATCCACTTGCTTTATTCCATAAAGAATTTGATACAATTTTTCTAGAATAATTTGTCATTGGTAAGAAAATCTTAGAAGAGTTCTAAAAAAATATGTACTTGAAATAAATTAGTTTGAAAATGTCTTGGAATGGAAAACATTGATTTGTATGCAGTTTTCAAATGAATCTTTAAGGAAAAAGCTTTAATTTTGATTATAATTAATATATTTGTATCATGGCAGAATTTTCTAAAAAAGAAAAAAATTATTATTTATGGAATAAATACGCAAACATTGTTACAATTCTTGTTAAAAAAAAAATCCATCAGACAATATAAAGTTGCTGGAAATAATATGGACATTGAAATATTTATGGATTTACTATACAAATCATACAATTTTTATATGAAAATACATTAAATTCCACAAAAAAGAAATCCGTGAATTCAAACAAGATTCCTATTGAAAGAAAATCTCTAATTTTCTTCCTACCAAAAAAAAAAAAAAAAAAAAAAAAAACCTCAAACAAAACTTAGTATAAATCACATAGTATAATTGCTTAGACTTAAGTTCTATTGTCACACCAGAGCAAATCCTGCAAATTCAAAGTCAGCAAAAAGACAAAAAACATGCAGCTCCAAAAAAAAAGTTACAAAAATTAACAAAAAAAAATTTGCAGGATTTTCTCAAATTAAAACAACAAAAAAAACCAAAAAACATATCAACCGATTCTTCGTTTCGCGGTCTCTCGCTCATAGTCTACTTGTCCCGTTTTCGTACACGATATGAAAATGATAATAATAATAATAATATAAATAATAATAACAATAATAGTAATAATTAAAAAATTGGCAATATCAGAGTTGTGAATTGAGCTGTGTACTTATAGAAGGCAGTTTCTATCCTTATAGGTATCCCCCTCGAAGCGAGAGAGAGAGCCGTTCGGTGTCGGGTATCATCGAGTTTGCCCGGGAGCAAGAAAGGCGGCTTTATAAACAAAACAAAAAACAAAAAAACAAAAAAACAAAACAAACAAAAACAAACAAAACAGAGAGGATCTTCTCCTCGAGGATCATGGATTTGAAGCGACACGAGCGTATATCAGAATCGCCACCTACGCCACCGTCGCCTCCCTCATTAAGCACAGGCTACGGTACATACGAGACACACAAGAGCCGGGGAGCTTCGTCTCGTCGTTCGCCCTCTCCTTTAGATCACAGAAGCAGTAGATCCTCTAGAAATGAATCGCCACAGGAGCGAACGCGTCGTCGTCGACGTAGCGATTCACGTGCATCACCGACAGCCGTAAGAGCACACGGAAAATCACGATCAAACGAACGCGACAGAGATAACGAACGTGAAAAATCAAGATCACACAAATATTCACGGAGAGAACGCTCGAAATCACGATCGCGCGGTAGATCGCGTTCGCGCGAAAGACGACGCAGCCGTAGTCGTAATCGTAGCCGTGAGAGGCATCGACATCGTGAAAATCGCGGCAGACATCATCGCGCACCGTCCTACGGCTCTGATCATATCGAAGAAACACCGGAAATTATTTTACAACAGCCGATAATAACGGCACAACCGAATGCCTTTAAAAATGACGGTAGCTTCATGGAGATGTTCAAGAAAATGCAGGAACAAATGCAACCACCGGAAAAACCAACGACCTCGGTGCTTGAGGAAAAACCGGTTGCACCGCCACCGTTGATGGTTGGAAAAAGAAGAGGAGGCAGAATATTGAAGACTGGAATGGTTGCCAAACCGAAAACTGAGCAGGCCGCTGATCAACCGAAAGACGCTTGGTCATTGTATATGGCGGAAGTTAAGAAATATCGGGAAGTTTGCTGTCAGGAAGAGGATAACACCAGACCACTTGTTAAATAGAGACAAGCTTTAGAATTTACCTTTTTTTTTTTTTTTTTTTTAGTTTTTTCTTTGTGATAACGCATAAAATTAAAAAAAAGAAGCTGCCGCTACGAGAAAGCGAGAGACAGTATTCGCTTTTGTGGCACCTTTTTTTTTATCACCGAATTCAATTTTCCGGAAGGAAAAGATTATTAAGGAATCGAAGTGGTAGCTGAAGACACTTTTTTTTTGTGAGCTTTGTGATGTATTTTTACAATTGTTTGTGATATTAATGCATTAATTTACAGGAGAAAAAGTGCGACTCGGTTTTTTCAGCTTGTGTCCTCAATTTAGAGAAATATTAATAGCGATTTTAGAAAGAAAAAAAAAAACTGACTAATAAATGCAAATTTTTCATGGATATATGTTTTTATTAAGTTTTCGAAAAAAAAAAAAAAATCTTTATTTTTTTACCCGATTTTAATGTGCGATGGATTTATGTTTTTCGAAGATTTCTTTACGAATTCACATCATAGATTTTTTATAGTCCTTTTAAAAATTACAGCTCGGCAAAAAAAAAAATCTGCTTAAACAAACTGCTGTGATTTTTAAACGATAACAATTGGAAATTTCATCTCTGACTACTAATTACAAATAATGAATCACTGTTTCCTAGAGAAGGGGGTTCTAAAACCCAACTTTAAGAGTTTGATTAAATAAAATAAATGGAAAATCGTATTTTTTCTGATTTGAAGTTGATTGTCAGAGCCATCTATTTGTAGAAAGTAGTTCTTAATTATTTGCAACTATATTTTTGGGCGAGAGATAATATTTTATTTTATACGACTTTTTGTTGTTGTTGTTGTTGAATTTTTAATATTTGTAAAATATTCTAGCGAAAATAATTGCCCGACGAATTCGTAGAGAAATTTCACAGTAATAAAATAAACCGAGCTATATTAAAATATGCTGAAAATTTGTTGCATTTATGCGGTGTGTTTTTTTTTTTTCCAAATCTATCACTATTAATATTTCTCTGAGTTAAGAACACAAAATCGACCTTCACTGCTGACAATTAATGCATCAAATTTTGCATAAAGCCATTGTTAAAAAAAAAAAGGTATCACTCATTTGAATTCTTTAAGTTACCTTCAAAGAATTCAATATTTCCATTTCCTTTCCTTAAAGACGAGCGGGTTGCACAGCGAAAAAAAAAAGATAAGCTTAAAAATTGCAAGTCATTTATGTAAAAAAAAAAGGCACTTCGATGATAAAAAGTGGCAAAAAAAATATCTGTTAAGCGCAACTACACAAATTTCGAAGAATTATTTTTTTTTTTCATTAGTTTAATTTAGTTAAAAGTTGCCTCTGGTTGATTTTTATTTGCGACCTTTTCTTCTTTTTTTTTTTAACAAAACGCCGATTTTCAAGAGAAAAAAAGTTTTGCTGACAAAGAGAATTTTGGGGAAAATTGATAATCCGCTCGGCTATTATTTTTTCCATTCGATCTCATAATTAAGAACACAGCACCAATATCGCACTCTGTATTACAATAATTTACATTTACGTTTAATCAAGTGAAATGTATGAAACTATTTTCGAAAAAAAAAATGTATCGAAAGATACATTGAGGAATTCTTTTTTAAGTACGCGCAAAAAAAAGGTCGTATGATTGATTACGATTTAATAAGGACTATATCTGTGTTAGTGTTTAAGTGGTTTACGATACAGCGAGTGGACAAGAGCGAGAGACGAGCGTTAGCGATATCGATTTTTCTTTTTTTTTTTTTCCTTTTTTTTCGAGCGTAGATCTTTACGTTTTATTGCAAAATGATTCTAAGAACTTTCCAATTGATATATATATATATATATATATGTAAAATAAGTAACTGTGAATAATAACTGTGTTAAGCAGCGAGCTATAACATCGCAACCATGTCCAACGAGATTACTTCTGTGGACCAGATCCGAACCCCACCGTTCGATCCGAGATTCCCGAATCAAAATCAAACAAGGTAAAGAACCACGAAAAATTCCGTCTCTTATCAGCAATTTTGTCTTAAAGAAAAACAAAAACAATTAGTCAGTGTTTTGTATTATAATTAAGATTATATTTTTCTTTATGCCGAAGAGTTTTTGTATATTCGAAAAAAAAAAAAATGTTTCGCCGAGCATTTCTGCTTTTTGTTTTTTTTTTTTTCTTTTTTGCAAATATGCGAATTGTGTGTTAAAAAAAAAGCGCAGATTATTAATAAATCTTCGAAAAACGCAAAAATAGGAATTGCTACCAGAATTTCTTGGATTTCCATCGCTGCAAGAAGGTACGCGGAGAGGACTTCCCGGCGTGCCAGTACTTTAAGAGGGCTTACAATTCTCTCTGCCCAAATGCCTGGATAGAGAAGTGGAACGAACAGATCGAGGAAAATACATTTCCTGGAAATATCTAACTTTTATTCGGGCTATGATCAATGAAGTCGGTTAAGTCCAAAACACCATTATTCAACTAGTAAAAATTCTCCCACATGGCAAGGGAATTCAGATCATCAAAATCGCCTGTTTGTAAACTACAGAAACAAAGATATCTGAATATATTAAAATAATAAGACAGAAAAAATAAGTGATCATGCAGTCTCTTGTTATTTCAACGCCATTGTCTTCTCTACTTTTTTTTTTTTTTTTTACATAAAAAGACAAACCTTTTCAATCCTACAATATCCTTTATCAATTCCTTTTATCTATTTTTTTTTCCAAATAATTTTAATTTTTGCCAGATAAATTCCAATTTGATGATTTAATTTCCTGAACAATGCTAATAGAAAAAGTAGGCGTGTGTGTGGTTACAGTAAAAAAAAAAAATGAAAAATGTGTCTCCAAAGTTTTCTAAAATACAAATAATTACCGATAATTTATGATACAGCAATTCTTCAGAAAAATATTAACAGTGATAGATTTTTGCAAAAAACAAACTAACATTAATTTGAAAAAGTTCATGTTTTATATAAGCATTGAAAAAATTATTCATAAACAAACAGCTGTGATTAATAAACTATTAATAGTATCAAATATCTTGTCTGCCAATTTGTAGAGAATCTGTGAAATTAAAATTGGTAGAAAAATGAGAGATTATTTTTTAAACAGACTGAAGAAAAATATACTTAAATTGCCATTAATGAGTTAATATTTTTGTTATCGTAAATTATTGTAAAAAAGGACATTTTTTTTCTTTAATTTTCGTACAAAACAATAAGATAAATTTAGCACTTTGAACTGTGCAAAATGCTTTAATCTATTTAAGAAAAAAAAAATAGGTTGGCATTTTTTTACATAATTCTCCACCGCCGAGATTTCTGTCGTTTGAAAGGTCGGGGAAGAGGTATATATTGCGAACAGCTGATTTTGTCACAGTCAGCTGTTCCCGTATTTACAATGAATACGTTCGAGAGACGATTGGGATAAAGTTTAGTGTTGAAAATTACGACAATGGCAGGACTCAGTTTAATAGGAACTTATTCCTCGGACTCGGAAAACGATGAGGAAGCTTCGAAACAGTTTCGTAATCACTGCAAAGACACTGATAAGCGTGTACAGAGGTAAGCGCCATACAATTAAAGGTTAAGCTCAAAATAGAAAATTCAATTTTTTGTGATGTCAGACAAATCGAGGATTAAATAAATACATTAATATTTTGCAGTACAAAACTGAATACATTCTTTCGCGTATGCTGAAGTAAATAAAAAATATTGAAATCGTATTTTGCAAAATAAAAATGTCAAAGAAATTTGGAAAACTGTATTTGCTATTTTTTGAAAATCCAATTTCTTTTTTTTGAAAATCTTAAATAAAACTTGATACAGCTTTTAAGTTCGCTGAAAATAAATAAAAAAATATCGAAAGTGTAGTCTGTGAAATAAAAATAATGGAATAGATAGAAAAATTAATTTACGTTTTTTTTTTTTTAATTGTATAATTCTTTTTTCAATCGCCAGAAATGCGTGCTTTTTTAAATATAATACTGGATATAGTTTTTAAGTATGATAAAATAGAGAAAAAAAAGATAAAAAAAATTGACAGCATACTTTGTAAAATAAAAAATAAAAAAGGCGAAACAATCCTTAAGACACGTTTTTCAACAGTCTTCCATTGCCCAAAAGTATATTAACGTGGAAGGGCGTCGAGCATCACGAGGAAGTAAAAGACGACCCTCAGGATCACGAAGGTCGAACGAGATCCTTCAAACACGAGCGTGGCAATTGGGCCACTTTTGTATTCGCACAATGTACGTATTTTTATTTTTTTTAATTTTTTTTCTAATAATTTCCATGAACTGTAATAAAATTTATGTTTTTTAATACAAATTTAAATTAGATGAGCCTGACGAGCCAGTAAAACATTGGATGAAATCCGTAAGCTCGGAGCTTCCAGTTCAAGGTAATAATTACCTATTTCAAAAGTTCCATCTGAGTCTGACGCGCACATTGATACTAAAGTTTCACTGGATCGAATCGTTTGTGGACAGCGTGAAGGAACTCTGTCGGAATACGAAAAAATTCACGATTGAGCTAAGTGACGTTAAAGTTTATTGCAACGACGAAAGGACGCGAACATTTCTTGCCATACGATGCGTAACGCACAGCAAAGCCTTGGAACAGATAACAGCGTCACTCGATAAGATTTTGGCTGAATATGAATTACCACCGTTTTACGAGGTATTTAAAAAAAAAAAAATATCAATCCGAAAGTTATTCTCCGAAAATTGTCGTTTTGATTAATAGAGAAAATATAAGATTTAAATAATATAAGAAAGATTTTTTTTTAATAGTCTGTAATTATTTGTGAAATTAGCAAATTAATTACATTTCTTATAAGTTTTTTTTACTGAAAAATTAGCGTCTCGATTCTATCGAATATTTTTTTTTTTTTTTAATTTTGATACATTTTTTATTATTTTATAAACGATGTTCGCATTAAAATCATCTGTAAAACTGAATGACGATTTTTTTTTCGCTCAACGAATACTTTTTTACATTTCTTTTCACTTAATTGGCTCGAATTTTGATTAATTCCCGAAAATTCTAAAAAAATGATTTTTCTTTAACTTCCAAAAGGATGCATCATTTCACGTAAGTTTTATGTGGACTCACGGCGACGTGGAATCACGATTGAGACCTTTTGTACCTTCTCTAACGATGACGCTCAACAACGTACTACTCGAAAATTCAGGATGTCAAATACCAATCAACGAATTGCACTGCAATATAGGAAACAAAATGTATGCATTTCAATTGAAATAACAAACGTTACGTAAAAAAAAGAACGTGTAAAATTACACCCGTGTCCAATTGAATTTTCTTATTTTTCTATTAACTAAATGTATAAATAAATAATATAATTAAAGAACATTGATCGTTGAATTATTTAATTCACAATTGGCTTAAAGATGATTATGTCGTGTGGTAAAGTAGAAATATTTGCAGTACCTCGCCACAAATTCAACCAATATTCCTTAACATCCGACGACATACTAACGATCAACGTACAAACACGTGGATTTTCGATGTAAACATCGTCGTCCGGCCATTCGATGATTTTTCTACAGCCACTTAAATCGATAAACGACAATGTTGGCGTCTGTTTCAATAATGCACTTAACGCGATATTCGTTAAATTACAATTGCCGGCAAGAACAAATTTTGAGATATTCGGCATTCTCGTAATTATATCAATTACGTCAGAATCATTAACATTGCAAGATGAAAGTTCTAAGCTTTCCAGAGTAC
Organism: Perithous albicinctus; assembly: GCA_964016905.1. Taxonomy (NCBI): domain Eukaryota; kingdom Metazoa; phylum Arthropoda; class Insecta; order Hymenoptera; family Ichneumonidae; genus Perithous; species Perithous albicinctus. The sequence continues at coordinate 15,836,868 of OZ024696.1, read as the reverse complement.
TCAACGAAAGTGCGGAGGCATTTGTGATTTCTTGAACAACCGGTGATCGCTTTGGATTACAAGTATTTGATAAATTAAGGCTGAGCATTTGTCGCTGAAGAAAGGAAGCAGCTCCTTCACCGCCAATTGGATTCCACGATAAATCTACATTTACGAGACTTCCCCAAGTCTCGGAAGATTGAAATTTTTCGATTTTACAAAAACGTAGATTTAACGTTTGGAGATAACGATGATGAGAAATTAATTTGTAAATTTTATCCTGTGATCGAGATCCTAGAGGATTGTAGCTAAGATCGAGGACTCTGAGTTGCGGTGGAAAATTGTCGATTTTTGATAGGCAATTGTGATCTATGTCGCAGCCTTGGAGATGTAATTCTTGCAATTTTGGAAGACGATTCAGTGTGTTGTTTAAAGTTTCTCCAAGATGAAACAATGAGACTCCGGACATTTCAAGAATTTGGAGCTTTCGCTGATATTCCAGAGTCTTGAGAAGCGAAATTGTTTCGTTGCCCGTTGGTTCGCCAATTTTTACACGAAAGGTCGACGTATTTTCGCAAATTTTTAGGGATTTTAAGATTGACTCACGTGGCTCTGAAACAGAAATAAAGGAATTTACTCATTTTTTGTTCACATCCAAAAGCTTCTTTATTTTATATCCTTTATATGTACGCGCGAAAATTTCAGAATTTGATTCAGGTTTTTAAAAAATTAGATAAAAAATCTGAAATAATTTGTAGGTGCATAAAAATATTTTTTCAACTTACCAATCCGATGATTCTTGCAAATTTTCGTATAGCGCTCCGTTACAGAAGGAATTATATTCTCAACGATTTCCGCCATCAATCTAATAACCCCATCGACAGCCTTAACATTTTTCAATGTATTTTCCCTCAAGAGAATTTCTCCGCTCATAGTCGTGAGTGTAATTTGAACTTTGCAGCCAGTTTCATCCTCAAATTTCTCGACAATATCATTCATAAGACTCGCCACAGTTGTCTCACGTTGTTCCGGAAATCTAAGCTTGAGATTGACAATTTTATCCTCAATTCGAATGAGCAATCTTACCAATTCGCTCTCGCGAGTCTCGTCAATACGCTCGAAATTATTCTCATTTGAATAAGTAATAACCGGCGATGGTGTTCTTGAAATCGAATCTTTCGTAAATCCAGATTTCAACAGAGAAATTTGTCTCGATCGTTTTTTCACGGTTCTCGAAATATTCGCTGTTTTCGGTTCAAAGATGATCGAAATCTCGCTGCTGTTGCTATCACAACTATTTTCATCAATTTGCTGAATTTCCGTGTTTTCATTTGATTTTATTCTCTGTCTTTTGACACTTTTCTCACCTTCCGGTGTCGAATTACTCGATTTTCTTTTAGCCGATGGCAAAAAATCCTCGACGATGGTTTTCTCCTTAACCGTACAATTTAAATCATCGTCTAACCAATCGTCAACCATAGTTTCTTCGCTATCGATAAGCGGAGCCGTAATTTTTCTCGTATTCGTGGAATAACGTTTTTTCACCGTCGAATTAACATTTCTGCTTCTATTCATCAAACTCGCGATAGTTCTTCGATAATCTTCGCTCGCCGATATTTTTTCTTCTTCGCAATTGTCACAAGGATTTTCATCATCAACCAAATCATTCCACGAATTTTCACCTCGATTTTTCGTCGATTTTCTCTTATTTCTCGTACTTGGCAATATCGCCAAAAGTTTATCATGAATATTATCGTATTCAGCCTGATCGGTGTTCGATAATTCATCGACGCGTTCGCGCCAACTTTCCAAACAATCCAAAACACTGTCACCGTCTTTGGTTCTTAATTGCAAATCAGCTCCTTTGTTCATTAACAAACTGATGATTGAAAAATTGCCACAAGTAGCGGCATCGTGAAGTGGAGTAACTCCGCCACAAGCAGCGCCACCTCGATCGTTAACATCAGCTCCGGCTTTAATTAAAAGTTCGGCAATCTCCACGTAACCATGATTAGCTGCTTCGTGCAAAGGAGTCCAGCCTGCGTTATCTTTAACATTAGTCGGATGTGCGGCAGCCAAAAGTTTTTCCACTTCATCGATATTACCGTTGATACAAGCAACGTGAAGTTTTGTTTCACCTTTTTCATTACGTTTTACAACTAAGCCACGCTTTGGGCGACGAGAATTTCGCGCTGTTGTTTCATCTTTTTTACGCATCTCAGCCTCGACATCTGACAAATCTTCGAGACAAATTTCCGCGCCGATGTTCGTATTTTCGGATTCCGTCTCGCTGGCAGAATCGACAATTGCGTCTGACAGAAGATCGAGCTTCTTTTTTATTTCTTCGGCTTCGATTAATTCATCGGTGTCTTTTAGATAGACGTGAATGTCTTTGAGAATTGTGGCTTCCATTGTGCGATTTTTATTAACCCGAGCGGTGTTTAACGCTTGATCGTAAATTTCCATTACCGAGGATTTTTCACTGTTTGTTAGATACAAAAGATCGGCGAGATTTAACGCCGATCTACAGATTTCCGATGGCTCCGTGCAGAGCTGAAGCTCTCGACGGGCAAATGGAATGGCTTCGTCGAAACGATTTGCATCGCGAAATGTTTGAACTAGACTCACGAGAGCTGCGCTTATTTGCTCGATGGAATTTACATTTTCGGCGCAGGATAACATTTGCCGATAATATTCTATGGCTTTTTCGTAAGAGCGAACTGCCACTGAAGCGTCGCCTAATTTTTCGTAGAGCCTTTGACGCGATTCTTCATCACTCTCGACGTCCAGGCCTTCTTCCGCTCGGCATATTGTTACGACTGGAAATTTTTATTGAAATAATTACATCTTTTTTTTTTTTTTTAATAATAATAAAAGTAATAAAACATGCTTCAAAAACTAGGCTGGATTGCGTTTAAAACAAAATCAAATTATGACCTTGAAGTTTTCTGCATCTGCAAAAAATGTACTTTAGCAAGGTGTAGCGCCTGAACTATTAACTTGAGAAAAAAAAGTCTGTGGACTTTTCTTTTCCTTTTTCGATTACCTAACAACTTTTTGAAAAAAAGTGGTCGTTTCCGGAACTTTTTCTCGAAGTTTTGGTTCCGACAATCGCCCAAAAAATGGGGGTTCCGAAAAAATCACTCTAAAAAGGTTGAAAGATAAATGAAAAAGGTAAAGAAAAGTCCCCAGACTTTTTTTCCTCAAGTTAATAGTTAATAAAAATTTGAATCTATAAAAAATCCGAGAAAATTAATAATTATATCAATATAAATGACTGCTTAATGAATTTACCAATTCGAAGTAATCTCTCAACTTGCTGCGAAGTCGTGTGTTGAAGGCCTTTCGATAGATAAAGTTGAACCAAGATTTCGCGAGCATCAGACCAGTGGCCAAGCCTTAACAATAATTCGGCTTTGGTTAATCGACCGACGGCCCTCAAAGACGAATCGCCAATCTCGATTGCCTTGTCAACGTGTATCAGAGCGAGACCAAAGTGACTCTGACGTTCGTGAAGAGCTCCCAGAGCTATGTGCGTTCTGTGCAGATCTTCGTCTAATTTGTGTTTCCTGCAGAGCTCCGCAGCTTTCTCTATAAGCTCGACAGCCTGATGCGGCTCTTTTTGTTCCTCCAGGACAAGACCCAAATTGAGTAAAAGCCTCGCTCTCATTGTCATCATTTCCGTGAGCTTTATGTCAGTGTTTTCCAGCCTGTGAGACAAAAATTGAATTCCAATTTTTTTTTAATTTTCTATTTGTTACTATAATATAACTTTTTTTCTTCTCATCCAGTCAAGGAGTTGAATTTTTATGTTCTTTGTAAATGTTTAAGCTGATGTTGTAATTTTTTTTTAATTACGAGAATTTGTTTCATTGTAAAGAATTACAACAAAAATTTAAATAATTAAAAAGAAAGTCAAAATTTTAGTCTCACGAATAAATAAATAAATAAATATATAAGTAAATTCAAAATCATTGTAATTTCATAGCTACAACATCATTTTGAAGCTTCTAGAATTAAGAATGGAAATTTGGAGTAACTATGACTGAAAAAAAAAAATTATAATTAAAAAACAACTCACAGGTTGCAAAGCCTGAGGCTCTTGGAATAAGCTTTTTTGGCAGCAGCAAAAGCTTCTGTCCTCTCTTTGGAGTCTTCGGGCAAAGCTTCTCCAAGACAAAACTGTGTTCTTCCGATAGTAGCAAGAGCTCTCTGTTGCTCCAAAACATTGTCGACCTCCTTAGCTCCTTCTGTGCTAACAGAGTATAATTATACAAAGCTGTTTGAGAAATATAATCCTTAAATTATTACAACCCTGGTAAAAAAATATTAAAAAAAAATAAAGTCTCACATTTTTCTCTATTTAGTCTAAAATTTACAAAATGAGAAATTTAATATTCTGAAAAAAAAAAAAAACGTAAAGTTGTTTGAATATTTTTAAAAATCCTCAGAATAATTGTCAAAGATTCTAAGAAATTTCCATAAAATTTCATAAGAAAAAAAAAATTTGAAAATGATATTTAGGAAGTCTCAAAATAAATTTTCATTAGGGATATCTGCTGTATTATTTACCGAGATAAAGAGTTTCGTGCGTGAGAGCTTCCTCGTAATCTCCAAGACTGGAATGAACTTCTCCTATCATTCTATGCGCAATTGCGCAGTTTAGCTTGTCGTCCAAGATCTCGCAGGCCTGCAATTGTTCGTTGTATTCCAAGAGAGCATCGTGCAGACGACCGGACTCCCAATATATGTCTCCCAACTCTTTGGAGACCTCGGCAAGCTGATTGATATTTCCATCTCTTTTTGCTTTCTGCTTTCTCTTGGTTAGTCCTCATTGCGAGAAAAAAAATGATTTAAAAAAATGTAATATTTGCTAAAATCATTGTCATTTTCCTTCTCCGTGAAGGAAACATTGTTTCTGTTCAAATTAAAATTTAAAAAATCGAGATTTTCTCAAGATGCTTAAAATTATAGAAAATGTTGAGAAAAATGATTTGTGGGGTTTCAAATTTTATGGCCTTTTGATTTTTTTTTTAAATTTGTTTTTGGTCCAATTTCCATAATTTTTTAGATATCGCACTGAAAATGTATAAATTTGCCATTGTGCCAAATTTTTCGTAGTTTGCATACATAATAACAAAAATTTTGTAACAAAATCAAAATGGTCCCTCTCAACGAATTTTTTCTTTTTTTTTTTTAACTTAGTTGCTCTTAAAAATGCATGAAATTTATCCTGTGCAAAAATGGAAATTTCTCATAAATATTTTTGTATATACATCGAAAAAAAATTCAGTGGTACAATTCGTCATATTTTAATTACCCGAAAAAGTGTAATAATCAGCTGTTCGAAATGTTTAGCAATAACCTTCTCGGTTAAATTAAAGCACTTACTGTCCTCGTCCATAATGTTGTTATGACATTAATTTCCTTGTATTTAAAGCATCCCCAACTCGGAAATTCTAATTTGCACTTAATATTCGTCTGCACCGCAACTTTATCAAGAATTAAACAACATTGGAAAAGCGCATGTTAAGTAAACAGGTGTTCGTTTTTTGTGACAACAGGTGTTGTAGTCACGTTATATCGTGGAGAATTCGTAAATCACATAATTTGCAAATAGATTCGTTCGATATATTCACTCGATATCACGTCTTTCTTTCACATCTGTAGCAGTCTGTAGCATCGCGAAAGTGGAGGAAGAAACTATTTTTTGTTAGACAGATCTCAGTTTGCGCGGTTTTTACTGTGCTCAGCCATATTGCCGACATATTTTTCCACTCCCTGAATGACCGACAAAGAGTTTTATTCCCATTTAAAAAATAAATAAGAAATTACAATGAAACTTAAATTTCATTGGGTTTAACAATTTAAAAAGCTGACGTAATAAATTTAAATAATAATACCTATCTATTTTTTTTCTATTAAATATTAATTAAGGTTTCGTTCGAAACTTTTTTTTTTGTGGTTTTCGACGCATGCGCACGAAAACACGAAAATGTGTCAAAATGGCGTGTCTTAGCTGTCATTCAGTGAATAAAACAATCGACTAATAATTTTAAACAAGAATTCTCAGTGACGGAAAAAGCAGCAATGATGTGTGAATAGTATTGCCGATTGTTCTGCGATGAGTTGAAGAAGTAGACAGGTGCAAAAAAACGATAAAAGCATCATGACACTGTATTTTGATACGCGCGTGCAAAATCCTGAAACCGCTTCTATAAGCACTTTGGCAACTTGGCACTCGAATTTTCCGCTGCTCGCTGTAGCGGCTTATTCTCAGGATAAAGGGGGTTTTGTCACTGTGTACGATGATCAGGGTGAGCCACTTCAGGATGTGGAGTCTCCGAGACACTCCGTGGCACAGGTTACTGCACTCGGTTGGCACCCTGAGAGAAGGTGGCTGGCCGCTGGATGGGAAACTGGTGAAATACGGGTTTGTTTTATATTTTATATTTTATATTATATAATTAATAAATTATAATTATGAATTTGGTGATAAAACCTATAAATAAAAAAAGAGGAAAAATTTACAAATCTTTTTTTTTTTTTGTAAAACAAGAGAAAAAAAATTATTGGTTAAAATGGAAATAACAAAAATAAATTGTACAATTGTCAACTGAAAAAAAGCAAAAATAAAATATTGTTTTCTGAATAAAATGAATTTTTTTTTTTTTTTTAAATCTGCTTAGAGTTTAATTTGGTCAAATTTTTTGTTTCCTGCATTTGTTTCTTTTAATAGAGATATGAATTTGCAATTTGATTGTAGTTTACAATTGTTAATGTTTTTCTTTAGGTATGGCCAGGAGATACAGGCTCCAATGAATTCAACGTAACAGTAACACCCCACAGAGATCCCATAACAATTTTACAATGGAGCCAGCACGGAGGTCGTCTGGTATCCGCGGATACAGCTGGTTCTGTAGTTGGCTGGAAAATTGATCCACGCGGCCAGCTTTTGGTGACTTTTCATCACGAGCTCAAAGATTCCTTTGTACATATCGCATTCAAAGTAGCTCCACCTAAATCAACTTTAGACTTAAGGTATTTAATGTTATTTTAAACATGTGTTAGTTTTACAGTACTATCCCTTTATTATTATTTCCGCATGCCACTGCAGTTTTGTAAATATAAGGCCTTTGCTATTGCTCAATCATTAAAAAAAATATAATCCGTTTATACGTGCAGAATTTCTTTTGCCCCCGAATAATAAGCAACAGCCATACAAAAAATGAACGGTATCACTGATAAATCCTATTTTATGTTTAATTTTGTAGATAGAATTTGTAATCCAGGGATATATCGGACTTTAAAATGTCTATTAATCGTAAAATGACTGCTAGTAAAGTGTAAAAGGGGTTGAAAACTGCAAATCACTTTGATAGTCCCCATTTGATCTTAATACTCTCCATAAAGAAAACTGCATTGATAACGACGAAATAAACCCGAACATTTTAATCGCTTGCACCAATTGCAAGGGATCTTGCTATCACTACTCGGGTATTCAACGAGTATCAGTCACCATAATCCTCCAATAATTTACGACAGAAACACAGAAAGAATACGTACACGAATTATCGATGAAAATAACTTTATTTTTTTTCTTGTAGATTCTTATACACGGAACTCAAAACAGAAAATTATCGCGACCGGTTATAATAACAATAGACCACGATATCACTCCATCGGCTGCTCGAGCCGAACTGACTGACTACGCTATCACGCTGCCGCGGTTCTATCCCTTCTCCCTTGACGCTTACGTGTATCGACGCCTTGTTGACATTTAAATTCAACCGTCTCGTCGTTTCCTTTAAATCAACCGGATTTCGTTTTCACGTTGGTGATAATACGATATGATTTTTTGAAAATTAATATTATTCCTATTTTTTTGGTTTATCAGCATTCTGAATAAATCCTAGGTCACAAAAATTAATTTTCAAAAAATCATGTCTCTGGAGATAGACATTGAAACAATTAACATTACAGAGCCTGATTTATATTAAGTTAACTGCAATTAAAAAAAAAAGTAATACTCCAAAATTAAAAAAAAAATATCACTACTGATTCGAAAAAAAATGTATCTCCTCGTACAATTTTTAATATTACTAATGTTCAATAGTTAACTTTCCCAGCGAACGCCCCGTTCGTTGGGAAAGTTAGCAAAAATCTGAGTCTGAAAAAATTATAGATTTTTTAAATTAAAATTAAAAAAAAAGAAAAATTATAGATTTTGACGAGAATACAGCAGAATTTGATTTTCTTTTTTCATGAATAATTTAGATTAATTTTTTTTTGTTATTTTTAGCGATTTGGCAAAAGCCGCGGTTGCCGGAGACGAGCGAGCTTTGGATTTGTTCAGCTCGTGGCGTCCAAGAACTGCCGCGCCTACCGCATTTCCTATTCAGAGAGACGATCACTCTTTTTACATCGGTTCTACAAGTGGGATCATTTATTTCGTCGATGCTCAGGGGCAATGCAAGGAAGTTTTAAACACCGACGGAATGGCTATTCATTGCTTGCTTCATCACACAACCAGAGATTCCGTCGTTGTTTTAACCGAAGGTTTGAATATTGGACATTTTCAAGCCGATCCCGTTACCGGTCGACTCACTGAATTAACGAGAGTAAGTTTATTTTCAAAATAATGTTATTTCTAAGGATTTCTAAAAAAAAAAAGAACTTTATTTTTCTAAGTTCAAACCTGTAAAAATATCTTATTTGGCGAATATATAAATATATATATTTAAAAAAAATTAGAAAAAAAAAAATTAGACATGGCAACAAAAATTGTCAATTTTAGAATGTGATTCTCATTTGTTTGGATCTAAAATCTGTAAAATTAATTTAGGTAAAATTAAGTGGTAAAGGTGATACGTTTCGAGCTGGACCAGCGTTGTGTTGGGTCGGAGGAAACACTTTGGCCGTTTTAATCGGTGAATTAGGGGTGAGATGTTGGGATCTTCAAACCGGTGATACATACGTTTTATCTCCACCTGATGTGGCGACTGGAAACATTGCGACTCCTCAGGAGATATGCACGAGCCTATCATTCTGCAAGAATAATGGTAAAAAAGAATCATAATTGATGTTTTTGTCGATTTTTTGTAATTTCACAATTCGCCAGCGATCAAATAATATCACCAGTTTTTCAAACTTAAAGAAATTTTGTAAAAAAAAAAAGAAATTGTACCCCACTCAGAAATATCATTACAAATAATGTGTCGCTACTTATTATTTTAAACAAGGACTCTGCTGATCAATTTTGAGAGGTGCTTCATTGAAACAAAACATGACAAATATTTTACGTAGAATATTCAAAAATTTCCAAGATACCCTCATTTTTTGTTCGAAGTTATAAATTAATTTACCAAAAAATTCTTTAGATACTTTGGCCGCCGGTACGAATTTGGGAACCATATATCTGTGGAAGCGCCGAGCGGTCGCGGAAACCGATGAAAATGGTTGGCCAACGATACCAAAATTTTGTACGATTCACGGAACTGTTAAGCAACTTACCTGGGGCGGAAATCTCTTGAGAAATCCTCTGCTAGCTGTAAATTGCATAACAAACGTTTTTGTGCTTCACCAGCAGCCAATGTGCGCTGCTTTTAACGAGGAAACTTGCGCGAGTCAATTGACACCGACTCAATTGCTCATAGAAACGGAAGGTCGTAATTGTACCCTAAAAACTGACATACAAGTGCAAATATTGGCTGTCAGTCGTGATTACGTGACTGTATCTTCGGCGCGACAGATCGCGAGTTACAGAATAAATCGTGACGAACCGCTCAGCACTTCGGCGATCGGATCTTTTGCGTGCGAAAACGAGAAAATTCTTATTTATGACAGTACATTGGTTATTCTCACGCCAACGATAATACAGTTGAGATCTATGGACGGAACTGTTATACAGAATCTGCCGACACTTCCCGAGGAAGGTGAACCCATCACTATGGAACTCACCGGACAATATTTAACTGTAGCTTCGCTTAATGGAATTTTAAAGATTTGGGATATTGGTAAACGCGAAGCAAAGTTACACACACGTGCTATGACTGCTTATGAGGCTATCAGCGATTTTGCTGAAATTATCGAAGCTAGATGCAATTCCGATTGTCGATGCGTATCTATTACCGTTGCAATGTCGAATTTGATGCCCAGCTCTGTTCTTTATGTTTGGGACATCGAGGGCGATCAGATACATGAATTTGACTTTGCGAAAATGAATGACAACGATGGACACGATGTTCCAGTGTAAGATATTGCCGATTATTTATTTATTTATTTATTTATTTATTAGGAAGCTTTATTTTTATATTAACATTTTTTTCCGAGGATCTCATGTCGATATATTAAAAATGTGTATTGTTACAAGCGACAAGAAAAAATTCACATTCGGTAAATATAATTATTTAGAAATAATTGATAAGAAAAAATTTGTTTGTTTAGTAGGAGCTCGAAATCGAGAGGAAGATTAGTGACTGCTCATTGCTGGGACACCAAAGATCCTAGAGTGCTCGTTTGCCGAGCTCAGAAGGTCGAAAGTCGTGACAAGAGCAAAACATACGCCAGCGAAGATGTGGTTAGAATTTTAATATTATAAAATTCAGGAGAAAAATGTCGATAAACAATTTTATCTTACAAATTATAGATTCAGATGATATTCATTTTCCTTGAAATCTTGTTTTGTTTTTTTTTTAGCAATATTTTTCATAAATAAAAACGTAAAATGAATTGACTTACATTTTATTTTTCAAGGAAAATAGTGCACCGGTAGTTTTGGTTTCAATGTTCGCAACTCCGGACAACGGAATTGCCGTTCAAGATATTCGTCCTGTTGCCGACACAAATTGTCGTTTATTGGGAGTCGAATCGCCAAACATAATAATCCTGAGTCCGGAAATTCCGCAGCCAAGTGGAAGCAAAGTTACGCGTCAATTGATGCGTGAATTTGAGGAGTTGGGAGATTGCGATGACGCGACGAAAAAAGCTATTCTCGATTTTAGCTTTCACATTAGCATGGCGAATATGGACGAGGCTTTTAAGTCAATTAAAACTATCAAGAACGAAGCGGTTTGGAAGAGTTTGGCGAGAATGTGCGTTAAAACTAAGCAACTCGACATGGCTGTTCTCTGTTTGGGACATATGAAACACGCGCGCGGAGCTCGCGCGCTCAGAGAAGCCATGCAAGACGATTCTTTGACACTGGAAGCTAAAGTTGGCGTTTTGGCTGTTGAATTGGGTTTACACGTAAGAAGAAATCAATATATCATTATTATATTTGGGAACACAAAAGTTAAAAAAAAATCACTCAATTTTATTATTTAAAAAAATGCAATTATTTGTCTGTAATTTGTATAAATATATATCACAGGTAAATAAAGATTTTTTTAAAAGATAAAATCGAGTGATTTAAAAAAAAATGACATTCGAATAATTTTTATAGATTTCGATGTAACGATTTGTGCTTTTTTTCATTTTTATGTAAAGCTGGAAAAAATGTTTCCTGGGTCTTAAATATTTTTTTTTTAACTACGAACAATTTTTTTTTCTGCAGAATGACGCAGAGCGTTTATTCCGCGAAGCTCGGAGACTCGATCTTCTAGGTTCTTTATTGGAGGCTCGAAACAAATATCCACAAGCTATAGAGTTAATGGCTAGCGAGAATAAAATTCGTGAGAAAGTAACTTGTTACAATTACGCTAGAGCGTTGGAGCAGGAGGGGAAGATCGACAGAGCCATCGATATGTACACCAAAGCGGATTGTCACAAGTTTGAGGTACCGAGAATGTTGCTTGCCCGACCGCGAGATCTCCAAGGCTATCTTTCTTCTTCCGATGACCCGTGAGTCTTTGATATGAGCGTGATTTTTTTTGTCGTAATTTTGTTTTTCATCCAAATACTATTTTCGCAGCGATATTAACAGCATTTTTTTTATACAGTGCAATTAAAAATTGGCACGCTCAGTACACCGAATCAACGGGTGATATGGAAGGTGCATTGAGACTTTACGAAATCGCTAATGACACTCTCGCTATAACGAGATTGCTCTGTTATCTTGGCCGGGAGGACGAGGTTTGCGATCTCGTAATGAGGACCAACCACGCTGCATCAGCGTATCATTTGGCTGCTCATTACGAATCCATGAATGTTGTTTCTCAGGCTGTGCATTTTTACACAATGGCTAAAGCTTATACCAATGCTATTCGCCTTTGTAAGGTAATTAAAAGAAGTAGTTTAAGCATTCTCTTTACATTTTATTGTATGGATAAAAAAATTATGCATATTCGAACTTTGCACATTGCTTCCTCATTAAATTTTATTTTTCACAAAGTTTATCAGGAAGCCAAAATTAATAAATAAAACGAAGCTCAAATTTGAGCTGATTATGCCGAATAGTTTTACTGACAAATGAGCATTTTTTTAAATTACTTGATTTATCGGCTTGTAAAAGTTTGAAGAATCTTCAAAAAAAAGAAAATATGTAGTCTAACTATTCAGGCTAAAATTTTCTGCCGCCCGGTTAAAACAATATTTAAGCGGTTCTTCAATAAATATCACTGATTTTGACCTGATTCCCTGTCCTCAAGTTTAATAAGATAACTTGAAAAATGTGTTAATGACAAATAACGTTTTGTAACTCTAGGAAAATGATATGGGTGAGGAATTGTGGCCTCTGGCAATGTTAGCACCGAGACAAACGAAGATAGACGTGGCAAAGTATTACGAGGAAAACGATCAGTCTGATAAAGCGGTTTTACTTTATCACAAAGCGGGTTTGCTGTCGAAAGCTCTCGATTTAGCGTTTACAACACAACAATACAACGCTTTACAGCTAATTACCGTAGACGTGAACGCCGATTCCGATCCTGCGCTTATAAAACGTTGCGCCGATTTCTTTGTACGAAACGAACAAATTGACAAAGCAGTTGATCTGCTAGCCACTGGAAAAAAGTACATAGAAGCATTGGAATTAATACAGGATCATAATATAACATTGACGGAGGATCTAGCGGAAAAAATGACAATTTCCAAAGTCGAACACGACGTGGAACGCGAGAGACTGAGAATCGCGACACTCGAGAGAATCGGCGAGATCGCTTACGAACAGGGAAATTATCATTTAGCCACGAAGAAATTTACACAAGCTGGAAACAAAATGCGCGCTATGAAAGCACTTTTAAAGTCCGGTGATACGGAAAAAATTTGCTTCTTCGCTCAGGTCTCGCGACAACGCGAGATCTATATTATGGCAGGAAATTATTTGCAATCATTGGACTGGCAAAATCAGCCGGATGTACTGAAGAATATTATTAATTTTTATTCAAAGGGTAAAGCCATGGATTTGTTGGCGAATTTTTATGTCGCTTGCGCTCAAGTTGAAATTGACGAGTATCAGAATTATGAGAAAGCGCTTGATGCACTTAATCAGGCTTCCCGATGCTTGGCCAAAGTTACCTCCCCGAGGGATCCGGAAATACAAAAAAAAGCTATCGATGTTGTTAACAGCAGAATGGCGACGATAAAACGATATTTGGATATTAAAAAGTAAGCAAATATTGGAGAAATTGTTACTAAAATTATGTAATTAGGCATCCAATTTAAATTTTCATACCATCTGCTCTTCATATTTTTTATTTAACCTTGTTTAAATGTTTCTAGAGATTCAGAGATTCTTTCTTTTTTTTTAAATTTTTGGAGCACTTTTATAGCAAGTTTTGAAATTTTGCAATTTGTCAAATCATATTTTTTGCCATAAAAAAATCTACATTTTTTCCGATTTTTTGTAACTTTTAATTTTGTTTCAAAATGAAAATGTTGTTAGCCTGAATTGAAAAATCTGAAAAAAAAAAAATTAAATGGTACAAAGTTTTAAGCAAATATTAAGAAGTGAGAAAAATATGCAAATCTTTGAATAATTTTCGAAAATAGAAAAACTTCAATTCTTAAGATTTTTTTTATAAAATTTAAATAAAATCTTTGTTGCAGATCTTTCGACAGGGGTGAAACCGATTTGGCGATAACTCAAGTGCGACAATTGCTGGATTCGTTTGGTTCGGATTTAGAGCAGTCAGTACGAAGGGGTGATTTATTTGCCACGATAACGCAGCATTACGCAAATATCGGCGACACTGAAAAGGCAAGAGCCTCGATCGAGGAGCTCAAGCGTTTAGTACCGGGAATCAATCTCAGTTACTATTATAACGTTAATTTGCTGGAAGCTTTAGGCTATAAAATAAACGTTCAGCGGGAAGACAGCCTCGATAAAGATGACGGTATCGAGGAACTCCTTGGAGAATAAAATTAACCTATCCGCGTTTAATTACAAAGTGCCTAGAAGTTGTGCATTTTGCACTCACAAATACTCTAATTCCGTCCACAAATGTGATCTCATCGTTTTCTAGTTTGCACATTACGAATATTTATATTTATGTTATTTTAAGAAAGCTTCGTAATTCAATCGTGTAAAAAGATTTTTCCCAAAAATTGTACATATTTTCAATGGAAAATTTGTGTAGACGAAAAAATCTTTTTCGAGACATTAAATAATGAAGGAGCAGTTGAAGCTGCAATTTTCCAGCTAATTGTTGCGTTTCATGTGTACTGTTATTTATAGAAATATTTATACACCGATCAAAAGCACCTCTGATAAAACATCCTCGAAATAAGTGAATGTAAAAAAAAAAACACATTTCGAATATAGAAAAATGCCTCCAACGAAATGTTTTTATTATTTTCAACGAGACTTACACATTAAAACCACCTTCGCTCCTTTATTCCTCAGAGGGTTTTTAAAAATTAAGAATCAATAAATAACGTTCTACGTGAAAAAAAAAAAGAAGAATACAATATGAAAAGAGTGGAAAAAAAATTAGTCGACGAATAAATGACAACAGTTACGAATAATCAATGTATAAAATAAAAAAAAAGGAGAAAAAATGAAAATTGATCTACTTCGAACAATATCAAGAATGTTTATCGAAATCCTTAGACGCAAAACTTATCAATTATAATAATCATAATGTTCTATTATTTAAAAAAAAAATAAAATAAAATTCACGGCGTTGGTTTTTTGCACGGGGATTGTGCAGGTGATTCCGATTCGTCAGCCTTGCGTTTTTTGCGCACCAAGTGAGAAATGTCGCTTGCGGGTTTAGCATTTTTCGGTGAAACCGCGTCTTGCTGTGAACTCGATGAAGCTCCGTCGTTATTGCTGCTCGAGCCAGCGCCATTTGTGCATCCACCGGCAACTTTATTTTTAATACCCTCGATAACAAGCCGACAAGCTTCCTCCTTGAAATCCTTCATGTCCGTAATTTTCTCCTGAATCGCCGGAAGCAATTCTTTGAGCTCTTTGATTTCGCCTTCGACGCTATAAAATGGATCATCGGATTTCGGCGGTTCTTTTATTTCCTCCAATTGTTTGATTCGCGCCTCCAGCAGAGTGGTGGCTTCCTTAAATTCACCGATACTCACGTCAAACTCATTTAGCATCGAATGCGCGAGACCAAGTTGATAATGAAGTTCGGCAATTGCTCTTGGTTCGCATGGCTCGATTTTTTGCAATAACTTCAAAGCACCTTCGAGATCGGTTATCGCGCCTTGTGGATTATCACTTTCCATCGCAACTTCACCGAGCAATCTGTGAGTTTCCGCTAACTTCTTCAAGCCCGCGTCGGCGCGTTTTGTGAAAACGATTTTGGCAAGTTCGAGAACTTCCCAGGCAACTTGAAGATCTATACCGCGTCCTGGATCTTCATCTTCCTCCTCCTTATTCACATCTTCGCCGTCTTCAGGATCGTCGGATTTTCCGGCTGTCCCGTTGCAGCCCTTTTCGGCACTCGAGGCTGAACCGTTTGCTTGAACTTTGCTGCTACCCGCGACACTCTCGACCTCAGCCTCTGGTGTCTTTTCGTCAGTTTTTTCGGCTGCCTGTTTTTCCACTTTTTCCGGTGACTTTTGTAATTTTTGTTCTTCAATTTTCTTGTCATCGGTTTCGTTAGATTTTTCTGTTTCGGGCTTTTCTTCGGATTTTTCATCGGGTTCGGGTTTTTTGTCGGATTTTTCAGCGGTGCTTTCCTTCTTTTCGTCGGCTTCCTCGTCTTTTTCGTCGATGTCGCTCATTTTCTCCTCTTCCCCGTCTTCCTCTTCAACGTCTTCGTCCTCTTCTGCTTCTTCTGAGCCGGGAACTCCACCACCGAGGACACCAGCTTCTTCCCGAGCGAGACCAAGCAATGCTCTACCGTAGAGAAGATATGGCTCGCCGAGTTCGTCGTCGCAGTCGCTTAACTTTTGCGACATCATCTCGAGACCCTCGGCGAAGGCGGTGACCGCCGCTGTGTAATCCTGCACCAGGAGATGACGCTTTCCCTGGGATATCGCTGTCGCTGCGTCCGTGTAAGATGCATTTTCAGCTACGTCCGCCATCTGGGAACATGAATAAAACATGGGTTACGATAATATACAAAGTTTTGGTGGAATTCAAATTTTTGTTGTTGTTGCAGTATAGATTCTTTTTTTTTTTTTTTTTTACTTTTGAGTGCGAATTATTGAACAGTTCGAAAGAAGAAAGTTTCGGATGTCGCCTATTTTATTTTTTAAAATATTTACAGCAGATGCTACGTCTGTGTTACGAATTATTAAATGTCCTGAAGCGTAAATGTGTAAATTAAATAGTGGATTGGATGTCGCCTTTTTGGTATTCTTTTATTAGAGAGATAAGACAGTTCTTTTTCTTTATTCTGTAGTGCGAATTATTAAATACTTTGAGAGAAGAAAGATTCGCGAGAGTTCACTGATTTATTTTTAAAATATTCACAGCAGATGCTGCATTCCTGAAGATTTGTCTGGATCGCGAATTATTAAATCCCCGAGACATGAAATGTGTAAATTAAATAGTATTTTCTAGTTGTAAAATAGTTTTTAACATACATTTTGTATGACAAAATAAGTGCACCAGTTTCGAGTGGAGGACACACATTTTTTTAAAAGTTTTATAGAGTGATCAAAATAACTGCAAATTGACATTTTTAATCCTCATATTTCAACCACAATTAAATGCAGACTTTTTGCTTTTTCTCTTTTAAATCGTATTTGATTTGGAAAAATGTTGAGCAAAGTTAAAAGCGAATAAAAAAAAATCCGTAGTAAATTCTAAAGTATGACTAAAAATCTTGAAAAAAAAAAACAAAAAATTGTACAAATTCTCGACACTCAAAAAAATGCAACGAAAAATGATCAACACTGTTTTTGTTCACCACTATCCCTCAAACCCCTAAAAAAATGCCTCTCATTTCCATGACTTATAAAATTAAATCCTCCCCTTCACTGTATGCAAAAAAAAGTATTGTTGAATTTGTCCTGAATTCATCACAGGTCGCAGCAATCTGATACCGTATAATCAAAGTGCACCGAAATGACTCTCTCTGAATCTCTCTTCAGTCCAGCACAGTCCATAAACTCAACGTGGCATTTCCAAGCTCTGGCTATATGAATAAAAGAAATATCTTTGCACTCTGCACTAAAAAAACAAAAAAAAGAAAAAAAAAAAAAAAAAGAAGAAAAAAGCTAAAACTTTCCCCACAAACTTTGCCAAAACTTTTCAACTGATATATTGCATTTTTCGCGTCTCTTCCCCAACGATATAACAGATTCTTTCCGAGCCACGTGAATTATTGGACTGGCATAACTGAAAATCCGCAACGAACGGAATGTTGTCGGGTTAGATTGATCATTCGTGATTGGGCTTTATATCTGTCATATATATATATATATATATATATATTTCTCTCTGTGCCTACTAAAGCTCGTAGATTCGGAGTGTCGAGAGAGCGAGAGAAGAGAGCTTTAGCAAACGGTCGATTCGGGTAAATGCGTTGTCGCGACGCAGGGCGCCTCTGGTCGCAAACGGCGCCTATGACGGGGGCGGCGGTTGTAGCGGCGCGCCGAGGAAACGGGGGTGGCCTAAAACCCCCTTCGATATCTCCGCGGTTCTTCGAGGGGGGTAGTACGCGGTTCGTGGGCCACCGGGTTCGAGTGGGGGAAAAGCTCTCTTTCTCTTTCTATCTCTCTCTCTCTCTCTCTCTCTCTCTCTCTCTGTACGCGCGCTGTGGAGTTGCGTTTCAGTGGGCGCCTGGGCACGGCCGAGGATGGAGCCAACTCGTGTACCCAGGAGCCCTGCGCCGCGCCTCTTTTTTCTTCTTGCCACGCTTGCACTCACCCTCGCAGGTAAACACACGACTTATCCTATCCAACTTTCGTCAACAAGTATCGCGCTTTTTTCTTTTTTTTTTTTTTTACGTAACAATGCGCTGATTTTTCTGAGATTCTACTCAATTTGAATTTTGGTATCACGATTAGTTTTGTCGAAAAAAAAAAAAAAAAGTTATTACGAAGATTTTCAGGGTTTGTAGATGGATACTTTTTTCTTACAGTTTAGTGAACTTGAAAATGGGGAAATGTGCGTAAATTTTGTTCAATCGGCTGGGAAAAATTGTGTTTACTATATTTTTTTAAATGTAAGGAATTATTTTATGAAATTACATTTTGAAATTTTTCTATCAGTGAACATTGCGTTTTTTTTTCTCGCTGATTTCCGAAGGTTCTTCTAAATTTCAATTTTAGAAACGTGTTTAGCTAACTTTGTAGAAAAAAATGGATCGTCAAGATTTTGGGGGTTTTTAAATAGGTATTTTTGTTGCTGTTATTTACTGAACTCGAGATTGAAGAAAATTGTGTACATTTTTTTCACCCAGTTGGGTGAAACTGTGTTTACTGTAAAAAATGTAAGACATTTTTTTGTGAAATTAATTTTTGGATTTAGAACTATTCTATCGAATTCTCATAAGCGACAATTGCGTCCCTCAATTTTAGGATGACTTTTAGTTAGTTTTGTAGAAAAAAAATTGGATCGTGAAGGTTTTGAGAGTTGTTAAATAGATATATTTTCTTATGATTCAATGAACTTGAAAATTGTGTAACTTATGTAATTTTGTTCACTCAGTTGGGTAAATTTGTGTTTGCTATTAAAAATATAAAGAATTGGGTGAAATTGTGTTTATCAAAGTTCTGAGGGTGAGTAACTTTTTAATTAAAGGATCAATGTTTCAAAACTACTTCTTGATTTTGGAATGAAGAAATCTGGAAAGATGTGTTACGCTGTTGAATTTCATTAGCGATGCAATTTTGATTTAGAAAAGTTTATCATTTCAGTTTTATTTTTAATCTTTCGTTTTCAATAGGACCGAGTCTTGTAAACTTCGAAGTTAAATAAAAGTTCATATTACACGCACGAGAGAAATATTTTTATCAAATACTTCGAAACTTTGAATTTCGTTTAAGAATATTAACACGATATTAATTATATATAAAAAAGACTGCGTAAATAATAAATAAACGTGACCACGACATGGGGCATTTTATGCAAAATCGAAAGCGAGATAACGAGGATTGGTTCAAATATTCTGCCTGTAAAAGGTAGATTTCTAATTAGCTTTTTTAAAATGGAAATTGATGTGCATATAAAATTTTTGAAACTAACACATGTTCAGTCAGAATTTGAAGACTTGAAAAAAATTCTGTGTCGGATATATTATTATTTCATAAATAATTCGACATTAATTTAAAAAAAAATATATAATATTCTACCATATCGGTTAGAAAATGCGTTAATATTTTATTACAGACAAAACGAATGCTTAATGCACAA
This sequence comes from Perithous albicinctus, assembly GCA_964016905.1. Taxonomy (NCBI): domain Eukaryota; kingdom Metazoa; phylum Arthropoda; class Insecta; order Hymenoptera; family Ichneumonidae; genus Perithous; species Perithous albicinctus. The sequence goes on along the minus strand of OZ024696.1, from coordinate 15,817,184 downwards.
AATAATGGTCCATTAGTTTAATTTTCGTGGTACTTAAAAAACAAAACAATAAAAGTTTTTTTTATTTTTAATAAATACTCAAACATTCTGCTGCGAAAAATGAATAAAATAATGGTCAGGTACTTTAATTTTTGCGGTAGTTTGTAAACAAAAAAATATATTTTCTGTTTTTTTTTAAATAAAAACATTTCGCTAAAAAAAGCTTGGATAAAATAATGGTCCATTCCTTTAATTTTCATGGTACTTTTACAAAACAAAAAAATTTGTTTTTTTTTTGTTTTTAATAAATACTCAAACAGTTTGGAAAAAAAGCTACTTTCAGTTTGAAATTAATGGAATTACAAATTCTGCATAGAAATAATGTAATTTTCACCCTCTAAATACTTGTCAAGTGAGCCGAACGATTTGAGAGGGAAGAAAGTGTTGTTATCCTGCGAATATTCGAGAGGGTATATATCAGCTCTACGGTGAGGAATATCGGGAGGAAGTCGGGCGATGACTCACTTGACGCGGGTGTTTAGTGGAAGAGCGAGGCGCCGAGGGGCGACCGCCGGCGGGAGAACCATAGCCGGTGGTTTTCGAGTATTGTCGAGGTGCACTCGTTCGCAATTGGTCGTACTACTCGCCGCGCTGATACTCTCTATCGCAGGTAAACCAAAGCCAGCTTCGATGGGACTCGAAACGTAGAATGCGTTATATATATACATATATATATGGGGCATTCCATAAAGATTGGACCTGTGTCTGATCGTCGACCACATATTTTTTTAATATGTTATTGCTACGATGATTTTTTTAAACATTTCATAAACGTTTATTTAAAACCACATTTGAAAAAAATCACAAAAGTCCTGATTTATATATTAAAATGTTGAAGCCGCAACCCGAAGTGGATTGAATTACGCATCTTTACTCAATTTTCTTTCGAAATTTTTTTTTTTTTAATTTTAGAAATCGAAAAAAAATTAGAAGCCAGATTGGAATGACTTTAGGTCCAAGCTTAAAAATATTGATATCAGATACAGAATTTTTTCGAATTTTTTCAGATTTTTAGTCTGAAAAGACATCGAACGATATATTAATTTTAAGTAATCATAAGTATTGCAAATGTAATAAAAAAAATGTGGTTGCCTTTTGGAGTTGGAGCAATGATACAAAAAAATGTGTGTCAAATCTGGGTGATCGAGGATCAGACCCATATCGAATCGGTATGAAATGCCCCGTATATTGTATATATATATATATATCGGCAAACCGACAGAAGATAACATATATAGATATCGCGCGAATCACTTGCACTCTCCCATTCGCATCTCGCTTTCTCTCCTCCCTCTTGTTACTACAATCCGTTCTGCGTACAATTGCATCGAAACACGAAACGCGACGTGTTATAGCGAACGGCTTTAGCGAGACGCACAATAAACGAGCCCCCTGACTCTATATATCTGCGAAAGTGAGGACAGAACAACCCCCAGCCGGGGAGAATAGAGTGGATGTTGCTGCAAAAGCGCACGCAAATTATATAAAAGCTTTGCGCGCGTTTTCGAGTCATTAAGCCATTAAAGCATTTAACGAGCTTCCCTACTGTACGCAAGGCTGATGTCCCGTGTCATTAAATATTGAAACTCTTGACACAATTTTCATATATATATATATATAAAAGCCTTTTAAACATCATTTTTATATTTTCATTCATTGAAATACGGTTTTTTGCACTTGGCGATATAATTTTATTCATATTTGTTCGAGCTTTTACTGAATGACGACTTCATTTTTATCATTTAATTTTTATTCTTTTAGATACTTTTTTTATAACACTTGACACAATTTTTTTTTATATTTTACAGAACTCTACAAACTGTAGAATAAAAATGGAATAAAAATCTTGATGCACTAGAAATTTGTTTGCAGATTTTTTTTTTCGCACTTTTCGAGCAATTATTGATTTGGACACTTTTACAAATATTCAAGCTCTTGACACAGAGTTTTTACACAAAACGCTTTGTAATGGTTTAAAGTTATTTGGAATTTAATTTTTATAATTTTAGAGATACATATATTTTTTTCTAACTCTTTGCACAATTTTATTATTACAGGTAAAAGTTCAGTAAAATAAAAAATCAAATTTTTAAGAAATCAGTTTGCAGGATTTTTTTGTACTTTACGATTAACTGTTACTCAACATTTTTTTACGTTTTTTTTAAAAAGAATTTTGCCAAATTATTTGCATCTTTAAAAATAAAATTCTAAAGACTTCAGTTTATAGATTACATTTTTTCTGTTCTCACTCAACATGATTATAAATTTACAAAGTGCTATTGTTTGGAATTACGATTTAAAGTGTACGATGTGGATTGGGACGTCGACCTTGCTGTATATAAACGCGTATATAGAAGCTATACGCCTGCTTAAGTTTTACACACGAGTGCAGAGAGCCACTAGTTGAGTTTAGTTGTTGCGCGGTCCGAGGACCATTACTGCGAAGATATTTCGTCAAGTTTTGGGTGGCTGTTAGGGGGGGCGCTTTGAGAGAACTTAGTGTTTGAATGGCAGCAACCATGAAAGTTTATTTATACATAACAATATGTAACTTTCATTATTAACTCGTACTTATCGCACTCAGTCAGGGGGCTCGGAATGAGATATATTAAATTGCTTGTAACTTTCAGCTACGGCACTGTTGTGCGGTGCAATAATGACGGATCATTGGGAAGAAGTCGGCTGGGACAGAGATGCACTTAATAATGCCAACATCAGTCCCACTTGGTATCTCGACGGAAAAGTTGTCATGTTGGAAACCCCGAGAGACCGCAGAAGGGGATATTCTCATAGAAAACCCGTCTTCCTTGTGCCGATGCATGGTGGCATCTGGACCATGTGTGTTTCTCTATCCGGTGAGTTTAGACAATATTACGGAGTTTTTTTGTCTTAAATTTGCCTCGGTCCCTTTGTCGTTTTTCTTTTGTGTTTCGTGCATTTTTTTCGTTCATTTTTAGAAGTACGAGAAAGATTTTGCAAATTTGGTGAATTTATAAATTAAAAAAAAAATTAATGGCGTTTTTCGTTAAATTTTAAGAGATATTAGAAAGATTTTGTAAATTTGGTGAATTCACAATTTTTAATATTTTTTTCGTGAAATTCGAAAAGTAAAAGAAATGTTTTGCAAATTTGGTGACCTTACAATTTTTTTTTGTTTCATGGATTTCTTCGTGAAATTTGAAAGGTAAAAATAAAATCTTGTAAATTTGGAGAACTTTTTTTTGGTTGTGTTTCATGGATTTTTTCGTTAAATTTGAAAAATAAAAGTGATAAAGTAAAATTCATTTAATAAATTAGTAGCACTCATTTCTTTACTAAGGAAATGATTGAAAGCGAAAACAAAAATGATAAGAAAAGTGTAAATATCCATCATAGCAAAATTTGAAAAAGAAATACAGAGTTAAATTTCCTGACTATCCCTAATCAATCAATCAATTTTCCCTGATCATCTATCAATCAGTATCCCTCTAATTCTTCATTCCATTAATTCACGTTTGAACGTCATTTCGTTATTAAATCATGCAATGCCAATAAAAATATATTAAACAAACTAGTTACATTTGTTTTTAAGACTTCTGATTGCAAGAGACTATAATAACGGCTGTACAAAAATAATTCTGATTCAAAGTCTTCCCTTTTTATTATATACATACTTTTCATATATGGCATATTATTTTTTTTTTTAAAGGCTGTACTTTAAATTTTTAACCAGGCAGCATTTTTTTTTACAGCAATACTTCATGCAAAAATAGAAATATTTATATGCATGATTAAATTTCAATAATAGCCTGAATTCAATTTTTTCAGACTCAGTTTATTTTTTCATTCAAATTCAATCCATCCGTTAAATTAATTTTTATCCGCAGCTAATTAAACAGATTTATAAGTGTGCGCATTAAATAATTACGTTTCGAGAGATAATTTTTTTTCAGCAGCATAATATTCTAAAATTGCTGATAGGCAAGGAATGATCAGAATTTATCGGACTTTGTTACCGTATCGTTATCGGAATATAATACATGAATTATTGGAACGGTCGCACGAGAGTATAAATCGATATGAAGAGAGAGAAAAAAAAAGAGTAGCAACTGGTACACGACAGAATCGTATCGACCAGCAGATAGATGTTTTCTCTCTTCCTAGACTGATAGGAACGCTGGCATGATGCCCAATGCTGTCTATCGTACAGAGGAGACTGTCAGAGCTCTCCCACGGGAGTACATATATCGAGGGGATAAAACCGGCGCAAGCCGGTTAATCGCAGCCTCAGCCTTTTTCCACCCCATCCACCAACTCCAAAACGAAATTCTCCCTGAGGCCGTAAAATTTCCCCGCGATTTACATCCGTTCTATTGGCACAACGGAAAATAGCAACCGCATGGAAAAGCCACTCAAGAACCGCGACGCGAAAAGAGAAACCGCTTCGCCTCGACGTCGTCCTTGACGTGAAAAGTCAAGCGAACGGATTTTTCGACTTATATACATTTTTCTTTTTTTTTTCGCCTCTTCACGAACGGGAAAGGGCTTTCGGATCAGGAAATTTATTCTCCTGGAATGAATTTCAATACTTCACTTTTTTTTTCTTAATCGGAGAACAAACTTGAAACGGAATATTCAAGTGCATTCATATAATTTTCAATACAGAAGTTCTTAATAAGAATTATACAACAACAAAAAAGGAAAATAAATTATTAACAGAATTTGACAAATGTAATTCAGTTTTCAAATTCTGTTGATAATTTTTTATTTCAATTTTATAATTTTCTATCTGAAATTACAACTTAGGAATCTTGTTTCGTAAAACTTTAAAAAATGTGAAAGTTTGTTAGAAACATTTTTTTTTTCATTACAAAAATGTTAAATTTCTTTTACATTTACTGCAGGTCATATATTATGTAAAAATTTAATATTTCTGCGCTTTAATTTGTGTCAGGAAATTATTTTCTGGAATGAATTTCAACAAAATAGATTTTTTTTAATTCTTCACTTGCAATTATTGCACGAAAAATGACCAAATTTCGTAATATTAACACCAAAAAATTTTGGAAGTTTCTGGATAAAACCTTTTTTTTTTAAGGTACAAGAATGTCAATTTCATTTTTGTACGGTATATATTTAATGACAAAATGTATGCAATGATTAAAAAATTGAATAACAATTTAAAGCTTCAACCTCCATAGTCAAAAGTAATTTTGTAAAATCGTAAAAACGTTATCCATACCCAGAAAAATATTTTGCTAAATAAATAGCAAATTCGTTGGTTCATTTAACAAAAATGACAATTATTTGTTATTTTCTTTGTTAAACAAGTGAAGAAACAAAAATCTGCCACCAAAAGACAAACGAGATATGTAATAATAATAATAATAACATAAAAAAGACGTTGTTAATGAAACTCGTCGTCACATTGACTTTCTCATTCACTTCCATCATTCCATCCTTCATAGAGGCAAAATTCATCATACAAACATTCTCATAGGGATGTTGTAATGTGCAAGTATAAAAGAGAATGAGGAAGCAGCGTGCAAGTTTCATTTGCAGCTTTTTTTTGTCTTTATTACAGTTCGTACTCGGCTCAGCCTTGACTCTCGTCGGCGTATCATCCAATGTAGCATCCTCTTGTATATCTGTACAGTGATACAGAGAACATGCGAGGTAGAAACCCCCTCGTAGTACCACTATTTTTTTATCTTTTTTTTTTTATTTTTTTTTATTTTGTCCCTTTCTCGTTCACGAAGCAGCGCCAACGGTTTTTCACGTTTACATGCTTTTCTCGATGTTACGGAAAGCAGCTCGACCCCGCCTTTCTGCACAAATAATGTGTCTATATGCTCTCTCTTTTTCTCTTTTTCACGCTATAGCGGTAAGGCACCTTGACTCTGGCACCGAGATATCGACCCAGATCGATTGCGATCTAAATTGTCGAGGAAACACGGCAACAAGAAGCAAACCAAAGTAGCTGTAGCAAAAGCCATTGCGTGACCGTATCGTCTATCATTCTGGCCGTGCGAATGATGTTCCCTTTGTGCTAGGCACAGAAAACGACGCTGTTTTCGCTACCTCCACGCGACGTCTTTAAGGGTTTTCCCTGCCGTCTTATACGACTATCCTCCGCGGGCAGAGGATTTACGACCTCGCCACGACCCGCCGCCGGTGAAGGAATAAAGGTCGTTCTCATTTTCCATAACTATTGCCAGGAGATACTACCGATTTGCACGGCGATAAATAAAATTTCCTGCATTCCAAGAAATCCAATGATAGAGTGCTCGAGGCTCTTCGAGGTCAGAAACAGAGATGGATATCGTTATATTTTAATATAAGATTCTTTTTCTCTTTTTTTAATGAACTTCACGCAATTATTTTCAAATTGAAGGAAGTGATCAACTTTAATTTTATCAATTTTGGTTTAACAGTAATAGTTTGTAAAATATATTTTTTTTTTAACTGGTAGAGACAAAATAATGTTGTGAATTTGGTAAAATTGTAAAATACACTTTAATTTGATAAACTTTGAAATTCAATTTTGGTTTAATCCGCACGGTAAAAGTTTTTCAAATTGGAAAATCCGTTGGAGAAATGATTCTGTTAAATAAGTACCAAGTTTCATTCTTTAAGAATTATTTTCTTTTTTAATTTACGATTTATGATTTTTTAAACAAAAAATTGTGTAATTTTGTCGAGAAAATATTCTTTTTCTGTTAAATCCAAAAATACTACTTTTGTTTTTCGCTGCATATGTTAATATTTGATGAATTAAATTAATTGTTGAATTAATTAAATAGACATTTATTCGTCAAACTAACGATACAGCTGACCATCTCCGAATCTAGAATTCTCTGAAGCCTCTCGGTTCGGTACAGCTTCGGTTGTAATTTACATCTCGGTCCCCACGTATTCATAATGGATTTCGCATATCCACCGAGAAGATTCACGGGTCAGGGGTCAAAGGACAGGACGCGAAGCGAATGGTGGTCTTCCACATCGAAATTTAGCATCGTAATCCGCTTTTAGATTCTGCGGTTCCAAGCATTTGCTTCCTGCTTTCGTCTCGCTCTTTCTCTCACAGTCTCTTCCCCTCTCGAGGCATTTCTTCATCTCCACCTCCGCATTGTCTCCGAAAATCAGTGAAGCGCTTCCTCGCATCCTCGAAGATTCGCTCTGGGAATAGGAAAACCAAATTACTCGTATGAAAAAAAAAAAAAACAAAGTAGAAATATCGAGCAGCTGAATTATCACGAGGATTTCACAATGTTATAATCGTCGTGGTAATAATTCAGAAATACGATTTATATCAATTTTCGATAATATTCAAGAAGATTTTATCACTCGCCAGTGTAATTTACTGCTGCGCGCACTTTAGGTCGGCGGAAATTCGATAATTATAAGTCAAAGCATCAGCGAAAATGAAATTAGATCGCCAGCTCCGATTGGGGGAAGGAAGATAATGAGGCGAATATATAACCTTCCCTTATTTTAATCTTATTAACCCTCGTTTTTTTCATCAGAAGTCAGACGAAACAGTTGGAGAGTTTAAATCTTCGAAACTTTGGAATTAATAAGAGATATTAATATGTTATATTAATTTTCTTTTACTGTGTATTGTGTTTAATAATAGATGGTTATCGCGACTCTTGATAAAATTCTTAATGAAAAAAGTAAAAAAAACCTAAATATTTCCTACTTACAACCTTGTTTATGACAGTCTACCTCTTAGTGTAGATAAATATTGAATTCAAAGTTATCTCTTTTTCTTTCCCTAGAAGAACCCAGCCACTTTAAAGCGATATAAAATTTATCTCTCACGTATAGTGTTTTATCGTTATGTGGTTATTCATGGTCGATGCACCAATAATGAAAGAGCTTTGGGGTTGCGCAGAGGGGTATATCCGCACGTGTTAGTGCGCTTTAGTAACACCATTCGTGTGGTAAGTGCCGCCCGACCATCCCTAAAATACTGAAGAGCCTCGTTTTACCGGTTGTGGAGAACGATAGAGGATAGCTGTTGGATATTTTACGGCCTTAACTGTTGTTAGGCATCCCGTGTAACAGCTTCACATCGAACAATGTTGAGGGTTGCTTAATTACGATCGAAATCCGCATCGTCAGCGCATAAAGCCAAATTCCCGAAGGACTCGAACGTTGTGTTTCCTCTCATCCAATCACGATGAGATGTTACGGCTGAATAATTAGCTGCAGGGATGATGTTCGGAAGCCTCGGCCTCGGCCTCAACAATCCAGAGCACACCCAGGATAATCTTGCTTTCACGATTTTCGCCTTTGGTTCAACGCATCTATTCTCGGCAGTTAATTATACCACAGGCGGCGGCGCCCGCTGCCCTCGCGTGTGTTTCATCATCAACCAAGTAAAGTCAACGTCTAGATCTTCATAAAACAGAATATGTTGAAAATAATATGTTGAAAACTTGGAGAACGCACTCTACCGGGCTAGCGTTAGCAGGGTGCTCCGATTAAGTGAAAAGTTCTTCAAGCAAACCTTGGCTTTGGGGTGGGGGGGGGGGGGGGGGGGAAGGGGGGTGAAAATAACTTTAGACGTTGAGTTCAACTCTCGTTGCACTTAACTGCATATTGCGCCCAAGTGTATATACATATATAGCATATGAAGTTGTGTTTCCAAGCTTGAGGAAAGATCTGATTATTTATTTTACCCACGAGTACTCACTATCTGAAGATGCAGATTGCGCAGTAAGGAAAAATGAGTTTTGAGAAAGTTGGAATTACATTTTTGTCATTATAGCTTTTGTTAATTACAAGAATTTTAATTAAAAACATGCAGCTTAATGTTTGATAAATTTAGAAAACACGACTTCATAAGTGTACAATGAAAGTTTGTACCTTTTTTTTTTTTTTTTGCTTGCTTTCAGATATAATCAGTAATTAGTCGTAGATCTGATTATTTATTTTAAGGAGAATAAAAGGGTAAGAACAAAAATTTGATTCAAAAATTGTGGCCGAGTGGAAATATTTTTAATGTGTACTATTTTGAAAAAATAATACAATTTAGATAAAATTAGAAATCAGTCGTAGATTTGATTTTTTTTCTTTTTTTTGATGATGTGATTTTGAAATGACTTTCCAAAAGATGGAATAATATTTTGATTAATTTCAGTTATTGTAATTACAAGAATTTTATTTAATTCTCGTAAGCGAAGCATTTGATAATATTGATTAAACGATTGGGAAACGTAAAAAAAAATTTTTAATGTAACATTAAAAAAAAAATAATAAAAAAGTTTGAAGATAAAATCAGAAATTAGTCGCAGAGTCGTCACGCTCCACTGGCTCGCAAAACGAGTGAGCTGATTTCGGAATACGCGTGACACTCATCCACAGGGTTATAGAAAGGGTGGAAAATGGTGGTTAAAGTTGAAGGGAGTCTTTTCTAAAGCCGGAAATTAGATTCCAGACGGTGAAACAGGAAGCCGGGAGAGAGATAGAGAGAGAGAGAGAGAGAGAGAGAGGTCGAAAGGGAAGTCCCTCGGTGTATACGAATAGTAAAATATTCCTCGGTCCCGAGAGTTGACAGTAACGGCTTTAACGAGGGAGACGTGAGGAGTTTCGCAAATAAAAGAATGAAATAAAAAAAAATAAAGCAGAAGGTAAATGTTTTTCAGAGATGATTAACGGGACCTGCAGCAATGGCGATGGTAACGAGCTATTTCTGGCTCAAACTGTAACAGCGAAATATATCGCCTGACCTTTTTTTTTTTTTTTTTGTCTCTTCGACAAAATCAATGGAACATCGTGTTTCCCGTTCCTTCGCATTTAAACTTTTTTTTTTCATAATTATATTCACGATATTAAAAAAAAAAAAATTGTACCAACATTAATTAAATTTTTTATTTAAGACTGATATCATAAAATTAAAACTTTTAGATGGAGAACGAACTACTAGATGGGAAATAAATTTGCAGAGAATCATTATCTCGCTCTGCAACATCTTTTTTGTGTCTGGAAAAGAAGTTAGGAATTTTAAATGAAGAAGAGTTTTAACGTACTAATAAATGGAAAAGAATTTTGCAGAGTCTGTCGTTATCTATTTCTGCTAAATTATTTTTCATTTACTAGTTTCTTAAAACTCTTCTTTATTTAAAATTCCTAATTTCTCTTCGTAACTTGTGAAGAAGGGCAAATAAAATATTATTGAAGAAATAATGAGGGAAGAGGATTGTGAGTTTAAAACTTTTGGCTAAACTGTAATTCAACTTTAATTTGCGTGAAATTTAATTTTTCTTCTTCTTTTTTTTTTACAGGAAAACTATTCGCTTATTAAGAAACTTGAAGATAGAAATAATTTATTTTTTATAGTTTTATGCATTAATTAACAGTAGTAGAAGATTATTTGTATTACAGCTTCTGTACTTTATCCAGAGAAATATTAATAGTAATAGATTTTCACGAAAATTAACTGATTAATGTTAATTTCCAAGGATTTATTTTTTTCTTAATTTCTGCGTATGTCAAATTATAAACGATAAGATTCTTGAAAATTCAAAAATAAAAATCTCCACCAAATAAGCCATAAAAATCATTTTTCTGTATTAAAAAAAAAATAATAGGAAAAAATAAATTACGAGAAAAATGGGCATATGAATGAAATAAAAATAAAAATTCCTATACTCAGAGGGGATAGAATTTTCCTACAAACACTATTGTCCTTGCAAAACAAATTCGAACCATCGATAGAACCTAAAATTAGCTGCAAAAAAAAGAAATTGCACTTACAAAAATCCTTCATTTTTAAAAATCCTCTCCCAGAAGTCATTTTAATCGAGAAAAGTTTTTTTATACGTCCAATTGCTTCACCATTTAATATTTATGTGTCTCAGTCACCTAAAAAGCAGGAAACGAGTAAATAATTAAAATCCCATTGACAATTTTATCGATAAATAATTAATGGAGCTAACGAAACGAAATATGCTTATTGAATTCATAAATAAGCTTGAAAAGAGAATTTCGATAGCAGTGCATCGCTGCAACCTGAGCTGCACAAAATTCTAAGAGAGCTTCTACGACCTCAGTAATTGGTATTATAGTTCCTCGTCGTTAGGACTTAATGATAATAAAATTAAAAAAAAAAAAAAAACACGTTGAACGTCATTAGGATTTCGAAGGAGTTTCGGAAAAAGGCAGTAGGTCGAGTAGTTCACTTCGAATACACCTCCACGAGAGGTGGTTTTGAGCTTTCAGTCTACAATTCTACCGTCGAACTGTGCCATCGTCGCACAGTTCAGACTTAGACATATATATATATATATATACACACGTTGTACGTGTCGAGAATCGCGACTTAATTGGAAGGAACATCGGAGCCACACGGTTCACCGAAAGCCTCGCTTCGACCACACCTTTCAAACAATATCTACTTCGTCCATAATCGACGTATACGCCAAGTGCATTAATAATAAACGCTATGAGAAATCTCGTTTACTCTGATTCTTTGCTCCCGGCATCAACCACTCGGTTATTACGGGGCTGATTCAGAGAGGGAGAGAAAAAGGGAGAGATTTGATTGATTTTTATTGTGTCCTAGTAAAGTATGGGGCAAGAGAAGAATTACAAAAGAAAAATAAGAAAATATAAAGAAAAATAAAATAAGAAAAACCGCAGGAAATATACAACCATAACAATAAATAAAACGCAAAAATTAAAAAATGAAAAATAATATGTAAAAAAAAAATCCAAGAGGGGGGGGAGGGACAGAGATTGATTGATTGATTGATTGATTGATATTTATTAACTTTCTCAGCTATTAGCATTATAGTAGTAGTAGTAGTAGTGTAAGATTTTTATTAACCATGTGTGTACAATTATGTGCGAATTAATATTCCGTTTTCGAGAGTTTCCCTGGTTAAAGGGCCATCGACCGGGGTCCTTCAGCCCGAAGCGATTACTATTCGTACATCATAATCTTAAACATTCCACTACATTACTTGAATATTATTTCACGAATTTTTCAATTTCCAGAATATTTTTTTTGGTATTTCTGTAGAAAAATATCGCAGTGTGACTGTAATTAATAATTTGCAAAAATAGTAATAATAACAACAAAAAACCAAAAGGCATTAATTTTTATTTTCACATACATTTTATTAATAAATATTATTACTAATATTTATGAAAAGCACCAAGTCGAGAATTCAAAATTCTATTAAAAAACTTAAATAAAAATATCCTACTCGATTTTTTTTTTTTACGTTATTTTTGTATTTCGCGTAAAAGTAATTCCGGTAATAAAATAATTTACGAATTTGTATTCTTCCCACGAGCGATAAAGGTCAAAATGTCCAATTTGCAGAAAAAAAAAAAAATTTGAACAATCGTGATCGTATGCCACGAAATACCCCGTAATTCGAGCTCGAGCTTCGGTGGGGCTCCCAGAATATAACTGGGGGAATTTCCAATACGAGGGAGCAAGAGAGATTTTTATTGCTGGGCGTCACGCCAAGCACCGACCATCACCTGTGTTCTACGCTTATCATACTCTCGCGCTTTGCGCATATAGCCCAAGGGCTTTCTTTCATAATTACACGCCGGTTAAATACACGTCGTAAGTTTTACACACGATAAGGGCATATATACAATTTGTTTAATTAATCCTGTCATGTAAGTTTGATCGAATACAATTTTTCATTTAATTTACGAGCAGTCCAAATTTTCTGTATTAAAAACGAAAAATTTGCAATTTTTTCAAACACCTCCAGCACCGTTTTGTCTTCAAATAATTGAGACACTTTTTTGTAGGGTGTTTTATTGGGAAGTTAATTTTGTAAAATTAATTCGAGGTTTATGAATGCTTCGATTAGGAAAAAAGTTTAATTATTGTCGTAGATTTTTTTTATTAAAATTAAAATATATATGTGTACGTATAAAATTTATTTCATGGATCAACAATAGACAAATTTATACGGAGCGTTTGTTAATATCTGGAACCGTGGTAATAATAAAAAAATTCCAGATAAAATAAAAATCCACGACCAATTTCAAGTTTATCGAAATTCCATTAACGATTTCACGTATTCCAGTTCTTCAGACCCAGTAGACGGTGAATTTTACAGATATCGACATAGAATTAATAGAATACTTGATCAAAAATTGGATAGAATATCGAGGGTTAAAAACGTAATTTAATTTTTTTTTAGTTCTTGTGATGAAATTTCATTTGAAAAAAAAATCCGATAGATAAAAATAAGTGAAGTCATCTTTAAAGAATCCTTTAAAGGATCAACAATGGTTATATTTATACAGAGCGTTTTAAAATATCTCTAACCATGAGAATACTAAAAATTCCAGAGATTAAAAAACTGAATACATTCTACAATATAACTTTAAAATATATTATTTATCAAATGGTTGGATTTAGGAATTTTTTTTTGCAAAGCACCTTCTTCGCAAAGTACTAAATTTTCTATAGAGATTTTGTAAAATTACTCAGTTGTCATTAGGCACATCTACAAAAAATTAAATACCCAAAAACGTATTTCCCTTGTTATTTAAATGAGAAATGACAAATTGCGTGAGTCACCTATAAATATTATAATTTAGAGCTCTCCTCTGGTGAGCTCACTTTTTTTTTGCATCAAAGTAAATTCTCAACCAATTAATAGTTGGGCAAAAAAAATATAACATGTTTTTTTAATCAACCTAATCCTATATACAATAAATATTTGACGAAAAATTCTTTTAAAAAATAAATTTCTTTCTTTTTCAATTCACCTCCCAATGAAATGTAATCAAACAGGGCGGAGAAAAGAAAGGACAATCAATATTATGGGTCAACAATGGTGCAGGATAAACCCCAGGGATATTTTTCCAGATACCTCGAAGAAAGTGCCACGATGTGGATGACGTAGAAAATGGTATCGATCTATGAATGCCGCGGTGTACTCTCCTTGTGACGTTGCCCAATTCGCTATGTTGTGTATATGTATATATATATATATATATATATATTGTATAACGCGAAACGTGGCCGGGCAGCCTTTGCACAGTGAAGCAGCAAAGCTTTGACGTCACCCTCGAGACCCGTTTGCTTTCCGTACTTTGGCCGTTACGCTCTGACGACGTGCACAAACCCCTACCGATGCTTTATACGTTTCAATTTCTGCTTTACAGAGGAGGAAATTCGTCTTCTCGGTCAAGTTGGCTTTCCACAGGAACGGTGCATTAACTACTTGACGCCGGACGAGGCGCACGAGGAAATAAGGACCGCTTGGCAGAGTCGTGAGTTCACCATTACTTTCACTTCTCAATTTATTCTATACTGGTAGAATTTTTTTTTTATTCCTAATTTTTATAGGTTTCACGAAAAAAAAAATTTTATTTGTAATTTGAAGAAGTTCCTGGTCGGGTCAATCTAAATTAATTTTAAAAAAATTCCCCCCCCCCCCCCCCCCCTCCCCCGTTCATAAGGCTTCGAACTTCCAATTTTTTAAATCTGGTTTCATTTTTGATTTCTTTTAGAGATCTTTTGCTTCATCGCAATGATTTTTTTTTAATTATGCATTTATCAAAGAAATGTAAATTTCTTAGCTCTTTAGATCTTCCAAAAATGTTTTCTTTTTTTTTTTTTTAAATTTAAAATGTAGTTGGAATTTAAATAAATGATTGTAACAATAATTTATTAAGTTAATTAATCGTTTAATCCAATTTAAAGTTGTACGATGGATTAAAATCGTACAGATAAATGTAAAGAAAATAATAGTGTAGTCGATAAAGTCAATCAATGCTACAATAAAATAATACAGCAATTAAAATGGACGCAACTCCACCAATTATCGATCAATCAATCATGTGTATTGCATATAAATGGGTACGTAGCCCTTATTGCATCAATTAATAAACGAGCAGCGTAGTTTTAACGCCCTGATGATTGTTACATTTATTACTCAATAAAGCATAAAATTGATATTTTTATTAAAATAATAAATTTCGTGTTTTTTTTTCTTCTTCGTGTTTTAGATTTTTCAAACTTACGTTTACTCTAATTTCAAATCCAACTTAAAAATTTCACTCTCAAACTTTTAATATTTCATCGGAATTTATTGAAATTTGGTTAATGCAATTAAACTTACGATAATTCATCGAAATTATACATTTATCAAAGAAATATTGTTTACTTTTATAAACTGAAGATGCAAAAATGATAGTAACAATAATTTATTGAAATTCGATAAATTATTCAATAAAAAGTTGCATAACTCATCAAAAGCGTATAGAATAATTAATTGACAGACAATCGTTCACAAAATTATGACGAAAAAAGAAGAAGCAAAATCCGATTAAGTCATAAATCAACGATAAAATTGAAAAAGTATACATGAAAACTAAAGTGTTCGCTCCATCAGTCACCAGCATCCCGATCTGAACGTCCCTGTAATTGTTAAGTTTATTGCTCAATTTTATGTGCAACGCAGTCGTCACTTTAGGAAGCAGCAATTTTTTTTCTCTTATTTTGCGATAAAAGCGACAATCGTAGAAAAAGTTCATAAAAAGCCATAAAATCGTGCTTTTTTTTTGCTTTTATTTCCTCTGTCATTCCGTTCGCACCACAACTCACACCACGCCATTCAGATACTCAAAGCTCCCGGAGGGCTTTATTTTCCCGAGCGTATTACAAAGGCTTCTCGTATTTGACTTTCCCGAGAGAGTTAACGAAAAAAAAAAAAAAAAAAAAAAGAGAATAAAAATGTACTAAACATTCGACTCTCGAATATCATTTGTTTCGGACTGTGCATACCCTCTGGAGCACCAATTCACGACCTGCCCCCATTGTTATTCATAACAACGCTAATGAACTTAATTCTTTAACGAGGCGTTGCGCAGCCCAGGATAACGATGCAAGCGCGCCCACCCCAAAAGAGATAATCCTTTCTGGAGGACGTAGAGTCGCGATTTACCTCGAAAATATAGATATATATATCAATATGCACACTAAAATATAATCCAGTAATAACGATTATCGGAATATCGGATTTCACATTATTTTCACAGTATATAACGCTGATATGAATATTTATTATTGATAGTCGAAACGAGCCGGTTGAGATGAATACTTTTGCATTCAATATTTCGCTCCGTTTCACGAGAGTCAACGGATTATTGTAATAACTGCAGCTCAAAGAATGATTTTAACGTTTTGATTTGGTAGTTCGAAAATATTTTTCAAAAAGTAATATCTTAGTTTTGCCAGGCAGCAAAAGCATGTGGGTAATGCGTGTTACTTTTTTTTTTCTTTTCAATTTCGCACTCAGCACACTTTTGAAATAGTTGGCCAAATATTTCTTGGCTTGAGTGTTGCTTTTTATTTTTATTTCAATTTTTTGTAAAAAAAAATTGGCAAAGCTAGAATTTATTTAAGAAAATAATTTTTTGAGTAAGCATCACCTCTATTTTAAATCGCTACACTCATATGCCGGAAAGACTAATCTCAAACAGAAATGAGAATTATTTGGAAATATTTAGCCGACTGATTCTCATTCAAAAGAGTCACAATTCACAATTTGTATCGAACTACAAAAAAAAAAATGTTTTCTATAATATCAAATACAAAAATAACAATAAATAATGAATTAATTGATGAGTGAACAATTTCGTATATCACAGGTATTGATTAACTTAATTACTTAATTATTTATTTACAATTATTTTTATATTTCAAATGATAGAAAACATTTTTTTTTGCTATTATTATAGTAAATCCGTGTGAATGAATAAAATTCTGAAGACTCTCGGAACAGAGAGAAAAAAAATAGTATCAACATCGGTTACAACCATTTTAATAATAAAATAATGATATCATTGTGAATTGGGTACAGCGGCTAAAGCGGATCTCTCTTCGCACAATCGCGAGTGTCACACCGGGTCGATCAATAATTTCGTCCTGCGGATGTCGATTGTCACGTCGGCCCAATTGTCCGATAGTCGCTCTGTATAAGACCTGCGAGATCAAAAGATGCATTTTACAGTGAAAAACCTTTTAACCCAACTCACAGGGCCATCAATGGCACAAAGAGCTTGGGAGGCTTTTTTTTTTTTGTGCGCGAAAAATGTGTTAATAGCTTTTTTTTTTGGTGGAATACACGTAGAATCGTGATTTTCGGGGTTGGGTGAAATCTCTAAAAGTGTACTAAATATCGTTACGGTTGAAATTTTCGCTTTGAGATTTAAAAGCGACCAGTAGTGGAGTAAAAAAAAAAAAGGTTAAATGTGTTCCTCAAAATACGTTGTACCTAATAAATAATTTTGTAAAATCGAAATGCTCTACGTTTTATTATTTTTTTTGAAGTTGATTCGTCAATGAATAATACAATATAACAAGTCCATCCGATAACAAATCCTCCAGCTTTAACAAAATTTCGTTTTTCATGTATGAATTCATTTTCCTAAAAGCTATAATAATTCTATTGTATTCGTTGCTAATATTTGTCCAATCTACATATATGCAAACATTTTTAACATAGAATATTATCATTCTAATGCATAAAAATATTGAAATTTTTATATTTATAAAAAGAGGTGATAGCTTTTTTTTCAATGACAATAAATATTTTGTAAAATGTAACATTTTTTATTTACTTGTTTTGGTGCTTGTGTTTGTAAATTGATTTTTTTTTAGCATTACGTCTGAGACGAAAAATAATGTCGTTACTTAAACGAAATACGTTTTGCTGACAATAATTTTGTTTCGCAGTAAATTCATAAGATAGCGGAAAAGAATTCTGGTACAGCAAAAATGTTATGGTAATAAGATAGTTTTGCTGTCCAAATTTAAGTAGGCAAACCAGAGGGTTCCGTGATTAATCACCCGGCAACGAAAAATCCGCGGATGAATCATCCGAGGGACAAAAACATCCGACAAAATAATATCCTGCGAAAAACGACTAACGTCTTCAACGATATTAATTGGGCACCCCTGGGCGTGACCGTATCATGCTGCTCTTGGCCGGCTAGCCCGCCTGTTTCCTCCGATTCACCGATGTCAGTGTGGAAATGAATGGTTGTGGAAAGAAAGGCCGCGGTGATAAAAAAGTAGCTGAATAAAGTGTGATAAAAAGTGACCGAAACAAGCAGATAGAAAAATGTTTTGAATAATTACTTTGTTTTCATTACTGAATAGCGTTATGAAATATTAACAGGAGGATTTACAAAATAGATATATCATTTTCTTTCTAATAATAATTTTCTAGAATTATATTAGAAAGAAAAAAAAAAAGAAAATCAATCAAAGATTTTTCTCAAAGTGTTCTGTTTCGAATATAATTCAGCCGGGCTCAATTAAATTTTCTCGTATAAATTAATAAACTCAACAGAACACAATCACTTTTTTGCACATTTTTTTCGAAATATCCAAAAATATATTTATCAAAAACTCCCGACTGTAAAGAAAAAAACTTAAAAAAAAAACTGTTCATTTTGCAAGGTTTTATTTTATAAAAATAAATTTAAGAAGAATTTAATAATTTTCAGTATTATTCTAATTATCTAGTGACTTTTAAAAAAATTATATTCATTCGATGACCAATTGCGATAAAAATCATTATTTTCAAGTAGGTTTTTTGAAAAACAGTTTTATCTCAATAACCAATTCAATCATCTGAGTTTTTTCTCAATTTCTCAATTGATGTGCCAACTTTAGTTGTCATTTGTTGTGGTTTTGGAAAAAAAAAAATGTGGCGACATAGAAAACCGCATTAGTCACCTGATCAGAAATAAATGCATAACTACTGTCTTTTTGCCAGGAGTAAAAATTGGTGCCCCTTCCGATATAAAGGATGAAATCTGTTTGCATAAATTTGTTAAGCGAATGTACGAATTACATCTATTTTTTTTTTTTTCCCCAAACTTATTGCAGGTATGCAGAATTTAAGTATTTCCTGCTCGTTAGTCTGTCTGATCGTACTCGGAAGTGCAGTGCTGGTTGGTTTCTTCGGCCTCTGCAGGCATCAAATCTCCGCGGTTCTCGTAACAGGAGTGATGTATCTTCTGGCAGGTGAGTTGTAAACGAAAAATGCATTTAAAGGCTTTAAAGCTCGGATATAGTAAAGTAGAAAATTCGTTCTGTTACCATAGAAGAGTCTCTTTTAGCGCGAAAGAATTTCCGGCTCCTCGACCGCGACATGAAAAAGCACGGAAAGATAAAGAGCCAGGCGTTCCAGAAGTGCGAGGAAAAAGAGAAAGAAAGAGAAAGAGAGAAGATGAGAGAGCCTTTGCGGTTTGTGCGGTAAGGTCGTCGTTGGGTAGATGGCCGCAGCGACCCGTCTCATTTTTAACGTTGAAAAATGCGAAACCATCTTTTCAGAGTCTCGACCACTCGGGAGTAAACTTTCATAAGCGTGAAGCGTTCGGTAGTCCTTTCCTTCTTGTTTTCTTTTTTTCTTTTTCCTTCGTTTTTTTTTTTCTTTTTTTCTTTTTGTACTATCTCAGTATTAAGCGGAGGAAATAAACTCTTTTGTGCTTTTGGCACGAGAAACTAAGTTCTCTCAACGTCAGGACATGAAATCGCAAAACGTTTCCGAGACGTAATCGGCTTTGGCTATCGACTTTTCTTGAAGCTTCTTCATTTTCGCTCTTCTTCTTCTTCGTCTTCTTCTTCTTTTTCTTCATCTTTTCGTTCTTCTCTTGTCCGGTTGTATCGGAAGAAACGAAGGGTTTCGCCTGTGGAGAGAAGAAGGCCGAAAGTTTAACGATACTTGTGAGAATGGTGGTAGAAATAGGGGGTAGCAAAATCCAGGGCTTTCGTACAAGGGATTACAGGAGTTATGGACGTTCCGGCAAGCATCGATCGAACTCAACTCTCACGCCTTTAACAGCCTACTTCATCCCGCCCAATCGGACTTTAATACCTCGATGAACATGACACGCTGAGGCAGCAAACTGATTAGTCTACGCTTTTGGGTATCGAGTTTGGAATCAAACATTAATTATGTCAAACTGTTATTTACTCGGCTCTAACTAAAAAGCTGGTAACTCGAAGGAAAATCTAACTTTTTTGTTTTGTCGTAGCTGTTTCTTTTAAGCAGGCACAGATGAAGATAATTTGAGTTTAATTTCTTATCATTTTCTAATTTACAAAAATAAAAATGTATTTTAAAAAATTATTGTCAGTCCATTTTTGTATTTTTTTCATTAAAAAAAATGTCGAATAGTTAAATAACGCTTTTTTTTTTTGTTAATTCGATAAATATTGTGACTCAGCTTAAGAAATAGAAGCTTGCGAACTGATCGCATTACAAAAATACAAATGACTAATAAAAAAAATAGACAAACACAAAAAAAAAAAAATTAATATTTGTTATAGAGTTTAAGTTGCATCAATGAAGATTGGCTTTCCAATGTTTTATTCTCTTTGTAGAAAAGACTGTCTGACCCGAGTATTGAAATTTCTATTTGAATTTCTTAGGCAGAAGTTACGAGTTACTTTAAAACTTACCGACTATAGAAATAATTCGTTGAAAAGTTAGTATATCTCCTGTGGAAGAACTTCAAATAGAAATTCTTCTACTCAAACTGGACGGTGAGAGTTGCCACAAAGAGAATAAGACTTTGCAAATACAATTTCGATCCATCGGAGCAAACTATAAAGTCAACGAAAAATTCAAAAATATGTTTCGTGCTATGTTTTTCTTATCAAGTTCCAAAATTTCATCAAATTTTTTGTCCAATGATTTTTCATTTTAATTAGCAAAGTGACAATTAAAAAATTGTGAATATGTGGAATAAATAATTTTTTTTGTTTAATCAGTAATGACAAAAAAATACTATCTTTTTGTTTTTGTTAAAATGCCACAAAAATACTTTTTTTTTCTTTTTGTTAAAATGCCAAAAAAATACTTTTTTTCTTTTTGTTAAAATGCCAAAAAAAATACTTTTTTTTGCTTTTATTAAAATGCCAAAAAAAAATTTTTTTTTTTGTTTTTATTAAAATGCCAAAAAAATACAAAATTTTGACAAAACATTTTTTAATTAAAAAGAAAAAAAAACTTTTCGGTATTTTGGGCGTTTTTGTTTCCACTGAACAACCGAGGCACGTAAAATTCAATTATTTCCTCACCGTTAATTTGTTTTCTTTTCTTTGTATTTTCAGCTACATTCGCACTTTTCACACTGACGATAATTTACTTCAAGAGAGCGCAGGATCGAGGCGCGAGGATAATCGACGGTCCTGAGGACGGTGTAGTAGGAGGTCCAGCACCGAAGAGTGTCCTAAATGCACGTCGTTTTACCACCGCCTGGAGCATGGATTTAGGCTGGGGTGGTGTGACCCTCTGCGCTTTGGCATCAGCCGCCTGGATATTGCTCAGCAAGATCATGAGATTCAGTCCAATTTCCGCGATGATAGCGTAGCAGTGGGACGCCTTCGAGGTATAGATGTTGCGTTATTCGACACTGTGAAAACCGGATGCCAACCCCAAGACACCAACGAAAAATCTTTCCACGAACGTCCAGCACGATTTTGGAGCTATCGTTCAAAATTACCAATTTTTTTTCATATTTTTTTTTTTTTGCCGGTTTAACGCAATTTTCGCGTACCTCGAAGGCGAAATCACAAATTGAAGGAGAATAAAAATCTGCACAATTTCTAACTTTTGTTTCATATATAATAAAAAAGAAAAAAAAAAAAAAAAAAAAAAAATAGTTAAGAGACCCTTTGACTCACGATTAAAAATCTAGTATCTCACTTATTTTGTCGCTAGTATTATTTTTAAAGAATTTCTTGTCAGGTGGAAAAAAATTCTTCATTTTGATAAGTCGAGAACTTTTTTTTTTTTTTTTTTTTTTTTTTTCGAATTAATAAATATATCTCGAGATTAATGTAAAGTAAGCCAAAAAACTTAACTATTTTAATCGTTAATTAATCAATTGTTAATAATTATTTATAATTTTTTGAGACATCGAGTGTGATTTTTATTTATTTACTTGATAGACGCAATCTCGAAAGGTGCCAAGGAATTGAACATTTTTATTTTTATGTTTTCCAAGAATAAGAAAATCTTGAGAAATTTATCTGATCTCGAAAAAAAGAGTAAAATAAAAAAAAAATGAAAAGTTGTGAGCCAGAGGGTTTTTCGTAATCTGATATGCATAAGTTGTAATAACTAATGATGAATATAATGCATTTCGCGTACTCTGCGCTGGACATTGGTCGGCTTAATTGTATGTGTATATACGTACTTATGACCGTTTCTGATAAGGACACTGAGTCACCTTTTTTAAAAAGGCGTGATAACACTTTTTTTTATGTGAAACTACAGATTGAAAAAAAAAAAAAAAAATAATCAACAAAACAAAAAAAAAATTGTAATGCCGTTTTAGGTGACTCAGTAACTTCAAAGAGGTTGAAACTCTTTACAATAGTCAAATGAGTGCAAAAAATTTTAAAAGCATTAATAAAAAAATGTTTTTGTTCAGCAGCATCAGTCATGAATATATAAATATATTCACAGCCTCATTTCGAAATAAAAATCGACCATATTTTTTTTGTCGCATTTAAAAAATTAATAAACCGTAATATTTTAATCGATTATATGACGAATAATAGTTTTATCTTGTTTATAATTAAAAATGTGTTATTAATTGACAATTCAAATTTTCAATGGTATTAGTTATTCAACAATAACGACAGTTTATTTATTTCATTCCATTATCCTGCTAATATTGGACTTAAAAAAAAAAAAAGAAAGCACTGATTTTACTAGTGGAAAACGTTGCAATCTCCTTTAGGACAATTTATTGCATAGAATGCTTTCTCTTGGGCCTCCGATCAACGTGTAGACTTTTATACTATTTACACACGGTATTTTAGAGAGAGAAGACGAACGAGCAGCTGGAAAAAGGTCCGAAAGGCCTTGTGCTAAAGAAAAATGGTGCTCAGTGAAAGAGCACCAGGCGAAAGAGTCCAGGTGCATGAAATCTCCAAGGAGAATACCGACGAATTTTCAAATTCTAAGGAAACACCAATAATATTACCCGCGCAGAAAACAATTGTCTCAGAAAGAACGAAGAAAAAAAAAAAAACAAAAACAAAAACAAAAAAAAACGTGTAAAGATGTTTTATATTACATATTTGGATTTGGAATGCAAATCTACACATTTTAAGTCCTCACAAAGATGCTTGAATTCCCAAAAAATAAGCATGATGGGGTAATTAAAAAAAAACAATGCTAATAAAAAAATTGTGGTCACCTCATCTGAAAGTACATTCGAAAATATGCAACTTTTGGGTTGAAATTTTTTTTTGTATTTCGTATAGTTTCTCTCCCCCCCCCCCCCCCCCCAATCTAACACACCATTTTTTTTTTTAATTATCAAATCATTTTCTATTATAAACAAATTCATTTTATAAATTTATGAAGACCTCTTCCAAGACCATCTTTTTCTGCGTTAATTAGTAGTAACTAGTTAATTTAATTGTTTTTCGACGAATTTTCCTCAAATCTTACATTTCTCCTTACACTCTATGCATAAAAAAAAGATAAATTTATCTACATTAGCTATTGTACTATTACTAACTGCGAGTAACTTAAAACCCATTTTTTGTTTTTTTAATTAGAATATATCTGCTTTTATTTCTCTTTTTCTTACTTTCCTTGTAAGAAAGGATAATTAATCGTATCCGTTACTCCTCCTGAGACTCTTTCCAAGATATAAAAGACTCTTTCTGAAATTCGGCCGACTCTTTCCAATATTTCAGCGACACTTTCCGTGACCCTTATATGAAAAAATTTCTTCCAAGACCATCCTTTTCTGCGCGGGCTAACTAGCTAATTTAATTGACATAATTTTACTACTAATTGTAACGCCACACGCACACTAGACTAATAAATTTATCGTTTACAGCTTGCGATTAGTCAATTACAGTGTTGATGCACTAGAGTTTATAACGCAGTTTACTTTAGAAAAAAAAAAAAAAAAAGAAGTATTTCTAGCGAGTGTCGTTATTTAGAAATAGCGATCTTCGACGCAATTATTAAAAGAACTTTTTTTTTGTTTTTTTTTTTGTTTTAAATAAAGATAAGAATAATTGTGGATAATCTCAAATCCATTTTTTAAATAGTAGTAAAAAAAAAAAGTTGCTGTGAACTTCCATTAAAGATACCGGAAGTTTTTTTTTCCATAAACTGTTTATATTAAATTTAATATAGAAATCGAGATGTAAAATGAAAGTTTAATATAAATGTTTTGTAATTTTACTTTAATTGTGTATTAACAGTCGTTATACCAGCTGAATGAATAAAAATTCTGCTGCTTTGAATTAACACAATAATTTTCAACAGTCGCGAGTTGAAAACAATAATCTTAAGATATAGATTTTTTCTTTATACAACGCGAAAATACTTTTTTTTTTTTAACTGCGAGTTAATGTAGATCCAAAGTGCGAGCTCAATGTATACATAAAAATTGTAAGCCTATTTGCGACGTTTTATAGTTTTTGCTACGAATTTCAGGACTGAGAAAAAAAAAGAAAGCGACAAAAATAATTTCGTCCAACGATGTTGAAAAAAAAAGAAAAATGTTTTGAAACTATTTATCTAAGCTCTGAGAAAGTATCGATGAGGGGAAAAAAAAAATGTGTTTAGAAAGAGGCAACGGAGGAAGCAGAGTTTGTCGTTTAACGTTGCGCTATTTTAGAATGATAAGGATAGCGCGCAGCCTTTTGTACGTATTTCTTGTTTGTTACAGCGTTTAATCGAATTTAACAATAAATCGAATAAAATTGCTATACCCAAAAACCATCATGATTTATTTTTAATTTTACAAAAAAAAAAAAAAAAAATTACTGCGATAATAATAATAATAATAATAATAGTAATAGATAAATGGTAATTGGTATAGTGAATTACCAACAAATATTCTGTCGTAATATTTAAGCGTTTAGCAGTAAAAATTATTTGTCGGCTGCACTGAAAATTTATAATGCAACATTGACTGTGGCTATTTGGCCGGAAAGAGCGATGAACAGAGCTAGTCTATTCGTCCGGAAATTCCCAAATACCGTGTTGCATTTTACATCATTGGATAATCTCCACGATATTTTGCAGCGAATTTCGCAGGTCCGTGGATTAAATAATGCAGAATTCACTCGTGTCTGCATTTAGATGCAGATTAAAAGCTTCAGTGTCATATATATGTATATGCAGTTTCATTATAAATACAGACGGTATAATTGGTTACTTCAATGGTCTGACCATTGGAGTGAAAAAAAAATCCCCTTGTTTTAACAAGGTTTCCCTGATTTTTTTTATCGGACAAACTCATCAATTCACCTCAATTATAAATTCTATTGATTTATTTTGAATAATAATAAAAAATAATAGATAAAACGTATTTAAAAAAAAAAAGAAAGTTATGTTTTAAAACTATGATAAAAAACACTGTTGTGATTATTGAGAATTAACGATTATGATAGAAAGAAATAGTTGACGAGAATTATTTTATAATTTAATTTTTATATATTTTTCATACATAATTTTTTTTTATGTAAGAAAAGTGACTTTTTATTATAATTAAAAATTGTTTAAAAAAAAAAAACAATTTATTTTTAACAATTTTTTTAACGGATAAAAAACAACATTAGTCTGCTGCTTTACATTCGCGATTTGCGGTAAATACTTTTACGAACAAAGAAAAGTGTATATATATATATATATTCTAACGCGTTGTGACAAAAGACGAAAATTCGCGAAATTCTTTTATGTTGAAAAAAACGCTCGAAAATTGAAAGAATTCCCGATAATGCATAATTACTCAAATGTTAGTAGCAAAAAAAGTACGAAAAAAGCTTTTAATTGGACGTTCGTGTTTCAAAGGTCAGAAAAACGGTTCTTTGATGATCAAAACAAAGCGCCACTCGCGCACATCGCTTTCATCATAAACAATGCAGCCCAGGAGAGGCTACGATCGATCGAAGTATTCACCCTAAACCAAAATATCTCTTTTTCCTTCTATTTTGTTAAACAAATATATATTTAAAAACTTATGAAAATAGTTATTATAAAGATCGTAAATGATTTTAAAAAATGTGTTATCTGTAAACAAAAATAATTTCGCTTGTATATCTCCGACACGACGGTTACGCGCATTCGATGTATTTGATGTCGGTGTGAAAAGCCCGCGCGCGCGCGCATACACACACACACACACACAAAAGTCCCGTCTTTGTGCGCACACAAACACACAATTAAAGCCGGGCACGTGACCACAAAGTGGCAACAGTGTTAAGCTTACGTAGGCCGTTATACACGCGAACGTATTAGTACGAAAAACCATTTTGTATTCTATATTTACGTTTATCAGTTCGAAACGTAGCTTTGTAGGTTACGTTTGGAAAATCGCGAGCCAAGCTTTGTAATCATAAATATTCTTCCAGAGCATATATCGAGCAAAAATCACTGGTTGAAGCTGCAGGAAGATTATTCTTTTTTAAAAGCTGTTAAGATTTAGTCTAATGGACTAAATAAGCTGCTTCAATAATCTCAAAGCTTGATATTGTATTGTTGAAGCAAATCGTTAGGATTGTCAATAATAATAATGTTTATAAATGTCACCTACCTTGTGATTCCCTCCAAAAGCTGTTGCACTCGACGGAGACTTTTTATTCGCGATGAATTACGGCGGCTTCGTGTTTGGCAAAACACCGTTTTTAGATCCTTCTTGGCTCGATGCACAAAAAAGCCTCGGATTTCAAATCAAGCAGACGTGTTTTTTTTTCTTTTTGTGCGCGAGTTTTCGGGAAATGTGAAACGCGTCGAAAGAAACGTTTTTGTTTGTTTTCTCGCGAAGTGGAATTGTAGCTATAACCGGCCTACGATCCGTTCACTACAAGTCTAGACGCGAGCGGTGCCGACAGCGACCTGAGAGAAAAGCCACCGGCGTGAACGTTAAACGGGCATGCGCGCTACTGGCCAGAGACGCCATATTGTTGAAAATGGCGCGGATGCGAGAATGGCATTGTGGCGGGAAAAAATGACGGCTTTCTTCGACGCACGGGCAGCAGTTTTCTCTTTTTCTCCATGGGAAAGGTAAATTCAAAGAATACAGACAAAACTTTTGTTTTGTAAAATCAAACTGTTCATTTTTTAAGTAATCACATTTTGTTAATTTGACAAATTTTGTTTTTCACGAATTTTCTTTTGTTCGATTGGAAAAGTAACGGACATTTTTTATTTGCTTTAACGGTTTTCCAATTTTTTTTTTCTTTTTAAGTCAGAAGTGACGGAAAAAAGTAGTTTATTTTCGTGGATTAAAAATATTTTACAGATTTTTATCTTTTTGGTGAAATCAAAAAGTGACGGAAAGAAGAAATTTCGATTAAAATCTTTCCAAATTTCGATTTTGCGAATTAAATTTTTTTTTTTTTGTTCAAATAGAAGTGATGGAAAAAAGGTATTGAATTTATAAATTAAAAAAATAGTATAAAAAATGCATGTTTTATGCAAAAATTCTATGGGTGCAACAAAATATGTGATATTGAAGATATATCTAAATTTTTCTTTTCATAAACTCCATTTTTTAAATAAATTAGATTGCAATTTTAGGGGTTTTAGAGCGATGACTGTACGATCTGCTTTCATTGGAGCTTCTTGTTGATCTTAGCCTGATCATTGCGTCAGAGGAGGTTGATTTAACAATCATACTGGGTATCATCGGATTCATTACAGATTCCACTGTTTCATCGTACAGTCTTGACTTTGCTATTGCGTGTTCCATAATTTGGTCTCCGTACTTATTGTAGATTGCTTTACTTAAATTTGAGGTTTTTACAGATTTTTCAGCATTCTCCATTCCTCGTTCTGTATATTTCAGCCAGCATCGCTTGAAACTGGAGAAAATGTCAAACCAGAGGCAAAGTTCTTCAACTGAAAATAGAAAATAATCTATAAAAATCAATATAATTAAAAATGTGAAAATTTGATAAGACTAATATTTTTACCAAATAAAAGAAAATGAAAATACGGGATATTCCATAAAAATCAATTTAATTGATAAAATAATAAAATGAAAAAAAAAAAAAAAATTGTCAGAAAAGGCTGCATAAGAGATAAATAAATAAATTTTCTTTAGTATAAAACAAATCATAAATTTCTTTACTATTAAAATTATAATTTGTTCGAATTTATGATAATTATAATTCAATATTTTATTCAATAACATTTTCATTTAAATTGTTCTATATTTCTATAGAATAGATGAAAATAGAAGATAATTAATAAAAAAAATAACATAATTGATGAAAATAATACGAATAAGAAAAACAATATTTCAGCTGAATAAAAGAAAATAAAAATTGAAGATATTCTATTAAAATCTGTATAGTTAAGAACAAATATAAATACATATCTGTACCAAAAAGCAAGAATGTTATGAAGACAAAAGTTCCAGATGCAATTCCAGTGTCCGGCAACCAGATGTATGAAAGACCCAACAAAGCTGGACCTTCGTAAAATATCATTCCCTTCATGGTGTTCACCAACCACGGGACGTAGAGATATGGAACTTCATATATATCACCGAGAGCCAACATAATTGTCGTTATCAGACCCATGATGACATTTGTTACCATTATTTTTATTTTCAAGTCTGAAATTTGCAATTCAAATTGGTTGTTTCTTTTTCTGATTTTAATTGGAATTTAAATAATTAAAATAGAAGGATATTTGAAATTTGAAAATCTTACTGTAGCTTCGACGAAAAATTGCATTGAACGTTGCGGATTTAGTAACGGAGTGTCCAAGAGGTGATCTTGCACCCACTTCCAAAGCTATGTAGCTCAGGCAAGCTGCTACAAAGCAAATCACAGCCACATAGAGAGTCTCGATCTATTAAGGAACATTAAAAATTTATTTGAACAATATAAGTTACTATTTATGTACTATTTTAATGGAATCGTTGAAATATGACGACAAAAAAGTCAAAAAATAATTGTATTCATTTTTGGTGTAATTGAATTAATTTTTTTCAATATTTATGTCACATCTATTTATAAATTATTTACTAACTTCAGTACCTATTGTACATTTTTGTCAGTAAGATAAAAGACATCAAAGGAATCTTTGAAATATGACTATAAAAAAAAATAGAAGATACATTATTGAATTTATTTTTTTTAAATTAGTTATATTTATTTGTTTATTTATTACAAAACAGTTCTTACTTTGGATGTAATTTTTTCATCGATAATACCACCGTTCGACGTGGACGAAAGATCGTCGCTTTTTTTACGTTTGAAGATCATTTTATCTAATGTACAATTCTTAACTTTATAATTTTTTTTTTTTTGGCCTTGCAGCCGTGAAATAATGAATTTTTTTTATATGTTATAATTTCATTAGGCACTTTGAATATGTCGAGGTTTTTGGCACAAACGTTTTCCTTTTGACTGCCATGGTCTGTCAAATTATGAGATTTAGACGCGAATTAAAAAAAAAAAAGAGGAATGCTGACTGACTTACGACAATTTTTAAAAAATAAAAGAGTACACAGTGAAGTTTGCTGACACTAAGCTTCAGTATTTATTATACATTTTTGTCAATTTAAATGAAAATTTTATTGAATAAAACGTTTTGAAATATAATTGTCATAAATTCGAACAAATTATCATTTTAAGAGTAAAGAAATTTATAATTTGTTTTACAGTAAAGAATACTTATTTATTTATCTTTTATGCAGCATATAAAATGTTTAAATTGTATAATTTTAGATCAGAATCAGATAACATTGTTTTTTGCGTTTCTTGAAAAATTAAGTAATTGCTTCAGTATCAACTATACATTTTAATTAGAAAAATTAAATTTCTTATAAAAAAAAAATCAAGTTTTGAATAATTAAAATTTTGGGAATAAAAAAAATTAGATATTTTGTTTCACACTACATAAAATATTATTTCTTTACTTCTGATGCAGTATATATTTTTTATTCAACAGTACATTTTGGAAAAATTAAATTTTTTGATACAAAATAATTAGGTAATTTATTTTAGACTCAATTCTAATTAAGTTGCTCTTTACGTCTTCGTAAAGAAGTTAATAAATTATCTGATAGATTGTTGAATTTTATTGATTGACAGTACAAAATGGGCAATTCTTAACAGTCGACACAATTATTGTATTTTGTTTGAACCGAGTTATTTTTTTCATTGCAGAGGATGACGCGCCTGTCGATGAAAGAGACAGAAAACCTGTAGCCAGTTAAGAATTGCAATGACCGCGCTCAATATTTCGTCGCGTTTTATGTGAAGTCCGTCGAGAAATAATCTCACGAAGAATACAACGATCTCGACAATTATCACGCAGAGCTGCATCAGTAGCCAGGGTGTGTGCAACATCGGATAATCCTGCATCAAGAGTGAGCTTATCAGTTAATTATTCTCAATTATTGTGAATCGATTAAGCCATTTCAATTCCCCACCGTTATTGCGCCAAGCATTATTAACGTATAGTGCTCGATTCCAAGTATCGATGTCATCAATTTAAGGTCTCGTTCGACATCTCTTGGAACTGCAAGAAAAAATTGTTCGCGACAATTTTAATTAGATTAGAAAACGACAATTTTCTAATTAAAATAATTTTAAAAAATGCTGCTGGCTGTAACATTTTTTACTTTTAAATAGGTAAAAAGGAATTATTTTAAAGAATTGTTTTTTTTTTTTTATATCAGATAACTTTTTAGTCGTCAGTTGGAATTAGGTTTTTATTTTCAGCTAAAAAAGGATCGATTGGTTAACATTTTTTTTAAATAGCTGCAGCTTCTTGGATTCAATTTTTAATTTTTTTTTTTTTTTTTTTAATTTTTTGTAACTTACCGCCTTCACTTGATCTGACTCGTGACGGATATCTCGATGGCATTTTGTACTTCATTATGCGAATTATATCGAACGCTGTGATTACCTAAATTCCAAAAATACGTAATATGTTAGATAATCCTAAAAAATGCTTTGTTCTCCTTATTGAATGACTATTCAATTTTCGAATTTTATCGCTGATCCGCTGTAATTCTTTGAGGTGATCAAACATCTTTTCCGCGTCGTATCCAATTTAGATTCAGCCGGTAACTAAATCTGTAATCCTTTTTCGTTTGCCAAAGACGCTGAAAGCTTCTCTTCCAAAGGAAATAGGATCCCGCTGTGAAGCTGATAGACGCAAATCCTATTTGCTTTTACCCAGAAATCTTTGGCAGGGAAACAGAACGAGTCTTTATTTTTTAAATAAGAAATGACACAAACACATTTTGTCAAATTTACAATAACAAAAAAGTGTTAAATCAAAAGAATGTTTTTTTTTTGGAAAAATTAATTTACATTTTTTTTTCTCACTTTACCAATCAAAAAAGAAGCGTAGATGCCAAACGGCTTTTTGTTAATTGTTGGTTATTATTTAAAAAAAAAAAAATCACGTAGCATTTAGATTTGTTAAAAGTTATGTTCTACTGTGTAGCCTAAAAAAAAGAATTGTATTACATTTTTGATGACCGACTGCAGTGTGACGTCAACTTTAAAAAAAAAATCTTATTTGATTGTAGTCAGTAATAATTTCGAGACTATTACGGATGTGGACTAACGGTCCCAATGAAGCCGATCGTAATAACGTAGACAGAGCTTCCCATCAAATAGTGATCACAGACATTGCAGGCCAGACGTCCGATTCTCTGAAAAATAAATAAAGCTAAAATTACAACTTTTTCCCTGCAATTTTTTTCTTTAAATAAATAATTTAATCTAAAACTTATACTGAGGAACTAAAAATTTCCTAACAAAATATCCACCCCCGTGATCGTTTAGAGCTTTTCGTCTTCCTCGTATCCTCATTTTTTTTTCTTCTTGAAAACTCTATACTTTCTTCTTTGATAAATTGTACTGCTATTTTTTTGCAGCACTGTAAAACGCGACTTAGCGCTCAACCAAAATTTTGGGTTAACGTCAATTTGACAGAATCCCGAAAATCCTTCATTCTCATTGAGATATATGACGCGATAATAGAATTTCCGTTTTTTTTCTAACGCGTGAGACACGCGAAGGCGATTTGTCTTTTTTCGTGAGAAAAAAAAATTACAGTAATTATTTATATAGCAACAAAAATAAATAAAATTATTCGAGACACGTTGTTCTGACGTTTAATATGTTGTTCGACGATTGCAGCACTAACCGATTTCTTGTTTTTATCCAATAAAGCGAGAAGTCGACAGGTTTGGCATTTTTTCTGATATCTTGCCATAATTAATTTACCCACTTATTTTTATTTTCTAAGCTTTGAGGCACATGTAATTTTCTTTTATTTGCAGAATTTATTTAACTTGTAAATTTATGAAATTTCCTAAAGAGTTTGGTGAAAAGAAGAGGTTGGCGCCTCAGCGCCAAATTTAGCGATTCAGGTTATTAGAATTCATGACTCATTTTCAAGGCAATTGCGATCGCACATTTTTTTTAAATAGAATTTCAGAGTGACATTGATGTCGGTATTTCTGTGCTGAGAGGTTTTTTTTTATTGAGGAATTTCGTGATTTTTTTCTCAGCCTTATTATTTTCTTTTTTTTGCGCTGGTTTTTGGAAGTATTTTTATGAAGAAATATTTAAATGGTAAATTATTGAAATGAACGAGACGATTGAACGGATTAAAGATTATGAAGTGCGTGATGAGAAATTTGAGACGAAAGACAGGAGGCCAACATCGACAGTAAGTAAAGCTAATTTTTTTTTGTTTATAGATAATTAAATTATAATGTCTCGTTGCCGCTTTGGATTAATTTTATAATCAAAATCGGACGTTACACAGTAAAGTTCTTTTTTCTTTATAAAGTCCGAGTGACAATTTTTGAAGTATTTTAATTATCTTGACAGAATTATTTTTGTATTTTATCTTTTTTTAAAATAAATTGTGTGAAAATAAAAAAAAATCTGTGGACGAATCCGTGCACAGAAAATTTGTGTTAAAAAAATGTACATAAATTTTAATTATTTTTTACTGTGTAGGCAGGAAAAAGAAGAGCGTGTTCGGGCGATATCTCTGAGTCAGGGACAAAATCAAAGTCAAAATTGTCGAAAACCAATGAAAAAATCGTGTCATCGGAGAACGACACTTACAGGACTCTTCAAGCTCTATTGCTGGCCCTTTTCATTCTGTTGTTAAGTTACCATGGGTTACGTTATGGAAGGAGTGAATACAGTGTTCTGGAGAATGGAAACATTGTTAATGGATATGTGTCTCCTAGAAGAGCCGTTATCACTTTTAGTCTCGGATATTCGGTCTTCTACTCATTTCTCTCATCCATCGCCGCATCGATGCTACTTTATTCCCTTGCATCAGTCAGTTTCTTATTTATTCACATTTTCTTTTTTTTTTTAAACACAATCATACAGTAAAACTTAAATTAATTTTTGCATATTTTTATAACAAAAAGTTTCTCTTCACAACAATTTCATTTGGTCAATTTCTAGTTTTACAAAAGAAAAAACGTACAAAAATTATTTGTTCACAAAGTTGTATTCTTATTTTATGAAATATTTTTTTTTCATTTTAGCAACAAAAAAAATCATTTTATAATATATTTTTGTATTTTCCGTTTTACAATATCTCTTTTCTCATTTTTATAAAAAAAAATATTTGTCGCTTCTGAATTAATCATTTTTTTTTGTTTTAAAAATTCGACTGTTTTTTTTACCTTTATACAGAATCTAATTTTGTTTTATTATTAATTTTCTAAAAAACATTATAAAATTAATTAGTAAAACAGTACGTGTGTGTGTTTTTTTTTTTTTAAATATTGTATTTATAATAGAATTTAACACAGAAGAAGCCTCGATGGAGTCTGCCAACAATATTTATCTACATGGCGGATCTCGTTTGTCACGTTGCTGACGCTCTCGTAGCATTTTGGCTTTTTTTCGGTCATCTCAAACTTACCACAGCGTTGTTATATACAGCAGGCACGGCACTAATTATATGTACGTCTCTAAAATCTGTTTCATTCGTTAAAAATTCATTAATTGGTATAAATTTAATCTACAAGTACAAGCATCATTTTTTTTTTCAAAACTTCTAATTTTTTCTAAACGTCCTAATTTAAAAAATATTTAGTATAGAATATTTTTATTTTATATCTCCTTGCATATTAAATTTATTATACCAATTTATGTGTAAAAGCAATTATTTTTTTTAACCATGTGTCTATAATTGTATAATTAATACATCTTTTTGACTTTTTTTTTCTTACAATTTCAGCAGGCGAATTGTGGGTATGGATGGGATTACTTCGTCTCTACGAGCACAGAACCTTCAAGTGAATCTAACACTCGACCAGGAGAAAATAAACGTCGTAGTTGTTTTTATAATAATTTTATACATCTTACATTTTCTATATAAATATTTATCACAAACGTCTGATGTTTTTCACTTTTTTCCCCGTTAAATTTACGCTTAGTTTTGGGATTTTTGTTGAGAAAAATTTGGACTTGGTTGGTTCAACTTCTGAGGGATAAATTATGGGACAAGATGCTGTTTTGTCGTGGGATTCGTCGTTTAGAATTTCCAAGCCTGGACACTCTTTTCCTCTGCAAAATAAATACTTTTTTTAAGATCTGAATAAAATTATTTATTTATCAATAATTTCAGTTATAAATCGCAAATAAATAAATAAATTTATCGGTTCGACTATCGATAATATAATTGATTATTCATTTTTTTACAATAGAATAATAATGAAGATATTGAATTTATAATTCTTTACCCTTAAAGCAAAGAAAAACGTGTTTTGTATTTATTTATACCTTAAAAAAAAATAGTATACAAAAATCCCATGCAATCGATTATTAGCATCATTGTTCTGATTATGTTTAAACAATTCTCAGGTCAAAATATTGAAAAATTATAAAAAATTAATTTCGTTTAATATAATTTTTTTTATATTATCAATTTTTTTTAAATTCAATCTTCTACAATTTTTTATATTCGGTTCTGGGAATTTTTTTACATGATGAGAGCATTGTTACAAATAACCGAGAACTTGGATTTTTTAATACAATTTTATTTTGGGTGAAAAAAAAAATTAAGTCGAGCTTTTTTGCCTGAAATGGAGCAAAAATTATTATGACTTAAAAAAAACATCCCTTTCCTTAATTCCGGAAATAAATAGTAATAATTAGCAATACAATTTTTTTATCTCTATGTTAATTAAAAAAATAGTAGAGTAAAACCTTCGGCAAAAAGAATGTTTGGCTTCTTTTACGATATTCCAATCCTCTGACGAATCACGAATGGCTATTTCATGGATTAAACAGCCGATGAAAGCTTGGCAAGGGACACCTGACGCTTGAATACTTCCTGTCGGATTTATAACAGCTTCCTTTACAGTCTTACATTCTTTCTTGCAGAGATAAGGTTGTAGGCGTTGGAGATAACGAAAATCGTAAGGATTTAGAGCCACGCCTGGATTATTCCACAGTGTGTATGCCTTAGCTGCAATTTCTACGGTTTTCATATCGAATTTCTGGTGTAGATAAGCCAACATTGATCTGAACGATAAGAAAAGCGTTAGAAAAAAAAGATGCTCAAAGACTTTCTTTTAAAGATCAATGAAACTGTTTTTATTACCCTTTAAAAAAATCGTCGACCGTCACATCGATGTTTCGCACATTGGCATAATTTGCAGCGAGTCTTTTCCTCATCTTCGCTTCCATATTTATTTTTGACGATAAATCGAGCTTATTTTCCATAGAATTGTTCGACATTTCCCAGAGCATTTCTATCATGGCTTGATCGTTGGTTATTTTTATTTTTTCAGTCTTGATTTTAAGGAAATTATTTTCTTCTTTTGACTCTGGTAGTAGATTGATAAGGTATACCTATAAAAAAATGAAGCATTCTGTTAGCAGTTTAAGGACAGTGAGTCACGTAAAAAAAAGGCAGGATAAAACTTTATTTTTGTGTGAAAATATTGTATTAAAAAAATGATATTTGTGCCTCAAATATGTATTATTAAATATTATAATTTTGCAATTTTAATGATTTAAATATTGTAATACTGCAGAAAATGCAGTAACTTTCAATTGTCGCAGATTTTGGATGAAATTGATCGATGAATTTTTATTTATCAGGACTGTTTCCTTTGAGAGTTGACAAATTCTAAAAATAATCAATTTTTTTTTATAATAAAAAAAGCCGGAAAAAGTACTACCTATTTTTTAAGCTGCGTGATTTAAAAAAAAAATTGCGAATCTACTTCGAGAGATCATAATTACTGAAACTTTTTATATAACATACATATATATTCTTTAAAGGCGTCACACTTATTCGTCTAATTGTGATGAATATAATTCATAATTACGGTAATAAAAATTAATGATTAACACTTTGTTTTTTTCAAGTCGACAACAACGTGTCAATGACTGGCACGTTCACCTATCTTACAGCTAATAACAGCTTTAAATTATACGTTTATTTCTGAATTGTCGCGTGCAGCTGATTCAACGTAGCACAACTCTCTTGTAGACCACGTGCGGTTTGCGTGTTTAACAAAGTAGACGTTTGGAAATTCGCTAAAATCGACGTTTCTCCACCTCCTGACAAAAAAGAAGAGAAAAGAATGGTTTTATTGCATTTTGCTTACTTATTAAATTTTTTTTAATTTACTTCAATTTTGCCGAGTGTTATTTTGTTTTTTTTTACTAAAAAAGCAAAAGTTTAAAAAAAGGTAAATCAATTATTTCTGTTTTTAATTTTAAAAAAAAAGTCCATCAAAAAAGTTTTAAAAATTGTGATTTAATTTTTACGAGTATTCTTTTTCTGGTTTTAACTAATAAAATAAAAAAATTAAAAAAAAAGATATAGAAAAGATACCCGCTGTTTGAAAAGTTTAAAAAATTGTAATTCAATGAATTCGAGTTTTCTTTTGCTGCTTTAGACTTAAAAAAAACCTTTTTCACCGTTTGAAACGATCCCCGACTATTTTACTTTGCAACCTACCGGCATTTGTATGTAGAATTTGGCGTGCAAAATAATGCTGTGACCATTGCGAATAAAATAAATGCAGCAAAGACGAGACTCGCTGCCAGAAAGGCGGCGAACAAGTGGGAAGGCCATTTGCCCACCTGATTGGCTACACCCTTAGCTATAGCGCTTTTGTATAGAGGGTAAGAGACCCGATAAGGGTTTTCGAAGCCTGCCTCGTTATCGAGCAAAAGCGCGCTTTCCTCTTCCGGGTTTCCTGCACATTTATTACCACACTGTTAACATTTGGAATATTAATGTAAACCTGAAACCGGAATTTTCATTTTTTTTTTTTTTTTCAAAAACTCGCATATTAAATTTAATGCACAAGTGATGTAAAATATTACTAAAGTTAAGACTTTAAATAAATATAATAACATTTTTTTTTTTTAAATTGTTAGACTTTGTAATTTTTTTTTGGATTTACAAAATACTTCAAATTTACATCTCACTTGTATATTAAATTTATTCCATCATTTTATGCTACAAAAAAACCTTCTGTTGTCTGTAATGAATTTGACATAATCAAATTTATTTAATTAATTAATTCAATATAAATTAACAACAAAAATATGAATAAAAAACGTTGTCCTCAAACATCAAAATGCAAAAAACTGTCCATTAGTTAAGAATATTAAATTTATCAATAAAATGTATTAAAAGTGTTGATTAAAATTAATGAAACTAATTTTCATAAAGAGACTTTTGACAATGTCATGCAAAACAATATAAATTCGAGATCCCTGTATTATTGCAATTTTGTAGTTCCTGTAATTTTTAATAACAAAATTTAACCGTCATTTCACTCAGCAATATATCGATATAAAAATTGATAAGATATTTTGACGTGCGAGTTAACGTTTGGCTTTTAACACGCTTTGGCGAAGATTGATGCAGAGGAGACGTTGATAAACGAAAGCAACACACGGGAAAACTCGGCTCGTTAAGATATACTCACGTTTTGCCTTCGGCATCGCGTTGATTCCGGTGCACTGCACCGGCGCTGTTTGTTGCCCTCCTTATTTCGTTTTCCTCTCCTCTCTTGCCACCTACTCGATCAGTCCATCGAGGCGTTTGCCAAGTCAGCGGATTTTGCAATCGCTACGAGTCTGATCGGTAAACCAGTGGCTCTGCATACATACACGTGAGACTCGCGTATTTTTTTTTCTTAAAAAAAAAAAAAATAGATCTCACGAAATTTCGATCTGGTGTATATCGGTGAAGCTATTAACTGGTCATTCTGATTAGTTTGTGAATCTATTATGCGCGCACTTCAGACTGTGGTTTAATAATTTGAACTTTAAACAAATAAACATACCACGAAATTTATAGTAGAGATTATATAATTTTTTTTTTTTTAAGTCGTAAAACGATAGCACAAAAGAAAAATAAATGTCAAGCTCCACTGGTAGCGCTAGCGATCGTGCTAGTAAGTACAAAACGCTGCGTGGCGGTGCATTGGGCTGTATTAATAGGCGTTCAAGCGTACGCATCTCGACGTCAGACTCCTGTCTTATGTATTCGCATTTTTCACTAGCTGGTGTATCGTGACGTCTAATGCAAGAACAAAAGACTGTTGCTACTGCGATTTTCGCGGAATCTAAGAGAAGCTATACTGTAACGATTCTCACCGAAAGTCCTATCAGTGGATGAAGAATTAGTACAAGTTCTAATTTTTTATGTCTAGGATTTTTATTTCTTATTTTAGGAAAAAAAAATTGATCCTCCATTATGGATTTTCTGGATTTTGAGCTCAGATCCGTAATCAGTGACTTGAAAAATCACCGGGTACCAAGTTTTATAGTTATCGAGCTTATGGACATTTTGAATCCCCATATTGGATCCGCCATTTTTTATTTCTGAATTTTGTATTTGGATTTGTAATGAGCGATCTAAAAAACTACTGAGTACCAAGTTTGATTAAAAAAATGTTAAATCCATCATACATTTTTCTGGCTTGAGTAAAAATAATCTTTGTAATTATTCAACAAATCTAACTTTATCAAATTGTTAAATTTGATTTGAAGCATTGAATTCAAAAAACCAATGCAACACTGCAAATTTTATAATTTTTATAAACAGACATTTTTTTCTGACTTAAAAAAAATGGACTCCCCAATTTTTTTCCCGGAGATTCGACCGAAGAAGGATAGAAAAGAAAATAATAATCACATACAAATTGTCTTACGATTAATCTTTATTAAAAATAGCATTCTCATAAATAACGTCTAGAAAATCACAATGCCGTCTATATACAGTATACTTTCGTCGTGGATAAAAGAAGGTCTGGCAAGTTAAGCGTTAGACCTTCCGATTGAACTATAACAACAGCCGTTTTATTTATTTGGCTCCTTGAAATTTGTATTCCGGTTTAATAAGGGCTATCATTAATTACACTAATCGTGTAACGACGTCGTAGAGTTTACATAGTGTAGAATAGTAAGTATTCACCTAACTATCGAGCTATAGTAAAGTTGACGCTTAACTTATCGATCATGCCCATAATAACAGAAAAAAAAAATTAAATGAAATTTATCAATTAAATTTCTTCTCCAATAGTGTCAGATATGTTTCACGAATCATTCGTTTATTTAATTCGTCAATGATTGTACACTGTTAAAAATATTTGCAAATTTTTATTGCCGAAAGCAAGATGAATATGAAATTTTAATAAACAAATGAGATAAAATCACAAACTTTTATATTATGTTTACGAATTTTTTAAATATTTAGTATAAAAAAATTGTAATTTCACGTCTCATTTATTAAATTTGATGTAGTAGTTAATGTAAAAAAAAAGCTTCCTATGACTGTAATGGAAGCTTCTAACAAATATTTTTAACAGGTTCCGGATGTCAGTAATTGGGACATTCGCCTAAAAATCTTCATTTCGAGCTACAAAAATTAAAATGAAAATAATTTTCAAAGTCGTGTATTCATTTAACTAAACGGACAATAATGTAAAATTGGCTCGAATTGCAAGCCAGAATTTGAAATGCGCCATCAGCTGACTCGTCTTTCACTAAATTATTGTCACCTCGATAATCCAGAATATTATACAAATGACCGTCCAGCAGTCGAGTATATATTTTACGTATCACGATATAAACGCGAGCTAGTTATATCAGTGGTTTATAATTTCGATATGGCAGACTGATCGTAACATACATTGCACTTTGAGTTCATAAACCAATTTTTTTTTTTTTACTAGTGCGTTAAATCTCACGAGTTTGTTGTATCATCGGAAAAAAAAAATCACTGGGTTCGTGAATGTAATTTTTTTCATCACTGCAATGATTATGATCGTGCATTTGCGATGATCGTCGAAAGCAGATGCAAAATGTTTCGCCACAAGATTAACTCAACGTGTCCCATTTGTTGACAAAAATTTTCAAATATATAAAATCTATATAAGTATAAAAATGTTGGATTAAAAGTTGGTTAATTCCAGTGTTTTTGTCAGGGTAAAAGAAACAGTATTTGAAAGCTTAGTTTTATGCTTTCTACATTTTTGTTTAGCAGGTCAATAACTGGGACATCGAGTTTGTTTTCTCATATTTAGCATTCTCTCATTAGAAATAAATCGTTACTTTTGTCAAACACTTGTATAAGAAATCGCCTGCCTTGAAGTAGTTTTAGAACCGCCATTTTGTTGTGTTAAATTGCATCTTTTAGTATTTTTCTTCTTAGCCGGTGTTTCGCTATCAGAAGAGTTGCTTTCGCTGCTTGAGCTCGTTAACGCCTCGTTAACATCTTGTAATTGAGCATTTTCGTAGCTCCTTCGATTTCTCGTGATAACTGAGTTTTCCGGAAATCTCGGCGCTTTTTTCGTCATCTCTGGACTCGAACCCGAATGGTTACTCTCAGCAAAACCCGATTCTGGGGTAACGACAGATTCCGAGAGTCGGTTACTCGAGGCTGCGAGTTCACTCGTCGAAGGATCACTCGAATCTGTCGAAAGCAGAGCTTTATTCGATAGCTCCTCGTTGCACAAACTTTCCGGATCTTTCAAAACTCTTCTGTTAGGTTTTTCAATCTCAATCTCAACATGATGTCCATTTGATGGTTCTACAAGAATTTCATTGTGTCTTATCCTTCTGGTTTTTGACTCAGGAATCTCTTTGGAGGCTTTCACGCCAGCTACAGTTCTTTTTATGACATTAAGACGTTCCCTACTTCCTGTATGTCTTCTAGTACCAACGAGATTTTCCTTGCTTCCAATATGAAGATTTTTCACACTTCCATTTAAAATATCAGGCTTGTCCAAAGCCAAGAGAAGATACCTCTTTGATCCATGAAGATTTCGTCTTGATCCATTTGGCGATCTTCTCTCGTCATCGGTGAGCAACAAATTTTTATTACTATGATTTCTAGATCCGTTTAATGATCTTTTTTCCTCATCGACAATAGGTTGAAAATTTCGGATGCTGTGATTTCGTCGCAGGTCGTTCAACGAGCGTTTTTCATCATCCAACAATGGATATCTAATATGATTACGTTTTGGATAAGACAAATGTCGAAACGTGGGTAAATTTTCCTCTCTGATCGTGTCTGAATCTCGTTGATCCTCTTCGTAAATTAATTCACGACTATTTTTCAGAATTTCACGATTAACCGCTTCGGGAAGTTGCTGAAGTTCCACATCGCCGATAACGTGAATTGCGTCCGGATCAACTTCGACTATTTTGTATTGACCGTTCTCACGTTGATGAGGATTTGCCAGTGAATTGTGAGCCTCGCGATAGAGATTTCGTACGTGGGAATGATCGTCAAGGCTGTTGTCACTTTTTGTACTTTCAGCTCGAATAATGTGACCCGGAATCGTCGTTGAACGATGATGAACGTGAGGATAATGATGATGAGAAACTTCGTGGTAGGGATCCAATAACAAGCCATCCTCGTCCACTAGGAAACCTGCGAAGCACTTTGATGCTTAGGAACGAATGTATTTGGCTTTAAATACGAAATTTGAGATTTTTAGGGAACGAAGAATTATTACCGGGTTATAAGTTTGTTATGGTTGGATGATTATTATTATTATATATTTTTTTTAAAGCTTTTCCTCATCCCAGTAGATAAACACAAAAAGAACGAAGAGACCCAGCGTTAAGGAAGTTGGAGCACAAAGTTGAACCGATTGTCAATTACAGCTAATGTGTTTTTAAAAATTAGTACATTTTTTTTTAGTTGATTTTTTTACACTAATTAAACGATTTTTTGATCAGTTTATTTTAGGAACCATTTTCGTATTACTTATGTTTAGGGCTGACATTAATGAATATATTGTATTAATATTGTGAAAAAAAATATTGAATAATTGCTAAATTTTGCGAAACCGGTGTATGAAATATCTTGAATACTAATTTAATTTACTAAAAAATTCAGTGCACATATTTTTAATGATGATATCTAAAGTGTGCAATAGGATTTTTAAAAATATGAAAAAATTTAATGCATTTTTTATCCTGCTCTTGATTTTATACAATATTTTTTTTGCTTCAAAAACTCTATGATACTTTGTAAATATTTTATCAATGAACAAGAAAATCTTTTTTTTAAATAATTTCAGACAAACCTTGGCATGAAAATGAAATATTTTTGAATACCTGCATTTTTTTCAATATTTTTTCACAATACTTATACAATATATATAATTATGTATGCACTAAAGAAAAAAAATTGATAAACAAAAATTTGTACATTTGATTTTGGGGAATAAAATCAAGCTGTACATTTTTAAAAAAATATTTTCATAACAATAATCGTGTTTATTAGGTAACAACAATAGGTGCCCATTATTTTTTTTTGCAACAATAAACAGCAATATCTATTTTTGACGACTCT
Source organism: Perithous albicinctus (assembly GCA_964016905.1). NCBI lineage: Eukaryota > Metazoa > Arthropoda > Insecta > Hymenoptera > Ichneumonidae > Perithous > Perithous albicinctus. Next base: position 15,774,309 of record OZ024696.1, on the reverse strand, counting down.
AGGATTAAATAAATAGATTCAACAAATAGAAATTTGTATTTATTTTCATTATTTCTTTCTGGACGGTTATTGTCATTCTACGAAACGACTGTCACTTGCACAGCAATGACTAGCTTTTATTTTATTTGCCTAAAATAATTATAGAATATAAATATACATGTACGTATAAATGGCTCGAAGGGCTCCAACTGCCTTAAAATTGTAGAGGGAGGGGTTAATTCTGATCCCATTGCATAGTATCATGTAAAATCAAGGTCATGCATTTTAAGGCGCCCGAGGACAATGAACAGAATTAGACGACACACCATCACATTTTTTTTTAAGCGGACGAGTCATTATTTCGTAGAGTTGAGATTCTTTGCTAGTGTTTTTTTTTTTTAAAGGATGTTTTGGTCTTCTTTATTTGGCACTTTTTTTTTTTTTTTTTAATTAGACTCCTGGGACATCGTCGATCAGTGGAATGTCTATGTGAAGCTTCGATGACGATGATCCCTGAGAATGAGGTCCTTGCTGTCCCGGTGGTATCAAATATCCAGAGCCGTCGCTTTGACTCAATGTCGTCAGTATGACAGGAGCGGTTCTCGGCTCGCTAGGCACTTTCCTCAGGCTGACTCCATCTACGATTACACCAGCACCAAAATAATGATCAGACAACAATGCGGGGAGATGCGTTAAAACGTGGTTTAACGTTGGAATATATATCAGGGAAAGGATCAAAGGAAATACCACAAACAGACCAAAACTACGTTGCAACATCAAAGTTGGACATTTCACTTCAATTATGATATTAATTAATAATAATAATAATAATCACGACCTTAAGGGGAATGTAGTAATTAATTAAGGAGGCTTCATTCACGTGTTATTCGTGTAGCATTTCGACATTTATTTTATGCACTTTTTTTTTTAACGTGGTATACAAGTTTATAAGAAAATCAAATAGTTTATGTAAAAAAATGCCATGAGATTTTTTTTTTAGGCTGATTTTTTAGAAGACATTTATTATGGTTATTTGAAATTGCTCTTTTTCAGGTATAGTAATTGATTTGAATATTTTTCTTGATTTCCAATAAAAATGAAAATCAAATTAAAGAATAATGGCAAAAAAGCCAAGTGACGAATTTCAGTGACAGCGATTATTATTCGAGTAAATAATTATTTCATTTCAATGCCCAACTTCGTGACGCTTGTAAAGTCAAAGCGAACGTAAATTACGATAAGCATAGCAATTATGTTACATAGAAGCGAGAGTGCAAAGAAGTGTGGAGAATATATTTGTGGATAACTTGAGTGCCAGAGTAATGTTAATCAGAAGCGATTCATGCAAATGTTAATTGCTAGGTCGGGATCGATTAGGGTAAACGACTAAGAAAGTGAAATGTAAATTGCTATCGAAGTCATTCGCGCGTTAAATATACACCTAAAGCCTTCGCTATATATATATATATATATGTGTTAACTTGTTTTTTAATTGACTATGCCTTCGATATATCGGCGCTAATTAATCACAGTCATGCAGGCTAATCGAGATTCGATAAATCGTTGTGTTGGAAAAGAAATTAAAGTAAACAAAGTAGAACTTTTTGTACATTGCTTCCTCATTAATTTTGAATTTTTACGAAATTATACCACTACAAGAACGTTGATCAATTTTAGCTTCCTTATAGAGGAAGCTTCGTAAAAAAAAATTTCTATGAAATATGAACTTCTTGTGGGATTCTCACCAAATTCTGTATCAAACAATTACACATTCTATTAATTCTATTAAAGTTTTATGCTAAATTTTGGATGAGTTGCTCAAACCGTTCTCGAGACACATTTTTTGAACGTATTTTTTCCCCTTTTGAGACCATTTTGAATATACAAACGTGAAAATTTCGAAACAAATTTTGTTTTTTTTTTTTCATGAAAACAACGTTTCCTCTGTGAGGAAGCAAAAATAAAGTAAAGTTACTGCTGATAGCAATAGTAAAAGGAAAAAAATCTACTTCGGTAGTGTATATTATGATTATATAGGATCCACTTTATAGACTTTCAACTGGAAAGCACATAAACAGCCAACTGCTTCTCTCGTTGCTTCGTATTGATCCTCCAGAAGGGAAACAGGATTCGCTGCTTTGCAAGCGTGTCACTTTGAAAATGCTTCGCAAGCAGCAGTCTCGTTAATGCCGTTATCAATGTATAAATCTAAAAGCTGAGAATCGTCAATGGATACTCTAATGAGATATTTCAGTGCTCAGCTTATTCGCTGTAATAATCTCTCGGCAATTCAAGACACGTTAAGCTATTTTTCAAATGAATTACGAAGCGTGAAACTACTTTTTTTCTAGTTGCGAATTCATCGAATGGTCTCTCTTCGCTTTTGAATGAAATTAATTATAATTTCTTCTTTTTTTTCAGTCGTAGCTTTTTGCTGACTGCAATTTGAGATTTTTTAAAGTTTCGCTGACGTTTTTTCTATTGTTCTAATTTAATGCACCGTTTCTAATATCTAACTCAGCAGTTCTATCGGTGAGTCTACCCTCAAACTTTGTAATTACATTCATAATTGCTTAAACTAACATCTATAAACGTCAGACGTCATGTGAAAAAAAAATTCCATCTAATATTGCCCGAAATTTACAGAAACAAAACTTGCGCAGATTCGGATCCTTCGACTCGGGAAATCCACCTACCAGTTCCATGACGTAGATCGTCCTGAACCCTGTAGAATTCCGCTAGTTCGCGTCCTGAACACAGTGGCGTGTCAACTTGAACGGTACTATTGAACAGCGAATGATCAACTTCGTATCCCTGTCGTTCCTTGGAATAGCAGACCATTTGTTCAAATCTGTGTCCCCAAAGTATTTCCTGTGGCAGATAGCTCGACCTCGCTTGTGTAGTTTGTCCGGTTGATTCAATGGTGCCTTCGAGAATCACGACAACTTCAAAGCGTTCGGTCAGCATGTCTTCGGCTGACATATTGTAAAACGGTGATTCACCGTTGATTTTATGAACAATCGTGGATGGCCATATGAAGAAAAGATCACCATTTTGTCCGTCAGTACCAACGGCCAATTCTTGCTGATTTGGCGAAAGTGTCTCGCCCTCTTTTGTCGTTCTTGTTCGTATCACTTGTGCCCGAACAGTCGCTCCAATTATATGAGATTTTCGCATATCAGCGACACGAAACATCAGACAAAGTTCACCGTCGCGCTGGCAAATAACTGCATTTCTCGAGAACAATAATGTCTGCGTTCTCTGTTTGGGTCTGCTCATTTTTGCAAATACAATTCCAACCATAAAAGCTTGAATCATAACACCAGCGATGCTTTGAATGCACATTACGAAAATTGCTTCTGGACACTCTTCGGATGTTGATCTACTGCCGTAGCCAATTGTGTGCTGTGTCTCGATGGAGAAGAGGAAACAGCTTGTGAACGACAAGATATTGTAGACACACGGTGTCCAATTGTTTTTTATCTGAACACCCGGCAAATGTTCCTCATCGAAATCACCATGTGTGAAGGCTATTAGCCACCAGATTACAGCAAAACCAAGCCATGACAGCAAGAAACTCAGACTGAAGCATAACAATGTCCAACGCCATTGTGTGTCAACGAGGGTTGTGAATATGTCCTGAAGGAAACGTAACGAACGACGCGATATTCGGGATTGTAGAACATTGCATTCGCCACTCTTCAGTACTGCTCGTCTGCGGATTTTACGCACCGGTCCTGCCCTGTAACGGCTCCTGGAATCACATTTTTTAAAGCAATTATTTATAATGCGAAAATCTTTTTGAGGAATTTTAGCAATAGAGGAAGCTTCGTGATGTTGACCTTTTTTTTTTTTGTTGTTTTTTAGAATATTAGTTTTTTAGAACAATTTTATTAAAACTTACAACAAAAAAGAATTACATTTTTTTTTTGGACTTTGTGTAAAATGGGAAATATAATAATAAATTAAAATGCAATGTTTCTTTTTTGCAAACTTTCATAAAATGAATTTATCATTAGCTGTTCATTACATTTTTATTGTAGTTCAATTTTATTTTTTCTGTATTGCGAGCGTATTGGAAATATTATCATTAAAATGTAACAAATTCGTCATGACGTCATGACTTTTGTTACCGCCACAATATTTCTGCGACAATCGAAGCGTGGTTGTTGTATAGCATTGAATTGCAAATCAGCATGGCGTAGCTCATTACTCTTCGGTTTTTCGATAAATGTCACATAGCGCGAATCGTGTCGAACGCCAATTGTTGCGGATTACAATAACTCGTAGAGTCATAAATATTAATACCAATAGTATAATGGTAAAATACATGCATTGTGGATTTATCAGATTTGCGTATAAACAAATCTTGAATATTCCATATCTGAGATGTCGATTACTCTGACAAATTCAACACCTAAATAACCATTTTGGTGCCTGCACGGTTTAGACATTTTTTTAAATATAGTTTTCAACTAAATTAATCGATAGATTAAATAGTTTAGAATGAAAAAACGTAAAATATTTTTCCAAAATTAAAAAATTGCGTTTTATCCAACATCAAGAAATAAGAAAAAAAAATGTATGTTATTTTTTGCAAACATCTCAGCAAATAATTTGATATGAAAATAATTTAAAATGTAAATTTCGAGAAAAAGTACTTGTAAGGGACAAATATTAAGATTTTTTGAAAATGTTGAATGTTTATTCTCTACAAAAAATAAAATGCCAAAAAAATTTAGTGTGTTAAAAGAAATCCTCTGAAACTTTTTTTTTTCTTACCTAACTCGACATAGATAAATACGAATCCCTAAAATTCGTTTGAAATGTTGCATAACTCAAATCTTGACCTTTTAATAATGAGAATGAAGGTCGCATTATCGTAGTTTCAACATTTCAAAATATCGTCAATAAGTCGAGAACTGTGTTATATACAGGGACACATATCACTGCTTTCGTATACATAGGTGTGACATGAAATACGGTCGTTCAGATAACTTCGTAAAACACGATTTGTAGATATTTACGAGGCTTCGTTTCGTACTTGAGCTTCATTTTCCAGAAAGTCATAATAAACGTTTTATCACTTATTCGTCAACGTAGATTTTAATCTTTCATTTCACGCCTCGAGTATTTTTGTAACACTAAAAAAAAACTTCTCATTCACGCCGAGCGGATGTATGCACTCATTTTTTATATTTGTCAAATATATTTCTTTTGCTATCCAAGTTAGAAAAAAAAAAATGAGGTCATGGTCGATTTTGTAAGTGAAAAAATTGCGTAAAAAAATTACTCACGAGGCTCTTCTACGCATTTAATTGCATTTCATTGTTCGACAATTAAAAATTGTCGAACAATGAATTTTTTTTTTAATCTCTGCAAAAAAGAAAAAAAGGAAAAAGATTTAACAAAAATTTGTAAGCGATTCAAAAAGTTTTAATTATTCGCTGGCTCTGTGAATTGAACGAACGATTGCAAAGCACTTTTGATACACAAAACGCTTTGAGCTCGATTCTACAGGTGTGAATAATGTGTTGAGAAGGTTGCAGCAACCGTGTTCGAGTCGCAGAAGCTCATCTCTCAGAGACTTGTCACTGTCAACTATTGTCTTTGAATATTCACGGCCAATCTTGTGACTGCATAAAAAATAAACTGTCGTTATCACCCTAATATACGTGATGTGCATATATGTATCATATTATGTAAATCAGTCAACAATTAAAATCAGCACGTGTGGAAAAACGTCGCCTTTTCTAGTTATAAACTATTTTGAAATCAGTAAATCGCTGTTGATCAATTATTATTTTTGTTTATTTTCGTCAATTTGCTATATTTTTTTTTAATCATAAAAGAAGAAACACAAAAACAAATTACAAAAAAAAAAATGGTATAAAACTAATTAAAAGTTTGTTCGAAAGTTTGTAGAAAAAAATGTTGCATTACACAAATTTCAATTATTTTCTTATTTCTGTTCGTACATCAACTAACCGTGTGCCAGTTCGAGCGTAATTTTTTTTATTCCCTATCTCGATAAGCCGTCGTCATCATTCTTTTTCCATTGATGTCGTATTGTTTGATGTTATCGCAATGCGAGTTGTTTTTTTTTAGACTCTTTATTGTATAATCTCTTTGATGATAAAGATATGAGTTCTGATTCGTGAGAAGAAAAAGAATGCATTTTGTACTTGTTGCTTTATCATTTTTCCGCCTTTTATTAATTACTCAATTTCATTGACAGAGATTTTCTCGTATATACAACCGATTTGAAATCTTCATTAGATTTATGTAAATATCAGAAGTTAACGAGTCTATCAGAAAAGCTCGTTTGGACGTTTTTTTTTTATATTAGAGGAAAAAAAACAGGATGTTAATTAAAGCACGATTAAATAAAATGATTTAATTTGTTTTTTTTTAATTATATTTTTATAGTATATATAATCGATCATTTGTTTTGATTGAATAATTTTCCTCGACTTTTAAAGTCTCGCTGGGAATTTAAATAAATTAAAAAGATTAAGAAAAGCTGGGAGCAATCGAGATGACGAATTTTTCAAATCACTTCAAGGTGGTAAAATAATGTGGCAATTAAACGGTGGTGTGATTATTACACGTTATCGTGTCACTAGGAAGTACAAAATATAAACGAAGGGGGGAAAACTTGACGCTTACGCGACCAGAAAACACATCAATATTTCATTTACGACTGACATTAATTATAAACGCAACTAGTGTGTGCGTGTAAAAGACACGATACACGTGACACGTTGTAACGATTTGTTCAGCAGCAGTGGTCGATCTTGAAACGCAGTTTACCCACGTCCCACACTTCAAGGTGGGGATAATTAATGTTCGGAAATGAAAAAAAAAAAAAAAATATCGCAGTGGAATGTAAACTGCTTAAGATATTCTTAATGAGATATGCAAAAAAAAAAAAACAAATGTAGAGGCTGTCCCAGCAAAGTTTGCACAATTTAGGATGGTCCATTTTCAATTTAATTCTTTTACTTTAATCTCCCATCTGAAAAAGCAGTGAGAAAGACTGAAAAAAAAAATTCTCTTTGTATTTAATATTCTGAAGTAAAATAATTCAAACGTTCACTGAATTTCCATAATTTTGTCATTTAAAAAAAACATTGAAAAGCTGAAAGCAATGTTTTGTAACAAAGAAAAAAAAAATTAATTTCGAACACAATAATAATAAATTCATTCTGTCAAGCAGCTCATCAGCAAAATAAAATATTTTTTCTTAAAGTGAGATTGAAAATAAAATTTCTACATTAGAATCTACGTAAATACTTGATTGGAAATAAAACAGTAATAAAAATTCCGAGGAAGGCTTTGAGATAAAATAGTCCAAATGTTCACTTAATTTCCTAACAACAAAAAAATGTTGCTCTTCGCAAAACAAATATTTCCCATCAGTCTGTCATGGTGTCAATTGATAAAATTGAGCTAAACACGATAATTATAAATTCATCATGCGAAGCAACTCAACATGAACAAAATATTTTTGTTTCTGGTTTATTTTTTGAAAAAATTGTAAAAACCCATATAAAAAAAAAAATTGCGTAGATACTAGATTAGGATTCAGATAGTAATTTAAAGTCTTGATGTGTTGATGTGTAAGTTCAGGAATTGCAAAAAAAAAAAAAAACTAATTATAATATTTCGTACTATACAGCGGATATTATATATAATAAACACGTCGAATGTAAGCAAAACAAACTGATGGATGTTCGAAGTATCGATTCGTAAGAGAACTCCGTTTTTGAACTTTTTTTTTTTAAATAATATATACCTGCTTCTGACTGATGGATTTGGGCTCTTAGGGACCTTGTTGCTGATGACAGGCGTGAAACTCCTAAATGGCAAGAGTTTTTGATCATCGCCACTTTCCGGTGTCAAAGTCAATCCAATCGTACCATCGTTCTTCATAATATCTCCGTTCATTATTTCTTCACCAGTGTCTTCAACGATTTTTTACTATTATTCAACAAATCCTTTTCACAGATTTTCCAATAGAAAGAAAAAAAAATTCTCATGAATGTTCAAGATTCTCACAGCCTGCGATCATTATTCTCGTTATCTTTAAAAAAAAAAAAAAAAAGAAGAATCTGTTCTGGGTCTTCACTGATGACCATGAAATAATTTTTTCTCTAAATTCCTTGTAACTAAGATTTAATCTTGATCATTTGCTCCGAAGTGCAACACAATTTTTTCTTGCCTTTAAGAAGTATTGAATTATAGGAAAAAAAAATCTGTGGCTTTGCAGAATTTTTTTTTGTTTTTTCATTAGAATTACAATCTATAGTCTTGAAAGTTTTCACAACAACAAAAAAAAGAAGATAAAACTGTCCTAGCTCTTTACAGAGGATTATAAAATAATCCTCTAAATTTCATGCTTTAACAGTTGATTAAATCTTGATCTTTTATCGTTACTCTCCTTATCTCAAAAAAAAAAAAAAAAAAAGAAATGAAGAAACTGTTCCAGTTTCTTACAAATGACCATGAAGTGTCTTCTCCCAAACTCCTCACCTTGACACTAAGATTGAATCTTAATCAACTTCATCCACATACAACTAAAATTTAATCTGCCAGAATAATCGATCAGAAACTGTGACTTAAAATTCAGCATTCATGAGCAGTGATAAACTTGAAAGCAAAAAGAAAAAAAGCTAACACTGTGTGACCACTTCGCTCGTCCATCAAATACTAACTGAAGAAACGACGTCTAGGTGCTGAACCGTGTTTTCTCGTCAGCAAACGTCAGCTACGTCTCTCGACTCATTTTACTTCCGTTTGATCCTTCAAATTGCTTCACTCTCTGTCAATATGGAAGCAACCCTAGTGTTCTTCTTTAGTGGCTGTATTATTTTTTTTTAATTCTTCAGCACGATACGAAGAGATAAAGAAGATGGGTGTGTGAAAGAGAGAGAGAGACACACTAGAATTGCTTGAAAAAATACTTCATGTGAATGCGGTATCGGTGCATTCACAACACGAACAATTCGTCTCGTCTCTCGATCGTTGATTGCTACAAGCGTTTATTCCATCAGCAGCTCGATTATCGACTTTGTCGCGTGTATCTCAGTGATACCGTCGACCAATTGTACTCAAACTTCTTCGTCTGCTTCGATTTTTTTGTTGTCTTTTATTCGTCTTATCAGATCTGCAGAAGAGGTGCTTCGCGATCGTACGATTTTTCCCTGTCGGTCACGTAGTCGGTTGTCACTTCTTCCTTACTTCGATTTTGCTTACTTCTCGGTGTGCATCAGTCAGTCGATGATTCGCAGTCGTTAAAGGCTCACGCGAAAAAAGAAACGTCTGTGAATCTCTCTCTCTCACTCTTTCTGTGCAGTTAAATGTAAAAATGTTACTTTTTAGAAACAAAATTTGTTTAATTCACGAAATATAATTTTAGTTCTCAGTGATTTTGTGCAGTTGAAAATTCTAATTTTTAACTTTTAGAAACACAATTTTTGAAGATTCGGTAATGGAAAATAATTTTAGTTTTTAGTCATTCTGTGCGGTTGGGAATGAAAATTGTAGCTTTTAGAAATCAAGTCTGAAAGATTGACTAACGAAAAATAATTTTAGTTTTTGGTTTTAGTGATTCTGTGCAGTTGGAAACAAAATTCCTTGCTTTCAGAAACTACATTTTTAAGATCGCGCAACAAAAATTAATTTTAGTTTCAAATGAAAAATAAATTCTCACCTTTTAAACAAATTTTAAGATCTTTTAGTTTTACTTAAAAAAAAAAAAATTATGAACATATTTTTCAATCGTTAAACTACTTTTTTTTCCAGAAATATTTCCAAATGTTCGAATATGGGAGAAAAATGTTATCTCGTGATCGTTACAAAAGTTGCGTTCAGTGACGAGTATCAACTACTGATGACCAAAGCCAATGTCCCTCCTATTTATACCTTCAACGAGTCGCGAGCACCTTCGACCATTTATCGGTCACTTGTAGATCGCACACAGTTTGTTCAGTCTATTTGCAAAAAGACACAAGTCAAGCGAGAAGGAGAGAGAGAGAGAGATGTGAATCAATTTGGTAAAGATCGAGAGCTCAAAAACAGGCAAACCAAGTGTAAGACGTGAAACATCCGATCGAGTTTTTGCAGATGTTTCATTCGCTAAAAGTTCGTGACAACATGCCAGAGGGTCGTTTACGTTGATCGGTGGCGCCATTTAAACATTTCCGTATTTTTCACTATTTATAGGCTCGTACAATATACAGAAAGAGAATTTCCATCTAACATGCTGTATTTTGCTCTCTTGTTAAATATAGTTAACGATAACTATAGAATTATTTATGGGTTCACTAGAACTTGGAATAACATCTTTCACTCAGATGATTTTTTTTATTTTTCACTGCTGCAATTTTGAATTATTTATTTATGGCCATTTTATCACAGATTTGTGATTTTTTTTTTATTTACAGTAATTTCTTTATTTAATTGAGTATATTAATATTTTTTCCATGATGAAGTTTCGACGGTATTTCAATAATTTTTTTTTTTTTTATTGTTCTTAAATTTGAGACTAGATTTTTTTTTCTGGCAGTAATAAATCATTTTATATATAATTATTCAACGAGTTATATTTTTACTTTGTTCGTGAAATTTTCATTAATTCAATCTTCATTTCACCAAAGATGCTTCACTCTTTTACTGATCAGTTTCGTCACACAAGATTTTAAGTGTCCTTTTGACAATTATTGACTGTGACTTTCCTATTTTTTCGCAATTTTTGGGAGTCTGTGAACAATATTGAGAAAAGAAAAGAAATTCTGACGTTTTACTTGACGAACAATTGACGTCACCGTCGCGAGCATGAATAACAGACTGACTGATGACACTTTGCTTGACTCTCTTATCGTCCTCGAGTTAGCACCGTTCTCGTTAGCTCGTTATCAGCGTCGCTGGCAACCTCCAAAAAAATCGCTGATTGCGTTACATCGCTTCTCGCCGTGTTGGAGGTAAAACTTAAGACACAGCTGAGACGAGGACTCGAGTTTCGCGACGCGAGAGAATGACTGAGACGTGTTAAAACGTTTCTTCGTTGATTCCACCAAGAAGGAATGACACGTGTGCCGCAGATTGTTGTCGGACAATGTCGGGGAAAAAAAAAAAAAAAATCTGCTCTCGGAGATTCCATCTTCGGAATCTCGGATCGTCCGGCAAATAAATTATAAAACAATCGATCAAACGGATCAATAGCACAGTTCCTCATTATCATTTGTAATATATATGTCGCGATAAGGCGATATTAAATATTTGCATAAATCGACACACGCAGTGTTCTTTGATGACCAATCAAAATTTCCAAGATGCTCGAAATCATTTTTTGCCCAGAATTTGTAAAATACATTTTTTTGTAATAAAAAGTAATTGACAAATTTAAAAAAAAAGTAATTTAAACGAGATGAAATTATCTCATTATTTTTTAAAATAAAAATATTTAAGAATAAAAAAACTTCTTTAATTTGAGATAAAGTTGTCTGAGTTTAAACAATTTTCTTGCTTGTTATCATTATTTTTGTGAAAAAAATAATTATAACAATTATTGTGATGAGAATAAAAGAGGAAATGTCATGTATGAATTTTCTATATCAATTTTCATAGAGGTTTTTATTCAGGATAGCTGAGGAAAAAAAAATTCTTTTAAATCTTTTTGATCCCCGGAAGTGCACAGAGATGTAACGAGATCTCGAAGGGATGATCGCAAAATTAGAAGCCGGAAATACTCGATTAGGTTTACTTCCAGTCATGAAGATTGTGAGAGTCACGTGTAACAATGATATCTCTGAATTGTATGTTTTAGATGGGGCAAAATGGTTTACGAATTCTGTCCACAAACGACCATAGAATTTGTTAATTTGTATTATTTTTTCAATTTTTATTTATACAAAGAAAAAAAGTATTTTCGTTTTATTTTTGTCATTAGAAGAAAACATTTGTCACTTTAATTAACAAAGAAAACTTGCACGTTCAACCATTTATATTTCTACAAGAAGAAAAAATGATACGTAACAGTTTAACAATTTTTTTTGTGATCTTGACAAATTTTTTCTCCTCACTTCTAATGTCACAAATAAAAACATGTAAATTAATTTTTTTTTGTCGTTTCTAATTTAACAAACAATACTTCTGCATTTTTAACAAATCTATTTTTCTTACTGCTAATTTAACCATTTTTTTTTTAATTCGCCAAATTTACAAAATCTTTTTATTACTTAAAAAATTTAACATAATGGAGTTACTTCGAAATCTACCACCTCCGAATTTAGAAAAAAAAAAAAATTTACGGTTAATCTTACATAAATGATTATTGTCTGTGACGTTGTCATTGGAGGGTCTCATTGGCCCTCCGGAAACGAGTACACCTACTGCTGTGCGGTTACTGATAGTGTTTTTATGAGGATATAATTCGTGCCGGAAAGGGACGATCAGCATCATCGTTCAGTAAGTAGAATCGCATTAAGTGCAATTAATTTATTCGGCGCGCATTAACACCGTCCACGTCTGTGTAAATCGGTGTTGCCACCAGCAGTAGATACAACCGGTGTTTGGTTCGACATGCTGGGTGTATATAAAACGTGACGATCAAGTGAAGTGAGCTGGTGCGTGCTTCGCTCTCGTTGTAATCGGCACGTAACATAACTCACGATACAATCGGACTATTTGGACTCAACATTGACTAAATTGAAAAATTTGTTCACACCATTAATGCATTATACACTGAGAATCTAAAAAAAAAAAAAAAAAAATGCAATTAAATAGTGCATTCAAAATAAGTTTCAAATCAAATGTAAATTATTCTCTTAAAATTGACTTAAAATTTATTAAGTAAATAAAATATAAATTCATCTATTTATGAAGATTTATTATTTTTTATTTACTAAAAAAAAAATGAGTCATTTTAATTTTTTATTATGAAATTCTTGTGAATAATTTATTTTAATTCATATATCGTTTTTTGAAAAAAAAATTCTCTCGCTCTTCGTCACTGGCTAATAAATTGTAACATTTGCATATGCTATATCGATGTATACACGTATGTTGAAAAATGTTTGCGCAACTGTTGCGGTTTGTCAAGTATAGTTCTTATTTGTGCGCACGTGGGTCGATCAAATAATCGATGATTCGATGCAAAAATTAGCGACTGAACGAGTCGTTAATAGTTGTGTTAATATATGACAATGGATACCATCTAGTGTACAAGGTAAATACTATTTAAAAACTCACGATGCACTTTCAAATCAAGTTTTTGAAAGTAGCTATTGTGAGAAATTTAAATAGAAGCCGAATTTTTTTTTTTCGACAATTATTATTAGAAACTAATTGATTAATTTCACTGTCATCTTAAAATTCAATTTAAAAAAATTGAATTGTATTCTCGAATCAATTTTTTTGAAGCACTTATTATCAGAAATTAAGACAGAATAATTTTCTTCGGTAATTGTTATTAAAAGCTAAATTGAGAAATTCAAATGCGGCCAATAAATGAGACATTCGCCTTAAAATATGTGTTTCATCTTAATAAAATATTTCGATTCATCCTGCACAGCCAATTCTACCTTCTCTAATGAACCAACCAGCTGTCCCGTTTCCCGCGGGACGATCGTCTCGATGAAGATCTTCGACGTGTGACACCTCCACTTTTTGTCTTAGACACAGTCGACGCTGACTTAATGACGATTTTCCTTGAGGCCACTGCTGATGACGTCCTGGCTGCTCTAATGAGACTCCGATCATCGTCTCTGCTGGACTTCTTTCGAATATTCGACATGGTTGGACACTCGACGAAGAAAAAAAGAAATGAAACTAGTGCAATTTATTGGCAGCTTAATTTCGGCCACTTGCTGCTGGAGCACCAAACTTCACAGATGCACCGGTAGTAGTAACAGCATCGTCGGGAACGTGAACCCATAATGGCAATCCGAGAGCCTCATCCTTCATCACTTGAAACTGGGCATCGACCCTTTCTGCTCCCACTATCTCCACTACCACTACAACTTTTTACTCGTGTCAATGGGGGACTACTTTTTTTTTTTTTTTTTAAGGAATTTCGCAATTTATTGTGAAGGAAACATTTTTTTTTGTTCAAGTACAAAAGTTCGTTTTTATAAAGCGACATAAATGTCAGACTTTTGTACTTTTCTGTTGCATCGAAATTACTTAAAATGCGAGTAAATTTTTTTTTCGAATTAAAATTGCATTTTTAAAATAATAATTTCGGGGATCATTTTTATAGGATTTGAAAATTAGTACTTTTTTTTTTAGCTTGAAGATTTAGCAGCTTTAACCCTTCAAGAAGTTCCACAACATAACATTTTCTTTTTTATAAAGTCACTTGAATGCTGCATTTTTTTACGTTCTCGAAACTGCATAAATTAAGAAAGACTTTTATTAAAAATAAAATTTACATAAAAAAACGTTTTTAGGATAATCTTTGTAAAATTCAAAATTTAGTTTATGCTTTTAGTATCATTTCAGTCTAAATAGAAGAAATATATGACCCACAGTTTTCATTTTTTATAAATCCACTTAAATGACGCGATTTTCTTCCACTTCCAATTCCGAATAAAAATGATTTTTAAAAAACAAAATGTTGCTTTAATCGTTAGGATTTAAAAAATGAGTATATTTTTTTTAACTACCGATTGCTTTTTTAGTCCAAATACGAAGACCTTCAAGAAGTCCAACTATTCCCTATAAAATAGCACTTTTGACACGAGCACTGTCGAACGTATAAATCATTTTTTTAAAAATGTAATTTCTTATCTAAAAGGCCTTTACAGCACTAAAATGATCTCCGGTTAACTCTTCACGACGGACCTCAACACCGTACTGTGTAATACTAACTATAATACAGTAGCTTATAAGGTCACACCCGATAAACGTTCACGTAATGAGACTAACCAGTGGTAGCAACGAATCGTCAAGTAATGGAGCTCTTCCTCAAGTGTGAGTGAGTGATGATGTTTTCTTTCTTTTTTTTTTTTAATACGCCGATCGCTGCTGTCATGTATATGTACATACAGTATCTCTAGTATATAAATGTATGTGTGTATTATTGCTACACTGTGTCCGCGTGTATCGAATCAGAGGTCCGCGAACAGTTGTCGAAGATAAGGGATGGCTGATAATCAAAATGTGCCTGAATAAATGTCAATTTAATTAAGAACAAATCGAGTGTGACATTATATAGCAAACTCAGAAGGTTACAGACAGTTGTACAGGCAATTCAATTCAGTGACAATAATTCGAAAGCATTAGATAAGCTCAAATCATGTTTTTAAAGAATAAATCGTTAAATATGTTTTTTTAATCACAGAAGTGTAATAAAGAATTCGTATCTTCCATAATAATAATAATAACAACAACAACAGACAGTTTTGTAAATATTATTCAAATAATTATCCAAAATATAGAAATTTATCATTGAAAAGAATCAAAGTAAAAAATTTAGTCCAAATAATTCGTATCTTCCATAATAATAATAATAATAATAATAACAACAACAAACAGATTTGTAAATATTATTAAAATAATTATCCAAAATATAGAAATTTATCATTGAAAAAAATCAAAGTAAAAAATTTAGTTCAAAGAATTCGTATCTTCCATAATAATAATAATAATAATAATAATACTAAAATTTCTATATTTTGGATAATTATTTTAATAATGTTTACAAAACTGTTTGCTGTTATTGTTGTTGTTATTATTATTATTAAAGGTTTGTGGACGAAAATTGTAATTTGTCAAACTATTTTTATTTAATTATAATTATTAATTTATTACAAAAGTTTTAAAAACAAAGAAATTTTGCTTTATGCCTTATTACAGATTTGTTAGGATTGGCCCTGATTAATAAACATATCAATGATGGAAATCAAACGATCGCGATTATTTTGTCAAGATAAATTTTTTGAAATTATAAATTGTATTATCAATAAATCAATCGGCAGCAGAGTGTCGAGAAGCTCTAAAACAAATTTCAGTATTTTATCTCGAAGATTCAGTGAAACTGTCGCTCGTTAATGAATGGGTGATTGATTTATCGATTAAAATGAACTTTCGCGTGAAAGTCTCGTTACGTTACTTAGCGTGGTTTTAGCACGATTTTCCCGACTGCGCTTTGAACGAGCAGACTTCAGCCCCCCAGAATGCCTGTTAGAAGTGCGGACGGAAACGTCATATATATATATATATATTGGATGAGAATTTCGCGTATCCAGCGACACGTTCAACTATATCGACTTGCGTGATTATCGTGTTTAATTATGATTGTGGGTTTTCGACTCGGCGCAATCCGGACAGATTGAAGCTCACCGAGATAATGCGTTTATAATTGAAGACGAGAGATATGTCTGTGTATATTATTTTGCACTTAAGTGCAGCCCTGGTTTTAGAATCTTCTAACGAAGCACATTGCCAGCTTAAAAATAAATTTAACTCTTTTTTTTTTTGCTTTTTCTCTTAAGGAAATAAAATTGTAGAAGGAAGTAAAGAGAGAGAAAAAGAAAGATTTTATGCAGACAAGTGATCAATCAAAAATATGCACGAATGAGGAAGAACTACTGAAGCAGTTCTTATCTATATATTTTTTTTTTTTGGATAATTTGTCACAATAATGTTGCTTTGAACTCAAATTTTTTGGAATTTTTATTTTCAGATTTTTTCACCGCTATTTGAACTTTTTTTTCAAGGCTCGAAAATTTGATTCTGGAAAACGACACTTTTAAAGATCTGTCCAAAAATTCTCACCGATTCTATGATTTAAAATATGATTTTGAAGAACGTTAATTACAGAAATATCCTTCTTTTCACATCCGGAAAAAAGATCTAGTTGACAAAAGTAGATCCTACTTATCGTGAATATTTTTTTTTAACTTGATGGACGGTCTAGTAGACTTGTATTGATTTAAAAAAAAAATTTGTTGTCTTTGATATGAATATATTTCGATGAAATAAAACATGTATTCAAATCCAATAAATGCATGCTTTAACGAAATACAGCTTTCGTTTATGTATAAAAAAAATATGTATTTCACCGAAGTGAATTTTTTCGCTTCGTATTGAAGCATAGACTACATTTCAACACAAACGAGAAAAAATACTTTTTAACGTGTGTGGGTTTGTAGAAGAAGCCGGAGGCGAGTTCCACAATCGCACGAGTTAAAAAATAGTTTTTCTCTTGAGTGTTGAACGAAATTTTTCAGTACGACCTCGGGAAAGTCTGCACAGTCGGCTGAAAAAAATATTTCACTCAAATGAACTTCTCTTCACGTTTACCAAATATATATATATATATATTTGATTGTTTGACGAAAAATTTATAGGCACTTCTTTTATTGAAGTCGCCATTAGCACTCTGCGTACAACAAACCATTTAGGATTGTTCTTTATGATTTAACATTTCTATTTTTTGTAATATTTTCTTTTTTTTTTGCATCTCTTTGCATTTCCTGTGCAAATCCTAAAATTGATTGTAATTACTGTCGAGTTCGTGAAGAATAAATAAAATAAATAAATAAATAAATGAAAGGTACCTGTAAGAATCCTGCCGACCGACACCGCCGATACTGCTGCTCTGCGTGCTGACCCTGATCAGGGTTACGTTCCTCGGCATTCCGGCCACGGGACCGCCGATTTTTTGCGCCAACAGCGGCGATTCCGCCCTCGGTGGATTCTCATTTCTCGTACTTTGGGCATCGGTCTCGCGTTCCTCCTCCTCCTCGATCGTACCGGGCAATCGGAAGAGTTTTTGGGGCTCATCCATTATTTCGATCGTATACGTATTTCACTTGCTATTCAACTGTCTCCACCAAAATCGCTTCTACCGAACATCGTCACTCTCGTTATTCGCGACCCTATCATTTTTATCACCTTTTTCGTTTTTTTTCTTTTTCTTCTGTTTCTATTTAAACACCCTTTTTTCAGTAGGAGGAACTGTGATTACCGATTTTTATTTTATTATTTATTTTATTTAATAGGCTCGGAACAGAATCGTCAGTTATTTAGCGCAGTTATGACTTGAGCGCGCATTGAAATCACTGTGCTTCGTCACAATTCTCTGATAATCTTCTTCAGAGACTTTTCGATGATTCGTTTTTTTTTTTTTTTTTGGTTTGGTCGTTGATTTTTTTTTTTTAATTAAATTTCGTTGACACGAATTTCGCGATCAATCGTGCTCGGTTATATTGTCTTTGGGATTCTCGATTCTGAAACAGTAAATTAAGAAAATATCTTTAAATAAGTAATTAATGAGCAGTTGAGAATTCTTAATGTTTTCTTCAGATAAAATTATGTTAAATTCATTTATTCGTTTGGGAACATTATATTTAGCCTTCAAAATTATTTCCGCGAATAGTTTGTATTTATAAGTCGTTGTAAATTGCATTTATAACGAGGTGCTCGACGAGGGGAATGAAAGTTGCCTGACTGGGAACATCTAATGATTAAACTTGATTACGTTAGCGATACCTGTTCATTTTATTTGCAATTTATGACATTTCTGTAGTAATGAATATTAATCTTGCTTAATTAATAATTATTAGTGGGGGAAAAACTAGAAATAAGATCATTTGCTCGATATCACAGTTATCTAAAGTAAATTGATAAGCCAACTTAAGGCTTTTCTAACTTATATATTTTTAAAAGGAATAATTAATTATCGCATGAAATTTGAGTTATTTTTTTATATAACATTTTTAATTTGACAATTCGGAAAAAAAATTACGAATAATGGAATTCTATTAGTGAGCTATACTACGTTTTTATAAAATTTATAGAATATGTGTTTAGGTTTAAAAAAATTTGAATGAAAAGTTTCGTTTTTCCATTAATTTTATTTACTCAGCGTTTTGATATTAAAAAAAAAGTTGGTGTTTAAGAAAACAAATGTTTTTTTTGTTTCAATGGGAGACTTGGACGTTGAAGGGTTAAAAAATTAAGCGTCAGGAAACATAATCGTCATCGTAACAGTCTCTTTAATGTTTCTTACAAAGAAAATGAGCGTTCGAGCTCTCTGCAACTGTCAACTATTAAAAACGAATGAAATGAATGCAAGCTGGGTGCATTGAAGCTATGCTAGTCAAGAGAATCAAGTTGGTTTTCCACGAAGTCATGTAACACTGCGCTTCCACACAGTAACTTCTTTTTGTTGTAAAATTGGAATATCAGTCTTTCAAGTCACAATTTAATAAAAAAAAATTAACAGTTAATTTGGCATATTATAATTTTTTATTTCGAAAAATAACAAAAAGATTTCGTGAATCTGGAGAGATTACACTTTTTTTTTTCTTAAATTAGAAGTGGCGAAAATTGGTCAGATTTTTAAGAACAAAAATTGTTAAATTAGATGCGTAAATTTATTTTATATACATCAGCCTTTAAAAATTATTTTTGTGTTTTTCACAAAATAAAATAAGGAATATTTTTAAATATCATTGAACTAAATGTATATAATACAAAAATACGTGATTAAACAAAAATCCATATTCTTTAAAAGTAGTTTTTTTTATTATTATATTATTATTACTTATTCTGTTATTAAAAAAATGCAAATTTTTTAATATTATCGAACTAAAAATACACAAAATAGAAAAGAGCTATTAAAAAAAAAATAATTATTTAATGGTAGTTGCAAAAAATTTCACGATTTAACCGCAGCTTACCTATTATTTACAGAAGGCAAGATTTCAAATATTTTTCAACGAAAAATGCATAAAAATGGCGAAATTAGAAAAATAATTCAGATTGTTTGAAGATATTTAAAAAAAAATTCAACAATTCACCGAAAGATCGTGTGAAAAGGACAAGTGACGATAGGATTTTTCAAGTGCAAGTCCTACCTCGCGTGCAGTTGCCTTTTTTTTTTTTGTCACGACGCGTAGGAACGCGCACACCGCGCGACGGAACTTCCCTTCGTCGACTGCGTTAGAGTCGTTTCAGAGAGAATTCCCGCCCGTTCGACACACGAGATCGTGCGGTCACGATCTTGCATGCTGATGCTGCTGCCTGGCTGCTCTGGTGTGTTTCATTTGTACGGCGGGGGTAACACCTTCTCTCCCTAACACACACGCACGTATGTACAGCGAAAAAAATTCAAACGCAAAACGGACAGAAGATTCGTGTGTGTGTGTGTGTGTGTGTGTGTGGATAATGGATGAAGTGACGCGCGTGCTCGAAACCATCAGGGACAAGTTCGGACCACGCCAGAAGCTAGAAATGTGTGTATTCGTCAGCCAGCAGGCAGGACTCTCGTGTACATCACGACCAATTTTCTCTTCTGCTTCAACGTACGCTCGTAACAATCATGCTCTTGTCTCGGTAATCAATTATGGAAAGGTTGCATGGGATTTACCACAAGGATCGATATTAACAATGGTGTGTGTGTATATATGAGACATTCCATCCTGTTTCGAACAATAAAAAAAAAAAAAAAAAAAAAAAAACTAAGTTTTGCCAAAAAAGAAAAATGGAAACTTCGTCTCGATTCTTCATAACTGATAAGGGATGTTTTTTTTTTTTTTTTAGATTTTTTATATATTTTCTGAGATATGTGAAATTCAATTTTTTGAATACTCTTGTAGATTAAAAACTACTTAGCACACATCAAAACAGTTTTTGTGTATAAAATATGCAGTTTTGAGTGAAAGATCGAAAGAAAATTATATGCTTATTTTTTTGTTTCTTTTCGAAATATAAAGTATGAAATAAAATTCAAAATTTGGATTTTCGAATAAACAAAAATCTGTGGTTTCCGTGAAATTTTTGGGTAGGTTATCAAAATTTACATTTGACTTTGATTCAATTTAATTGGCAAATTAAAAGATTTTTCATGTTAAAAGTTTTGTAAGTTAATTATAAATTTTAATTAACAAATTTTTGGACTTTTGGCACACGTCAAAAAATATATAATGTACATGGGATTCTTTCTCAGATTTTTTTTTGTAAATTATCAATAATTTTGAAAAAAAAAACAACAGGGTTTTGATGTTTCTCGTGACGTTAAAAAATGAATAAATTATCATTTATTTCGTGAAGAGGATAAAAAAAAGAGGCAAAGCCCGGTGGTCCGTGTGTGCTTGGGGATCGCGTGCGGAGCAGCACTCTCGTCACTCTGCGTTCACATATCAATCATTATAGCATTGTGAGTCGTCGAGCAATTGTAATTTCCCATCAGTCATCTATCTTTAATGCCATCAAGCCAGGTCATCCCATTTCTGTTAATGACAAATTATTCAATCAGTGCATATGCAAATAACAAAAAAAAAAAAAAAGATTTCATCGATTTTTTATCGCTACAAAAAACCAAAATTGACATTTAACATTTAATGTTGATTCCATTTAAAATGCGACCGGAAAATATACTGCAGAAAAGTGCAATTTAAAAAAGACGACAGACAGATATTTCACAAAAATTGCAGCTTAAAACAACGACACAACAATTTTCTGCAAAAACATCTAGCTTTAGAAACATCAGTTGCAGTTTATTGTAAAAAAAAATGGGATTTAAGTGAAATTTCTTCATTTCTAAAAAAAATGACCCATTTTTTTTAACATCAATTGCAGTTTATTGTAGAAAAAAATGGGATTCAAGTGAAATTTCTTAATTTCTAAAAAAAATCACCCATTTTTTTTAAATAACAAAAATATATTTTTTTAAGGAAAATTACACTTTGTTTTTGTCAAAAATGACAGAAAAAAATTTGAAGAAATTTATTTTTGCAAAATTGCAGTTTATCGCAGGATAAAAATCGTGCAGGAGGGAAATTTTCTTGTTTCTGTGGTTATGATATAAAAAAGAAAGAGAAACGAGAGTGATTAACTAAATGCCACGAAGCAACAGGTGGCTGCGGGTAAACGTTATAGAACGACCCGTATGACACGTGAAATCGTGCGGTGGCGCGAACTTAGAGTATCCTCTCGCGCGCGGCCTCGCCGAGACGGGAGAGGACTTCTCCGCCCGCGACCGATTATTACAATGCGTTCCGGATGGTTAGCCGCAGAGGTTCTCCCGCTTCGATACATATACTTATAACGCTTTTAAATATTACTCTACACTCTATGCTGTTTGACTCGTTGTGCGGTTTACCGTTTTTATTTTTTTCCCGTTTAACGACCTCGTCGTAAAGTCGCGCGTTCACCGGCGGGAAGGCAGGAAGGCTGACAAGGTAGGCGGAGCCCGGGGTTAGTTGAATCAGAGACAATTAGAGCCAAATTTTTATCGATTTTTTTGGAACAAAAAAAATCAACACTTTCCTTTTATAATTTTTTTTCTTCATTCTTAAGAAAAAAAAAAAAAAAATTTATTTCCGAATACATTTTGTTGAGGAAAAGTGACGATTTTTATCTTTTAGCTTCGTATTTAGCAAACAAAAATTTGTAGTTTTGCAGATTTTTTTTTGTCACATATAATTCAAGAACTGATCTTATAAATTTAGTACATTTTTTATGTGATTACAAAAAAATTGTAAATTTTTCGAAATTATAAAAAAGATTTGTTAGTTTTAAAAATTTGCGCTGTTTGAATGATAAACACAAATTTGTAGATTACGTGGCTTCGCAATTTGTCGATTTTTTGTTTCGGCTGATAAATTTTTATTTTTTTTTTTAATTTGAAAAGCAAAAAGTGACTCATCTGACCCCGGTCTCATCTGCAATGTACGCAAACGTATATAGTTTGTAATGTATGAGACTCAGAATTACTTGATTATTAGCAATATAGCAGACTTTCTCGAATAAGATACGATTTGTCTACGCTAGTTTTGCGAAACGACAGGTATACCTTCTAGAATCTAGGATAGCGATACTAGAATTTATTATAATTGACTGAAACCAACGGTGCAAAGTTGAATTGATGAACCTGTTTAAGTGCTGTTGAAAGTGTGCGTTAGAAATAGAAAATTAATCAGATACATTTTCTTTTTACATTCTAGCTGTGAATACATAAAAACGTTTTAGATTTTGAAAAATATTTCTCGTGTTTACGATTTTTACACATTAAACATATATAGGTACATTTCAGAGAAAGTCATGATATTTTATTGAGATTCCAAAAAAAAAAGAAAAAAAATTGTAAAAAAATTTGTTGCAAAATTTACTTTTTACAAAATTTTCAACAAACTATTTTTGTACTCTTTTTGTACGAAGAATTGATATTTTAAAAATTTGTAAAATTAACAAGTGTCTTTTTTTTTTTTAAATGTGTATACATTTTTTTAAAAATCAATATGTCATAGTTAAATAAAAAAAGATTACCAAATTACTTACAAAATAAATAAACAAATGTAATGAGTTTTAGGGTAATGAGACGTTCACGACTCATAATAATAATAAATTTAAAAAAATATGTATTTTTGTATTTAATCAAAAGTTAAAAAAATGAGCTGTCTTTTATGTTTTCCAAGCACCATGCACGTATAACGCTGTGTGAATTGAAAGTTGGTCTACTTCTTTTTCCACCGGGCGCCTCTCTCGCTATATACTCGGCATTCTGTTTCCATTCTGTCCTCTCCTTCTGCCATTGACTCGCATGAATGGAGAGACCCATTGCAGCGCTCTCCCTCTTTTCGTCTTTCTATTAATAGCAGCGAGAGCGCGCGCGCGCGCGCGCAATACACGCGCGAGTGTATTGCAGACAAAGTGGT
The DNA here is from genome assembly GCA_964016905.1 of Perithous albicinctus. Lineage (NCBI taxonomy): Eukaryota > Metazoa > Arthropoda > Insecta > Hymenoptera > Ichneumonidae > Perithous > Perithous albicinctus. The sequence continues at coordinate 15,750,658 of OZ024696.1, read as the reverse complement.
CGAAGATTCTGCGAGACACGCGTGGAGCGTGAACCCCGTAAGGACTAAAACTCGCTTGCCTTCCCGTTTTGGCGTTAGTTTCCAGAGGCCGGTGATCACTTGTTCGGTTTGAGCTGAGTTGCCGACCGGATGAAAGTGAAGGGCCTGGTCGCAGGGTCGATTTTTTTTTCATCGTATTGATATATATATGGGGCATTCCACCTGGTTCCTACCTGGGTGTTTGGCTTTTGACCCTTCCGATTGGGTCCGCAATTTTTTATATAATTGTCATGACTCTAAAAAGCACTAATTTTTTCCCCCCAATTTTTTTCGTTGAAAAAATACTTCGGCTGAGTTACCAAAAAAATGTTATTTTCGATAGAAGGCTTTTCAGAATTTTTTCAGATTTTTTGAATATACGTTAATTTTTTTCGAAAAATCGTAGATAATTTAAAATGTGTAGAAAAAAATTAGTGCTTTTTAGAGTTATGTCAATGATATAAAAAATTGCGGGTCCCCAATCGGAAGGGTCAAGGGTCGAAACCATATGGAATAGCCCATATGTACATATTGCATTGATAATAATATATCTACGAATAAGTTTCTCTTTTCACAAACACTTTACGTGGGCCACGTGATTGCTTTCGTTCTATGTATACGTAGATCGTTTACCTTGACCCGTGTATGAGTATGTCATAGGTGATTCATAGATCCAACAATGTGGACAAAAAAGTCAACAGCAGTAGATCTTTTTTTCATTCCGTTTGTATATGAAGAATAAAAAAAGAAATAATTGAATTTTTGTAAGATTTATCGAAATAGTTTATAAAGCCAAAAGATTTGCTTTTGTGACATTTTTTTTCTATATACTCATAATAAAATAAATTCTGTAAATTAAATAACCAGATTTCGGTGTGATTTAAGAAAAAAAAAATTGTGTTTCTATGGAAGTTTAAATTTATATACTACGATGGCTATTCACGCATAAATCCTCGTTCCTGAAATCCAATTATTTCGAGGACTATCCTTGCGTTGCTCGCGTAACTCCGAAGCTCTAACGGTCCTCCAGCGAGATATCGATAGCTATATAGTAACAGAGAATCGTCGAGCAAAATTCTTCAGATTCCTCGAATAGTGCGGTCACCGGTAGGCTAGTTAGATTTCCTCGTTTGAAAACCACAAACGAGCAGCGGATAATCAGAACGCCGGTGATATTCGCGGCACGCGATCGCATGCGTGCGCGATTCGAGGAGGCTGCGCATGCGCCAACGCTAGTACTCGCATGGGGAATCCCCTCCCGAGCACGCATATGCCACTCGTCTATTATTTTTAATAAACGAGTGGAATGCACGTGAACCCTCCTCACTCCGTTGCTTTTATTGACAGAAAGAATGCACGAGAGTAAAGAACTAAAATTGTTGTTAGCTAATTTCCGGTCGACCCAGATCATTCGCTAACTCGCGCACTGATCAATTGTATATCATTTCATAATAATGATAATACTTTTTTTTTCTTCATTAATTCAATATCTGGTATACTTGATTTTTTATTCGTCGATAAGAACATAAGATACGGAAAGAAATGAGATTTTTTTCGAAATTTGTTAATTTATTTGATTTTACGACAATTTTTTAAGACTATTTTTCACTGTTTGAAATTATTTTATTATGACTCTAGACGTATAAAGTATATTCTAATTTTGATTCAATTGAAAAAGGTGGCTATTTATAGAGCGTGATATAAATGTAAAGCAACGGGATTTATTACAGAGCCGCTTCGCAATCAATTAGTTGGAAACAGAGAGCAGCACCAGCGAGACTTTCACGCGACAGCAGCTCCTGGCTCCAAGAGAGCTCGCACACTTATATCCATTACCAAGTACGACCTTCCGATATATACACGTGATTTCCCAACGGCATGCACGTAACGTAAATACACTTTAACCGGATTTTGCCTATTGTCAATTGTATATAAAAAAGAAAATCTCTCAATGAAATTCGAGACTATTTTTAGGTTATTGAAAATCGTCTCCAGACATTTACGTTCAAATCATACATAGTTATCAAGCAATTTGTTACAAATCCTGCAAAAGTATCGACGTAGATTCAAGTCAGTGTAAAACAGTCATCTCATTTTAATGAAACGTCTGTAATACAAATTTTCATTGTTGCACACAGATTACAATTTGAAAAAAGGCGGGAAAATTAAAACTCGCGATTTGCCGACTGTCGTGTTTCCGCGCATGCGCCTGCGCTGACAAAGAAATGTCAATGAAGAAAAAAATTTTTTTTTTCATTGAGTGAATAAAAATAAAAATTCACGTTTTTAAATTACGTATTCGGTAAATAATATTGAATTATTTTCTCTTTATTCAGATTACACTTGAGCCGTATTTGATTTATTGTCAAAACAATCTTTCAGAGAAATTCAAATCTTATTTCAGAATATTCAAATTCGTCACGAGATATTTAAATATAAATAATACACACCTAACAGCCGGATTGTTTGTAAATCCCTGCAGTAGAATTCACGTAGATTCAAAGTCAACAATCACATTATTTTTCACAAAACGTCGATAATTCAAATTTCCATTGTTGCACAAAGCGGTCCGTTAGAATTTTGAAAAAGGCGGGAAAATACAAAATTCCCGAGTTGTCAATTGTCTCGTTTCCACGCATGCGCCTTCGCTGATGAAACCAAATGTTACTTCAAACAAACCAATTATTTTAATTCCACCAATTGAACTTGAAACGACACTAAACCCAAATCATCAACGAACCCACTTTTCTTTTTTAATTACCAAATTTCATGAACTAATTTCGATGAATTTTTTCATCACTCCCATCACATTTGTTTACGATTGTTCTTGATACCATTTTAAGGTTTTGTCACTATCGACTGTGAAAATTAAATTTTTCTCCCGCCAATAAAATCTCCTACTGAATTAACTTTTGTTTTTGTTTTTCTTTTTTTTTTTAATTACAATTCATTATTTTCGATGGATTTTTATAAATTCATTCACACTGTTTTTAAGTGTTTTTGATAATTTTTTTTTTTTTAAAGCTTTTATCACTGCCGATTGGGGGGGAAAAAAAATGTAAGCAATAATCAGGTATCTCGCGCGTAATTTAGAAGATTCTAGTTGGTATTCGACAATGAGATTCAATGTCGAGAGCGTTAAAGAAGGCGGATAGACCGGCTACAACGACGCTACATACACTACGTTAAGTGCAAAATAGTGCGATCGGCGCGATCTCTCCCGAAGTGTTATAACCGAGAGCGCGGTGTCCACACTCTGTGTTCAAGAGTCGTCGGTTACCAAGAGTGTACAAGAGAAGTGACGTCAACTCACAACGAGAAGCAAGCGGCAAAAGGCTCACCAAGCTGAGAACACGCGTTTTACCATCGCTCCTTTATCCCTCCCTTTTAGTTCCTCTATACCAATTTTACGTCTCTCAGTCCCTCTCAGGCTAACAAATAAACGCCTTTTTCCCTCGTTCACTCCTTTCCCCTTCTCCATCAGGCCCTGACTTATTCACTCGCTCATTCACTCCAAGCGGAGACTGTCAGTATATTATTCGGCTCCTCGCTCGGCCGCACGTCATCAATCGTTGCCTCGAGCTCCGTCGCACTCGCGAACACCACCGAGAGAGGCGTTCTCGCCTCGACGCCACAGGACTTCCCCACCTTTACTTGGGTTTCTTTTTTTTTTTTTTTTTTTCATCCTTCGCTTTATTTTTTCCTTTTTTTGTTTTTTTTCGCTACGTGTACTCTGAGTGTATATGCACTGCTTAAGCTCACGTGTTGTTGATGAGTGCATGTGCACTTAAGTTTATTAAGTGCATGAAATATGCTGCATGTTTGTGTACAAAATAATGCTTTTTTTTTTTGTATAGTGTATAAAAAATACTCTGTACAAAATAATTTGTATATAAATTTATTGTGAACACTGTTTTGTATGAAATTATTTGTACATAGTACAAATAATTTTTTTTTTGTATATTATAGAAAAAAAAAAATTATTTTGAAATTACTGTGTACAAAATTATTTGTATACAGTATTTTTTGTATATTATACAAAAAAAAAATTATTTTTTACTATGTACGAATAATTTTATACAATAAATTTGTATACAAATTATTTTGTACACAGTATTTTACAGTCTGTGTACAAAATAATTTTTTTTTGTATGATATACAAAAAATTTAAGTAATACAAAAATATTAATACAAAAAAGAATTATTTTGAGCACAGTACAAAATTATTTCTCTTTGCATATTATTCAATATTTTTTTAAAAGAATTTTAAGCACTCTGATTATTTTTTTTCATTTACAATTTTTAGCACTTTTTATTTTTATCTCAAATTCTGTGACAATACCGAGATTCTACTGTAGTAGATTTTTGAAGGTAGCGGGATTCTACTTTATACGTTTATTTTTTAGCCTCTGGGTTTATGTCGATTAATAGTAGTCTGGGATCGAGTCTGCAAGTAAGATTCCTACTCGGCTCTCCTCGACAATGGGCGCGATTAGAGAGATGAGTCGTGTTCCGATCTTAATCGAGTTTACAGCTGACTCTTCTTCTGCTCAAAGTGAGCTAGAAGATATCTGATAGAGAGATAAAGCGCAGCACGAAGAGTACGCGGAGAGAGTACGAAGACCCCAAGCAAAGCTCTTGCGAACATCGTCATAATACTCGCGGAGGCCCGAGGGGAAGTTCACTATCATTGTTATTTACACATACACGGATGTAACTGTGTGAAGTAACGATATGATAGAATATATATGACTCGAGGAATCGTCACGGGGATACCGCCAACGATGAAACGGTATCCGCGTAGGCTAAAAATTCCAACAATCCATCGGATGCTCGATGATCATACCTGTGGCAACAGAAACACAAATTTGACTTGGATGCAAATCATCGACTCATTATTTAAATGTCCAGAGTCACAATTAAAATTGTGTTTTTTTTTTTTAAAGTATTTTGAAGTTTTTTTGAATTGAAATTTTTCATCAAAAAATCGTTTGAAATATTTGTTTTTCAAAATTCATATGCTTTGATTTGTAAAAAAAAAAAAATAAAAAAAGAAATGTTTGGTAGTCTTTTGACATTTGTTAAAAGTTTTATTAAAAAGTTTGATACATTTTTTTGTTCTTGTCACTTTTGTTGTTGTTGTAGTTAAATGTAGAAAAATGTTTAGTATTTTGTTTTTAGTGGAAAAAAACCGAGGCGTTACTGTATAACTAGGCCCTTCTGTATGGACCTTCTGAGAACTTAGCTAAACCAGTTTCGCCACAAAATTTAAGCCTAAATTCCATGAAGCCTCTCCCATACGTCGATCTTTGGGCAATCACCTCATGCCAGGCATTTGATAAAAAATTCAGCATAGAAACCACGAGAATCCTTGCTTTCTCGGGGCAACAAAAAAACGTCAAGTATTTTTGTAAAATTAATTTTGAAGAACAAAACGATTTTGTAAATTTGGTGAATTTACAAATCGTTTTGTTTTACAATAACAAGTGACAAAGAAAAAATTCTCAAATTTATAAACAACAGTTTGTATTTTAATTCTTTGAAATATTTTTTTACATGTCAACAACAAAAATTGTACTTTTACAATTTTGTTCTACATTTAATAAAAAATATATTTTTCACCTCTAATATAATAACTATTAAATCTGACACATTTTTTTCTGACTTTTTAAATCAACAAAAAATTTGACAATTTTCCTAATTCTTCTAATAAAAAAAAATTATTTTCCATTTTCGAATTTTCAAAATTGGAAGTGACAAAAAAAATTCTAAAATGTTTCGTTGGTTAAATTAAAATGTAAAGAATAAAGTGCCAAATTTAATTATTTACTTTTACTAAATTAGTGACAAATATTTGTTACTAAAAATATTTTCAAAAATATTAAAAGCTTATTTTTTGTAAATTATTTTTGTACTTTTTTTTCTTTTTTAACTAAAGCTGGAAATCGATTAAAAAAAATATTGCCAAAAAAAATACAGTGACAATTTGTGGAAAAAAACTATGTTTTTGAACTGCAAATTTCAATCTAGTTTTTCTCTTTTACCGTGTAGAATAATCTCGTCAGTGGATGAGTAAGTGATTCAATGAGTAAGCTCCTTTTTTTCACTCTGAGTGAATAAAGCATTTTTCTTGATACGCTGGGGATTTACTATGCGAGAAAACAAATCTGAGTTCCGGTCATTCACGATTTTCCTCCGAGCTCTTCTCTATCTTAAGAATCTGTCTATGCATGCCCTCGAGGCTCGTTTCTCGAGTCTCTCGACGTTGTGAGTCAAACGTGTGCGTCAGCATCGCGCGCAAACTCTTCGAATTATCGTTCGCTTTTTTTTTTTTTTTTTTTTTTTTTCTTCTCTCAGTCGCACTACAAAGAGCCGGAGATCTCTCGAAGCATCGACAACTATAGAAGAATCTACAGACTCACACAGCAGAAACGTAACTTCACGGTTCACAAAGTTTCGCGAGACGGAAAATACATTATCTATGTATTCACCTATTCATCTCTATTGCTGACTTTGCATTGGTGCTGCATTTGCATTGATTGAGTCACACAGCGTTTCCTATAATAATTTATAAAATTTCGTTGGAGCTCAAGTCTGCATAATTTCACTAATTAGACACAGATGCTTTTGGTCAAAGTTTAATGTTTAAAAAAAAAATATTAAAGCCACTGAGTAATCTAAAAAAGGGATTTTTTAAAAATTGGCCTTTTTTTTGGCCAAATCATTTATTGAAAAAATATATATTTTATGAGGTTCAAATTGCCAGTTATTTTTTTTTATTCAGTAGATTTTCCAAATATAAACAATTTTATTATATTTTTTTGTTTAGGTGATTCAAAGATTTCAAATAATGTTAAAACTTTATATTTTGTGTTCTTCGTTAAAATCTGGATATTTAGACATTTCGTTATCTCTGCAAAATCGTGTGATTATGAATTCTTGAAATTACATTAATTAATTTAGCATCTTTTTTTTTTTTTTTTTAAAATGTTATTAAATGAGTTAAATTAGAGAAGAATTAATTTTCTTGCAATTTCGCCAGTCTTCCATTAATGCAATTCGTTGAGCTATAGTTAGAATTCAAAGTTGTGATTAGAATAAACTTTGGTCGTTTAGATGACGAGACTGTGATAACACCTTGGTTGAAGCATCCTGCTGAGCCAGACAGATTTCAGACACGTGTGCGTTACCACACGCTTCCTTGATTAACATTCGTTTCCGGGACTCGAGAGCCAAAGATATGACTGGAGGAAAGCATAGAATTGCAGTCACCACTATCTACGTCGACGTGTATTTTACTGAATATGGTGACAGGAAAGATTATCAACAGTCTGAATGGAGCTGAACGAGACCCTACAAAACTATACATTTAATATACCATTTTTTTAAAAGTAACCCTATTTTTTAAAAATTTTCAGAGAATTTTTTTTTGCATAAAGCAATCTGTTAATTTGTTTTATAACCTCAAATATTATCAACCCATTTAACTTGACAATGAGTGAATAAAATTCAAGGATATTTTAATATTTTATTTGTGCCATAATTCTGTACCGATTTCTAAACTTTTTTTTGTTTTTCATCGATTTATCATGAAAATAAACAGCTTTAAAATTTTGAGGTGGAAGCCAAATAAATATAACCTTCTCGTTTGTGTGAATTTAACACTGTAAACATTTTTACTACTAACTCCAACTGGTCAAAAGTCAACATTGGCCTAAAATCACCGTTAACACAGTGGATTTTTAATGTTGATAAGTTTTTAATTGAATATAACAATACTTAAATAATTATCTGAACATTTGATATAATTAAACGAAATGTCTATAAATTCAATATACCACTTTTTAAAAAATAACCCCATTCTGTTAAATTCAGAGAATTTTTTTGTTACATAAAGCAATCTGTTAATTTGCTTTATGACGTCAAATATTATTAACCCATTTAACTTGACAATGAGTGAATAAAATTCAAGGATATTTTAATATTTTATTCGTGCCACAATTCTGCATCGATTGCCAACATTTTATTCATTTTCATCGTTTTATCATGAAAATAAATAGCTTTAAAATTTTGAGGTGGAAGCCAAATAAATATAACCTCGTTTGTGTGAATTTAAATCTGTAAACATTTTAACAATTAACTCTAACTGGTCAAAAGTCAACGTTGGCCTAAAATTACCTTTAACACAGTGGATTTTTAACGTTGATGAATTTTCAATTGAATATAACGATACTTTAATAAATATCTGAAGATTTGATATATTTTGTACGATTTTATCGGACGACTAGAGCGCGTTTTATTTTTTCGTTGGGATTTGAAAGCCACTGGTTTATGTAGCAAAATGAAAGACGAGTCGAGTATATATATATATATATATTCACCAGGGACTATTGTCATGTTCCTAAACAAAACGAAAGCGATGATAATAGCACAGTGGATGTATAGATACACGTAGAGTTGTACGCCAACGTCTAGGATGTCCCTCCTCGGTGCCGTGAGTCCGTAGAGTCACGAGAGACGAATAACGAGAGTCTCGTCTTGCTGTAATTGCGACATTCACGTATACGATACGCGTCTCTCTCTTGTCCTCGGTCTAATATGTTGATTACGCTACTCCCTGCTTCGTGCAACTTCATCCCGTGAATAAAGATTCGAGTTTTATACGTTTTATGTGCTACTATGCAATATATATGATTGTGAATATCAGGCGTCGCCCCTCAATAAAATATATTTATAGACAGAGGCGCCGTATAGCGAATCATCAACATAATTTCCACAAAGTCTCACTGACCCCGTGAAAACCAATCATCAATCGTACTCATCGTCATTAATTAAATTATCTAAAATACATTTTTTTTAAATTTTACATTCTGTAAACAAAAATATTTTTTTGATATTTTTTATTTTTATCTAATTTTTTTTTAGATAAATATACATTTTTAGAAAAGTGGGCACTTGATTTATATTTATTGTAATAATTATTTTTGAGAACACAATTATACATTTGAGAGTCAACTGAAAAAGGGACTATTATTTTTTTTGTGAAGCTATTGATGAAAAACAAATTAATAAAATGAATTATTTGTCATTTATCGCAGCTTACGATGTAATATTTCGTTTGACATATTTTTGTAATAAATTAAAAAATTGTAACTTTCCATTTCCTTGACGTCAAGGTGAGAGAAAAAAAAAAAGAACGAAGTTCCATTTTCTTATCAATGAATAATTTAATGGATCGATAAATAATTTATATAGAATTTCAATTTTAATTATGTAAGAAATGTTGTTTATACATTTTATGCAAGCGGGTGGGTGGTATGAAAGAGGCTATATTGGGTCGGAAAACCCTCTCGGAGACGAGGGAAGATGGCTAGAGAGGTCCTGGAGGTCGCGACTCACTCGACCCGTCACTTGACTCCGGTCTCCTCAATCCAAGCGCTCGTTATATCTATATAAAAGCCCTTTGCCGTGAGTTTCAGCGCACGACAGAGCGGAAAAAGAGCATTATTTCAGGGTGAATACGAGTGCCTTGATAAACTCTAAAAAATTTTCGAGCCAGTGAAATCGACTTTTATTAGATTCCATTGTAGCTTTCTCAAGCCCGGGACATTCCAAGTCATATGTACCGAAGGGCTCCTCAAAGTATATTGGAATAAAAAAGTACTGCGCAATAAAAAAAAAGGGGAAAAAAAGTTGTGATTTCTCTGACTAGTCAAATAAATCGATTGTCCTAAACGACTGATTAGAAACGTTCCGTATGATTTAAGGGCTGATAATATTTTTTGTAAAAAAAAAATGTATCTATTCACCGAACAAATATACATTTTTTTGTGAGGTGTCAAAAGCTTGTGGGCAATGCGGGTCATCTACAACATTTTTTTTTTTTTTTCGATTTTTCACTCTGCACACTTTTAAAAAAGAACCAGAAATATTTCGAAAAAAATCTCATTAATCGTTTTCGAACAGCAACTTTGTGTTAAAACTACAAAATCACAGAATCGATGTGGGCAAAAATGAATGAAAAATTCTTTAGAGAAGACAATTCCTTTTTTGACTCTTCAATAAAATTTATGATTTTTAGTCGTAAGAATATCAGAATGATGTTTTTTATGGAATATCGTTAATCTGTCTATTGATGCGAGATTTTGTAACGCAGTGGTAATTTTGCTCTAGAGGATACGCAGATTGCCCGAAAGGGTTGAAGAGAGAATTACCATAGCGCAGAGTGAATGGAGTATCCGCTTCCGGCGGGAACTCGAGACTCTGTCGAGTGCGGGATTTGTGAAGTCGAGCCGGCTAATAAGCGGTTGGGACTAATCTCGCAGCTCGGTAACGATGATGATCCATTCGCGCTGCTTTGTGTCGCATAATAACTTGCGCAACGTTAGACCAAAAAAAAAAAAAGAAAAAAGAAATCTTTACTTAGTGTTTAGATTTTTATTTCAGCAGGAAAAAACATATTTATGTTTTACAGAAATAAAACTCCCCAAAAAAAAAAATGTTTATTTTTGTACCAAAATAAATAACCTGACAAAAATGTAATTACATTTTTTTAAATTCTGCTTATTAGTACCCCAAATATTTTCTGCAATTTTATTTCATCAACAAAAAAAAAATCGCTCATAAAATCCTCTTTTTCGAAGTCTCTCTTTTTTTTTTTTTTTAAATTCAACCAACCGAGATAGTTTATCGTCTAGTTATAAATTGTTGAAATTGCATCTGTCAAAAGGGCTGGTCTGGTCGAATACTCTGGCAATATTTTATCAAAGGCTTTTCAGTCGATAAGAGGTGTGCTTGGATTGCCGTTTGGAAAGACTCCAAAAGAGACTTACGTGCTCGGGTCAGGTGGTCTTCACGGTTTTCTGGGCAAATACGAGAAGTAGAAGAGTATAGGTTCATCGGTGGAAGCTAGTTCAGCTAGGTTCGACGCAACGAAAGCCGAGGCTGAAGGGCAGATGGATAAGTGCGGTGGTGCGCCGACTAAGTGGAGGAGATGCTTCGCGGCAGTGTTGGAGTAGGCAAAAGCCTAGAGAGAGACAGGTCGAGAGAGAGAGAGAGGGAGGGAGGGAAAAGAGACGACAGGATGAGTTTAGTGGCGGGAAGTGCCCTCGTTATCACGCCAGTCAATTGTTTAATCTCGGTGATGGTTCTCCCTTCTCTCTTCCCTATACATTATATACTACAATCCCACTCCACGCGTTTTATGTCCACCCTAACTGTGACACCACGCGAAACGAGCTAAACCGGCTATCAAATTTCTCGAGCACGTACCATAGGCTCGAATATACACACACGTGCCTGCGAACTTCAACATTGTTAAACTCTTAGGAGCGTTCGATTTCGTCGGACAATTTTTTGCGATCGAGTTGTCGAAACTAGTTTAAAATACATTTTTAAAAAATTTCAACCTGTCTTCTGTCGAGTACATTTTTTTTGGTCATCTTTGAACTCTATTGGAATTTAATTCTGAAAAGTTTTGATTTCAAACGATGGGCCAAAAAAAATGTTGGTCTCGAAGAATGACTCTGAAAATGATTTGTCGATCTTGCTTGAATTGAATCATCAAATTAAAATAAAATAAATTAATCTGGCGATCGCTAGTCTTTGTAATGTAAGATTCAAAATGTTACAAGCAGGATGACCCAATTTAGTAATAACTCGAGTCTAGAGTGAATCGAGGAAAGAAAAATGGATTGTAATGTTAAAACGTCCTTGAGAGTACTGAAAAGGAGAAAACGAAGTGAGGTAGGGTTCCTCGTTACGAAATCGGAGCGGATGTTGCCGGAGTACCTACAAACGTGTGTGTATTATACTGTAACTGGTATCAAGTTCGTCGGCGTAGCGGAGACGTCGAGCCTACGAAATTTACTTGGCATGGGGTCTTTGTGTCCTAGTTAGGACAATCAACGTTTGGGTTCTTAATGGTACTGAGAGTCAGCGGGAAGTCGCGATTTAAGCCTCCTTAAAATATTATGTACGTCCGAGTATTTATAACACGACCTTGAGAAATCATGATCATTTTTGTAATGTAATTCGTGATCAAATAATCATATATATAATTCCTATATATTACATTTTTTGACTTGCCTATGTGTTTTGTAAATTTTTTTTATTTTTTTTTTTGCATTCTACAAATTTTGTAGTCAATAATCTTAGATCGAGTTGGAATGAACTTACCTATACATGTTCCTCGGGCCTGGAAGCTTGCGAGCAATGATTGCTCTTCGTCGGCTCGGTGACTTCCGGTCTCGATGGTATCTGATGTGGAATCGTTGGTAACCTCAGAATTTCATCAATGTCCAATATTGTTTTTGGATCCACAGACTTTGTCTCGTTATCGATGACAAAACTTGTCTTCTTTGGGATTTCCGATTTTTCTTTATTACCTTCGTTCAGACTCGAACGACGGGGCACTGCGCATGGCTGCGACGGTTCGTGCATTCTTTCCGGCGAATCCGCAAATCTCGTGTGCCTAAAATTTTTGTAAAATAAACGAAGATTTTACAAACAATAAATTTGTAGAGTCGAAATAGTGGGCTTTGTAAAAAAAAACGAAATTATTCTGGCAAATAAGTAAGCAATCCGTTTTAAGGAAAAATATATCTTTTTTAATAATTTATCACGTTGATAATATATATTTTTTTTAATATCTTAGAAGTTTTTTTTTGTATAACTGAAAATTATTAACTCTTGTAAAATATGAAAGAAAATTGTGAACGTATATTTTTTTTTTCATGTAACTAAAACTTAATTATTTCTGTAAAATAGAAAATCAATCGTGAAAGTTTGTGGACAAAAAATGTTCGTTTGTACAAAATTCATCTAATTCGGATGCAGTGACAATCTTTATAAATGTATAAAAAAAAAAGTTTTTGAAGATTTTTAATCACCTTGAATCAAGTGTCGTCCTAGAAGCCGATTTTTTCATAGCACCTGTTGAAATCGGATGTTCTAACGTCGGTTTCGAGCCGATTCGTCTCATGTTTTCGATGTTAGTTTTCGAGTCATTTCGCCTCGACTCCAGTGTCTGTCTTGAGCCTTCTCGATGCATTTTTTTGTCTTCCTTGGATTGAATGTTCTGCCGATTTCTTCGAAGACTCGCGTTGATGTCGTCGAGGACTCTGTTGTAGTCTTCTTGATTTTTAAGGTCCTCCACAGTGCTGATAGCACTGCCTGGATTCATGTGATAATCCTCAGCTTCGGTGATCTACAAATAAGAATAAAAGGGAATCAATTTATTTAGAAAATTATTTATAATTTACATTTATAATTTACATATAATTTTTCAAATCTGCATAAGAGAGCTTGTTAAACCTAAAATTATTTTATGAATAAAAGGGTTATCAAGTGTTTACCTCGTCCTGAGTGTAGAATGTTGCAAGTCTTTGATCGTTCTGAACGTTTCCACTGTCACGACGTGGCATGTCGTCAGGGCCAGTGATCATTACGGGAATCGGCGTGGGTGGTGTCGGTGCGTGCATGTGGAGGCCGCCAGTAGACGACGCCAAACTCGAACCGGAACTGGTCGTCAGAGAGCTGCTCGAGTCATCCCGATAAGCTGGGAACGTCGCGGAGCTCATCCGTTCTTCAAGCAACAAGAAAATTGACGATTTCTTTAGTATCATCAACAAAGTAATATCGCACTTCCTTACCTGTCGGGCACACGCGTGACACAACCAAGGAGCTATTATGGTATATCAAGGGGGTTAGAACTCGCTCGTTGTACATAGTGTCACCACAAATTCAATAAACTTCAATATAGAGGCTAATCGGGGTCAACAACGTTTCGCGGCGTTTATATACCGTAGCCAAGAAATTTTCTGTCGGATGCGAACGTTAATGGTTAAGAGCATTGACACTGATCATCTGATCAAATTATTCGTGGGATGAAATTCTAAGTCGAGTTCAACTTCGAAGTACTTTTTTATTTTTTTTATTTTTTCGGACCTTTATTATTCTTTGGGGTATGACAGATTTTTTAAATCTATTTTCAATGAGTATTTATAAGGTTCGATTCAACCGGAATTGATGTTTGTAAAATTCTTGTGAAATTTGCAATTTTTCATTTGATTGAAACTGGAAATTTGAAATATTTACGATATTCAATTACATTGGAATTGACAGTTTTCAATTCAATTGGTCCTGAGAATCTTCGACCCTGTTTGAACTGACATTTTTTTCAATTTTTTCCTTTGGAATTGAGGATTGTCAGTTTTGAATCAATAATTTTCAATTTAACTGACAATGAAACTGACAGATTCATTTATTTGGAATTGATGTTTATTCTTGATATTTTCAAATATTTGAATTATATTTGGAATTAATTGAATTTTGTGAATAATTACCTCCTTTGGCATGATGCATCGCTTTTATCTGATCCATTTGGGCAGCTGAGCAAAGAGGTGTATCGACTTCGTACGTGTTATTGAAAAGTGTATAATTCACCTCGTACTCGCCAGTCTCTTTGCGAAAAGTGATAATATGCTCGAACCTGTGACCCCAGAGAATTTCCGATGGCAGATAAGAGCTTCTGGCTTGAGTGGTCATGCCAGTCGATTCTATCACACCTGCAGGGAAAAAAAAAAACATATAAAATTTATTTATAAATAAATGACAATATTTTAAAGTGGATATAAATCGAGTCTTAGAAACTGTTGACACTGTATGCTGACCTTCGAGCATGACAATTATCTCGAATCTCTCGCGAAGCATGTCACTAGCAGATAGATTGTAAAGCGGCGAGTGCTCGTCAATTTTATGAACGATTGTTGTTGGCCAAATAAAAAATATTTTGTCCTCCTCGCCGTCACCTCCAACTTTTAGCTCCGTTTGGAAAAATGGAAGTAGCTCACCCTCTCTGGTTACCTGAAAAAAAAAAAAATATATACACAAAATGTAATTTGAAATAGAGTTTGAATGTAGATCAGTCGGTAAAACAGACGTCGGTACTCTAAGATCTAAATGTCGATCAATTTTATTAACTTTTTCAGTCTTATTTTTTCACACGAAATAAATATTTCTGAAACTGTAATCCATTTTATAAACAATTTAAAGATTGTAAATGCGATAGAATTTTTTTTTTTTAATGAAGATTGTGAAATTTTTAATTCTCAAAATTTGTGGTATTGCTGATTAGTAATGCTTTCTTTAGTGGACCATTTCTAGTAATTTTAAGTGAAAATAATGTTTTTAAAAACGTCCAAATATGATACACCAGGAATTAAATTGGTAATATCTGGAAATTCCGTGTATTGTCATCAAGATTAGGCGCCTAGGCATGATCGTCCAGGCTTGCATGGCAGTAGAAACGCGTGTGTGGTCAGACAGCCTGACAAAAGCGCTACAGTAGAGCAAGGTGGGTGGTCTGACCCATCACAGACGGTTCTACTGACAATTGCTTTCTAGTAGAATAGGCAGTGTGGTCAGACAGCTAATTAAAAGAAATTAAATGTTTAAATACATTAAAAAAATATATATATCTCAAATCAGGCATCTACAATGTTGATAATAATCATGTATATTAAAATAATTGATTATTTAAAGAAAAAAAAAACATCGAAAAATCGATTATAAAAATAGAGTCATATTAAAAATTGTACTGTTAAAAATATCCGCAAATCGTAAATAAAACTTTTTAAATTTATCAGCTTGATTAAATTGAATACACAAGCGAGATAAAAATCGACATTATTGACAAACCTTTCGTTTGATCATCTGAGCTCTGACATGTGCCTCAATAATATGACTTTTCCTCATATCACCGACCCTAAACATGAGACAAGGTTGACCGTCCCTTTGGCAAATAACGGCGTTTCTCGAGAACAGCAATGTTTGCGTTCTCTTTTTTGGCCTCGAGAGTTTCGCAAACACAATGCCAACCATAAAGGCTTGGAGAATGACTCCTGTCATCGATTGTATGCACATTATGAAAATAGCTTCGGGACACTCTTCCGTAGTGTGCTTCGAGCCGTATCTGCGAACATTAAATTTATTATTGGAGCATAAAACTTTTGTAATAGCCTGACAAATTATTTACGACAAAAAAAACTGTAGTCAAAGTACAGGATGAAAAGAAAAAAAATTGCATCGAGTTTATAGTTTTTTCCTTAAGGAGGCTTCGACTTTATGGTCACGCAATTTTGTATTCAAAATTCAGTTTTCTTATATTTTTCTTTTTTTTTCTTTTCAACCTTTACAGTTAATACAAATGTTCCTTTTTTAATTATAAAAATCTTACCCTATAGTATGTTGAGTTTCTACTGAAAATAGAAAACAACTGGTAAATCCATGAATGTCCTCGACGCATGGAGTAAAGGTAACATTCGGATTGCTGGTGTTTCTGGGGTCGAGATCACCATGGGTATAAACTATGAGCCACCAGACCATGGCGAATCCGAGCCAGGAGAGTAGAAAATTCATTGAGAATACCAGCAACGTCCAGCGCCACTGGGCATCGACGAGGGTCGTAAATATGTCCTGAAAGCACGACACCGATATTGGACATATATCGAAACGAGTGCTGCTGCTGCTGCTGCTGCTGGTGCTGCTGTACCAGTGCAATATATATTGCACAAGAACAGTATAGTGGTCAATGATAAACTAGTTATGCACGTACGAATCGCATATTTCACAGCTAGTTTTCGTTTAAGCCTGCAAAACGATTGCAACTTGCATTTCCAATAATAATAGTAATAATAATAATAATAGTAATATATAGATACCTGTAGATATCGTCGACGTCTTTTTGCAACGTTTCCCTGAACGACGTTGCAGTCACCGTGCTTGAATACAACCCTTTTCCGTACTCGTCTTGAACTGAATCTCGTCTGTCGATACCTAAAAATCAATGAACCACGAAATTAATTAACCGAAATTTTATTTAATTTCGTTTCGATTTTTTTTTTTAAATGTCTATTATTATTAAAAATCTATATTTAATCCTTCAACATTCTTCGGAAATTGATTTATTAAAATAATATTTTTATTAATATGACATATTAATAATAATTAAGTTTTCTATCAAATCGTTAATCACGTTGATTTTCTTATTATTATTTTTTCTTCGCTTCAAAGTACTTAAATCGATACAAAATTAAACTTTTGGTTGCGAATTTACGTTTAATGTATCCTTAAGGAAAGTGTAGACAGCCTCGAGACAGTCTCGTATATTAACACAGAGCTACAAACTAATAATCTATTTCGATGATGATCATCACAAAAGCGTCGAGTTCTCCAAGCGTTTTCGCTTAGTCTGCACGAAAATAATTTTACAGAATATTGCCAAGAGATTTGATTAACATGGATACGAGAGTTCGTCGGCAGTGTCTGCATCACGATCGTCGTATTCGCGAGACACCGGAATATCTTTTGATGCCATCAGAGATTTTCATGAGCCAGGCTCGAATATATGTATATATATTTTTTAAAACTATAGCCACATTAATCCTACGATTTTACTGCTATTTCTCATTCTTTGTGCAGTCAAAAGTGGTCATTCTTTAAATTAAATTAAATTTAACAACATATTTGTTACATTTTAGAAGTAATTAAATTAGATTTTGTAAATTTGACGAATTTATAAATATTTTCTACTAAAAATGAGAAAAATAATATTGTAATTAAAAAAATGACATTTTTCTTTGTAACAAATTGCAAAAGTATATTGCCAATAATAAATGATATTTTTTAAAGGTTAAAATGAAAAGACAAAAATAAAGAAATTCACTTGTTTTTGTAAAATCATAAATTACGAAAAAATTACTATTGCGATAAAAAAAATGTCATTTTGGTTACGACTATGTGTGTGAGGTTCACTAGTGCGTCGTTTATTCAAAGACTGACGTGCATGCAAGAGCGCGATAATGCAGTAAAGCGCACACAGCCGTAGGTCAGGGCTGTGCAAAAGTTTTCACCAGAAATCTAGACTATTTTTAAAAGCTCAAACGTGAAGGTCTGAAATCTAAAAACAGCGTTAAAACAAAATTTTCTCAGGCATTCGTACGTTTTCGTTGGTTGTTACATCTCCGGAATATTTTACGAGTAGAGCAATTCGTTTTACAAGCAAAGAGAGAGACAGAGAGAGAGAGAGAGAGGGCGAGAAAGACAGACCGAGCGAAGAGGAAGAAAAAGTTTGAAGAGCTTGAATGGCGACGTCGACAATCTCTGAAAATAAAGCTCGTCGAGTAGGCAGCATGAAGGGGATGGAGATTGTCGTGAACGTGGCGAGCTTCAACGGCAAGTAATTTAAATATTTAGATTAGTCTCGTGACTCCCAGAACCCCTGTGGTATACGCTGGGAGAACCAGAAGAGATAAAAAAAAACTTCACGGGCCTTTATATTCACGAGTTTCGTATAAAAATGCTCTACTATCATACATGGCTTGTTTTTGCATGTATTATGGCTTTTGTGTTTCACCCGGGGTGAATGAAAGCCTTTGTTTTTTTTTTTTTAAGCGTGAGATGTGTATGGAGGACGTCAATCAACAGGGTTCGATGCATTTTTACAGTCAATTCTGGAACGAAGTGACGTAACAATATACAGTGTGTAACAGAAAAAATGTACACTGTTAATAAGATTCTCTTTGAGACTGAGAGTCTCGGAGAGAGTCTCAGAAAGACTCTTGGAAACCTGGAAAATTTGTCATTAAGACTCAGGGTATGAAATGCTTTGCAAGAGTTGGAGTCGCAAAAAGAGTCTCGGAAAGTCTCAGAGCCTCAGATGGAGTCTCAGTAAGACTCTTGGAATTACGGAAAGATTCTCAGTAAGACTCAGAGATTATGTGAAACTCTTTGAGGCTCAGAAAGAGTCTCAGCACGACTCGGAAAGAATCTCAGAGTCTCAGAAAAATTCTCATCAAGACTTAGAATCTCAGAAAAATTCTCATCAAGACTTAGAATCTCAGAAAAATTCTCATCAAGACTTAGAATCTCAGAAAAATTCTCATCAAGACTTAGAATCTCAGAAAGATTCTCAGCAAAAGTCCCAGCACGACTGACAAAATCTCAACAAGTGTTAGAGTCTCGGAAAGATTCTCAGCAAAACTCAGAGTCTCGGAAAGATTCCCAGCAAGACTCACAGTCTCGAAAAGAATTTTCCTGAGACACTTAGAGTCGAAAAATTCTCATCAAGACTCAGAGTCTCAGAAAGATTCTCAGCAAAAGTCTCAGCTCGACTGAGAAAGTCTCAGCAAGTGTTAGAGTCTCGGAAAGATTCTCAACAAGACTCACAATCTCGAAAAATTTTTCCTGAGACACTTAGAGTCTCTGAAAAACTAAAAGGTTCTGTTTTGAGACTCTGATTCTGAGAAGTGATTTTTCTTCTGAGACTATCTATATTTTTAAACGCTTATTACTCAAAAACTATTTATCGTGCGACATTCGGACCTCATACTTTTATAATCGGGTGATCATCACGCGTCTAACTATACTAACCATTTGCCACAATTCGGTTACAGTCCGTATACACAGACTGGTGGATTATGTGATATATTCTAAAATCGTTGTATAGCAGAAAGACGTAGAGGCACACGTGAACGTGAGGGACACGAGAAGAGACGTTTGCGTTTTTGGCAAATGCCGAATGCTGCCGGAAAGAACCTCGACTATGTCGTCCTATCCTTGAACGTCTGCGAAAGAGCGACTATATTCTATTCCGCAATTTGAGCATGAAGTACGATCGGTGTGTGCATCCGCGCACATTAATACATCTCAGTCGTGTTACTTGAATTCACGGAGGAATTATTCATTGAAATGGTGCTTTTAGCAAGCTCGAACTCCGATGTGGAAACGGCGTTAGAGGGAGCGGAACGGTATTATTACCGTTTATTTAAAGGGGAAACGTTTATTTCAGTGCAAATAAACTTTTTTTTATATCTCGGCAAATAAACGGATTTTTTTATGAGCCAGACTTTGAAGGAAACTTGGGATGTTTATTGGAACTGTGTCCCAGTGTGTTAAACACTTTTTTTTTTATTTCCGGGCATTATGAAACTTTTTTGTCGTTTTCTTTGTGTATCCAAATATGTATATTATAGCTAAATAATTCTGCGTAATATTTTATAGCTCACAGCACTTTTCTGTTTTCCATTTAAATGACCAGTAAAAACGCTGAATTCTTTTTTTTAATTCTGGATAAGTTTATCAATTTTTAAACAGATATCCTGAAAAGCTAAATAGTACAAAATGAGCTTCATTTGTGTATTATTTATTTTTCATATATAATTTTCCAAAGCAAGTTTAGAAAATCGAAAATTGAATTTTTGTATCAATGATGTTGAATGAAGAAAAAAAAATTAGAAGAAAAAAAAAGAAATGCTTCAGTAAAAAAATTGTAGATGAGATTAAATCTTTTTTTTTCTGACATGACATTGTTTACTCGAAGATCCAATTGTGAAACACACTGTGTATTCCTTCTGTAGTGTATTTGAAAATATGTGTTTATAGTCGAAATCGAAAATAGTGATTGGAGCTGTAAACTGACTCGTCGTGTTTTACACATTGGTGCAAATCTTCTTTGTGGCCGATGTGACGAGACGAGATCAACTGCTCAAAGAAAACATGTCTCAGTTAAATCCTTGGACGTTTGGGTGTTCGGTTCCGGCATCTAGACTTACGAATTATTCTGGTCTTGAAATTCGAGGATGATGTTTTGCTGGGAATCAATAACCGTGGCAAACACATCACAGTCGAAGGTTTTTCCGAGAGTACAATTTCGTGAAAAGCTATTACAGTGTTTTTCACTGCAGATGGATGCACCGAAATTAAATGTTGACATACACACTGCTAAGCTTTTTCAACACTATTTCGCCGCAAAAACAAAAAGCCTGTAAAATTGATATTTCGGATTAAATATCAATATCGAAAATAAATCGAAATTTTATATGTTCCAAAAAACAATTTGACAAAGTATTGTTATTCCTCATTATTTATCGGTCGATCAATGAACCCACCGAAAAAGCAATGCTCGATAAATCAGAGCCAACCAATTAAAACTTAAATAACCGAGTTGTTCCCGCTTGGTTGTAGATTCTCGGTGTAGTTCAACATTCTCGTTCTACCTAGTTTCGCACGCCATTCACCAACCCTGACACATTGACCCGGGGATAAGAATAGGCGAATATACGGGAGCAAAGACGGGAAGCCTGCTGGGTGGATGCATTCATAAGCAATTCGACTCTCCTGCAGTCATTATGAATTATTCCGAGAGATTCGCTCCGAGTTAATCATGCTTAGCAGGCAATGTATACGTCTATCATCAACGAAAGTAACTCGCGGTTTTAATTATTGAGAAGCCACCTGCTGTAATGTTTACAGCCGATGCGTTGGGTTAATCTGGAAGATGCACTTGATCTCAATTCCTTTTCTGCAGCGTGCAGATAGCAGTGAAATACAAATTCGTAGACACGATTTCGCGTTACCGAGCCTCGTTTATTTTAAGGATCACGGTTAAACATGCTTCATTTATAGCCTATGTACAGCTATAGATATATATGGCTCATTCCATGCCAAAGTAACCACTTATTTCCCTCAAACCTTCAGAAAAAGTTGACAAATTTTTTTTGCCAATTTTTTGGGGTCCCAATAACACCTCTGAATTTTTTCAGATTTTTGGAGATCCTGTAGACCTATTTTATTAATGACATTAAGGCAGTTTTGGATGGAACACTAAGTTGGACATATTTGAAAATTTCATTTCGATATTTCTTATGGAAATTTATGAACATTCGGGAATTCTATGAAAAAAAAAAAAATGTTAAATTCTGTGATCAGTTGATGATTTTGAGGCGATTTTTTTTAATGACGATATCATTGATTTTGCCATAAAATGTGGCTTGAAATTACACTATTAAATACGAATCAATTTATTCCTTAAAATAAAAAAATTGTATATTTCGACAGATATCTTTTAAATTTCAAATTTGATGTGTTTATATTGGAACCACTGAATTTAGTTTTAAGACATTTTTTGGGAAATTCTTCTTTTTTTTTCTGGCTGAATTGACATAGAAAGTCTCATGTATATGTATATATACGACCATGCAGCCCTCGGGGTGGCTCCGACATCATGCACCTACGTCATAGGATAGGATCTCGAAACCCCTGAGATGAGAACGTGCTGTTGGCGGGTTGGCAATAGTTCCCACAGACACGCACACACTCAAACACACACACAAACAAACACACAGCATCTTCTTGTTCCACTCTCGATGCGATAGAGGATCGACTCTCGCGAAATCCTAACGTCACATATGCGTGCAGGCTTCGGCATACTCATTGCTATAAGTAGGTATAGAGTTCAGTGATCCGACTTGCGGAAATAAGAAAGCCGCTGAATACACGAACGATAGAAGAGGAACTCAGAAACAGTGATTTTTATTTTTTCTTTTTGCAATAAGTATGAATTATTTTGGTAGATAATAATTTTACATGCTTAATTAATTCATTAGCTTGATGATTATTATTATCATAGACTTCGATATTCGCTGAATCATGAATTTTTAATTTTTTTTCTTGTGAATAAATGGGTTCATTTATTTTTTTTTGTTCCTTATGCTCAAAAGTCGAAAGTTTATATAAAAAAAAAAAATTAATTCTTGCGGGGAAAAAATGTTCTACGTAAAAAAGTTTTTACTGGTGAAAAGTCAATTTTCATTCTTAAACAGAATTTTATATTTTCTTCGAAAAAGTAGTGGCTGGTTTAACCTAAATTATATCTGTTATTAATTGTAATGTTTCCATAAATTATTTAGTTTTTAAATCAAATGCCCTTTGCATCTGTATAATAATTTTGATGTACGAAAGTCTGTCGTAAAGTAACATAATTTTTTATGCAGAAATGTTTTTTTTTACGTCCCACTCTGTAAATATGAAGTTAAATTTAAATCCGTAAAAACACTATCTTTTCGAGAAAAATATACAATTCTATTTAAAATCGCGGAACGGCAGTAAACATTCTTATTTACCGAGTGACGGATTTTTTGGAGGTAAAAAAAAATTTCTACGCGAAAAATAATATATCAATACATTTGTTGACCAATTTAAAAAAAAAATTCAAACTTTTCTACATAAGATTTTTTTTTTACTCTCACTTGTATTCCTAAAATATATAAAACATGTATGGTTGAACAAATATCTTTCAGTATTGTAAACAATTAAAAAAACGACCGATTTCTTTTTAAATTTTTGATTCTACTTTTTAAAATGATAAAATTTACTCATATTTTTCTGTCTAAAACTCACCACGACTTTCATTCAGTTCATAAATTAACTCAGGTAATTGAGAGCTTAATCGTCAATTCCATGCAGTTTACAGAGAGTAACTTCTCCAATTCGGCCAGAGCAGCATGTAACATAATAAACGTTCCATGATTTGAATCCTACGTACAATAACACAACTCTTGGCTAACGAAAGATCTACGAGAAAGCATATTAAACTGCATTCCACTGTCTCAGTAAGCTTCCCTACCGTCTGCTCTACGGTTTTATGCTTATTCACCGGGCACACAGACACATTTCAAGCGCAAACATATACCCGATGCCAAGAGTAAAGCCTCCAACATAAAGTCTCTTGAAACTATCAACAATTCTGAAGATCTCAACTCATAGTAACTGGTCTTAAGCGTTGATGCAACGATGCCACACGTGCTTTTCTCTTGTTTGGATGTCCTAAAGTATCTCCAGAACAATCTGTTCTGACGTAGAGTACGCCATGTGCATGTGTTTTCAATTCTAAATCTTGGGTCTTCTAGTGTAGGTTAGGTGCTCTTAAGTATTGTAGAAGCATTGGGAAAGCTATTTCTGTACATTTTCATTGCTTTTAACATGGAAAGATCATCATCAAGAACATCTGATTTCTTGATCCAAGCCAGTTTGCATCTTCCTGAGTATATACATTTTTCTATCCTACTTCTCGAGTCCTCTAGTACATTTTATGTATTTCTGACTATTGTAGAAGCGTTGGGAAAGCTATTTCTGCAAATTATCATAGCTTAACATCGAAAGATCATCACGAAGGACATCAGATTTATTGATCCAAGTCACTCTCTGCATCATCCTGAATACATTTTTCTACTCTACTTCTCGATTCTCTTACTGTAATTCGTGTATTTCTAACTGTTATAGAAGCATTGGAAAAGCTATTTCTGTAAGTTTTCACAGCTCAACAGGAGAAGATGATTATTAAGAACATCAGGTTTCCTTGGTCCAAGTCAGTCTGCGTCTATCTGAGCATAAACTACATTTTTTAAACTACATGCTTATGATGTATATCCGTGAAGCCTTGATGTGAAAACGTGGAAGGGGGATGAGAAAATGCGTACTTGAGACACTCGTCCCGCCAAGCAGCCTCTCCGGAGGTCGTGGCCTTGACCACCAGCATGGAAACCTGGGAGATGGCTCTCCTCAATCCCGACAAGGTCATTCCATCACCCAAATGATGTCGTTGAACGGTGTTGTGACTAGTTGCACACTCTGGTTTCCCGGGATGCAGCTCCATGTTTTTTTTTATTTTTATTTTTATCTAAATATGTGGCAACTATGTTCCAGGTACCAGTTGTCTATATCTTTGTTCTGATCCAAATTGGTTCACACATTGGAACATGTGATTCCAGTTTGTTGGTCAATGTCCTCATGATTTCAACCCTTGTTTTTCTTTCTTCTCTCTTTTCTTTTCTTTTTTAATCCAACCGGCGATTGTAATTCGACTTTTCCTCGGAAAGGTCGAACTTGAATATTGAACTACGTGCGTTTTCACGACAGCAACGTTGGTATTTTAGACCGGCGGACTCGCGGCTATACGAAACGTTTGACTGACGCGTTTCGCGATACGTTAGTTTAGGATTGAAGCAGTCGCGCGTGAGCTAAACGGTGGCGCGCTTTGCGAGTAGACGAAGCAGAAGAAGAAGAAGAAGAAGAAGATGCTGTGATGATAATGATGATAATGATGATGATGCTGCTGCTATTGCTGCTGCTGCTGCTGACGATGTGAACAAGCAGCCTCGCGGCAGACACTCGGTAATGGCGATCGCGCGCGTATATTGAAAGCGACTCCGCGGTTAACATGCTAAATTTAACTTTTTCCACACACGCAACAAGATGGTAGTCTTTTTTTTTTAGGACAATCTTCAAAACAAAACCCAAACCCGGGAGAGTTTGCTTAAATTTAAACTGGCCAAGAGCCGTCTAGTTGATTTTCGTTGCTCCCTAAATGGTTGAACTCAAAAGTGACAACAAGAACAAACGGATTGAATACATCAATGGGTTAGAATGTTGATCTTCCTCTGAATTTCTATGAGCCATGTTTTGAACGTCCGGTTTTTCTTTTTCAAGTCTACAATTGCTAAAGCCAAATGTCGCAACGTGTCCAGAGCCACAAAAAAATCCAGATCAACCTTTTACACCACATCCGGCAATAAGTGAAACTATTGGATGACAAATCTAATCACAAACAAAAAAAATCGCTGTATTAATAATTTTTGGTACGTCGTGAATTTTGAACTTTGATGAAAATTGGTCGGTTGAATCAGTGGTGGAATTCGATGGAAATAGGATTTAGTTTAGGGGGTTAATGATTGCCTACCGCAATCGCGCTAGTTCCACGGTGTGGCTGCCAAAAGGATCCAGTCTTGGAAACGAAATTTTCAGGGTTTCTTTTGTGTGTGTGTGTTTTTGATATTTTATTATCAGATCACTTTAGTGTCTTGATCTCAGAGGCCACGTGGTCAATATCAAGAACCTGATTTTACGATCCATGCAAATCACCAACACTTTGTTTGAATTAGGAACACTTATGGATTAGATAATCCAAAACACTTTAAGAAAACTTTACTGCCACGTTTTTTTTAATCAGTTATTCCTAGTTTTTATAACTCTGTTGCAGAATTATTCACAGAGTGTTTTACAAACTTTTTAGCATGCATTTTTTTTTGTAAAAAGGATTTTCTTTGATGTTTACGTGACGCAATTTTCTTTTTTTTCCTTTGAATCCCGAACAAGGTTTTTTACGAGTTTCACGAAATGTTTGCTAGTGCTAACGGTTATTTATTCGCTCTCGTATATTTTCGTTTCTTTCGACGTTGTGGATGCTATTAGTGGCAGTTTCCCGTGAAATTCACTCATCACATGACTTTTATCCCGCGCGCATATTCACCACGTTAATGGACACGTTATTATCCAGTAAATTAGGATGCACGCGCAAAAATTTTTCATCTCATAATCAGTACTGGGTGGAATCGTGTCCAAGCCGCTAACGACCAAATCCGGCCAATTAAAGTGGTCCCCAACGAACGAGAGCTCGGTCCTCACTGCCTCTGATCCAATTTTGCTTTTTGGCGAGGCTAACACTTTTCTTTGTGTCTAGTAACTGTTACTATAGTATGCACTATATGCGTCAACTGCGGTCACTTCGAGTGATTGGCTAAATTCGTTGGAGATCTATCGAACTACAATTCGACTTAACCGATCGTCACAGGTGTGGGTAGTTTTTTTTTTTTTTTTTTTTTTTTTTTTTTAGTATGTAGATAAGACGGGTGTGTTTATTATTACTCGAGATTGCAAGTCTTATCGACGTGTCATCGTGATCTTCCGACATTATTCGTGGAATAATAAATTAGGCTTTGGGAAATGTAGATTTCTATTTCCAAAAATGACATCATATTTTTATTTAAAAAAAATTAGGAAATGTTCCTATTGCCGAAAACTAGATGAACATTTTTTTATTTTTACTTTCAAACAAATTTTTGTATTTCCGAAAATTAAATAAAATTTGTTATTTAATTTCTTATATCTTTTTTTTTTTTTTTAAAGGTATAATTATTTTATTTAATATGAAAAATTCTCGAGTAGATGTAATAAAAATGTCAACAAGAAAAAGGCTTCGAATTTGCAGCGATAAATAAATGAATACATAAACAAATATCTTTCGTGACAATTTTTTCATTTACATCTTTTTTCTTAAATCTCGTTTTACGTTATTGAAATTAATTGTACTAAAAAATATTTTTTCTTTTGCATTTCGAGTGTCAAGTAATCAGAGACAAATATCACAAAAATATAATGATGATTCAAAGAAAAAAATAATAAACCGAAAAATCATTGTCTTTTTTCCCAAAAGTAAAAAAAAACCGTCACTGTTATTCCGCAGTTTTTCCTTCCGCAATTAGAATGTTATATTTTTGGCGCTACTGATGATGGTGAAGCAAAAATTTCGGCAATCGAGAGAAATTGGGAGCGGGTTGTTACTATTTTTGTAAATATATATAGCGTCTGTCTGTCCGTCTGTCCGCGGAGGCAGTGGCAGGCAGACATTGTGCGATCCAGTTTTGCTTTGACTTGTGTTAGAGAGAGAGAGAGAGAGAAGGGAAGGGAGACAGATAGACAGATTGACCGATAGATCGAGAGATTCTGCGGTATATTTTCACCGCAGGAACTTATGAGGTCTCTGATCGAGTAACCGTAGATCCGTTATGTATATATATATATATATATATACAATCATATCCAGCTGCTATATCTGTCTGTTTCTCTTCTGTGATTGCATAAATGAAAAAATTCTGTATAATTCGAACAATGCTGTCGGGGTATTAAAAACATTTCTTTTTAATTTGATATAAAAAAAGATGATAAAACTTACATTATTGATTTCCTGATTTTTTGGATTTATTTTATTAAAATAAAAAATACATCGTTTTATTTAAATCTGAAGATTCGGAACAGCATTGAAAAGCCATTTTGTTTTTGTATGACGTATATAAATGATTCAAAAATTGAATTTGCAACCATTATTAATAAAATAATAACTGGATTGATATAAATATTGTATTTAAACAAATCAATGTTTATTTAATTGATTAGTTTATTTGTATGATTGAAAAAAAAAATTTAATTATTCAAAACAATCATGGAAATATTTTATGGCGACTATGAAAAAAAAAAATTACTTTAAACAATTAGATATTTCATGATTTTTAGTGATTTTTTGTTTAATTCAGAAGATTTGCTCGACAGCTATCAAACAATAATTGTTATTTTACATTTATTTCAGTTACTTCCTGTAAATAAAATAACACAAATAGAATCATATATCAATCTAGCTTCACCAGCAGAATAATACCCAGTGTTATCTGCAACATTTTCCGGGAAGGCTGGCAAAGCAACTTGAGGTTAAGCATGACAACGTTGCCGAGCGTGAACTGATAAGAATGCGGTGCAGCCAGTATATGGTGGTAGTAAAAATTCAATATAGCACAACTTTGCATATGTACAATATTGTATTTAAGCTCAATGATTTTTTTGCGACAAGTGAAGAAATCAAACATTGACAAGAACGAATTTTTTTGTCTTTATTCTGTTGTTAATTTTTCTTGTTGGCCTGTAATAATTTCATGTCGAATGTGGGTGATTATACGACTCGAAATTTATACGGGGCATTCCATGGCAAATCGACAGGGTCAAGAGCCTCGTTTCAACGTTTTTTTTCCTTCAACAAAGAATATAATATAAAATTAATAAACAAAATTACCGTCGAATTTCGTTGTGAATATTAATGACAAAACATTTTTGGTAATTGCGACGAAATTGATTTTCCGAAAAATCGAAGTTTTTTTTTTTTTTCATTGGCAAAAAGTTCCGACTTTTTTGACAATTTTTCTTATTTTTTTTCGCTGAAAACCTAGTTCAAAATAAGGACCAATGTATTTTTAATGAAATTTCGTGAAAAACATGTTTTTCCCTGACAAACAAAACAATTTTTTAAAACTCCAATAATTACGGGAAACAAAATAAAAATTGAGGAACGCGTACATTTTTTCTGGAATGCCCTATATATAAATACAGCTTAAAAAAAAAAGATACGGCTAAATTTAATGACAAATATTAAAACCTGCTCAACAGTGGTCCAGCTTCACCCTTAAAGCTTATCCTGCTAAAAGTTCGTCTCTGAAAGCTCGTGAGCATTCCAAGCTTTTCCTTTCCATTTTTAATGGCAACGACATTTTCCTCGGCAGCGGCGCCGTCCTCTACGCCACCGTCGTCGCTGCACAGCTTTACAGCGACAGCGGTCGCCGGCACCGCTGAGTTCACAAGCAGCTCGCTCCATTGGGTCGAGGTCGTCGTCGAAACGTCGTCCAGCTGATCCTGATTCGGCTGAATCCTGTTGCTGCTCGACGTCTTCTTTTCCGTCATCAGCATTATCGCATGCAATTCGATTTTTCAAAATCAACGTCACAAAGTCATTTTACACTGAATTCCCCTTAAGACTCATAATAATAATAATAATAATAATAATAATACAAATGTTCATTACAGTCCTAAAGTTTCTCATTTTTTCCACACTTTTGCACTTATCCATTTTTCCTGGCATATCCAATTCAATGAATTTTTTTTTTTTCCTCTTTTTGTTTTTTGTTTCAAATGAAGATTTTTCAGGATTTGTCTGGGTGCAGCTGTGATATGGCCTGGATTATTTGCAGGTCAACGATCCAGCGGTGCAAATTCTTCGAACGTTCTACAATCGTACGCACGAGACGGAGACGATCTCCGCTCGCCACGATTCCCAAATTAGTTTTCTCGTCTTGTTCACCAACGACACTCTAAACTCAACTTTTACGTACAACTTCTACTTTAGGATTTATATCACATTGTTCTTTTTTTAATTCGTGTCACGTGTTTTTTTTTTATTTATTTTTTTAAACTTTTACGAATGATCGTAAATATGCGGGTTGTAATTATTGCGATAATAATCACTTCACTCGTTTAACTGCCGATATTTCAGGGTTATTTGAAACGAAATTATTTAATTCAGCAAACCCGTAGAATGTAAAATTTAACGTCCCGATTATCTGGAGTGAACTAATTAAACGAAAAAATGACACATTTACAAAAACATTTTGCTTTAAATTATAAATGAAACTTACATTTTTCTGGTGTCAACATTTTTAAAGCCAACAATTTTTTTATTTCACTACTATTTTGGCGAATAATAATTTTTGTTCATCTAAGTTTTACTTGAATTAATTAACATAATATTTGTATTACTTTGATTGAAGATTAAATAAAAAGAAAAAAATTGGAGATTGTTGAAATTAATATTAGAACCAAAATTAAGCTTTCTGGATGAACAGGAAGTATTATTTATTTTTTGACAAAAAATACATTATTTTGTAACTGAAATTATTCCGAAAATTATTCCAAATTGATGTAACCACATTAAAAAAAAATATATACTGTAAAAAAAAAAAAAAAAAAATTCCAATAAAAATTAATTTGATTTTTAACGAATTTCCTGACCAAAATGAATGTCGATTGAACAGAAATTAGTATTTATCTTTCGATTGCTTAATATTCAAATGATTCTAACAAAAAATTGAATATACTTTCACAGTCACCAAAAAAGACATCAAGTTAAATAGACTCTGAAATAAAATAACGACAATGAAAAATTTCGCTGTTTTGATAAAAAGTTTGTTGGATAAACAAAGAAACCACTGAACCGAACGTTTAATTACAGCTTAAATATTCACCCACAAGATTGAACGTTTTTTTTTTTCAAACTCATTTTCATGAACGATCAACCGGTCACAATTATTCTTTTCGTTCTCTGCTGCGAGCGAAAGTGCGATTTAAAAAAAATGCTGGTCAACCGGCGCGATTACGAACTTGGGAACGAATGTACAGGAACGTTGGTGCGAAACCTGTCAACCCCGAGAGGAGCCACTTCTCTGAGATTGCGGGACCGGCGGCGCGAGAGAGCTCCGCGAGCGAAAATAATCTTCGTGGCACGTGTAGGGAACAGAAGAGTATAGAGAGAGAGAGAGAGAGAGAGAGACACGGGCTATAAAGTAGTAGTAGAATCCAGTCGTGAGCCGGCCGCTCCGAAGAGGTACACCCACGTGCGCCGTGTATTGCGGATATATTGTCGGTTAGCACGGTGCGAACCACATCTTCGGCTTCTCGTGGCCTTTTCGACCAACAATAGGAACGAGAAAAATGAACAGAGTTAGGTTTGCTTATGCCTAAGCTTTTAGAGAGGACAGCTGTCGTCCGTGGCTCTCGATTATTCCGACTGTACGTACTAAACACGTATGTATACGCACGAAGCGATAAGACGAGCGCGAAAGTTGGGGGGGGGCACTGTCGCGCGAATATCCGAACGGATAGAGCAAGAGGGGCACCAGGCTCGATCAACGCAAATCGACTGATCGAGTCCAATTGAATTACTCTACTTGTGAGCTTTTTCTTTAATTATTTGCGGAACCAAAATTAATTTCAACGGCAATTTTTCATCTGTCTTTCAATTATTTAATATTGAAAAAAATAAGGGAAGAAAGATTTATTTTTTTGGCTTAACGGAAAATATTTTTTAATGAAAATTACTCTGGGATCGAATAAATTGTAGAAGGAAATTGAAGGTTTTTATGATTCATCAGAAACTTTAATTTAACTTAAAGTATTTAATATTCAAATTGACGTAAATAAAAATTGAAAAAAAGTAAATAAATAAAATAAAGGAAATGTTTAACTACTAAATAAAATACAAATTATTTTGTAATGAAAATTAGTCTGAGATGAAATAAATTGTGGAAACAGAATGTAGCTTTCTATGATTCACCAGAAACTTTCATTTAACTTAAAGTATTTAATATTGAAAGTGATGTAACTAAAAATTGAAAAAAAAAAAACACAAAAAACGTTCAAGAACTGAACAAATCACAAATTATTTTCTAATGAAAAATTAGTCTGAGATGAAATAAATTGTAGAATCAAAATGTAGTTTTCTGATTCATCAGAAACTTTGATCTATCTTAAATTATACTTAGTATTCAAATTAATGTAACTAAAATTGAAAATACTTTCACCGTCACCCAAACACTAATTATTTTTAAATGACAGTGGAATAAAATAACCAAAACCAACATTTCTGATCGAATCCAACCCAAGTATCGACACAAATATATTTTCTTTTAAATTTCGTAAAAGACATAAAATAATATAAGGAATTCTTGCAATTTAGGCAGAAAAGTATTTAAATCAATAATGTATCACAATTCTTAAAAATTAGAACAAAGAATTCTCGGTAATTGTTTATATTTTTTATTTAATATTTTACGCAGATTCAAACAATACGCAAATTTTGCAATCGATCCCTGACACGTTCAGAAGAATGGTAGGAACTTTTGTCATTTCTCGAATTTACAAACAAAAAATTGAATAAACATACAATTTTTTGGAATCAACAAAAATTGTTTTGAATTTACCAATAATAATAATAATAATGACATTCCATATGAAAAACATGTGTAATTTAGGTGACATTTTTTTTACTGCACTGTTGGACTTCGAGACATGAAAAAGAAGAAGAACATGAAAAAGTTCGTCATATGATTATTCGATTTACGAAAACACAAGAAAAAATGTAAAGTAATTAGTAGAACTGAGAATTTACAAGTGATTACTGCGTCTTTTGATTTCCATAAAAATTGTATTTAAAGTCGAAAAAAAGAAAAAAAAAATGATCGACAAGGTGACTGGCATTCGTGATCTCATCAACAGCGATCAGTAGAAACGTTAATTTCCAATAATCGAAGGTTACAGACCATGTCAATATACTTGAAGTCCGGAAAAAGTGATCCAGGAGATGTTATCGGTATTTTTCGTGTATGACGCAAGTCGCCGAGGTCAACAAGAGAACCCATGCTCGATCGCACTATGAATTTCACGCGACGGTGATTTATTTGCACGTTTGAATAATTTCAAATTTTCATTCGGTCAAACATCGAGTTATGATGGAATTTCCTTTGCGCAAATAGAGTTTGCCTGTTTTCAGGGTAAACCTAAAGTCTCTAGAGGCGTTAGTTAAAATTTTATATTTGGAAAATCGTGTTTATACAAAATATTATCATTTTCTTGTGATATAAATTTGGATGAATTTAAAAAAAAAAAGAATATTTTAATTTCGTGCAAACATAAAAATAAGATTACTCGTTCAACTGGAATATTTTATCTTGTTTTAATCGCAATTCTCTTGTCGATTTTTGTCTAATTTCCAATTTATTTTTTAAATAAAATTATCATTTATTTATTTGGAGAAAATAAATAAATAATATGAATAAAAAATGAATCTGAACAAATCCATTAAATTGCGTGGATGAAGGTAAATAATTAATTGAAATTCTAATTTAACTTAAAAATATAATAAATTCATTTGGAGCAGACGAATAAATAATAGACGCAGTCATTTTAGCTCGATTCCTGACGTATTTAATTCGACGCGGAATAAATTATTCCAACGAATCGAACGCTTTAATTTTACAATCGGACTGTGAATTCCTGTGACGTAAAAGCGTTGAATTTTGAAATCGCGGAAGCGTGACACTTGTCATTTTCAATGAGCACACTTCGATTGTCCATTAATGCTATACTAATTCGATGCAGTGTATAAATGTTCGCGAAATAAAAAAATTTACATCGATTTTCGAGTCTTCGGAAAGCCAGCAGGAGGATTGTAATCTGATAGCTTATCGTATTATGCGACTTCTTGTGCATCACTATATTGACACGTGGTCGTTGCGCATGCAATCAAAACAATTTTGCATTTGTCGCTTGGAAACGGATAAGACTGATTCATCGGCTAAAAAAAAAATATCGGTAAAACAAGGAAAATATATCGAAACGTATTATCAGCGAGAAAGTTTACACTTTTTACTTTTACACATTTTTGCTTTTATTCCGATTTTTATTTCTCGCAGAATATTTTTTTTTTTTTTGGAGTCGATTAAGGAATCAATATTTTGCTAATCAATAATTCAAGTGATCAATAAATTGTTCATAATAATTTTTTTTTTAATTTTTACACACTTTTTTGCAATTTATCAAATTTCAAATATTTATGTATTTTAATAGTGGTACTTGGATCAACCACTGTAGCAGCAGGTTCCAATCGAAAATATTCAAGTCACTTACAGTCGGTAATACAGAAATTGAACTTATCTGCTTGTGGTAACATTTGAAACACTGTTTTATCCATGGAGTGCTTTACCTTCTGAGATCGGTAATTTATCTGGCGTCGATAAAGCAGGAAACTTGGGATGAAAATAGTTGCTAGTAGAAACGGCTGTGGGTATCAGGCAGCTGTGAATAATAATTTACTACCAGTTGCTGTGATATTTAATTTGAGACCTATATTAGAGTGATAACAAGCTTGAAATTACATGGGAATTGAAAGAATAGTTGCATGTATCAGCCTCTAAATTTGTAATTGAACCTCAGTTGACATTCGCATAAATTGATTATGTATTTCAATACTAATAATTATACAACGAAATTCTTAATTTGAAAATTGATTTAAAAAAATGTAATCTGTATACAAATGCTGTTATAATTATTATTTCGTACCCAATTAAAGTAACAAAATTATATTTTTCAATAACAATATTTATCTAACGAAATTAAAAAAAGGCAAGAATTTAAAAAAAAAAGTTAAACCTAAAGAAAAAAATTCTATTATCATTATTATTAATTAGCTAATAAAATTGAAAAATTTTCTTTTTTCTCTGCTAATAATTAACGAACAAAATGAATAATTAAAAAAAAAAAATTATCATCTCGAATCGAAAATATTGCAGTTATTATGAAGTAGCCAATAAAGCTTTATTATATTCTGTTCCATCATTATACATTTTATTGAGAATACGTTCCGCCGCATCGTCGCACTAAAACTGTGACAACCCAAGCGACGTTTATTGCCATATATATAATTTTACTTAATAGGCAAACTGAATTGCAATTACGACCGTTTCGTATGGCTGCACGTAATCGTTTGACGCTTCGTTATACGCCACTGTGTACATACGCGCAGTTAATATAAATTATGACAACTCCTATATTACTCCAGTGTACCAATATCCAATTTTAGCATATTTACGTATAAACAAAATAAATAAATTTAAAAAAATATGTTTACCTTTGTACGATTCAAAAAGCGACAGGACATTCCACGTGAGAGCATGATGGAAATATAGCTGAACATTAGCAGATCTATCTCTCTCTCTCATGCAGATCGATATAATTACGAATATTGTGAAAATGCAATGACCGCATTCACGTCCGGATCAGTAATTGCAATTCAAGGCCACAATTTTTTTTTTTTTTTCACTACCGATAATTAGCAAGCGATAAAATTAATTAAAAAAATGTTCAACACCAATGAAACTACTTTAATAATAATTATTCAGTAGTCAATAAAACTAAAAGAACCATGTTTTTCAACACGAATAATTGGCAAATGAGAGAGTTAATTAAAAAATGTTAGATCCCAATAAAAATGCTATTATAATAATTATTTAGTAGCCAATAAATCTAAAAAAAAATATATATTTTTCAACACCAACAATTAGAGAACGAAAAAAAAAAAGAAAAAACAAGAATTAAGTTCCAATAAAAATGCTATTACAATTATTATTAACAGGCCAATAAAATTGCCACTTTTTAATACCAATACAACGAAACAATTAATGAAAAAAAATCAATACGAAAATGATGTAGTATCCCGTGAAAAATGTTATTATAATAATTATTATTCAGCAACCAATTATCCTTTACAATACCAATAAATAGCGAACGAAATAAATAATGAAATTGTAACAAAATATCGAATTTCACTATTTTTATGCAAAATAAAAGAAATAGAATATGTTTATGAAAGCATGATCGGAATACGGTGAAAAATTAGTCGGTCCCTCTCTCCCTCACTCTCGCGGTGATGGGTATAAGGAAGGATACATAAAAATACAAATATTGCGAAAATGCAATGGCCGCAGTCACGATCGGATCGGTCTTTGCAGTCGAAGGCTAGACTGATATCCGACGTTATATGACGCGATGGATCCACACAGGACAGTGCTATATATCTCTGGAGAAAAGCCATCTTCGCCTATGTTGCTACGTGTCGCGCATCCTATAAGCAGGAATACGTTATAAATTTACTTGTATGACGATGCTCGATGGTATCGCTAGTTTTTCCTCGCGTATACCAGAACGTCACGACGTCGTCTCGTATGAGATTCCATCGACCGTGCCAGTTTTTTCTGATACACTAAAAGAAAATAAAGAAAAAAAAAAAAGAAAAAAACATGTGTTTGATCAATAATTTAATATTCACTTCAGTTCAAATGTGAGTAATTTATTCTAAGGGAATATCTGTTTTATTTCTCTATTTATTCTATTTTTTTTTGTGTTGAATAAATTACTTCCGATAAGATATTTTTGTATGCATGTTTAAATTGTTAAGACAAAAATGAACTGGAAATAATTACATAACTTGGTCGAAGAGTGTTTTTTAATTCACTTTATTTATTTATTCAGTAAATAATTTGATGTTATATATTTTTTTTTAATATTAATGCAGGAAGGAATTTGTTCATTTGTTGGAAAAAAAAAATTTTGTGTAGGTTAAAATATAACTTGAAATGTAATTTCACAGCGAAAAAGATACAAACATTTTTTGTACGTTTACGAAAATGTATTTGTCGATTAATATCTGTATTATCAGATTTAAAAAAAAATTGAGATTCTAAGTTTTGTTCGAGGAAGTACTAAATTGCCACATTTTTAAATGTATTTTTATTTAATTACATGGAGATTAAAAGTAGACAGATGTGTTATAAATTTTGTAAAATACAAAATTAGGCATGTAAACAAAAATTCATATTTTTAATTACGAAATAATTTTCTGTTTTTTTTTTTTGCCAGAAAATGGTGACTCCAATTTTACAGCAAAAAAAAAAAAGTTTAATGTGTAGCATGTTGTCATCCCTTTACCTGATATCTCACAATTGGTTTTCTATTTCCTGGCGAGTGAGCAGAGTCTCAACGGCACTCAGAAAGATACAAAACTTGTAAAAATTTGCCCTTAACGTGCTCAAGAGTATCGAAGGTACAAATAGTAGACGGAAAGCGTGGAAGAAAATGCTATTTCGTAATTTCGAAAAGGAAGTCTCGAGCCACCGTTGGATGAACCTTCTTGTCAGATTCTTCTTACATTTTCTCCTTTATCACGTATACTAGAAGCGTTCCATTTCACAGGTCGAATTTTTGAAAAATTATTTCTCCAGCTTTAAGACGCAATCACAGAATGTTCATTAGACTTTTTTTTGTCAACCCTTTGTATAATTACGATTATTGCCAACATATCATTCGACGTGATTAAAAAATCTCAAAAATCCTGAGATATCAATATTTTTTGACTTTTTGACTTTTTTTTTTTAAGAAAATTGAAAAAAAATAGATTCGTATGGAATGACAAAAAAAAAAAAAATTGTAAAATAAACTTAAAAAAATGTTAACTTTAAAAAAATGAGTTCCTTTTAGAGTTATGTCAATCATACAAAAAATTGCGGACCCCATCGAAAGGGTCAAGGGTCAGACCCAGGCCAAAACCAGGTGGAATGTCCCATATATATATATGTATATTTATATATCTTGGTACTCTACTCTCTTCTCTTGAAGACAGGACACTGCAGGGATACGAATTTGAGGCTGGTGTTAGAGGGACGAGGCAAAGAATAAGGGAAGGAAGATGAGAGAAAAGGTACGAAGGATATATAGAGAAGCGAGTAGTAGCTGGTCTGGATATCTCACGGATTCAGGTAGTGGGTGCCCGCGGCGTTCAACCAATTAGCTAACTCCCAGGCACTTCGCCTTAGCTGCGCCACGCTCTCTCTCTCTCTCTCTCTCTCTCTCTCTCTCTCTCTCTCTCTCTCTCTCTCTCTCTCTCTCTCTCTCTCTCTCTCTCTCTCTCTCTCTCTCTTTCTTTCTCTTCCTCTCTCCGTTACAGTCGCCCTTCTCGCCACGCCAAAACCGCTAACGAAGAACGGCGGAAGGGGGTCTGGTGTGGTGCGGGTTAACCAAGTGCGGGGGATGCTGGAAAGGGCAGCGAGCCCCGGAGGACGAAGACAAGGATGAAGGACGAAGAATCAGGCAGCTCCTTATGGAAGGAATCTTACAGTAGAAAAGATGCCTCCCGGCTATTTCAACGTTACCGCGAACTTCTTCCCCCCATTCCACGTCACCTTCCTTCTCTCGTAAATCGAACAACTGTGGCAGTGAGTGGGGCAAAACAGAGCAGCTTCTTTTTTATTTTTCCTCGTTGCAAAATTTAAAATTACAACATTGCGAAGCTGTCATTTAAAAATATGATTTTTTTTTCTTTTAGAGAAAATTTGAAAATGATTTTTTTTTTCAATTCCAGGTTTAAAAATATATATATATATTTTGCGAAGCTGTCGTAGAAAAATCTTGCTTTTTTTGTTTTCTTTTTGGAAAACTTGAATAGGAATTTTGGGAAAACCGTAGATTTTAAAATAATAAAATTGTGAAGCAGAAGTAGAAAAATATGATTTTTGAAAAATTCATGTACAAGATTTTCCAAACTTTTGTTTTTTTTTTTTTTAATGCCAGATATTAGACTTATCACTTTATATTTTTAATTTATCCGACAAAAAGAAAAATCGACGAAAGAGATATTGTCAACTGATTTAATTGAGATAATGAATTATTGATCAATATTCGATTACTTTGATGGGTTACACATTTTTTATAGGTGCTCATTTTTTTACTCAATTCGTGAAACCCCAGTTCATTTTGCCCCCCATCTTTTTCTAAGATAATATTTTATTGCAGAAAGGCCTGTGTGGTTGTCTGGATGCCCTGTAGAAAAGTCAAAGGGAACCAAGATTTAGCTTCTTGAGGGTGAGGGAGACCAAGGCATTGCGCTCGGAGCACCCCAAGAAGATTTGACATAATTAAGAATATTTCGGTATAACATAAAAGGGAAAGTAGCCCTTGGATGGAGGAGGGGGGGGGGGGGGGGGGGGGGGGTTAAAAGAAACGACGTTAAAACGAATTTTTATCACCGCATAACGTTTTTCTCAATGCTACTTGGAACAGCCACAAAGTAAGTTAATTGCTCGACTTTAACGTCGCTGATTTTTTAACAGAGGCTAACATCACAATGAGAAACACATATTTATCAATCAAAACTGGAACGAATAGCAGATGACAAAAGTTGCCAAAATTTTTAGGTAGTCAAAAAAAAAAACAAATGCAAAAGTAGCGAATATTTTATTATAAAAATGAAAAAAATATTCTAAGAAAAAAAAAAATTTTTCTATAAGAATGGAATTATATTAATAATTATTATTACAATACAATTATTTTCACATGAATAATAAATCTTTTTTCTTTTCACAATATTATTACACATTATTATTTTAATAATATTGACTGTTGAAAAAATAGTTATTACTTTTCTTCATCGAACAGTGATGAAAAAAAAAAAAAAAGAAAAATAATAATAAAAAGTAGTAAGAGGCTGTCTTCATTTTTCAGCATTTTTCAACAAGCTTTTATTCCCCCCCCCCCCCCCCCCCCACCCATTATATTATTTTCTTTTTGTCTCCTGCATCAGCGAACTGAAGCCCCTTTATTTCTGTCGAAGAACAGCGAGGGCATGAAAGGATAGTTATAATATAGTAGGGAGAATTGTGGTCGTCGAAGACACCCGGCCGTTCGGTAGCGCGACTTTGCCCCGGGATCGCAAAGTTTCACGGTTCGACCGCTATTTAGCGCACCACGAAAATTGCCGCGGGTGATGCTGAAACGGCACAGGAGTCTCTATATCGATGAAGTTGTGGGGCTGTGCGACACTAGCGAGTCGTGAGATATACACCCGGAGTTGTATATATATCTATATATATATGGGGCATTTCAAGTCAACTCACTTCGTCGTAGGCCTGACTCTCAAGGGATCAGTTGACGATTTTTTTTTGGGCATATTTTTGTTGAAAAAAAAAGAGGTTTTTTCCGATTTTTATCATTTTTTTTACCCTACAAGATAATTTTTTTTTTCCATAACTTTTGAGAAAAAAATGAGATTTTAATTTAATTTGAAAAAAAATTTCGAAAAATCCGTTGTTAGGTAATTGAAAAAGAAGCAAAAAACGTCTTATAAAATGTTGTTTTTCAAGCAATATCTAAGATGTAACCGCGTGTCAAAATTGACTCTACTTTTTCGAAGAACAGACTAAAAATTTTTTTGAAAAAATCCGTTGAAAGATAAATGAAAAATAAAAAGAAAAGTCCCCAGACTTTTTTCCTCAAGTTATCAGTTCAGGCGCTACAGCTTGCTAAAGTACATTTTTTGCAGATCCAGAAAATTTCAAAGTCATGAGAAAAAAAATGAATTTCGACCAGGTTTAAAATTCTAAAAAAAAGTCCATAAAATCTAGGGCTGAAAACAAATAATTCCATCATAGTTGAAGCCGAGGCCGAGAATATTTCATAAAAAATTTTTGAAGGTCTTGCTCAAGCTTATGATTAACATTTTAATTTTTTTTTTTTTTTTTCAATATGCAGAGTCCTTAATTGCAATAAAAAAAATGTTAATGAGTATCTGGGGTATACGTGATGTCTGTAATAAAGTTGTTGACAGCACGAAGGGTTATTTCTTCGTGAGTATATAAAATGGTGTGGCAGAAAATTTGCATCCACCCTAGTATATCTCCTTTTGTATGTAGTTCCCGAGTGTTTGCTCGTGTCAGAATGTACGCCCAAGTATATATACACGTGTAAAGTACATTTAAGGGAGAAAGGGGCTAGGCGGACGGACTAATTGCTTTTCGCGGCGACGAGAGAGATATCCTCCTGAAAATAGGACTCTGCTTGGCTAGTGCGATTTCATATGTTAATTGCACCGGTAATTATCTACTCACATTGGGGCAACGAGCGGTTGGCAATGACTGCGTTTTTGCCTTTTTTTTTTTTTTTAATCTTCATCTTATAATTGAAATAGTATGTTGCTACCCTAAACGATATGCAGCACTACCAAATCTGGAAGCAAGATTATTAGTTAATGTAACTGTATAATATATATTAAGTTCAAATGCAGTGATATTTTTTTTCTTAATTTTCCGTAGGGATAATATTTTTTATTTTGTTTTTATCACTTATTCAGTTTAAAAGCAATGTTAAATTAGAAATAACGAAAAGATATTTAAATTCAATTAAAGCAGTTAAATTAAATTAAAGTTTTAGTTTTTAATTTTTTTTTCGTGTCAGAATAATTTTTTTTTGCTGGTTGAAGTTTTTCCAAAATTGCATCAGCGAAAAATAAATCATTAAAATGAATTATAGACATTATAGTTTTTTTTTTTTTCGGAAAATTGTAGGCAACGGAAATAATTTCGTTAAATTTACAAGTTTTTATGTTTCTCTAATTAGAAGTGACAAAGAGAAATGTGTCAAATTTATAAATATTTATTATAAAGTCCAGTTTAAAAGCAGACAAAAACTACTTTGTCGAATGTACAATTTTTTTTTTCGTTTGTTAAATATTAGATTACAATTAAATTTACAAATTACTGTTTGATAAATTAGAATTTACAGAGAAACTTAAAAATATATATTGTCAAAGGAAAAAAAAAAATACTTTTTACATTTTATTGTTGTTATTTAAAATAAGAAAAAATATTTCACTAAATGAAAATAAAAAATTAAACAGGTTTGGAAAAAAAAATGTCTCGATGGATTTGGGTCTGATTTTTTTTTTCCCTCCATTTAATTGTTGAAATCATGTTATTCGTTATAAATCACGAAGCTCTTCCGAATCTAAAAGTAAGTTCATTAGCTAATGCAATTATTAAATAAAACCGAATTATTTTTTGTTCACTTTTCATCTCTTGTGCGATAATATTTTAATATTTGTTTTCGTCACTTGTCGAGTTTAAAAGCGACATTCACCAAGGGGGATGCGGATGGCCGCTCTGGTGGTAGTCACCGAGCGGATAAATTCGAATTAGTAAACGCCATTAAAATGAGTTGTTAACTCGCCGGTTGGCGGTCGCGACAATGTGTGCCGCTTGCGAATAAGTATGCGTATACTGGACCCCCGTTCCTCTCTCTCTCTCTCTCTCTCTCGTGTCTCGTATGAAATAAAGGACTCGAGAGTGTATGCGACGAGGATCAACACAACCAAAATCCCCGCCAGCGTGTATATATATCTGTGTGTGAAAACGTGTATACACTGTATAATATTCCGGCTATCCTGGACTACCGAAAATACACCGATCCACGATGAATATTGTATAAAATGTACAAGATCGAGTATAGAGAGAATATTCTCATAGTAGCATTTTGTATATTTATGTTGGATACGTGATAAACAATTCGTTGACCATTCGAATGTGTTTTGCTTCGTCATGGAGGAAGCTTTGTTCTTTTTTCGAGATTTTCATGTCAGGACACTCAGAATTGTCCAAAACGTCGAGAAAAGTGAGTCAGACAAAAATATCTGTACGTGTGTATGTGTTGGAATGAGTTAAAAAAAAA
The DNA here is from genome assembly GCA_964016905.1 of Perithous albicinctus. Taxonomy (NCBI): domain Eukaryota; kingdom Metazoa; phylum Arthropoda; class Insecta; order Hymenoptera; family Ichneumonidae; genus Perithous; species Perithous albicinctus. The sequence continues at coordinate 15,708,265 of OZ024696.1, read as the reverse complement.
AAACTTTTTTTGAATCCGCACTAAAAATCAAAAGTTCATGTTCGACCTCAAAAGATGTAAATTAAAATTTGAGGCTAAAAAAAAAAATGTAAAAGTGCCTGAACCGGCTTTTTTTATTTCCCATTTTAAATACGTGAATGAATGTAAGATTTGAGAAATGGTCGACGGCATTCTTAGGCGTAAAATTAAAAATAATTTGTCGGTGTAATAAAAGAAATTTTTTTTTTTTAAGTTATTGTTGTTAAAATACTATTATTTTCACATTACATTGAATTTTTTTTTTCATCTTAATATACTGTATAAATATTTTATCAATTATTTGATTTTCAATTTTGAAGACTAAAAAAATGTACTTTTTTTGTTGTCACAATTAAAAACTTTTTTTTTTTAATTCGCACCAACAATCAAAAGTTCATGTTCGACCTCAAACGATGTCAATTAAAATTTGAGGCCCAAGAAAAATAATGTAAAAGTGCCTGAACCGGCTTTTTTTATTTCCCATTTTAAATACGTGAATGAATGTAAGATTTGAGAAATGGTCATCGACATTCTTAGGGGTTAAAATTAAAAATAATTTGTCGGTGTAATAAAAGAAATTTTTTTTGTTTAAGTTATTGTTGTTAAAATACTATTATTTTCACATCACATTGAATTTTTTTTTCCAAATTAATATATTCTATAAATATTTTATCAATTATTTCCCGTTCAATTTTGAGGGCTAAAAAAATGTACATTTTTGTTGTTGTCACAATTAAAAACAAACAAAACGTCGATCTTTACGTGTGTCTCGAGATTTTTTTTTCTTTTTCAAGACTTTTAAGGCTTTGAATTAAACAGAGTACAGAGTGATTAGAGGATGATTAAAAAAGAATTGTAAGGGACACTCGAGAGGAGCATCTTTTGGTTTTTCCTCTTTTTTCTTTTCAAAGCAAAATCACCAGGCAGAGTGTATTATGCCTTTGATATGCTCGAGAGAACTGAAAAGTCTGGATTCGGTGAGAATAAAATAGTACAAAGACAAAGAATTCGTCGTCTGAAGACGACATCATGAAAAACCAAGCGTGTCAAGAAGAGATTGCACCTGACGTAATGGTGTTGCACACGCCGAGAGAGCACGACGATGCAGTTTCACGCGTATACTCTCAAGTACCCGAGGTTCGTCCTCACCGACTCGCCGTACTGTGATTGATAATGATGCAACGGAGAGACGACGTGAGAGCTCTCTTCAGCCTAGATAATGATTCAGACCACTTCTGAAATTTTTGAATCTTCAGAAATTCACCGATAGCTCTCGGTAGAAAAAAAAAAAAAGAAAAAAAAAAAACTTGTGCAGTGAATCCAAACCGAATTGGTGAGTAGTTAAGATCAGACGAGATGTGATTTAAAGAAAAATAAATAAATCGACGTCTCGGTGTACTCGAGAAAAATATTAAATTAATCTATTACATTGCAATTATGGCAGAAAAAAATTATAGCCATTTTAATAAGTTATAATCATTAAATAAAAATACTATTGGCAAAATATAATTCATCCGAAATTGCATTGAAACATGGTTTTTTTTTTAAATTGAATTTGAAAAATTTAATTATTAAAATTGGTACTAGTATTATTTTTTTTTTTAAATACGAAACTTTTAGGATTCCATTACATTTTTTCCGGATTTCCAAAATATAATTTTTTTGGCAAAAATTTTTAAAATTATGTATTTTTAAAAATTAAAAAAGAAAGTAAAAAATTGTATTGCCGAAATAATTTGTTTCCAACATTTTGTCAGCAAAATGTAATTCTTCGAATATTGCATTAGCAAAATTAAGATATCGTTTTTATTTTTAATGAAAGAATTGAGAGAATTGGTTAGGTCGCCAGACCAATTCGAGCGTAGTTAATTAAATCGAGTTTTCTACACATTGGCAGATAAAAGCATTTCCTCATTTGAGATATTGCTGAGAGTCTCATGAATGTGGGAGGCTCCTTGCACACACTCTCTCCACTCCTTTCCTTCTTCTTCCCTCACTCATCAGCTGACGAGTTGAATCCACTCGTTCACGATTCGCGAGCATTCTAGACGATGCACACGACCATCGTCATTATAAGGGAAAAGAGTAACGAGGAGACACAGAAAGCAAACAAGTGGATCGTAGTACGCGCAATAATTATACATATATATATATATATATATTTATAAATGTATATGTATATATATTTCAAGTACCACCGGTGACGTACACTCGACGTCTCGTGATTGAGGACCCGAGTTGAAAATTTATTGGACTCTTACTGAGTTTTATATTATAATTAACGACTCTCGAGAGTGAAATTCCAAGCATGCATTATATTCCTTCATATTTTGCTAATTAATGAACACTAATTTGCGCGTTTCAATAAATTCCAATAAATTTGATAAAAATTAAATAAAAGAAAATCCCTTTGACAGGAGAACGTTCAAAAATAAATATCGATATCGTTTAAATAAATTTCTACGTCAGACAAAATGTTTACGCCAGTTTGATAATTCTCACTTTTCACGTTAGGAATTTTTATTTATTTTTTTAACACCTACAATTTTTTGCATTTGTTCATGGTAATTTTTTTTGTACACGATCTGAACACGAAAAATAACGTAGATGGTTTTTTTTATGCAATTTTTTTTTAGCTGACGAAATTAAATAAAACATGTTATTTTTTTTAAATATTGAATTCGTCGCAGCCCACGTTATGCTCTGAAAAATCTATGCCATGTAAAATGAGGTCTCTATGAAAATTATTTATGTATTAAATTTAAATTACATGAATATACTTCAATTGTGGTTAAATAATTCTTTTGGGTCAATTACACTGAGCGATATCCTCGGTTCAATATCGAGAATCTGGGTCAGAGTGTCCTATTTCAGGCGAAACGGTTAATCAGGATTTCTAACACGAGCAGCATCCCTTCTGTGTACCTAACAGTTGCGTATGTGTTGGAGAGCATTCACGAGCGTAGAATTACATTCTTATGCCCGGTTTTGCCGAAAGGCACACGTGATCCCAGAATTCTGAATTCGCGAGTAACATATACAGCCAATAGTTACGCATGGTATCCACGGCAAATATAATTGGGTGAACACACCACTGTACGGGGAATTCTATGTCAAGTCGGCAGCGACTTTAACGGGTGTCTAAATTAAATGCACCACATAATATTGGTCGCCATTCGCAGGAAATTAAGGTTAATTATATGTAACATGTATGGGGCATTCCATCTGGTTTCGACCTGGCTCTGTCCCTTGACCCTTCCGATTTCGTCCGCAAAGTTTCATATGATTGACATACCTCTAAAAAGCACCAATTAAAAAAAAATAAACATTTTCGGTATTTTTTTTTGTGTTCGGCCTTAAAAAAAAAAAAATGGTAAAATTCGAAAAAAATAGTAACTTTACGATGGGCAGCAGATGGAAAATTCTTTCTTCTTTTTGTTCGTCTTAAGACATCATTTCATAATAATAAAATGAAATGAAAAAATACGAGAATTTTTATTTAAAAAAAAATATCTACCCCGTCAATTCGGCGTGAAATGTCCTATATACATAGAAAACATGGTCGAGCGAGAGCAAGTTTGAAGGGATGAATGTATGTACACCTAGGGCATATCGTACATGTATGAATACCGCCAGCAGCTTCGTTCTGGGAATGACAGGCTGCCGTGTCTCTCGGTTGCATCCTCTTTGGGCCTTTATGCCTGGTGAGAGGGGAGTCCGCGAGCTAGCGGCCACCAAGCGGCCTGTTATCACAAGGCGAATGACCTGCGCTGGGCAACTTGCATAGCTTCTGTACTGTGACGCATATACCATGCAAATATGTAACGCTGGAAACAGGTACTCTATTGGATAGTCGACTATATGTATTTATATATGTATCGGGCATTCCATACCGATTCGACTTGGGTCAGACCCTCAACCTCTCAGATTTCATCGACATTTTTTTATGTTGCTGCTCCAGCTCCAAAAGGCATCCAGAATTTTTATCAGATTTTTTTTGTTTAAACATTTAATATAATTATGATTATTCACAACCAGCATAATCTTGTTAGTCCGAATTTAAAAATCTGAAAAAATGCTCAAAAGTATCTCGTATCAATAAAGTTGGCCGGATATCACTTTTAAAAAAAAAAAAAAAGATTAAAAAAATGTATATGCGTAAAAATAATTTCTATGTATGTTAGAATTTTGGTGATTTTTTCCCGTTTTTTTCAAAGCGATTTTTTTTTTCAAATTTCAAATGTTTAAAAAATAATATAATGAAAATTCTGGTTGCCTCTCAGAGTTGGAAAAGCAACGTAAAAAAATGTGAATCTAATCCGACAGTTTGAGGGTCGGAGACAGGTCGAATGGAATTCCCCATATATGTATTCAATATGGGGCTGACGAATTTATCTTTGAACCGAAATCGTGACGCGCTCCGTTCTGTATTCTGTAGAAATAAAAACAAGACTCTTCGACTACATTTCGACAAATATTGATTTTGGTCCTTGAAACTTGATGATGCAAATATTTAAAACAAGAATAATATCTGAAGCTTTACCTTCTCGACTGGTTGATTGGAGATGTCACATCTTCTTTTTTTTTTTTTCTTTTTTATATGTTCCAGGTTGGTAACGTTGAAATACTGTTATCAAAAACGTGTCGATAGATTTTGTCTTTTTTTTTTTTTGTTAATTGATTTCAACACTGTAGTAGAAATATTTTTTTTTGTAAAAATGGAATTCTACGCTGTGTTAAAATAATTGTGTTAAGTAACAAATTTGTTTCTAATTTTGATAAGTCGTCATTTTGTCATTCACAACTTTTATTTTTGTCATAATAGTGAAGTTATATTTTCTTTTCTAAGTTTGTTATATTTGATTTCGAGTTTAAAAAAAAGAATTAAAAAATTTAAGAAATTATTTTTTTTTTTAGTATTTTTAGTTTTAATATCAGTGTAATAAATAAAAATACAAGAAAATACTAATTTTTTAAATATTACAATATTACAAAATTGTAAAAAATTATTATTTTTTTTAACTAAACGTTTTTTTGATACATCACATTTTTTACTATGTGATCATAATTTATAAAAAAGTTCACCTGTAAATTTTGTATTTTTTTTTTCAATCTAGAAGCATTGAAGGTTTTAAACATAGTTTAAGAAAATATTTTCTTTAAAAAATTCTCATATATTCGTGAGTTTTAAAAAAGTGAAAAAAAAAAAAAAGAAACACCAGACTGTTCGATTTAATTGACAATGCGAGTTCTCTCAAACGATGCGTATATAAAATGATATAACAACCGGCAGACGATTCACGTTTCGAGCGATTTTCATTTAATTATCAATACCCGAAAGTTAAATAGCAATATTCATGATGCCTAATATTAAAACCCCCAAGCTCTAGGTGTTTAAATTGAATATCCAAACTTGATAATTGACAGAATATCAATTGAAGTTTAATTTCCCTCAAAATATATGAAACCATATCTATTTGATTCGACAGCATAAATAAATATATGTGGAGGTTAGCGGGGCTAGTTGAAACGCGGGTCAAGACGAAACGCACGCTGTTCAAAATCGACGTTTCGATACGAATTTTTCTTTTAAGAAATTTTTTTTTTCCACTCCAAGGCATTTAGTCGTTATTCGAAAATACATCTTACAGCGAACTTATCAGATGAATTCGATGAAATTTCGCAAAGCTACATGGAAAAAAAAGCAATCGAGTGTTGAAAAAGAAAACTTTTGTCAATGTAGTTCAAAAAGTTTTTCGCAGCGACCATTGAAAAGAGCTTCTTAAAATCTTTTCGACTTCAAAGCTTAGTATATCAGAGGTCAGATGTAAAATGTATAAAGGTTCAAATTTAAACGGAAATCTTGATCATCCACAATTAAAGATTAACAAGAAAGGTCATTTTAGTGTCCCTCTTGTGTCTGATTTTCTCCGATTTTAATAAAACTCAACTATCTTGTAGATCTCGAAAAACTAAACGACACGAATTTTTTTTTTATCGGCAGAAAACACTTTCAGATGCTGAAACGAGAATCTTCAAAGTCGGACATGTCAAGGGGTGATAAATGCAGTTTTACTCAGAAGGATTCGACCGATTTTGATGAAACCAAAACTAAATTATTTCTCATGAGAAACAACGAAAAGACCGTATTGAGTTTTAGAAAAAAAAGATCTTTTGTGGGGGTGAGGCAGCCCTCGATTTTTCGTTTTTTCACCCTAGATACATTTTTTTTTTTAATTTATTTGAACGAAACCATTAATATTTAAAAAAGCATGTCAAACACACAGTTTATGTGTTTTTGTAAATAAAAAAAAATGTTTATCTAGGTTTCGATATTATTATTCGATTCCACTAATATAATAGTCGGAGTCATAGAGAATGCACAGAATATAATCAATCAACCATCGAACACAATCTCCGTAACTTAATTGCAAATAATTAACGTAAAAAATAAAAAAGAAAGGCAAATAAAAATCGATCCAATTAGCCCCGGTATCCTCTATACAAAAATAATCGAATTAGCACCATGTGTGCCTTCCATATATATATACATATAGTCGCGTTAGAACGAGTCGATTGTTCCTTCCATTTTCACATTCGCAAAGAAAAAACCTGGCTGCTGTAGCCACCAATCTGGAATACAGCAAAGCCAGCAGAGTTGCGCAGGGCTGCGTAACCGAGATGGAAATTATAGTATGAGAAAGTGTGGGTTGCGGTATAGACGTGTGTCAGCCGATCCAGCAGGCCGTTTTTTCCGATGCTAATTCCAGGTGTACAAAGAAATTTGAATATTTTTATAGCGGGTCGTAGAGAGAGAGCAGAGAGAGAGAAAGAGAGACGGAGAGGGTTTTGATTCGCGTGGGTATGCAAATGAACGCAATGGATCGAACGCTCGCTCGCGACCAGAGCCGGAATGCCCGATACCGACGAGTCTCCCCTCGTCGGGGCTTTCGAACTCGATCGTCGCGATTCTGATGCCACCGACTCGACGAGACTGACGTGTGGGTGGTAGCTGGAAAACGCAACACCCACTATATGCTCAAACCGGGGTCAGTTGTATCACTCTTTTTTTTTTTTCTAATTTATCTTTTTAACAAAATCTGATTTGCGTTGGTTTGAAAAAACAACGCCACTATTTTTGGTCTATCCTCAAGTTACGTAAACAGTAAAAAGTAAATTGAAAATTGTGTAGTTTTAACAGAAAAATTAGACATCATACTTTTCCGTTTTTTTTCTAGTTTTACAAAAAGAGCACCTAAATAATGTGTTAAAAAAAAATTCCTTTTTCTTTTACACGGATTTCGTGAAATTTTAACACGCAATTTTTTTCACTGTCTAATCTACTAATTTTTATTTATCTATTTTCTTTTTATAGTTGATAGAATCTTGAAAAAAAAATTTTATTAAGATTAGAGTTTTTTTTTTACTCCGGGAGTCGGTTCTTCTTATAATTATAATTTCTTTTAATCTCATTAATGATTGGAAAAATAAATATGTAAAACGCAAAAAAAAAATTAATTCACTAGCTAACTCAGGTCCCTCGAGATCCCGTGTTTTATTTTGAATAGAATATTTCTCTGTGCCATTTCACCCCGGTCTCTCATATATCTTTCTCTCGGAAAACCATCCCCGCGCGTTACTGTACTGCACGTGCGGAGAGTTGCATTGCGGTGGTTGGGATTCGTCTCTGAATCGAGATCCGCTCGCGGGATACATAGCATAACATCGCTATGCCGCGCTCGAATGCGGTCCTCCGGTATTGGTGCAAGCCAAAACTCACTAATTGTTTTTCAATTCGCAACAATCGAAGCCTGCCCCACGGCGTCGCGCACTGGTTTTCGCGTTTTTCTTTTTTTTTCTCAACCTCTGTCCCTTTCTGTCACCGCATCCTGCTGCATGGCGAAACTATATATATACATACATATGGGGCATTCCACTTGGTTTCGATCGGGATTCTGACCCTTGATCCTTCCGATTGGGTCCGTATTTTTTTTATGTGATTAACATAAGTCTAAAAAACACTATTTTTTTTTTACGCATTTTTTATTATCTACGATTTTTTAAGACAAATTATCAAACGACACATTTTTAGAATCTAAAAAAAATCTGAGAAAACTTTTTTTGGAAAATACACATTTTTTAACAAACAAGCCGAAGTGGGTTTTTTTTTTCAGATTAAAAAGGCCTAATATGAGATTATTCAAGAAAAACCTCAACAATTATTTGAATAAAGCCCAAAAAAATTGATGGAATCCCCGGGGCATTTCGGCTGGGTAATCAAAAATGTTCAAGATTCACCAGAAGATTTTCAGAATTTTTACAGATTTTTAAAAAGTGTCGTTCGATAATTTATTCTGAAAAAAATCGTAGATAATTAAAAATGTTTATAATTTTTTATTTTTATTTAAATCAGTGCTTTTTACACTTACGTCAATAATATAAAATAATTACGGACCCAATGGGAAGGGTCAAGGGTCAAACTCAACTCGAAACCAGGTGGAATGCCCCATATATATAACCTCCAACGTTTGGTACGACCAATTTTATTCTCGCCGAACTGCGATGATATAATGGATGTACCTCTCGGTTATCCATCCTGTGATTTTAGCCATTGCTAGACATCCTCACTCTTGATTTTTCCCATGTTTTATTACCATTCTTTTTTTGTCCATACAATGGTCATTGTGTAGGTGTGTGAGCGGGATACGTAATTATACAGTCACTTATCATTTTGCAGATGAGTGAAGCAATCTCGATTTTATTTACAAGCACAGAATACAATTTTTTAAATTATAAACAATGCTTGTTGGAGGCTTTGAGGTTTGAGGCTTTTTGAGGTTTGTGTTCAGTAAAAAAAAAAAGTTGGGCATTACATTTTATTGTGTATTTCCATTGCCTAAAGGGGTGGCCCGTTTGATCGCGTGGATTTTATTGAAGCATTATTATTTTTGGTATTTTAGACAAGAACAAGCGGATACAGAGAGAAGCGACGGATGGGGTCGAGCTATAGCTCAACCCAAAATCTAATGCCGAGTCGAAACTCAACTGGGATTATATTGCAAAGGCTCCGCAAAGGGAGAGTGGGAGAGAGATATGATGAAAGCGCCCGGATATGGGTGGCTAATGCGAATAAATGGCTCGGTAACCGTTCCCGCTAAATTAACCATTGTTGCCCGAGCATATCCGCGGACGTGGCTCCATCCCCACCCATCCCAACTGATGGAGGATAATTTAGTCGACAACGCGAAACCGCTGGACCGAAACTATGCCGCACAACACTGAAACGCGCTTCCAACCCCCCCTCCCCCCTCCCCCCGCCGATCACTGTAACACATACCACGTTCGCTGAAAGTAAGTTTGCGTCTCGTGCGGTCCTTGTCAGCTCTCTCCGGGTTAAACCCCCAAAACATCCCCCAACAATATCAGCAACCTCATCATAAACCACATAAAAGGGGTAGTTTAAATCACTAAGGAAATCAAAGATTTTAGCCATACAAAATGATCGTAAAATTTAATGAGACGAAAAATTGTCGAGGTTTTTCCTCAAATTGCAATTTCAACTATTACTGTAAATTTGTTTGTACAAAGTATGAGATTTTTCATGAAAGTCTTTTCAGTTTTTGGAGTAAACATATTTTTCGTGCATTATGAAAAATGTGAAACAGTTGACAGAATGAAGAAAGAATTATTGTCCACTTAAATAATAATGATTACGTAGATAGTTAATAAAAAATTCGAAGATTAAATTGTGTTTAAGGGATTTTTCATGAGAGCCCTTTAAGTTACGACCTGGATCTGACCCTTGACCCTTCCGATTGGATCCGTAATTTTTTTTTATATGATTGACATAATTCTAAAAAGAAGTAATATTTTTATTCTCTTTTTTTTTTTGCACTTTTTTAATTATCCACGATTGAAAAAAAACTTGAACAAATTCTGAAAAACTTTTTTTAGACAGTAAACATTTTTGGTTAAAATTAAATTGTAATTCGCATAGTTCAAACACTATTTTTTTTAAGTATAAAAATGATCTTTGAATATTTCTTTTTGCAAAGTATGGTTTTTTTTTCTTCTGTTTATACAAAAAGAATTGGTTCCTTCTAAATTAACAAATGTGTATAAATTTGACACATTTTTTGTTATATTACGATTTTGTGTCACAATTACCGTCTTTGGTATTAAATTTAGTGACTGTTACTACAGATTATTAAAATTATTATTCCAATCGATAATTTTTTTGATTTATCGATTTAAAAAAAATACAGTGATTTTGATGCTAAAATAAACCTTTTTTTTTTTTTCTTCTAAATCTTATTTTTTCTCGTATAAAAAATAAAATGTTTCAGTCGATACTGCATTTAATTTTTTTTTTTTATTTTAAATCTGAACTAGGAGGTGAACAGATTGCGATGTATAGATTCTCTTAGCATATTTTAATATCCAACTGATTTAGTTTCAGAACGTGCCGAAGCGTTGCATATAAAAGTGGTTGGTATTATATGGCAGGTTTCAGGCTTGCCTCATCTCTTCTCAATTCCCCGAGGTTCCTATCGACCGACTCGTAATGATGTCTAAGAAAAATGGTGCAGGGATGCGAATTATGACAGAATTTTGTATGAGAAACACATAGAGAAAATTCTCCTCGAGCCATTATCCGATCATTCAAATCTCACTTTACCTTCAATACATTTATAAGCTATGGATATTTCTTTTTATCATTTTTTTTTCCTCTATTGGAAAATCTCTACCAGTAATCCTGATAAATAAATGTCAGCTTCTGTCTGAAGAAATATTTTCTTTTTTTCCATTTCGTTTTTTTTTTTTATTGGCTTTTAACATTTTACTTTGCGAATATTTCAAAAATTCGATTAAAAAAATATATTATAGAATAAAACAGCTTAAAAAAAAAAGGATTCTCGAATATCGATTGTCATGTCCACAACAGAATGAATGTGTGATGCAACATTTGACAATCTACAAATTGTATTATTTCGTCGAGTTTAATTGGGAGTTTTTTCAAATTTGAAATTTATCCTTCGATAAATTAATTCCAACGTAGACATTTTTTCGTTATACAGAATTTTGTTAAAACGCACATTTCTATAATCATTTTGCAAGCATTTGATATTCCCACAGTAAAAGAAAAAAAACCAATTTTTCATTAATATTTTAAAAAATCGCATTATTAGTAATATATTTTGATGTATTTTTTTTTTCTTTCATCCGACATAAAAGAACGTGTCATACATTGTGAGGTGAAAGTTACACGTTCGAGCGTTTCGTATTATTCGATATCCATGTTTGACAATCGAAATTTTATTATTTCACTGTTAAATTGTCAGCTTTCACAGTCGTGCATTTTATTTTTGTGTGTAATTTTCGTGCCCTGGAGTATTTCGTTCATAAAAATTTGCAACCGCACCAAAAGTTCACGTGTACATGTCTGTGTGTGTGTGTGTGTGTCTCTCACTCGTTTTATATATTGCGCATATATATCCATCGACCATGTCGACAAATTCGCGTCTGTCGACCCATAAATCGGGGCTTCAATCAATTTCGATTTTATGTGGGTTTTTGCGCTAAGCTTTCGCACATATAGGATCAGTTTTCCATCGTTTCTATGTAACAGTTCAATATTTTTGTGCATGGCTTGTATAAAAGAAGAGAGAGAGAGAGAGAGAGAGAGAGGAAAAAAAAAGTGAAATAAACGTGAGATATACCTGCGTTGTCAATAACAACATATTTCGACTATAATAATACACGAAATGAAAGTCCAAACCAGGTCTCAGTGGGTATCAGGTAAACCATAATCGATATATGGTCTCGCATGGATAACAGAGAAGAGCCCTTGAGGCCATCAGTGCAATTTAATACTGCTTTTCTCTCTGCTCTTTTAGCCACTCTGTTTGCATGATGGTTGGTATAAAACTGAGCCTTTTGGCTTTTTCCGCGAGCAATCACCGATGTTACATATATACAAATCGTAAACGGCAATTGCTGTTTATTGGCTTTTTTGTGTTAGCGATGTGGCAAACCAAAATATTGACTATGAAAGTGGTCAAGTGAGCTTAAATTTAAAAAAAATGAAATTTTGATCTTCATTCTATATTTTATTTAGCACGTACACTCAGAATTACAGGCTGAAATTCGAAAGATGTAAAAATCTATAAGTTTTTGAATAACATAAGAAAATAATGTTTAAATGACATAAATTAATATAAAAATATTTAAATAACATCAAAAATATTTTCTTATGCATTTTCTTTTTATTGTTAATCCACATTAATGAACTAATACGTCGATAAATAAATGCACCGTGTAAAATATTTTTTTCGGTCAATTTTTTCTTTGCAACTCGTCCTTTACTTCTCATTCGATCAGCATCGGTGTATCTAGCTAATTACTATTATAAATTCTTTTGACAAAGGCACGTAAAATAAACGACGTAAAAGCTGCTACTTTTCAAACCGATATTCGACGAATATTCGTATAATTATACCAGTAGTAATATATTTTTGCATTCGATAATTCCCTTGTAATTTATAAATCCTTTATTCCTCGTTCGAGCACATCGATATAGCTATTTTTTTATTATACATTTTTCTGATAAAAGTACGTCAAATGAAACGAATTAAAAAACCGGCAATGGTGCTCGTTGATATTCGATGAATATTCGTGTCGAGTTATAACGGCAATGTAAAAAAAAAAAAAAAGAAAAAAAAAAAAGAAAAAAAAAACATTCATTGAAATATGAACGTATAGCTGATCGTCATTGCTGATACATGCGTACGTTTAATTTCCTCTCTTCGAAAATCTGCCATTTTCCAACTGGTTAATACAATTATTCTCAATGTATTAAACGCACGAGAGTAATCTACATGAAAGCATTTTAACATATACCTGTATATGCGTTGATTAAAGTTACATATCAAGATTTTGTGTGAAAACACAGCGATTCCATCAATTTAATTCTGTCGGTGAAATAATATATTATTTCACAGAGGCTATTATTTATTAATTAGTTGGGGATACCGGACTTACGCAAAGCATATATGATTGCAATTATTGTGATTTATTGAATTGATTGTAGTGTAAGTTGATTAAATACAAAGTAATATTACTTATTAGTTTATCGTAGGTGGCTTTTCAACTCATTTGTTATTCACCTTTTATGATAGCCAGACTTATACGCGAATTTATAGATTTAATACTTAAAGATTATTGGATATTAGGGGAGTTCTACGTCCCCCTGCTCTCTTCGCACGCCACTATCATTTGTCACGATAATTGCAAATTTTCATTTCGAGGTTTTGTAACTTTTCTAAATTAAATTGTTCCATTCTTGGGAGAGAGGTTCATGGGGGACATCGAAAAATCAGGCCCTCGAATAGGGCCTTATTGGTGACTTAGAAGAATGAGGCATTGGGAAAGAGAGACACAAGTCTCTGTAGCTATTTGAGTGTGAAAATTGATAAGCAAGAATAAAGATAAATGTCTGATGTGGTCAGGATAGCGGAAAGACGAGATATCATTGTGACAATAATTATAAATACATAAAAGGGAAAAATGGCCACAGTACGTAACATACACGTTTTCCAAACTTTTATTTTCCGTTATATGAAGAAAACAAAGGCATTCAGGAAAACATTTGTATGGACGAAAAATTCGAAGAAAAAAAGTATCTTGGTGATATCCAACAGTGCTGTCTCCGTTCCAGCGGAGCAATCTCGTTATCGTATAACGATTGTAGCACTAAGGCACGTCTGTCTCTAGAAAGGCCTTCGTTCAAAGTTCGAGGCCACTCAAAAGCCGAGGCACAAATTGGACCCTGTGCTCGACCGCTCGCTCGTTCACTGTGGTTAAAGTGTAATTGGCATTCGTCTCGGTACTGCGCCAATACAAAACTGGGGATGGTGTAACCGGTGGCAAGCGGTCCTTCTTCGGGCTGTAGTGGTTTCTAGGCCTTAACAGCCATTCCACTCACCGGGTCATCCTTTCTGTCGTTCAATATGCTTATAAAATATTTATTTATTTATTTATTTATTTATTTATTTATTTATTTATTTATTTATTTATTTATTTATTTATTTATTTATTTATTTATTTATTTATTTATTTATTTATTTATTTATTTATTTATTTATTTATTTATTTATTTATTTATTTATTTATTTATTTATTTATTTATTTATTTATTTATTTATTTATTTATTTATTTATTTATTTATTTATTTATTTATTTATTTATTTATTTATTTATTTATTTATTTATTTATTTATTTATTTATTTATTTATTTATTTATTTATTTATTTATTTATTTATTTATTTATTTATTTATTTATTTATTTATTTATTTATTTATTTATTTATTTATTTATTTATTTATTTATTTATTTATTTATTTATTTATTTATTTATTTATTTATTTATTTATTTATTTATTTATTTATTTATTTATTTATTTATTTATTTATTTATTTATTTATTTATTTATTTATTTATTTATTTATTTATTTATTTATTTATTTATTTATTTATTTATTTATTTATTTATTTATTTATTTATTTATTTATTTATTTATTTATTTATTTATTTATTTATTTATTTATTTATTTATTTATTTATTTATTTATTTATTTATTTATTTATTTATTTATTTATTTATTTATTTATTTATTTATTTATTTATTTATTTATTTATTTATTTATTTATTTATTTATTTATTTATTTATTTATTTATTTATTTATTTATTTATTTATTTAATTTTTTTTTACTTTTCTGCTTCTTGAGTCTATCGAATAAATACTTATCGACATAACTCGAAGAAGCTAAAGCATATTCGAAGATACTCGACCAGTAGGTGAATGTCATCAATTTCGTACCTCCTTGGCTCCTATAACGTCGTATCTTCGAAGAAACATCCTGCGTCTGACTGTTTCATATTTAAAGTACATTTCCGTAGGTTCGGCAAGATATCGGCAAGCGAATCCGTGTCGTCATCCAGGACGAATGGGACAATTTCTTTGCCGTCGAAAGAGAGCTTTTCTGGCTTGAGGAGAGAGGGGGGGGGGGGGGGGAGAAGATTCGAGGCTAGGGAGAGGACTGGAAGGTAGAGCGAAGCATCATTTCCGGTGGCTTCCTCGATGAAGAAACCTGCCAGTCAGTAGCAACGCGCTTGTACACCCAACCATCGAGGTCCGCTCGGCTTACTACTTACTTACGGGCTGCCTCATGCCTCGGTACACCTACTGCTTGCTCCCGGACTGGCATGTTCTCTTCTCTATCGTACTTGGTACGCCTACCAGTAGTGGAATACCCCGCTGATGGTGCTTCATAAGCGTCGCTCGCTCGTAGAAAGGCTACACGATGCAGGACTATGCTCCCCTTGGTCTGTTCTGGTTAGGATAACCTCTATAACCCCTTCTTTTTGTTCTGTGTAAAAGTCTCTTCTATATTTTTTCCAGATGTCTGTGTTGCATTGCAAGGATTTATCAATGTTGAAACGTCTTGTTTCAATTGAGATTCGCTAGTTCGAATCTTTGCCAAAAATACTCTCAGCCCTGTCATAAAATCGACAGCAACCGGCGTTGAGATTCGTCGTTTTTTGATTTTCTCAAAGCAGAAAATATTTCCATTGCCATTGAATTTATGGGTCAGGTGAAGATTGTTAGCTTGCAAATTGGTGTTTAGCACAGCGGCATATATTTTTCGAAGTTGTGTACAGAGGTTGGCTTTCCCCCTCTTTCCGAGTGTCTCTTCTCTTTCGTGGACAGTTCAATGTCGCAACGAAGACGCCCGCACAAATATTTTCTTACGGTGCTGCTTTCTTCCCCCGTTCTACGCTTGAACGGTAAATAGATAAATAGCAAAGACAAATACTCTATTTCGCCATCCTCGCCTCTGTCTCCTTTGCTTTTCTACAGGCTTTCTGTGTCTCAGAGCTAAACGCTGACATTAAATTCGACTTGCGACTGATGATATCTCAAATATACATTTTTCAATTTGACGTATTCAAATGTAATTCTTCCAGAAAATGTCATCTTTCGATTTTCATTTCTCTTACAAAATCTCATACATGTGTGTCATTTAATGCGGATTTTCATGAATCCCGTAGTCGCATTGTGTCATTAAGCCTGTCCTAAATTCAGAATACGGCATTTATCAAGAAACCAGATGAAGTACTGCACCCAAAAGTACAGATACCGCGGTAACAGAGTATAGGGCTGTATATACATCTCGTCCGAGAATAGGGCGGTCGCAGTGATTTTGAGCAAACATTTGCGGTCGGGTTGGCGCCCATCGAGGGGGTGGCGAATGCGCTGCTAGGTAGGCTTTCATGCCGTGGTTGGAGAAACGGTATAGTGCGGCCGAGAGGATTGAGTGGGAAGCGAAAAGGGAGGCCGGTTGGTGGCGCATAGAGAAGTTACATAGCTCTTGGCTTTTCTCCTCTCAAGCTACCTTCGTCTCTGTTTCTCAATCTCTCTGTCTTTCTTTCCGGCTGGCCGCGAATTCACGTTCGGAATACCAACTTTCTCTAATACAATCAATTATCTCTCGCCGCTTGAAGATTCTTCATCCTTGCCTTAGTTCTCTTCTCTCAACGCCGCACTTGCGCTCGTATCCATATAGATAAGTAAACCTCTAAGATTCAAGAGCCTGATACATATAACACACACACACATACACAGTACACAGACAATTTTCGAAGAAGGCTTTTTGGTGGTTAGGGAATATGGTTTACGAAAGACGACGAATCACATCTTCCTCGAGAATCTATATTTATCTCCACACGTACCAAGTTTTACCAAAGCCGCCCAACAGATATATAACTATGGTTAGGAAATAGTTACTTCCATCCCTCCCAAAAGTCTCATCCACTTATTCACCTGCCGGGATTCCTGCTAGCTGGCAGGTTTTTACCGTGTCCTGCCTTAGCAAAGACGACGGACTTCCGGCCCGGGGTCGTTCTTTCCTTGTGTGTAACGTGAAAGCCAGGGAACTATCCGGACACACGGCGAAAGATCCACGAACTTCCTGATGACGGGGCAGCATGTAGGGTTTCGTGGAAATTCCGCGAGGCGAACCCATACATTGAAAGAGGGTGGTATACTCGAAGCTGGGCTGGACAACCGCAGAGGGAACCCAGTTAACGTCGTACCTTATCTCTCTTACCCCTCGGTGAGGAGATGTGGTTGGAGGAAACCTACTCTGGAACTGGGTCCAACACACAGTACCCTACCCCTCCTTAACTCCAAACCATTGGTTTCTCTATCTATTCGCGCTTTTCTTTCACCACGAGTTTGATATTAGTTGGAGATTCGCCGCGAGTATCCCGGAGACGAGGATAACGACGAAGACGACGATTCCACAAACTGGGCGGCATCTGCCCAAAGCGAAGTCGCTAGGATCCTTACTTCAGGGTTCCCCTCGTATTCTCTCTCTCTCTTTCTCTATCTCTCTCTCTCTCTGTCCCGCTCTCATTGTTCCAACGTTATTATCGGACAAAAGCAAACTTGTTTCATTGAATGCGAAAGCCGAGATGGTGGCTTTCTAGCGCCTCGTCTCGTTGTACTCCTTTCACCCAAGCCGACCCATCCTTTCTGCCCTCCTACTCCCG
Organism: Perithous albicinctus; assembly: GCA_964016905.1. Taxonomy (NCBI): domain Eukaryota; kingdom Metazoa; phylum Arthropoda; class Insecta; order Hymenoptera; family Ichneumonidae; genus Perithous; species Perithous albicinctus. The sequence continues at coordinate 15,690,625 of OZ024696.1, read as the reverse complement.
TCTTCATTTTGCTATCCCCGTTAACTCGTGTCCCCGTTTTCATTCTCGTTCCGTCTATATGACATATCCCCTGTCTCTCCATGCTGGCCGAACCCTTCCATTTTGCTATTTACACGTTCCAACGTATTTCCAACGCTCCGAGAGATCCAGTTTCTCATGGATTAGGATGGCGCCCCGTGAGGCCGCGGCAACTTTCAGGGATTCGCACGTCGGCCTCTTCGACATCCCGGGAACCCTCGTTATTCCCTGATAACTATATGCAGAAGTGTGTGCAACGAAATGCACGTGAGGGAGAAATATCAGACCGAGAGGAAGAAGCTCAATCTCTCTCTCTCTCTCTCTCTTCTCATCTGTTCGAGTTTCTCTTGTCCGCAATCCCAGTGAGATATTGCACGTGGCTTTCATCCCCTGTCGATTCTATCTCACTACTTTGTACGTACTTCTCTTCTATCTCGAGCAGATATATTTCCTTTTTTTTTTACTTAGAAACACATCGAGTGAGTTCAGCGCTATTAATGTATAAAAGAGGATCTGATTCAGGAGAAATACCATGAAACATGTATTTATAAACATTTATTCGATTCTATTGAAAAATGTGTTCAACGTTAAAAGAAATTGAATCAATGTCCGTTGAAAGCTATTATATAATGTATAAATAAAAAAAAAACAATTGCTGCAGATCTTTGGAGCGCTAAAGTTAGATTTACATTGAAGACTTTTTCCCGTCAGAGACGACCAAGTGTTTCCTTTTGAGACGCTGACAATTGGTATCGCGTTGGAGATTCGGATTACCATTTGGCAGGAAAATTTGAGATTGGAATAAAAGCATCATTTCAAGATGAATCTTAAACGGCTCTCAGCTATACAAACGTCTTGACAAGCAGAGCGCGATCTTGCAGACCTTCCTGTCCTCCTTTTCTTGTTGCAGTCTCTCTCACAGGAGTGCGCACTCGGGTATACCAACCAACACCTTCATGTTTCACATCCCATCGACAATTGTCAGGCACACTAGACTCTCCGGATTTCTCACCGCGTAGTCCCGTGCCTTCGTAATTGAACGAATATCAGGTTATACATTTCTCTTGACTCGAGACGACTCGAGCACTAGGACCATCGGAATTCTCATTCTCTAGTGGTCTTTCGAATTTATCGTTTTTCCTTCATTCCCCACTCGTCGACTATCTAGGTCGAGGATGAAGTGCTTTTCTCTCGTCTCTCCTCTCATCATGAAAATCAAACTGAGAGGATGGTTTTGCACCTCACGTATATCTTCTCTCACTCGTAGATTGATTACTTGTAACTAGCGTTATATGAAAATATGGAATAATCAAGAGTTGTTAAAACAGATTGGGTTTGTTCTTCAGTGGAATGGATTTCATCATATCCTTTATGTGTAACTGCCACTTAAATCGGAATTAACGATATTCACAAGAGGAACTTCGTTACAAGACTATTTGGTCGTAACATCGATTGACATTTTTCACATTCATTTTATTCTCTTGTGATATTATTGCTTGTAATTGCCGTTATGGGCAAAATGTGAAATTTTTCCGATAATGGTTAGAATGAATGCTTTTTCAAGAGAATACTTTCATTGTGTTATGATGATGTATTGGGAAGAAAGTTATTGGTAGGGAACGACGTAACAAGACTTTTTATTTGATTATCATTCGATCGACAGAGTTTCACGTTGTTCCAACATTGTCAACTTGACATTAAACTAATTTGTCGAGTACAATTATCATCGATTTAGAAATGACAGGTTTCCAAGTGCAGATTTTATCACAACACCACAGGACACTGTCTCGTGTCGTCAGAAATACAGCAATCGATTGGCGCGAAAACTCTTTTTTTTTTTTCTTCTTCTTTTTGGGTGGGCTTGAATAGAAGAGGCACTAACCAAGGCACGCGCTCTGGATAAGGAAAGTTAAACGGAGTGATAAAAGTAGTTTTATTCAGCTCGACGAACTATCCTCGTAAAGAATCGGACGGCTATGTGTCCTCTCTTTGGTTCGCCTCTTCTCTGATATCCAAGCGATGGCAATCTTAATTTACCTCTCGCAGTGCTTCTCAATTTTTTTTGCTATTCTTTTTTTTTTCCCCCATTCACCCAAGGAACTTTCGTAGACTGGGACGTTGATTAGTTTCTCGTATTTTTGGCTTTCTGTATTTTTGGAGACTCGAACAGTCAGATTTAGATCAGTGTAATTCATTGAGCAATATTTCACATGTTTTACTGCTGACCTTGGCTTGTTTTTTTGCTTCCTCATAAAGGGAGCTTTGCTTTCGTACATTTTTTTGTTGTTGTTGAGATTTTTATGTCAGGACACTGAGAATGAATTTTTTTTCAGCTCTTCAAGCTTTTTTTTACAAAGCTTCCTCTATGAGGAAGCCAAAATTAATCAACATACTTCTTCATAGCCTTGTAAAAAAAAAGCATGGTGTCCAGTAAATTCGTAACAAGTTCAAGGACACTCCAGAAAATTTTCAGGATTCCTGGTTGTACGTGAAAATAGACAAAAATATGAACAAATACTGTACTTCAGTCTGAGCATCGAATTTTTGTTTTAAATCAAATATAATTTCGTTTCTTTTTCTAATGGAATAAAACATTTCACGTGAATTTGAATCAACAATACAAAGCCCCGTATATTTTTAATTATCTCGAGTATTATTTTTTTTATTTTGTATAAGACACACTATATAGCCTCGAATTTTCTCGCGATATCTGCATTCTAAATTATGTTGTAAAGTATAGAGGGAGGATGTTCCAGCGAGCTGAGAAACGATAAATCGTAAAGTTGGTCTAACGGCATCGAGGAGCAGCAGTTCGTGCTCACGGGGCCGCGCAGCAATGCGGCCAGAAATCTTGGTTTCGTTCTCTTGGAAAAGTTTGATGTATCCACATAATTACGTCTGTGAGCGTGTTCTGGCTGCCTTTCGAGCCATATCAGACGGGATATAAGTACGTTATATTGGTGCTATAACATACATATAAATGTACATATACTATATCGAGGGGTTTGCACAGCGTGATCATTGCAGCTGTTGCCAGTGGCCACGTCGACCACCGGAAGCCATATTAGCATCGACCTCTATATAACTTTTCCGACATTTCGCAGATTCTAAGCTGCCCTGTACAAAAAAAAAAAAAAAAAAAAAAAAGAAGAAAATACATGGCAACCAACACAACCGTACTTTTCGTCTTCTTTAATATCAACCTGAAGTTTTTCATAACTCCAACTTTCAATGCCACAGAGGGCAATGGAGATTCTCAATGAAAAAGCAATCCTTGAAGAAAGAAGACGGTATATGTAGTGGAATATGCTCTGGAAACTCGAGTACCTAATTAACGATAAGAAACACTCATGCAGAAAAATGAATAAACCCAATTCATCCAATCACAATACCACAAAACTTCAGCTTTCGCGTTTATTAACAAAAAATACGAAAACAGAAGACTCGAAGATTATCAACTTAGAAAGTACTACAAAAATGACATTCCAAAGCAACTAAATGTCTTTTTACAAATTTATCATGAAACTGACAAAGCATTTTCAAGTATTTCGATAAAATCGAGCCATCCAATGATTTTCACAACCCGAATGTCTTTCAATTTCGTACAAACGACTGACAATGTTGACGAACAAACGGTCCAACTTTCGATTTAGATGTTTTCATCAAGCGCCATAGGAAGCCGAGGAAAAAGAAGCTAGCTCATGAAGAAGACTATTAGAAAAAAGAAAGGACGACAAAAAAAAAAAAAAAAGGGGGGTGAATGTCTGTGCAGTGGTCGTTCATCGAGTCTCCAGATTGGTCTGGAATCAATTAAGTCAGTGGGCGATTCGTAATCAGTGTATCTGTTGGGTTGCACATCCCAGTCGAGGGTTACCTTCTAGAACTGGGCTATAACGGTGTGGCACACAGGAACGTGGCGCGCACGAGTTGAACAGAGTATAGATGCGGTAACAGCGACGGGAAGGGACCGGGCAACTGGTATCACGCAGAGAGAGAGAGATGTGGAAGATTCACGTCCCAATCAATGGTAGACGTCGAGTATTTACGAGCGGGGCCGAGGCACTTGTCGTATCTCAAGGATTCAGCGCGCCTAGCTTGAGAGTCCTCTTCTGCTTGCACTACCAACATCCAGAAAATCCGAAGTACCACGGAGTTCTTTCATTCTTTCTGTCTGTTTTCCACTAGGAAGTGTCGACTCTTGATCCTCTCCCTTTCTACTTCCTATAGTATGTAGCTTCTTTGCTCTCTATCCTCACGTTTCGAGAGAGGACCGACGATTGTCTGCAGTCGCATGCTATCGCCCCGAAACTATCTTCTGTCTACAGTGTCTCAGCTTTCAAGTGACTTTTACAGGTATTGCGTGTTTCACGATCGACGAACAAGTGGACTCTCGATTGCACCCAAAGAATTCATCAGCAAGAACTCGTCTGCTAAAATTTATCGCTTATTCTTAACCAGTAGAAATATTCTACACTAATTACTTTTACCTTTTTATAGTTGTCACTTATTTTTTTTTTTTTATGAGTTTTTTGTTTTCACTGGGAATTTATTTTTTTTAAAGTTACTCGAGGTTCTGAAATTTTGCGACTAAGTAAGTCAGGACGATTTCCTTGTTTACTGTTATTATTGTAAAAATTTATATGCTGATTTGAATTTTATGGCATTTTGAATTTCGTTGAGATACACATTGATGCAATGAAAAATTAATCATCAAACTTCCTCGTACGGGTGGCTTTGTAAATAAACATTGTTAATAATTAGGATGTCATATAAAAAATGCATAATTGTCTTTTTACATTTTTATTTTATTTTATTTTATATTTTGCTGATAAGATTTCGTGCTGCAACAAAATCCAATATTTTCGCAGCTGAATAAGGTGATTGTTGGATATTGTGAAGAAAAAAAAAAGGGTATAGATAGTCATCAAACGGTAGATAGGTCATAGTAGTGACTCTGGTCAGTGAAGGATCTGAGTGTGTCGAGGCAATGGAATTGGTAAGAGTGGCCGATTCAGCGAAATCCATAAAACGGTAAAAGCCGCGACGTCGAAGGCGTCGATGGCTATCACCGGACCTCGCCAAATTCTATTTACCCCGCAGTGCTGTGCGACGCAAGAATACGAAGAGGACGCAGAGTGAAAGAGAAACGAGTAGAACAGAGAGAGAGAGAGTAAGAGAGAGTTAGAGAAAGCAAGATGAGCGTATATTCGATGTGGCATTCGCTGACTTGCTCGACTCGTTTATCCGTCGACGTACACCACTCCATCTCAATTTTTTTTCTTCTGCATAAAAAAAAAAAGAAAAATCTCCGTAATGTGTCACACAGCGAAGAGAAATATGAGAAAATCATAGTAACAAATCCACAACATCAAAAAGTTCGGCTTAATGTCTTTACTCCGCTTTGGGATGGTGCTTTTACGTGACAAGTTTTAATCTAACCCTGGAATTTAATATATCGGGTAGAGATGACTTAAATTTTTAGTCAAGAAATTATGAAATTCAGAGTATTCTTCTCTTTTACCATATTTAAAAGAAAATTGTAGCCAATAAAGAAATCTTACATTTTGGATGCTTAACACTGCAAGGACACCGACACCGACACTCAGTTCTTTTTTTTCATCAACCACTTTTCAATATTCTCATATGGACGTAAATGAAAAATTCCATGATTTGAAGAAAAATGTATTCTACAGAAAATGTTCTCCACGAGAAACTAAAAAACCTCTCAAAAGTACCACATAAAAAAAGATGCACAAAGAAGAAAAAAATCATAGCAACATATCCACTGAGTTCTCTCTTACTTCCATGGTTGAAAGTCGCGTTTACGTAACAAGATTTAAGCTGAAGACCCTCGGATTTTTATATCTGTTAGAGCGAGTTGCTGACTGGGTTACAAAAGTGGAAGATGTGGACTATACGTAGTTAGGTTTTGCGGGTCAGCTCCAGGTGGTAATATGGTAGCTTGTGGTATATAGTTGATGATGAAGAGGACGAGGTAAATCCAACGGGTGGAACGATCAACTTTAGACGATATAGGTAGCCGAGAGGGGTAACCCAGTAACAGTGGTAAAGTGTACGTTAGGCGTCCTGGAAAGCGACCACGACTATCAGCAACAGTGGTGGTTATAACAGATATAGTGATAGCGGAATGGCAACAAGAGCCCAACGGAAATAGTAGTGGTGGTGTGCAGCAGACGAGCACAACCCTTACCATGACTTTCAGTGTGTATGGTCTCAGGAAGGGGTGGTACGGCTCGCGCGCGTGCTGCTAGTCCAACCGTGGGATGGGTCACAAAGATGGGATGGGCTTGAACGTGATCTTTCATAGCTGCTTGATTGGCCTGGGGTCTTCAGAATGGAAATCTTTTGTCGCTCATATTGCCAGCTGTGTTACGATACAAATGGACAAAATATTTAAAGCTACACGAGACACTGGCTGTTCGGTCTCGCTAAACTGGCAACAATAAAAGGAGACACGTTGATGAAATCAAGATCGTGGAGGAAAGTTTTCGCCCTCGCCTGCGGTACTATAGTTGATGCTGCTGCTGCTGCCGCTGCTGCTGCTTCTGCTGCTTCTGCTTCACCTAGAAGATGTTCTGATGCTGTGCGGCGCTGCTTTTCTCATCTTGGTTTCGAGTAAAGACTACTTGGATCCAGCACGTAGGATCAAAGGAGAGAGATAACGTTGGAGTAGGTTTTGTAGAGAACGAGAGATGGAGATAGAGAGTAGGAAAGTGATGCATGAGGGTGCAAAGTGATGGGGATGAGTAAGGGAAAACATCGCCCAGGTCTTGGAAAGCAAGTAATTTATTCTGTGTCTTCTGTGACACGAGTCCCACCCTGGAAAGTGAAGGCACGCGACGTACAACAGTGTATACAAGTGTTTTCGGGACGACGATGGTAAGACGAAAATACGTAACACTTGAATTACCAGAAGCTGAGCTGTGCACATTCACTTGAGAGCAGTTTTGCCGCTGTTGGGATACCCGAATTTACGTACAACGAATCATTTTGTTTGTCTTCAAATAATACATTTCATCGTTTTGCAGTAATATAGTTTTTTGCGAAATTAGAATTTTGCAAATAATTGGATAAGAGATTCTTGATTTGGAAAAAGAATAAGACAGTTTTAATAGGATTAAGTCTTGACATTTTTTTTTTTACCAGAAATTACAAAAGTGATCGATTTTTTAATATTTTCTTAAATAAATTATAACTTCACCAATTTGAAGAAAAAATAATTATATTTTTTTAATAACTCACTTTCCAGTCGGATATTAAAAACATTGCAAATAAAAACAAACAAACAAAAAAACAAAAAAATTGCATATCTATATTTTATTTATTTAAAAATGATGCTATTTGTCTGTAAATGTAAAACAATTTTCTCGTTATTTTATGCTGTTTTTCTTGTAATATTAATAAATTTTAAATTGCAATATTTTACTTTTTTTTTCGACGAGAAAATAACAAAAGTTGTACATTTTTGTTCGTTGTCATCGCTACTGATAAAAAGTACAACTGCGGGACGATGCCTCAGGCTGTACATGTGACTTAGGACGAACGAATGAAAAAGGGACATAGTCACTGTGACGTCGAGACGAATGCATACATTTTCACGAGTCTGGAATCCACACAGTACAGTTTCTGAAAGGATAGGCGGGGGGGGGGGGGGGGGGGGGTAAGAGGAAAAACATACGAGTACGGAATACGAGAAGACTCACGAAGGAATCGTGACGGGGATGAATGCAAAAAACGTGTGTTATATCCTGACTGCTCGCAGCAATCTGTATATATTTATTCTTGATATCGTAGCTCTTCGGGGTATGAGACAAAAAAAAAATCTAGAAATGGGTTTAGATACTTTTTCTTAATCTTTCTTCTAAATATTATATGCTATAAGCTTAACTGGGAGTTTCCTGAAAGTTGATTGATCTACTACTTTCCTCTCCCGATTTTCTCTCCTCGCAGTGATCAGCAGGATTTGCTCGTTCGTCTCGACGAGTTTTTAAATTGGTATCAGAGTTTGATGGAGTTTTCCATTTGCTGCCGAGATACTTTGTTTTTTTTTTTTTTTTTAATCCGCACTATCCTCCTTGGAATCCACTTCGTTAGTTGTAATTAAAAATTCGTTAAAAGCCTAACTTTTGTAAAATTTACCAATAAATTTCTTTTTTCATGTTGCGGAATATTTTTTGGATCACAGACAGTGTAGAAATGTCAATTTAATCAGTTTTTGGAAAATTCAGAGGCAATTTAATGGAAATGAGTCGTATAAAAAAAAACATTTTTTTTAACAAGACAGTAAACATTTTGTGGATATTTTTTTTTTCGTATTCTACCAATTTTGCTGAATTTGTAAAAGTAACACAATAATTTTGTAAATTTGGCGAAATTACTAATATCTTGTAAAATTGAAAGTGGCAACAAAAAAATTCTCAATTTAAAAAAATGTGTAATATTTAGAAATTGTTATTTGTTTAAATAAAAGTGACAGAAAATGGTTAAACTTAGACATTTTTATTTGCTAAATTAGAAGTGACAAAAAAAAATGGTAAATTTGTAAAAGTGCTCTGAAACAATATGCAATTTCATAGACAAAATTTGTAAAAATGTTAGAAAAAACAGCAGAGCTAGACAGCTAGGGATCTTTTTTTCTATCTTCATTGTGCGCCTTTTTTTCTATTTTCTTCTAACAAGACTTCTGGAAAATAAGTTTTTCAACGAAATCTCCCAATCTCTGCATACGTTTGGTCATAACTTTATGTATGATTTTCCGGCGAGCTGCTCCTTTCTAGTATGTCGCAGGAGAGACGTTGGGAGGTTGCAGTATTTTCATAACGAATGCTTATGTTCGTTCTGGAGGACCTCGAGGCTTATCCACCAGAGTTTTCATCCTCTGCTGAAAAAAAAAAAAAAACTATACCAAACAAATTATTTTGTAAAATCAAAAAGATTTTGGTACTCGCCATTTTTTTTGTTAAACTATAACAATAACAATTTATTTTTGTCAAATTCGACTGTGTTACGTTTTATCAAAATATCTGTGACAAATAATTTTGTTATTTATTAAAAATGTTTGAAAAAATAAGCCGTGAAAAATAAGAATTTAGGAATTTTTTATTTCATCAGTATGGGTATTATTTTATTGTCAGAAACAAGAGAAAATTATTGCAATCTTGCATAATGAATGTTACAAAAAAAAATGTCGTCAGATGACCGTAATTTTACTGTTACTTAACGGTGATTTTAAATGACAGTAATTTTACATCATTAAGTATAGTTAAAAAAAATATAATTAATTGGAGTATTTTTTTAATAATCCCGTGGGAATGGGTGAAAGGGATGGACAGTGCAGAAACTGAGGTGCTACTGTAGGCGTACGTTGGCGTTTAGACAATATTTGGGAGAAGCCAAGCATCCGACGTACACAGAGTTATATACGAGTCCATCTCGGTTTTGGAGCGTAGCTGGAGAAAGGGGCAAAGCGGGAAAGGGTAGAATCATGAGTACCGCTTAAATCTCTTCATCAAGCCAGATCGTCCGCCAAATTGCGGGCGCGTACACTATATACTCGCTTCACACTGGCCGCTGATGGCCAGCCTCAAGCCCCAAATGCTCGACGTTTCGCCCTTTCACTGAATGCCAACCCCTCCAGTGATAGCTCTTTTGATGACGTCCTGCGAGAGTGTGAGAGAGGTTTGAGGAAATTCTATTGCTATCACGAAACCTGCTTTATACTTTTGTATCAATAACCGATCCACGTTTTACCAATGATTTACCAGTTTTCACTTCAACCAGAAATATATATTTTCTATAAAAGCTTCGATGCCAAAGGTTTTCTATAAAAAAAAGCTTACATAATCATTTTTTTTCCCGTAAAATTGACAGTTTTTTTGATTAGTAACATTTTGTCAATCCAGAATGACAATTTTTTTTTGTTCAAAATGTAAGAAACAATATTGTATGAGGAAAGCCTTCGATAATTTTTTTTGTAGCGATTAGAAAATATATTGTAAAAGGAAATTATTTATACTAGAATTTATTTTATATAATTTATTCTGCTATTAATAATACCAAATGTGAAACATAATTTTTTTTATTTTTATTTTTTTTTTACTGAAATCTTAAAAACCAAATCATAGCGCTGCAGTACTTCCAAACGTATACGTGTCAGGCTGGGTAATATTCTTTGATTGCCACAAAATAGAGTCGTCGTCACGCACGTGTCCGGGGTCGTTCGTGCTCGCATGACGGAGTACAAACGCGCAGCAAGCATATACGCTCATTCGCTATTCCATACACTCCGATCTTCGTTTCGCAGTGGGCATATAACTGTACGCACGATATAACACACCGAAAATCGATACGTTATATTTACGTAATTTCCCTTCGTGCGGACGCACGTTCTCGACACGTTTGCAGCAGTGAAACTGAACGGATGCTGCGAACAGGGGAACGAGGGAAAGATAAATCGGGAGATAGAAACGAGCAGGAAGCGGGAGAATTCATTGCAAAGCTTCATGATACTAACGTTATAGACCGTTCAGTGATTACTTAATGCCTCACCTCACCCGACCTCAACTCTGTAGAAATTTAACCAAAAAAACACGTTTTTTTTTTATATCACTTAGCCTCAGACCATTTACAATTATTTGATCATAAAAACATACAAATATTTGTTTATTTCTTGATTTATTTATGACCAACGTAAATATTTTCAATAAATAACTACAGACGCTAAAAAAATATTTTACTTGCTTATAATAATCATGCACAAAACTAAAAAAAAAATTATTTAATTTTAACACCCAAATTTGTGTTTATTTGACACAAATTTAATTTTCTTGTTTGTCACTTTCTAGTTTCACAAAAAAAAAAGTAAAAAAATTGTCAGTTAAAAAAATGGCATTTTCGAAATATCGAAATATCGAAAAATCGAAAAATCAAAGTATCGAAATATTGAAAAATCGAAATATCGAAAAATTGAAATATTGAAAAATCGAAATATCGAAAAATTGAAATATCGAAAAATCAAAGTATCGAAATATCGAAATATCGAAATGTCGAAATATCGAAAAATCGAAAAATCGAAATATTGAAAAATCGAAATATCGAAATATCGAAGTATCGAAAAGTCGAAATATCGAAGTATCGAAGTATCGAAGTATCGAAATATCGAAATATCGAATATCGAAGATTTTCTCCCTTTATTCTCATACTCAGACGCTGCATATCCACTCAATTGCACTTCCCGACTGTATCTCGTTCTACAACTGTTTTGCAATGTCTGGATTCACTTTCTATACATAAGTATAAAAATGAGGACAACAAGAAGAAGAAAAAAAAGCAACGAGTAGATACAGGATGGCACTTAGAGGCTCGTCGTATGACCTGTCTCTGGATCTGAGACGAGCGCCAACAGCAGCGCCTCTCCCCGTCGACGTGTATATATGTCTCAGCTGTCCTGATGTCCAGTGAGCCACGTGACAGCTAATATCCGGCCAGGAAACTAACACCCCGTCACACCATGCCTGGCCTGTTCGTAACCGGTTGCCCACCAACTCACCGGCCAACCTATCGCATCTCCGACGTTGAGTCAGGAAAGTCCATTACTATCTCTATACGTATATACATATATATATATATATGTATATATGTATATACGGTAAACTGCGGTATGAAGCATATCTATGTAGTATGAAGCTATAGGGTATTATATACGTTGCTCGGATAATTTTCTACCGGACGGCGATCAACTCTCGGGTGCGGTGATTCTAGGCCCGGTATCCCGATAATTCGTCACCCTCTCGCCTCTTTTCACGTCACGACGACGGCATCCTCAACGATAACGGACCTTTGCCTCTGGTTCTCATAATGTTCATCGCCGATCGTTATTCAAGTCTAATATGGTTTGAATAACTACGTTATTTTCACCTCACTTAACTTGATGATATATGGAGATAAACTTAGAGTCATAGAAAATCAAGTCAGGAGCAACTTAACTATTTAAGAAATTCTATTAAAATTATATGCTTCAAGCATTGATTCTCGAGATTACAGGTTTAGCTATTTTGTTTCCAAGATAGCTCAATCGTTTTTGGGACTGTAGATTTGGTTTTTAAGTTTCATAAAATTGTCTGTTTGCCAAAAATTTAGGTTTTTGGCAGTTAGGACACGTAACTTCTTTATTTTAGCCTTTGACTGAAGCAAACTATTATTCTATTATTTTTAGAATATGGTGCATCGTTGTTGCAATAGTAACGCTTTTATCTTTTAAAAATTTGAATATTAATTTTCTCAAAAAAAGGAAAAAAGAGGAAATTACTAAAATCCTGCTTTTATATTATTTATGTATTTATTTACCGCGCGTAACTTCTACATTACTTCTTCTGTGTCGATGTAACGAATTCATGGTTCTAGAGTATCAGCCGCAGTTCAGCCTCCGTAAAAGTCAATTTACTCTGTACATTGCCCCAAGTATGCCTTATATTTCTTTTTTGCCAACGATTGACAGCTCTATTCTCGAGAAGAAGATAAAACCAACAGAAAATGTCAGAATCATGTATTTATGTAGACGTATTAGTGCGTTGAGAATTTAAGATGCGAAGCTGTCGTGCATGCAGGGAGGAAAAAGAAACTCTTTGAGAAATGTTGAGAAATGTCCGTTGTCTGCTGCGGACGTGAAGTACGACGTACTTTGTTGTCGTTCTCGTCTTTCTGGCACGAAAGCATTGATGAACGAAGGATTTATCGAAATATCGAAATATCGAGATATCGAAATATCGAAATATCGAAATATCGAAATATCGAAATATCGAAATATCGAAATATCGAAATATCGAAATATCGAAATATCGAAATATCGAAATATCGAAATATCGAAATATCGAAATATCGAAATATCGAAATATCGAAATATCGAAATATCGAAATATCGAAATAGCGAAATATCGAAATATCGAAATATCGAAATATCGAAATATCGAAATATCGAGAAATCGAGATATCGAAATATCGAAATATCGAAATATCGAAATATCGAAATATCGAAATATCGAAATATCGAAATATCGAAATATCGAATGTAATGCGTAGTTATACCTTTTTCGTCGATTGACAGCTCTTTTCGACAAGAATATGGAACGAGCGTAAAAACGTCAGAACCATATATTTATGTAGTTGTATTAGTGTGTAGAAAATTTGAGATGCAAGGCCGTCGAGCATACAAGAACGGAAAAAGGAGCCTCTTTGAGAAATGTCCGTTGTCTGCTGCGGGTGTAACGTACGACATACTTTGTCGTCGTTTCTCGTCGTTCCCAGCACGAAGGTATAGATGGGCAAAGGGCGCGAGAGGGCTTCTTGTAAGGTAAGGGAGAACCACGAGCGCACCTCGAAGACGTGCGCTGCTTTATGCAAGTAGGTAGATACATAGCATATTTCTACAGTAGATATCGCGTGTATGTACACAGACGTGTATATACTGTTATATATATATATATGTGTGTGTGTGCATCGGTGTACTATACTGTATATATGCATGTAGGTATAAAAGAGGGATGGTACGTGGCCGAAAGTCGAGAAAGTAATAACCGAATCCAATATTCGTTCCCGTTCAAACGACGACGAGATCCGTTGACAAAGAATGAAATTCGCCTTCGTTGACTGAACTGTCACTACCAGGCAGAAACTACCCTGGTACACTATGCTCTCCTCTCACCAGTTTTGGATCTCTCGATCTTTCCTTCGTACACCACGCTTTTACTACATGTATGTATATGTGTATGGATAAAGTACTCGACGGCGTATCTGATTCCTACCGACAGGACATCCAACCTCCGTTACCCCACTTCCTGTCTTGAATCCCATCTCTCGTTTTTTGCTTCGAGTGCACCGAGAATATCGCAAAGGTTCGGACATCCGCCACCTTGGATACGTTCTCGTTTCCTGTATAGCTTGTAAGAGACTTCCACGTTCCCGTGCAACATTCTAGGTACGGTGTGAATCTCTGGAAGGTGCTAGCAAAACGGTTCACTGCATCGACGATATACTAAGTTGATTTGATGTGGTGGGCATGGTTTTCTTTTTTTTTTTTTGTTACTTCAATAAATGTGTTATGGTAGGTCTAGTTCGGAGATTTACAAAACGTATCAGTAAACACTTTTTTTTTCGTATATTCGTGTTGTCAGTTATCAGAATTTTCAAAAACTTGGTTCTTTAAAATGTAGCACTCTGATTACAATTTAATAAATCATTTTTTTTTTGCCCAGAAAATTGTCAAACTTTTGCATAGATAAAATAAAGTAAATTGATTCCCCAGTGAAATAATTCATTTTTCGAAAAAGTTTAAAGCCCCTTCAAAATTCTCTGCTTGCAACAAATTATAAAATCGTAAATAACCGCATTGACGAGTCGTTGACATAAACTTCCAAATCTCCCTGGAGACTTCCTCAGCCACAGAATCCCTTCGAATGTAGGAATTATTATCGACGGGACATTTATAGATGTTTGAAATTTTCTCTCTCTCTCTTGAGATTTAACCATTAATCATTCGAAAGACGTGCATGGATATTCAGACATATCGAAAGATTGAAGACAGGTTATCTGTCGAGTGTCCGTGAATAATTTGTTGGAAACGTCGTTTTCTCACGATAATTTTCAAGAACCTTCGTGACAATCAGGCCAAAGAGAATAAAAAATAAAGAAAAGAAGAAAACACACCAAGTTAAATTCACACAATATCCCGAAAGTGTTGTTTATTGAGTAAAGTAGATTTTCTTCGAGACAAAGCCACTAAACTCTGCCCGAAGGATCTCTTGTTAAGAGTATATAAACCAGTTGTAAAATGAAGGATGGAGGGCACAATTGAAGTGAGATCGGCCAGGAGGAAATTACATTCCAATTGTTTCTGTCCCATTCTCGCTCTCGTTGAATAGAGGAATGCCTTTCGTTGCGTCTATTATATTCGCCGGTGTATTGACTTGTTAATTCGCGCTCGTCCCCCGTCTTCCGAGTTTCCGATAGGATTATTGTTTTCCCGGTACACTCGAAGAGCTTTCTCCCGGAGGTTCGTTTGCCAGAAGATTATTGCCTGCCGACTCCGAAAGAGAGACGGAAAGGAGAAATCTAAGCGATAGTAGCTGTTTGCGCGAATGGGTCAGGGAAATTGATTCTCTTCCAATTATATCGAACAATCGATTTGTAATGAATCGAAACGTTATCGGACAGTTGAATAGCTCACTTTAGGATACAGGATAAAGATTTTATAATAAGATCAACGAGGAGTTTTACCCTTTGTCTCGAACAATCGTCTTTAGTCGTCTGGCTTCGACTTTGAATAAAATGAATAAAACAAATAAAATAAATAAAATAAATAAAATAAATTTTTAATGGAACAGGTATTTTGGCAAAGTTTTTTAGAATGCAATATTACGAATTTTGTCATATTCTTTTTTTGAGTGAGTCTGACAAACGGTCTCGAGGAGATTTTTCTTCGATCCCGAAGTCTTGAACGAGAAAAAAAGAACTTTCGAGTCGAGCTTGTCGATAAAAAGAAGCAATCATCTCATACGCAGTATGAAAATGAAAAAACACGAGGATACAGCTGGGTCCCTCTTCAGGCGCGCAAAAACTTTCAGTCTCCAATTGTCACTTCGCTTTTCTTCACAATTCTCCCCCTATCCGGTTCTCTCGAATCGAAAGCACCGAATCCATATGGTATTTCATCGTTAATCTTCACTCTCACGTCTCTCCTCCTATACGAGCTCTTTCTCTTCGTCACTTTGCAATTTTATCACCTGCATGATTTTTTGCAACGTGTCAACAGAGTCGAACAGATCGTACATTAAAATTATAAAATGCGCGGAGAATATTATTTTTAAGAAATATTATAAGGGATTTGAAAATATTGAGAATTTATTTTTCATTACCTGGACAAAATTGGTGTAGAATAATTCCGTACAAATTATAAATTATAAATTATATTCAGTATAAATTTAAAGTATATTAAGACTATAAATCTTCTAGAATATGATAATTTTATAGGGATATAGAAAAAAAAAAATTGTAGAGCCAGTTTTCGAAGTAAGAAATCCCGTTTTTAGTAAAAAGACAAACGTCAATCAAACGAAGAATTTATAAACATTTTTTTTTATTTCATGTGGTACAACAACATTAGTAAATTTGACTATTTTCATTTCTGTACTTCTAGAAAAATTGTAAGTTCGCCGATTTTACAAAATCTTTTTGTAACTTTTGCAATTGAGAAAAAAAAAATTCTACTGATACATCAGATTCTGATTAAACCTTTTTCCAGGGTTAAATCGTTCCTAAATCCAAAAGAAAGTTCTAGATCTTGAAAACTAGAATTTTGACTCGCGAATCTTCGCAGTTGTCAAAATATTGTGATAAACGAGATATGACGCCCTATGATATATATATATGTTGCTTTCCGCCAAATTTCTGTGCATACCAAGTCTAATTGCTCAGCTGGAAAACTCGAACGTACCACAATGTAGATGATAAGCGGATGTCAATCTAGTCAAAGGAGGGAGATAACAGATAAGTTGGAACAGCCAATATTCTCTCGCAGGCGAAAACCGCCACTTCTCTTCTTGACTCCCAAGAAGGGGTGAAGGAGAGAAGTGGAGGTTTCCCTTCTTCATAGTCAGAAGAGAAGGGTTCAAACTGAACCCAATGCTAGAAGCTTCATGGTTTTCACAGTGGAACCTGCAGCCAAGAGTTTCAGCACCACAGAAATGACAGCATTGGGTACAGCAACGGTATAGTTGTGTGGAATATGGCAAAAGTGGTGGGAGGGGGGAGGGAGGGAGGGAGGGAGGAGATCGACAGGCCTGGCGAGCGAGCGCGGAACTAAGCTTGGTTTGCCTTCCTTCCGCTCGAGGGCTTTCGCGGACAAGACCAGACGCGATGCCCGTCAAACCTGGGAAGCTTCAAACTTACATCAGCGAAATGAAAGCTCCCAGTCTCTTCAGCTATGTTTCCATGGTTAGGTAGGAGCAGAAGAAGAGAGGGGTGAGGGGGGGGGGGGGTCTGGAAGGGAAAAGGGGAAGAGGAACTGGAGATCCACAGCTCTTTCGTCCTCACTCCCCCTACCGCATCCTACTCTCTACTCTTTACTCATCCCTTGTCTCAACATGGCAGCTCTTGCGATGCTGCCACGTGAACCTCTTCGAGTTTTGAGTATGTCTATCTTCCGGCGTTGCGAATCAGGAAGCGATTATCCAGTACGAAGTAATCCGAGAATATTGAGACATAGTTAGATGTATCGAGGGAAATGTGAATTGGAAGACATACAAGAAATTTCACTGCAGTCCGCAGTCACATTCAAAAGTTATTGTGCTTTTGGACACAGACAGACAGACAGACAGACAGAAATTGGGGTATTCAAATCTGGCAGTAGAATTTTTTTTCTATTGCAATACTTTCTCTTTTTGCATACTCTGCATGTTATGAGGAAGTAAAAAAAAAATCCCGATGGCGAACGCATCATCAATTAATCGAATAAGGCGACAAACTTCTTTTTTTTTTAATATGAAAGCATCCTAATTGAACCCGGCAAACACGACACATCCTTTCGCAAATTATCATCGCGCCGCAAACGGATTTTGCTCGGCGAAAGCAGAGCATTGAGAATCTCGTAGTACGGGATAGTATCTAGTTTAGCTCGCCTCGACGTTATATCACGCCACTACGAGATTCCAATCTAAATTGAGTTCCTATAGGTAAACAGGGATATTATCCTGTGGCTGCTCGTATCAACTAGTCGTTATACCCGCTATATATACATGCGGTAGAAGCATTTCAACTGAGAACGATCGCAGATAAAAGAAACAACTTTTTGATATAATTTTATCTTATTATGCCACTAGCTCTTCTCTATCTTTTGCAATGAGTATACTGTTACGAATTCTCTATATTAATCCTGTAATATAATCCTGCAAGGTTAGTTCGCCAAATCGACTGAAAATTTTGAATCAGGGACAAAAGCGGTAGCCCAAAGTGATTAAATTTTTTTTTGGCTGTTTGAATAACTAAAGCATAGAATAATGAGAAGGAATAGCAGACACATTGCAATTAATTTATCATTTACAAATTGCGAGCATCGCCAATTAAACATTTTTTTATTTGCAGGCGTTGCTAATTGATAATTTGCAATTTTGCGTCACAAATTTTTAACATAACTTTTTCAACCCAGTTTATCTTGTATTAGAAACTAAAAAAAAAAAGGTGAATTCAAAACGAATCTTGTAATTAGTATGCAATGTACAAATTTGGCTATTCTACTTTCCCGATGAAATTACAGTTTTTTTTTTTTTTTTTTAAAGATATAACCAAAGTTGATAACCCAGTAAAAACTGGGTTAAACGTTAAACTAACTATTCTCATTCGGTTTTTTTTCCTTCTTTCCTTTCTTCCGCTCTCAAATCAAAGAGTTATATTCGAAGGTAGAACGTTCGAGTTTCTACGAAAAAGATTTTCTCTTCTAGGCTGCCAAGAGCCAAGCCGATCACGCTCGACCGGAGCCCGCGAGTCCTCTGAAAGTCAAACAAAGTCGACGGAGGCGTGCTGACCGAGAGCCCCGAAATTAACAGCTCACCCTTCCAGTATATATATATATATATACCTCTACTCCTAATAACACATACCTTACACATTGTACATACATACAGACATACATAAATCGACACTACATAGGGAAGACCGGGGTTAGATGTGCCGCTTTTTGTCTTTGAATATGAAAGGAAAAAAAATGGTGTAAATCAGGTTAAAAACAACGCCATTAAACATCTTAAACCACAACTTGATCAACAACTTAAACTGCGAATTGAGTAACATAACTTGAACCAGAAGTCGAGTATGAAATAAAACCACAACTTAAGTACCAGATTAAATCACAGCTTGAGTAATAACTTAAACCACAACTTAAGTTCCAAGTTACGACTACAAAAGAATGGTGTAAATCAGGTTAATAATACCGCCACTAACGTCTTAAACCACAACTTGATCAACAACTTAAACCGCAAATTGAGTAACATATCTTGAACCAGAAGTCGAGTATGAAATAAAACCACAACTTAAGTACCAGATTAAATCACAGCTTGAGTAATAACTTAAACCACAACTTAAGTTCCAAGTTACGACTACAAAAAATGGTGTAAATCAGGTTAATAACAACGCCATTAACATCTTAAACCACAACTTGATCAACAACTTAAACCGCAAATTGAGTAACATATCTTAAACCAGAAGTCGGGTATGAAATAAAACCACAACTTAAGTACCAGATTAAATCACAGCTTGAGTAATAACTTAAACCACAACTTAAGTTCCAAGTTACGACTATAAAAAAATCGTATAAATCAGGTTAATAACAACGCCACTAACATCTTAAACCACAACTTGATCAACAACTTAAACCTCAAATCGAGTGACATATCTTAAACCAGAAGTCGAGTAACAAATAAAACCACAACTCAAGTACCAGCTTAAATCACAACTTGAGTAATAACTTACACCACAACTTAAGTTCCAAATTACGACTAGAAATTCGACCCTAAGAATGAAACTTGTAACTAGAAATTCAGCCATTAACGTCAAACATATGACAAGAAATTGAGTCCTTAAAATTCGTACTTACGACACAAAATTCAATCCTTAAGGGCCGATTATTATTTCTTACGTTTTCTTACCTTTTCTTTCGTAAGTTCGATCTTAAGACCATTCTAAGCTCAATATTCAAACTCAAGTTCGAAGTTTAATCTCAGTAACTAAAAGGGCTTTATTCACCATTGTACCTGACACAAGTGACCCCGGCTGCCGTTATAACGCAACTAGCACAGAATCTATACGTATAGCCTGAACCAGAGCGCCTTGTCGACGTTCGCCGGTTATCCAACACGTATGTACTGTAACTACCATCTATGTAACTGTATGTACATTGTAGGCGGTGGTCGGCCTCCACATCCCTCTTATACAGGAACCGAGAGAACTCCGCGGCAAAGACGAAGACGAAGACGAAGAAGAAGAAGAAGAAGAAGACGTAGCCCCCAAGGCAAAAGTAGCATAAGACGACGAAGAAAGTCGAAAATCTTAATTCAACGACTCCGCCCCCCCGAAGGCGTACAACGGGGGCGGACACCAACCTGAAGCCGATTGGTCTGCCCTACGAGGGTTGCGTTAACACCGGCGTCATTGGTACACCGTTTCGTGTCGTCGACGCGCAGCTTGGCAATACGAAAAGCCACGTCCGCGCGCCGTTCAACAACGGCGACGTCGACGAGACGCAAGTCGTCGAGTAGTCGACGCCGGGCGTCTCGAGCGAACGGCCACGCGAGTTTACGTATTTATTGCATTAACAACACGCTCACGAAGTCACGCGTGTCTTTCACCTTTCTGTATCCAATCGCGAGTGCGGGACATTTTTTTTTTCCTTTCTATTTACGTGAAATGCCAAAATATTGAAATATCAATTTTAATAATAATAATAATAATAATAATAATTGAAAGAGAGATAAAAAATAAATAATCAATACGTGTAAATGAGGATAAATCATTAAACATGATGTTTCATGTCACGGACATAATATTCTATAAAATAATGATTTAAATAAAAGTAGCTTGAAAATTTGTGAATTATACGAGGATTTTGTACTATTGTAAAAAAATTTAAAAAAAAATATAAATAAATAAATAAAACAAAAAGTTTGGGATTCAATTGTTGAGTGTGGTTCGGGTGGTAAAAGTGGTTAAGATTAGTAAATTAATTTTAAGGAACTGTTTTTGAGATGGAATCTCGTTTAAGGAGATTTGAAGGACCCGGATGGTTGGACGAAGTAGAAACGACGAGGAGAGAGTCACTATGCACGAAAAGCTGTAGTAATGCGTTCGCCAGAGGTACCGGTAGCGGTAATTCGAGAACAGCTTCTGGACGACAGCGAGTGATGTCAATGAGTGAAACTGCGAGAAACTCTGGTGAAGACCACGAGAAAACGTGCGGTTCGTTGGGTTGTCAAAGTTTTCAGTCCATTGGGACGAGTTTCGTGGAGATTTGTGGTTCTTCTACCGCAAATCGAAGAATCCCGCGGAGGCACAATTTACCGATAATGGCTGCAATTGTTTTCCTCTTGTGCTTAACACTTCAGACTACGAGGACAACTTCTGCGGCTTTCACAACTGGTAATTACATTATAAAATTTCTATGTGCCTGTTTGACGATGGAATTTTGCGTGGGCTGAAATATTGCGCGAAAAAGTTTAGTCAAAACTTGAGAATATGAACTATGAAGTTTTTTTTGTATGAAATATTTTTTTATTCCGATATACGCATGAGAAAAAAAAATTGGCCTGATAAACGAGACTTAAGGGTGGGTAAAATAGTTTGAAAAATAATTGCAACTTTTTTTTTTGACAATTTTGACAAATTTGCGAACTGTAGACAGAAATCGAAGACAGGTCATAAAAATGTTCTTGTGAAAAAATTGATAGGTAATTTTACAGATTTTTTCTAATTCTCCAATGTGAGAATAAAATTAAAATTTCCTTTTTCGATTATCAATTATTATTGTTATTATTATTAATAGCGATTCATTGCATTTCATTCATTTTTTTTCTGTCAAAAATTGTTTGTTCTTATTAAATTAAAAAACTAGTTCAAAAATCATTCTCATCGGTAAACCAAATTCTGAGATAACCAACCTTTTGTTTGTTCTAATTTTTGCAAAATCTGTGGTTCATCAGCTGACGCTAATTTAAACCACCCAATTATGTTATTTTTTTTTCATAGTGTGCAAGTATGATTAACAGTGTCATGAAAAATGCAAACTGTTTTATACTGTACATGCAATTATTTTTTCAACTCGCCAAATTCGTTAATTTCGTGCACCCAGATAAATATTTATTTACATCCAAGAAATTTATTAGGGACAAAGACATTTTTTATTCGAGTGAAACGAAAAACGACATTGTCCCTAATAAATTTCTTTCATTCAAATAAATACTTTTTCTGGGTGTGTAAAGTTGTTTGTTCGTAAAAATAAAAAAATCTGGTGAACCAAAATATTTTATACACAAACAACATATTTTTTGTTCCCTAATAACTACGAAATATATTTTTTACTGCGTGAAGAAAAATACTAAAAATCTTACATCGCCTATGCAATTTTCTTTTTAATTCCCTAATATTATTAATTTACATTTATATTATTTACATTTACATAACTTGACCACTTTTTCTGTAACTTGAACCTCAAGTGCAACTAGTACAATTTCCAATATCCTAGAAAAAAAAAAATGCAGCAAAGTGGATGTAAAAAAATTCTTGAATTATTTTTTTGAGTGACTATATAAAATTCTCGAATGAAAAAAAAATTAATAACAACAAGAGTTTTTAGCCAGGTCGAATTGACGTGGAATGGCCCATGTGTATTTAAAAAATCTCCAATGCAATTTTCCTGATTGCAAAGTTGAATAATAGCATGATACATTTTGTCTATTACAATAGTATTATACCTATGTGTATCGAATACACATGTTTCATACATATCGAAGGGATGAAAGGGCGGGGGCGGGGGAGGGCACGGGGGGCGGGGGAGGATTGTGCAATAGGATGTCTATGCTGATATTGACCGTTTGAAATTTTACAGCCAATTTCCGTGCTCGTACCGGTTACATTTAGTGTCGGTCAATCGACATTTACGAATGCGCGTTTCCAAAGTTTATCGCGATCGTCCCCGGCATAAGCCCGAAGGTTCGTTCCAGGGACTACCGTGTGTTTCCCCGTCAATGCTCTTTCTCTCACCACTATATCCCGCGCAGCGCCGCTACTGTTGCACCGAGTATATGCAACGCTCGAGCAGAAATTATATATATATATATAATATATAAATATATATATATATATGTTCATTTTGCCCACTGGATGGCGGTAGAAGCACACCGCTATGCGTTCGCACGACGATTTAACGGCTGCGCTAGCACTCGGATCAGCTGGTAATCTCGGGTTTAATTTCGGTCACATTAAATCAAGAGGGCGTTGGGTGTGTGAAAGAGAGGGAAGGAAAAGCATAGCGTTTGCCACGAGGCGCGCGCGCGCGCGCGCGGGACGCTCTGCATCGGTGAAACCCTCGGGAGCCGGGAGTTCGTTAAAGTCTACGGATTTACATTGGAAACTCCCGGCGATCGCGCCAGCACACGCTTTATATAGATCGTTTACACCAATGTTACTAACGTAGTGCAACTCGTTTGCTATATTATCGGTATCTGATTTAATCGGTGCTTCTTCTTTTTCTTTTTTTTTTTTATTAGTTTTTCAAAGATTCTTTTTTATGGGGGAGGAAAATTGTTTTGTTAATTTAGGAGTATGTTGAGTCTAAATGAGACGGTGAAATAACGGGTCTAAATAACGCGATAAAAAACAATAAAAAATACTTTTTTTTTGTTGTTTAGTGACAAGAATTTTCAATTCGATTTTTTTTTTAATACACCCAAATAAAAATTGTCCTTTGTATTTTATTTTTTAAAAAACTATTCGTCGAAAAGAAATACACAACTTTCGTTAAGTTTTTTTTAAGGCACTCGAACGAGATTTGCATCTATCGCATTTTTTTTATATTGACTTTAGATTTTTCGAGTTTTATTTTTAAAAAATACGAAAAATAGCAGGAAAATGAAAATAATGAAAAACTTAATGAGAAATTATAGTTTCGTTAGGTTATAAAAATATGCGTTGTAAAGTGCAACGAATATTAGAATAATGGAGAAAACAAATGGTTCATTATTTTTGTAGCATTCTGAATCTATTCGGAAAATTTTTTTTTTTTTAATAAAAATACTCACACATTTTCATATCAATAAATTTACGAAATAATTACAAATCGAGTGAATTTGAAAGTAATTTAATTTTTTTTTTAACAATTCTGCAGAAAAAGACAGGAAAACTCGAGAATCCAGCGAAATATATCGAAAGACTAGAATAATGTTTACGAACTAGAGGTTGTTTGTAAATTGTGTAATTGCCCTGAGTATTTATACAGAAGTTGTAATTTCGAAGGGCAACATTTATCTTGAATGTTATATGAGCTCATTAAAAAAAAAAAAATTAGTGAACGTCAAGGCGAAAGAGTCAATTTGCTTCAGAAAAATTCGCGTAGCGTGTACGAATAAATACTGATTGAAAGATTGTTGGTAAACTAATAGCTTTTATAGCTTTTATAATACATATAACGGAATGATATATCGCAGTGAACTTTCAGTATAACTTTTTTTTCTTCTTTTTTTTTTTTTTTTTTTTTTTCTGTAGTCTCGTTTTGCGTGAGATAAGTAAGCGGCGAACATTCGGTGAGGCACTTTGACGTCGTTAAGGTCAGAGGTTATATTTGTAACGACGGAAAGGGCTTTTGCGCGGGTCCCGTCGTTTATGCTAAAATTATGTCTCGTTCTCTATGAAGCGCGGCGCAGCAGCCGCCAGAAACGACCGGAGAGTGAGAGATGAGAAGCAGCTCCTTCAGTCGCGTGCTTATATCATATAATGTATAATAATGTTCATATACCTATATATATTAAAGAGTATACGGGGCATTCCGTACCGATTCGACCTCGGTCTCACCCACGAAATCCTCACGGATTTCGTCCACAATTTTTTGTATTAATTTCCCAACTCTAAAAAGAGTTCGAAAATTTTTTTCAATTTTTTTTTTTTAGATTTGAATGTGTTAGAATTTTTTCAAATTGGAAATATTGTTAGTCCGGATTTAAAAATTTGATATAATTCGCAAAAATTCCGTATCAGATGTCAAAAAAATCGAGCCTACAGGTATTTTCATTTTGAAAAATTGTAACTGATACAGATTTGAATAAGAAGAATTGGAAAAAAATGTCGAGCTCTTTTTAGAGTTGGGACAATAGTACGAAAAATCATGGGCGAAATCCAAGAGGTCGAGGGTGAGACTCAGGTTGAATCGGTATGGAATGCCCCATACGTATATATATATATATATATACATATATACACAAAGGTGAAGTATCTAAGAGTCTTCCCCAGTCGCGCTTTCTCTGTACTCAGAAATTCCAGAATTCCAGACGAGATATAATATTTTACAGACGAAAACGAATCTCCACTAATGACTCAAATTCCTGTAATTTCTATTCTATTTAAAATAGCTCATCAAAAAATGATAAAATAAATATAATGTAAAGCATATGAAAATTATTTTGGACTCTTATACTTGAATAATAAATAAATAAATAAAAGTAGGTGTAAATTAGAATTAATACAAACATCGAAATTTTCTAAAATTCTAAACGAATCATCAGATGAGGTGAAATATTTTACAGACGAAACCGAATCCTTGCCAATTAATCAAATTTATAAAAAAATTTATACTATTTATTAGAAATAAATTGTGTACAGAGATAAAATAAAATTTAAGAAAATTTATTTGAAGGTAAAAAAAATAATTATTATGACGAAAAAAAAAAAAAAGATTTCGATTTTAACCCTCTATTTATAAAATTAGAAGAAGAAAAAAAACACAGGTTAACTCCAAGCTCCACGAAAACCAAGCTTTGCGACGAATCTCGAAGGAGCGATGAAAACTTTTCTCGCACTCACAGCATTAATAAATGACATGAAACTGGCGTGTATTCTCTGAAAAGCTCTTTTTATTAATATCACTCCTGGGTCAAATATCCAACGAATTGCCACTTTTGTATCATCGTTATCCTTGGTTTGAATATTTCACAATGCCTTTCAGGCAACCAAAACATAATTCCCATTTTGCTCCACTTTCCTACCGATATTGTAAAAATGTTCTGATGCGAAGCCACTAAAACTTCCGATGCTGGTTATAAAAAACGTGGATTAGTCATACAGACAGATATATAATCTTCAATCTTGAAATAAGTTTCCATCTTTAGTATCATGTATTTTCATTCCTGCATTGGAGTAATCACGATCATGTACCATTTTTCTTCCTATCAGATATATAATGATAAAAGTCACTGGGGAGCTGTAAAAAAAATTCTGATGTGGAAGATCGAAGTATAGAGAGACAGTAAAAAAAGAAACGAAAGAAACATTTTTACACATTTATAAATACATAAATTCTCGATAAAAAAATTTGGCTTTATCGAATTTTTAGTGCTTTTCAACGAGTTTCGATACATTTCAAATATCAAAAATATTGAGTTTTAATAATAATAATATATTTTTAAATGTCTTATTAAATAAGTAAA
Organism: Perithous albicinctus; assembly: GCA_964016905.1. Taxonomy (NCBI): domain Eukaryota; kingdom Metazoa; phylum Arthropoda; class Insecta; order Hymenoptera; family Ichneumonidae; genus Perithous; species Perithous albicinctus. The sequence continues at coordinate 15,664,355 of OZ024696.1, read as the reverse complement.
AAAAAAAATGATTTGATAAATCCCATAGAAATCCTTTTAAAGTACTCAGATTTTAATCTAATCGAAATTATTTAATTAAAATTCAAACAATGTTTCAGAAGCAATATAATCAATCCTAATTATTTGTGTACGTTATTCACACCAACATTATTCTTGTTATTATAGCAACGTCGGATTTTTTTTTAATGACAAATATATTTGTATTCACGTATTTTTTTATTAATTTATTTTGATTTATAAGTTATTGGTAAAATCTTATATAATATATATTCAACAAAACGTAGAATTTCAATTTTACAATATTATTATTTACTGTTTATATTACCATCAGCTACAAGATTTTCGTTCCTCGAAGCATGCATACTATATCTTATAGTATATAATGTATTTTCCTGTCTTATCATGCATAAACCCACTCCAATATAGTTATATAAAATAAAGCTGGAGTAATCGCGATCATATACCAGTTTTCTTACTATCAGATAATGGCAGGAGTCACGAGGGAGCGGTTAAACCTCTTTTTCAGAGGATATATACGTACCATGAATAAAGAGCACGTCCCTATAGGAAAAGCCATGGGGTTTCAGTTCTGGGGTTAGTCAAACGATTGTTTCTCTTTGCCTACATTGTTCGACTATCGAACTATCTCTTTATCTCTCTCTCTCTCTCGCGGTTTCATTCGCCTAAAGGGATGAAAGAGAGAGGGAGAGAGAGAGAGAGAGAGAGTACGGTGAACCTGTTATCTAATTTTCGATGAATTATTAAAGGAGTTTGATAACACACGAACGGAGGAGAAAGGGGGGGGAGGGAGAGGCAAGTGGGGCGACCAGGGAGTTTACAGGGCCCCGGGGTCGCTTAGCATTAGCGACCCCATCGGCATTCCCAAATTGCAGATATATACACGTACATATAGGACATTCCATGTCAAATCGACTGATTCGAATTTAATTTTTTTCTCTTTCTTTTAGTATATTTTTTATCGTAAATCGATTTCATTAAAATCACGAAAAAAGTGTCAGTCACTAAAAGTACTCCGATTATTTTATATTTTTATATTTAGTCATTTATTTTCTTTTCTTAAGAATAACGTTTTTGAAAAATGAGAATACGAATTAATGAAAACCGGGTATTTTTCAAATTTCGATATAATTTATTAAATAATTTTATTAAATTAAGTATATGGTAAAAAAAAATATGGTTTTTCTTCTTTTTAGAATTTACTTAACCTACCATGGGAAATATATTTTAATGAATAATTAATATTGCCAAAAAGGATGCGAAACTAATGTTGCAGTAAAAAACTAAAAAAAATTGGTTTTCCTAATTTTAAAGTTACGCTATTTTTTTTTTTGCTAAATAAACTCATTATCCAGGTATCAGTAATATTTTTATTTTTATTTATTAAATAATTATTAAATGACTACAATAATAAAAAAAATATATATATATCCAAACAAAAAATCAATGCTTTCTTCGTCTACTTAAAATTTACATTAAAATATATATTTAATTTATCATTTCATCCCGTCGTAATGACAAAACGTAATTATCATTATTTCGACTGACCCTTCTCGTGAAGTTTGGTAATTCGCTTTAATTCCCTGCAAGAATAATCATTACGCTATTTTCGAGTCTACTGTTGGCTAACGAAATAAAAAGTTGGTAGCATTGTGATGGAGGCTTAAGCCTGTTCGATTTGGAGCGAACATGAGAGAGAGGTCCATGGCCTGCGGGGACACGTAGGTATATAGATATTAGATTACAGAGGACTCCCCGGGTTTTATCTCTCTCTCTCTCTCCCTCTCTGCCCTAAGTGGCGTCATTGGTATGTACCTGATTGGGGGGTTCCGCCTGCGAAACAGATGGCAACCCTGAGGCTATGACCGCGCGATAATTCCGTCGCGAAGAGGGAACGACGAACAGAAGGGATGCAATGGGGGGAGAGCTCGCGAATCCAGGCAATCGGGCTGCCGCAGAGGGAAAGAGGGACATTTATATATGGGTCGTACCGTGTCAAATCGACAGAGTCATAACCCTCTTACACAACAAATACGATTTTTTGTCAATTTTCTATAAGAGTCTTCACTGTGTACTCTCTTGAAGCAATAAATAATAATAATTATTAAGTATTATTATAATAGTATTATTTATGTACAGAAAGAAAAAAAAATACAATATATTATTGTATTTTTCTGATATTTAAAAAGTATATATATATATATTTTTATATTTTAATTCTAAAGACTTGTTTGAATTTTCCATTCTTTTTTTTTTTTCTAATCGTCGATGTTCAGAACCTCTGATGAATCGTTCTACCAAGATCCTAGATAAGACTGAGAGGCAATAAATTATTCCATTACAAGAGATTCACCCTCCACCATCCGCTGTATATATACATATATATATATATATCGCGTGGGCTCTCAGCTGTGACAAAACCATCGTAATTTCGCAACTGGCATCAGGTCCTGCGGTTCTTGGTTATTGGCTACGGATGACATTATGATGCGGAAAAACGAGGCGTAACAGGACGGAGAATACGAGAATGGGCGTAGAGTTCCATCTGTCGTGGGTTTCGAACGATCTGTGTTAAAAGCGAGGGTCGCTGAAGCAGAACTAGCAGTGTCTAAGGCTACACGTCTTTAGCCATATGATCCACGTCTATGGCTTTTCTCTCGACACCCCTCACAAGTTGCACCTATTGGCAAATAGTACTGCAGTCGTTGCATGCACAGTAACATTTTTCTTTTTTTCGTATTTTTCTCAAATGTAGAAAATTATTATTATTATTTTTTTTTCACAGAATAAGTAGTAAAGTAAAATATTGCGTTGTACTTAAAAGTTTCTGTTCTTCAATTAGAATTGACAAAAAAAGATTTGCAATGCTGAGAAATTTTTCGCAAATTTTGTCCAATTTTACAAAAATGTTCGAAAATATTGGAAAAATTATTTATTCCATTCTACACGTTAAATCATTTTTTTCTTTTTGCAAGACTGTAGAAGTGAAGCTTGACAATGTGTTAGACTTGAAACTTTTTTTTTTCTTAAATAGATTTAAAAACAAAAGGCTTAATTATATAAAATGGCTTCAAGTCTGCATTGTAGCTGCGTTGGTTGATTATCTTCAACAAAGACAACACTAGAGTCCAATCAATGATCCTTCGTTGTCTGCCCTCTCTTTAGTTCCACTGTGTATTCAAAGGTGCAGCATCAAAGTGTATGCGAGAGGCACGAGGGTGAGCGAGAGAGCCAGAGAGCGTGATGGAAGAAGGGCGTATCTCTGTCTATGTGTATCGAATCTCAATGAATATGCTCGAGGCGAGACCGACTAGCACAGACAACACATATATCCACAGTTAACACACGTTACGTCGTCACGACTAATTTTCACGGATTACGCTACATGTATAGGGGTCGTGAAGTCGAGATGCATTTGCCGGGTGTGTTGCATATATATATATATAGTGTCGAGTTGCATATGCAGCCAAAGTAACACGGAAAGCCCTGTATTGCTGATACACGCTTCAACGCCACGCCATGCAGTCTCGACTGTGTCGCATATTCTGCAGGTTTACGTACTTCGAGCCCACACAATGGTCACGCTTTAATCGCGTTGACCCACCGCCGTTGGCCGACAGTCAACCTGACAAAAACCCACAGCAACGCTGCGCGTAGTTTAGTTGGTGTGTATATATATATATATATATATGCACGTGCACGTGCGCATAAGCATACATTTTCGAACAAGCCCCTCTTTCAGTTTCACGTCGAGTGACAGACGCAGTTCTCTCCGGTGCCCGACTACGAGAATTTATGTCGCGTGCGTTCATACACGTTTACTCACGGAGTTAACGCGAAAATTCGAGAATTAACTTCATTAATAAAATGGAAATAATTTAATTAAAAAAGAAATATCAAAAAATTTGCGATATATTGCTAAATGGTTTAATTTGCTGGGACGTATATTAGGGAATATGTCGTTTTCGCAGAATCCGACTCTACACCACCAACGCCTACACAAGACGACGAGACTCTGCACAAAAGCAACTCTACATATGCCTCAACTGTATAAAACCCCATCTCTACGAGAGCAAAAGTCTCCAAAGCGAAACTCTACGCAGAAAAAATCCCCAAGGCAAAACTCTACACAGGCAACGCTCTGTGTAGAGTTTTCCCTGTGTAGAGCTTTGTCTGTGTATAGTTTTATCTCCAAGGCAAATCTCCGCACAGCAAAAGTCTCGAAAGCAGAACCTACACAGCAAAAGTCTCCGACGCAAAATTCTACACAGGCAACACTCTGTGTAGAGTATTCCCTGTGTAGAGTTTTATCTCCAAGACAGATCTGTACACAGCAAAAGTCTCCGAGGCAAAATTCTACATAGACAACACTCTGTGTAGAGTTTTCCCTGTGTAGAGCATTGCCTGTGTAGAGTTTTATCTCTCAGGCAAATCTCTACACAGCAAAAGTCTCCAAAGCAAAACTCCACGCAGCAAAATTCTCCAAGGCAAAGCTCTACATAGGTAACACTCTGTGTAGAGTTTCCCCTGTGTAGAATCTTCTCTCCAATGCAAAACTCTACACAAACAACACTTTGTGTAGAGTTTCCTTTGTGTAGAGTCATTCTTGCCCTTCTCCTAAATGCTGTAGGCCATAAGGCTGTGAAACTGTATTGAGACATAAAAAAAAAAACTTCATATCATTCACGATTTGTCTCCTAAAATATTCTCCAATAATCTAAAAAGGGTGTAAAAGGTTGCGTCAACAAGATATGTTCGCTAGGGCTCAACATATAGTAGGTGAGGCGCACCCAGGGGAATTGTCGTCTCATGCATTTTATATTTCATCCAACTTTGATTTTCTCTGACTGTGGTATATCGAACCTCAACCTTCAACCTCTTCTCTCCTTGTCTTGCTTCACCCCCTCCCCCCTCCCACCTTCTCCTATGGGAGTAATCCTTAATCTTTGATCGCCGTTTGGTCATTGAACGGTTATAGCAGCCCTTCGATCTTATTCTCCACTTATTTCATTCTTACGTTCTCTTCTACATCTCTGCTTCTCACATTTCTTGTTTTATTTACACTGTATATGTTTCAAGCCATCGAAACTATCTTCGATCCCACGAGAGAGCTCCTCATAATCTTCGTGCGACTGCGATAGACATCAATGATATAGAAAGATAGCAAAAAAATGACATCCGATTTGATTTGATACAAAATTGTTACAAAGACTATCTAATACTATAGACACTTCTGCTTCCTCTTTTATTTTTACTTTTTCCTTCGGTTTCGCCTTGATGTATTATTGTTATTATTATTATTATTATTATTATTATTATTATTATTTTGTGTATCGTATTCTTCCCACGTTTCGCGTCGAATCTTTGCCTTCCCTATTTTTGCCTGGAGGGTATTTTATGTCTCTTTCTCACTTTCACTGTGTGAGATAGAGAGTGGAGAAAAGCTCTAACCAAGTTCACCATTCGATACGCATCCACGTTCTCCCCTTTGATATTCCTTCAGAGACGGGAGAACTCGACGCCGACGCTCTCTCTCTCTCTTTCTCTCTGAGACTACTTCATCACCTGGGAATACTCCTCTGTTGACGACTGTGTACTCTTTGATGTAAATGTAAGCTTGCTTAAGGCCATGGAAAGTGTGTGAGTTCCCTGAAGTTTCATCTTAAGGATTCGTATTGACACGCTGTTTTGTACTCAGTGTCTATGTGAATTATTGAATGCTTGATAAAATAAAATAATGGAAGGAACAAAATTAATTTTATCCGAGCAATGTTTAACCAATTAATTTTGTTTTTTTTCTACAAGAAAATCAAGATCAAGATAAATTCTTGAATCGAATTATAAGACTGATCATAATTTTCGGTAAATAAAACAAAAATTCAGGATTCTCATCTTTGCATGAATGTTGAATTTTTTTTAAAAAGTGTCAGAAGATCTTGACCGAAAGCTAAATGTATTACTTCGGTTTAATACATTTATTAACTAATTAATTAACTGGAGCTTTCGACACTGTCTCGTTTTATTCGTTACAAGCGTTATAATTCGATATACGTAGATATAATCTTTTTTCGGTCGACGTAGCAGACTTCAAAGTAGTCGGCTACTTTTCGCTTCTTTTCTTTATCTTCGTTGAGTATATATAAGGAGAGATCGTGCACGCATTTCAATGTACACAGCGGCGATTCAACAAAGAATAAAGCCGACACGATTTGCAGAAGCTCTCCCCCCCCCTCCCCCTGTCGAATCTCTCTCACTGTGTACTTCTCTCATTCTTCTCTATCATTCCCATTATTCCCCAAGGATTTCACCGACAGTTTGTTCATAGCCAGAAATTCACTTATATATATTTCCTCGTTCGAAGTGAAATGAATAAAATGACTTGGTATCCATCAGCTATTCGTATTACCTGACCACAAACTCTGCAGAATTCACAGGTTCAGAATTTTTTAGAAGCACAACATAAAATTGAAATTCGTGTAATTTTTCTACCAAATTTTTTTTTTAAATCGCCAATTTTTACGGGTAATGTAAAATAATTGTTTTTTTCAAAATGATTTTCATCTTACGAAATATATCTTTCTCATTTCACTTAAAGACGTACGATTTTTTATTCGACAATATATTTTTAGTAATTTTATTTTTGATAACATTTTCATTTTCCTTCAACAATATGATTTTTTTTGTCATTTTTACAAGAAATATATGTTTGTCACTTTTGTTTTAAGAAATAAAAAATTGTTAATCGGGCATAATTGTTTTTCGTAATAGAAAAAGAATTTTGCCCAATTTACAATTTTAATAGATATCAATATCGATTCTAATTAATTCGAATTAATTAATTCGCATTAATTTCGAATTCTAATTAATTCGATATCGATATCGAATTAATTACAAGTAATATTCTAATCAATTCGATAAATAAAAAATATTTAAAATAATAATAATAATAATAATAATAATAATAGTAATAACACCGTTTTGGCTGTAGCAAAAGACTCGACTTTTTGCTTGCCTGTTCAGCCGCACCTGCAACATCCTGTCCTCTCTGATACGAGATAGAGGAGCGTTAGAGCGAATCTTATCTCTAACATCTGAAAAGATCGTCAAGACAGACCAACCAGAAACTTTCGGTGGCTGCACCTTCTCGTATTTCACTTTTTTTTTTTCTCTTAAGACCAGAGCTTATTTTTTTGCTTACCTGTCGTCGGTGTTGCCTTCAACATGGTCGACATAATTCTCTCTCTTTCCCTATGTATTTCGTGTAGAACAGGGCTTATAAGTTTATCCACGATATCTCAAGTTTCAGTGTATCTGAGACTATTTTTTTTTTTTAAGTAATTTTTAGACTGAGGAAAAAATGTATACACACTTAAAATAAAATAGAGATTTAAGTAAATTTAATACAAAATATTGAATTGAACGTTCACAATGAACGCCCTCATACATTTTCTTCTAATTTTACTTTTTTTCTTTCAATTTGTAGCTTCGCAAAAAGAATTACAAAAAAAAAATATGTAAAAAAAAATTGTACTTTCGTTATATAAAATATTTAATTCACAATGATAAAAAAAAATGAATGTAAATTGAAAGTATAGATTCTTTTCATATTTAAGGAATTTATGATTTCTCAATTTTTTATTATCTTCTTAATTTCTATAATACTTAATTCTAGCCTGCCAATAAAATTAGCATATTGCTTCTCCATTTTTTGTTCCATTATTCATAGACCAACCTCAATAAAAAATAAAAAAAATGTGTGAATAATGGGAATGAATACGAAAGCGCTGTGTCCCAATTTTATTAACCAATTTGTCATAAAAGAAATCTTCATTATTCACAGAAATAGAAATCCTATCAGAATATTATTTCCTACTGGTACAAGTTAGGAAGGAAACTATTGGTTCATTCCGAAACTATATATATCCTAATTTATTCGATTAGTTTAATTAAGAATTAGATTAAATATCTCAAGAAGCATATTAAAAACAAAAAAATCCTCTTAGACCATTCAGAAGGCTACGAAACGAGCTTTCAAATGCTATCGTGCAAATTTCGCAGCTCCTAGTAATTTTTATCCTCGACTAAACTTACGATGTTCCAATACAGTCGACTCTCTCATAAATATTCTATTCATACTAAACGTTTATAAATTCAACACCATTATTGACCAAAACTCCAAAATATCCAAACGCCTCAATTTTTTCTAAGATTTGAAGTTGCAATATTTTTTGTAAGGACATTTTTTCTAAACCATTTTTCTCGACGTTTTGAACCATTCTAAGTATGACAAAAATCTCAAATTTTTTTTTTTTTTTTTTAAAAGAGAGGAAGTGTAGGTGAGACCAGGAAAATAGATATAGGAATAGTGACGGGAGGGTGGAGGAGGGCTCGAGAAATCCTCGCGCGATCTCCTCTCGGCTTACAAAGTTGGCGCAATACTCGAGGCTAACGTCGTCTCTTCTCAACCCCCTCGAGCCTCTCTCTTCCTCTTTTCTCGCGCTCTTTCCATTCCTTTCCTTTCCCTCTACTTTCTTCGGCTCGAGATTCACCAGGACTCTTTTTTTTAGTCCTGGTATCCTCTCTCGCCACGCCCCGATCACGTGCGTGGGAAGAAAGGAAAGACTTTTCGCCTCACCGCGAAAACCGCACCGTTCGTCCTCTCCCTCATACTCACACCCCCCCCCCCCCCTCCCCGTTTTTTCCCTTCGGTACCTTCAGCTTCCCACCGGAACCCTACCTCTCGCTCTTTCGCATTCACAGCTTCTACTTCTTCCTCTTCTGTATACACACTTTTTCTTCCTTGGCTCCGACTTCCCACTATGCTTTTTACCTCTCAACAGAGAGAGGCAGCAACCTCTTTCTCTCCCACTACACTCAACGTTACTCCCACAGATTCTGTGGATAGCAGAAACGTGCCGGGATCTCACTGCACTGTACACACGCCACGAGCATCGATATTCCCGATGCCCTAAGCTGGATTTTTCTACGAAACACACACACACACACACGTACATACATATATATGTATGTATATATATGTTTCTGTTATGTGGATACGAAAGACTCGGTGGATCGAGAAAATTCGTTCCTTCCTCTTTCCTCGCTGCCTCACGATGTTATATATTGAGCCTTAAATCCATAATATGCTTTATACGTCCTGAGATATTTAATTTTTCATATAGTTTTATGGGGCATTCCACCTGTTTTTAACCTGGGTCTGACCGTTACACCCTTCCAATTGGGTTCGGAATTTTTATGTGATTAACGTAACTCTAAAAAAGATGTGCACATTTTTAATTATCTATAATTTTTGAAAACAAATTATTGAACGACACGTTTTAAGAAATCGAAAAAATGCTGAAAAACCTTTTTTCGAAAATAAAAATATTTTGATAACCGAGCCGTAGTGGATCGGCGAAACCTTCTATTTCTTTGGGCCTTTTTTTTTTCAAAAACCACAATAAAATGGAAAAAATTAGAAAAAATAGTAACTTCACGATGTGGCAGCAGCCAGAAAATTTTTGTATGCAACGCATGATTTTTGAGATTTTTTCATTTGAGATTTTTAATCAATTTGAATATTACTTTAAAGTGTAAAGTGTAATTATAATAACTTTTAATATTAAAAAACCCGAATATCAACTTCCATCAGTATCTTCATATTATTTTCGAGACACAAAGAGATAGCGATTATTTTTTTCTTTCCGAATTACATTTTTTCTTTCCTATGCCATAATCCTTCCTTCGCCACTCCAAAGTTAGATACATATTTACATGTATATATTATATACGTATATATATATATATATATTAGCTATACCCGGTTGGTCGACTAACAAGGCGAAAAAAGTATATTAATTGCGGTCTGGGCGGGCGGGCGTAGCGGTTTTATTAAATTCTTATGGAAATAGCAACAAGGGGCTAAAAGGGCGAGAGGTGGGGTGAGTGGAGTTTCGGACACCGGATGGAAAAACTGGTACAAGGCCCCGCGAGTCGTAAAGTTGGCTATTGTGTTATAAAATCTAAATAATTTAAGCTACTCCGTTAACGTAGCTCAGAGAGAGAGAGGGAGAGAGAGAAAGAGAGACCCAGCCATGTTCTCCACTTCCCTCGGGTTGTCTTCTACTCTTCTGCCGTTTGCCACAAGGTGAAACGGCGAAAAAAGTACGAGAATATATATGTATACACAGAAGGGTCAAAGAGTCTTCAAGAAGCAGCGGAAGCCCTCTCGTCTTGGTTGGATTTTCTTAAGGCATGCAAAATTTAAAAGACCCAATCAGATATTCAGATAATGTTTACGAAATCAGTGGATAAGTACGACCTTGCATTTTCATTGGCCTTCCTTCTTCCTTTATCCCTTTGCTTTATGTATAATAGATGCATCTCCTTCTTCTGTAAAATCTCTGTTCTCTCTCTCTCTCTCCCTCCCTTTTTATTTTTTTATTTTTTTTCTACTTTGTTGCCAACGTGCCTTTCGCAACGAAATCTTTGCTTTTTTCCTTTTGTCCTCTTTTCTTCTTCTTTACCTTAGATTTCCTTCGGCTTCCTACTTTCCACGCTGGCTCTCCTCCTTCTGTCCCTTCCACAGCTCTATCCCATTCGCTTCATCTCCTGCGGGAGTTAACGGCCAAGTTTTGCTTCTGCCCGGCGTTGCGGAGTTAACAATTCGGTTAGAAAGTTCAACCGACGTCTCTGCTCGCGTTCTTCGCACCCTCTTTTTTTCCCTTCCACTTTTCTGTCTCTCGCTCTTTTGGTTGCAAGGCGCAAGATATGTTCTTTACTTCGTTCTTTTCCAAGATTCGGAAATCTCGTTGCGTTGGCTGACTCGCACTCGATTGAAGGATTGGAGGAAGCAGCGAACGTTCCTTCTCGATTAGGGGAAGGAGGAACAACGCCCGAACAACAGCAAACCTTTCTTCGTGATCCTCCCTTACTGTTCTGGAAAAAGTCCCCAAGTTACTGCAGTACAACACACTTCTGGTAGCTTCCAGTAAATTTCTAACGTCTATGGAACAAATCTAATGATCGTCACACTGACGCTGACATTTGTCCGCTTTTTCTTCGTTTCTCCGGGATTGTTTCGACAATCAAACTCAACACTTCTACTACAGGTTTCACATCAGAACAAGTCTCAATGATAGTTTGAAAAAAAAAAAAAAAAGTTCAAGTCAAAACGATCAATCTGTATCGGATTATCATTCATGTCGAGTATGAATAGTTGTTTAGTAGAATAAGATTCTAGTTTCAAAAAGCCAATCAGCATGGTCGTCATTATGCTGAAAGTAAATTTTTGTCCTTTATCATTTTCCTCCTATTCGCAGTTAAAAATATACCTTCAGCGAGTTGTAGCAGCAGTTTACTTTTTGTCCCTGCACAAAGTTCCACGACTTATTTGCTATACGGTGGCACTTCTATCCCATTCGATAAGCTTCTTTTCTCCACGAAGCAGAGCCAATTGTCGTCGTTCCGACGTTGACATGATGTTTTTTTTTATCATCATTTGCCGTTCAATCAGCAGAAGGATGTATCGATAAAATCATGAAATATAACGAGTCATCTCAGGATGAAAGTTTCTAGCAAAATTAATTCAATTCATCAATTACGTTCCAGTTTTCCTCGACTGACCTTCATATCGCTATAAAATAGTGTGTTGTTAATGAAAAAAATTTAAGTTTCGATGGACAAAGGACGTAAGAAAAAGTGAATGGGGCATAATTCACATGTGGCGCACGCAATTCGCCCCCAGTACGCGCGAGGGTTCGGGGATCGTGCTTATTAGCAAAAATGCTCTTTTCATTATAATCCCTCATGTTTCGTTCAGACCCTCGAGCAGTTTGCGACCGAGGGGAGAACACCAGATACACGAACGTTTATACACCCGGAAAACTTATGGACCACTGAAGGGAGAGGCGAGGGTCGTGGGTGCTTTCACATGCCGTGCTTTCGAACGACAGAGTGAACCTGTACCGACTCACTTCTGTTGTGGGATTTCGCCCCTAGGGTTTCTTGATCATCTCCCGCGTGTTTTACAGGGAGAAAGAACGAAAAGGGTCGTGTCCCGTTGGGTGACACAAGAACCGGTGTTGCAATATAATGTACATCAATAAGATAAGGAAGCATTAAATGTTGCATACAATTGACATTGATCAACGTCACGTTAGACACAAGAGTAAAAGTTGCAAAGTAGAACTTACCATATTGCTTCCTCATTAATTTCTTTTGAGGAACTTTATGAGGAAGTTTATTTATCAATTTTCACTTTCTCACAGAGGAAGCATTGTAAAAAATCGATTAATGATTAAAAATCGAAGAATTAATTAATGAATCAATGAAATAAAAAATGTACACGTAGATTTGACTAAAAATCTCCTGCTGCGCCCTTTAGTTAACTGTTTGTGCGGACAACACAAAAACAAAAAGAATGACGTCGATTTACCCGAAACCGAACTTACTGGATATCACCTTTTTTTAATTGGAATTACAAATAGAAAGAGCTTCGCGAGACAGTGCGACTGGGGGGTGTGAATGTATAAACGAGTGGCGAGATTCTGATGGAATCCATATTCAGCAACAATTACACGACATCTCTGCTTGCTGAACCTATTCAGTCGCTTGCTAATAGCATAACCGAATTCTTGTTTTATTTATTACTTCTCCTCGACACTCACCTGAGACAATGACGGGAAAGTAAATAAAACAAATTGATTCAAATTTTGCTTTAAGGGTTATCGTCGCCTTCTGCCATTCTATTAATATTTTTTTTCTTCTAAACAAAATTCCACGAGTGTCATCCAAAAAATTGGATATCAACGATAAAATCCATTAATCTCTTTTTGTAATCGAGAAAAAAAAGTTTGAGCAATAAAAACGACTCTTCCTTCGAGAAAATGAGCATCAGATATGATCCCACTTTCCGTAAATTGACAAGTTTTGCAACTGACTTTTTCCCTAATTTTTTTAGAAAATACTTGACTCACCCTCGTGCCTTCCAAACAATTGGATATCAACAGTAAAATCTTTTCATCTCTTTCTGTAACCGAGAACAAAAAAGTTTGAGTAATGAAAACGACTGTTCCTTTGGGAAAATGAACATCAGATATGACCCCACTTCCCATAAATTGACCAATTTTGCATCTGACCTTTTCCCTAATTTAAAAAAAAAAAAAAAAAAACAAGCCTTGGCTTCACCCTCGGGGAAAGACGGCTTTCTTTTTCTCGTCGGCCAAAATCCGCCGTCTGAGCTCAGCTCAGTTTGTCAGACACATATCTGTATATATACATACACACTGAATTCTTGTATAAACCAACCGCATGGTGGGATAAACATTTTTCCTGCAGAGATCATCCGAGATCGTTCTTTCCTCCCTACCTCCCCTCCCCCCACAGATAAAGAAAAATAATGGCATTTATCCCCCTTTGCGTATATTCGAGATAAAAGAGTAAATCTCTGTCTCTTATACCCTCACTGTCCCTGCATAAAAATAACGTTAACTTCGGTGAATAATTCGGATATCGAGATAAGTACTGAAATTATATATTATATACTATACTCACGTCGGTGACGCATCGCAGACGTACGTGTTGCTGCCTCGAGCGACGCCGACATGCCAGATTACAGAAACTTTTCTTCTGTTAAAAAAAAAAAATATCCTACAAGTTTCTATATATTACAGGTACAGTTCTGATTTATTAAAAAATTAATGTATATATATCTGCAGCATTTGATCGGTAACAGTAGAGTCGGTATTTAGAATCTATAAACTTCAGATAATCGCCGCTAGAGCATCCACAATAATTTCGAAAAAAAAAAAGAATTTTACCGGACAGTCGTCTGGCGCAATATAAGTTATGTACTTCATAGATATTAAATGCAACTTAATTTAAAGCTATAATATCTTCAACAAAAATATTTATAGTCACGTATATCTTTAAGTAAATTAGTTTCCCTAACTTTTGGGTAATTTCAATCACAATGATAGCCTTTTCTTTCCAAATCCAATTACAACATTAGTCCGTCATGATCTAAACTAGAATCCCCTGTTGTGAAATAGTTAAGTCACACAAGAATAGCTAATATTTATTATCAGCTCATCGCCAGGAGACACGTTGTCCTCTCTAGCTTCCGCCGATTACCACAAGAATTCCTGGTTCTTCGAAAGTTCTTGACGTCGTACGTAAACTTACCACCATCACGTCGTCCTCTTTCCCTCCCCCTTCTCTCGATGTTCAGGGAGTCCTGTCTTTTCGCGCGATGCTGGGTATGGGGTAGACGAGGCTTTCTCATCCCTTCTTACAATCCCACGGCGATGCAGGACCGGGGGACCTCGACCTGCCACCAACTTATAAATATGATAATACGCGAAGGAGGCAAGCAGCAGTCACGAAATAGTCCCTCTCGAGGCACACGGGTTAGAAGAGGTGGAGGAGAAGAGAAGGTGACTTCTTGGTTCGTTTCTTCGTCCTTTCGCTTCGTTCCTTGTCGTTGGCCTCCTCATCCATTTTCCTCTCTTTCACTCTATCTCGTGCTTACTATGCCCTTTCCCCTCCTCCTCCTCCTCCTCCTATTTCGTTTCTGCACGACTCTTTCACCCTCGTTCCTTCCCCCTTTACTTGGCATCCAACACAGCGGATCCTCTCCTCGCCTCTCACTCCTTATCGCACGCTAGATATTTCTTGCGCTGCTTCTGCTGCTGTTGCCCGACGCCTCGCTCCGTCGCCTCTATACACCTTCTGATATTGGAAGTCTGGAGATGCGAATTAAAGTCGTCCGAGTCTCCCTCCAACCCTCCTGCTTTTTTTTTTTTTTTTTTTCTATTTTCCTTCTCCGGCGTATTTCTGAGGTACGCCGAGTCCAGCTGGTGGGTTTTTGTCCTTGAGGACAACGGGAGGACTTTAGCCATGCAATATAAATCTCTTGGGAATACTGAATGTGCTTGTAAATGGAACTTTGAATCTTACAAATACTTGTCACACCTTTTTTTTAGCTCTCAATATTGGTACGCTTATGAGATATATTTTGTATTGTGAAGTATCTTAGGATTTAGTATGATTCACTTGATTGGAAATCTGGAAATGCGATTAATGTTGTCCAAATCTTCCTCAGTCAATCCTGTGTCTTTCGTTTTACCTCCTCCAGATCATTTCTGAGGGACATTTCACCATTTCTCGCTTTGAAATTATGACTTTATTTATAGACATCAAAAACTGTCTGGCCCTTCATTCCATATGAGCATTTGAAACGCGGGGCTCTTAAAATGGAGCATATCAGAACGTACAATATTCAAGTATGCTCTTCGCTTACTAACTGTCTGCAGCATTGTTTATGTTTAGCAGAGAGACATTTGCTTATATAGTCTGTGATGAATGACACTGCAGCGAGGATTCCCTCTTCGAAGATTTAGCAACCACAATTCGTCTATACAATGAACCGTCTGTAAGTGAACGGGTTTATTTTAGGATACCAGAGCGGAGAGAGGATGTATACATCGGTGTCAGATGGCCTCCCTCTCCCTTTTACCAGTACCGAGTACAAGGCGTGAAACCCACCCAAATATCCTGCTAATTGCGTGCGAGGTTGACAAACGACCATGCGACGCAATTATAATGAAAGCCTGGCTTTGTAGATTTAATTTATAATCTACTTTTGGCAGCTTAGACATCATCTTGATTGTTTGCTAAATTTGTACAATTAGCAGTTCATAAGTCAGCAAATGTTTCCTTTCAATTATACTCTAATGTCTGTCCTAGACTAATTAGTAATTAGATCAAATGTAAATAAAAACCCTTCGTCAAGGTTTGAATTTCAGTAGCCTTCAAATTCCCTATAAAGTAGTCACTGAATCTTCAAAATGATTATTAACATTACACGTTTAACTGAGAAACAAAAAAATGAAGACAATATGTCAGATACATTTTATCGATTAGTCACTGGAGCAATTTTTTCCTTTAGGGTAGGGGTGACCGGGGTTGTTTGTATCAGGGCCTACTAAAGTCAGTTTCGTTTTTAAATTGTCGCTTGTACTAAGAGGCAATATTTATATCGTTAATCTGTGACTTGTATTAAAGTAATCGACTATGAAACGACTAACGCATATTTTGGAAAGTTGTTTTTCCGTGACACTGCTCGCCTGTATCGGACCGGGGTCAAGTGTCGCAGTTCGGGAATTTCCCAAAGTCTTTGGTGTTTTCAGTAGGGACTGGGATAGAGAAAAAAATAACTAGACACAGATTATATAGCTTAAGAACCACACTAAAAAATGGCGTTGGTTTTAATCCGATATACTTAGCCAAATTTGATTAAAAGTGAAAAACAAGTGATACAACCGACCCCGGTCATGTCTATTTCATAATTGGTTCCTCGGAACATGACAATATCGCACTTCCTGTTTTCTTGAGAAATTCACTACTGTTGTTGGAATAACAATACCGGTACTATGTGATCAGAAACATCGCCACCAAGCGCCTGTCGGGCCGTAGACGAGGACGCTTACCGCCGCTAACGTATACATTCCTTTGAATTCACGGCAACGTGTATCAACGACGAGCAATGACGCCAAGACTAAACACGTACTATATCCGACGAGTAACGCACCTCCCATTAGAATAATTAGTTCGGTCATTCAGATCGCTCTGCGCCATCGTACATTAGCGACGACGCGTGCTGGTACATATATATATATATGTATATACATATGTATATATACGATATATATATATGGATGTCAACATAGGGGACGATGCACTCTCACGAGCTTCACTCTCCCTTTGACGTACACGTTGATTTTAATTATTTCAAGTAGTACCAAGAACAGCTAACACACACCCATGGAAAACTGAATATCCGAGGGCCACTGAAACATAATCCTCATATTTTTCTGTGGAAAATACTTTAATGATAATAATCCTAAATGCGACTTCTGAGATATATATTTTTTTAATTAGAGTGATATCATTTCAAATGAAAAAATTAGTGTTAATCATCTGATTATTTTTTTTTTTTTTATGTTTATCATAAATTAGATGTGCCAATAGTCGATACTCTTTACAAGTGAAAATGTTGAGTTCTTCTAAAATATATTAGTAAGAAAAAAAAATACAAATTTTAACCACAAATTTACACATTTTCTTTTTATTCTAGAAAAAAGAATTTTCGTAAATTTTCGTTTTACGGACAAAAGAACAAAAAAAAAAACAGTTCAATAAATTATTTTTACAAAACCTAGATTGTCGTTTTGAACATATTTTTTTTAGTCAATTTACTAGTTTAATAAAAACAAACTCGTAACTGACAAAATTTCTTTTTGTAAGATAAACGGGGCTGTTATTTGCAAATGAAAATGATTTCACTACGGAACTTTTTATACTATGTAAATAAACGAACTGCATAACAATGAAAGTTCCAGTAATACAGGTATTCATGTTTTTTTTATAAATAAAAATTCCATAGAGCAGCTACAATGGATGATTGATTATTAATTTTCAATGTGGTAATATTTCAATCATATTCAAGGTATAAAACTCATAGGTCGTTCTGCAAAAAGATTATCAAGTTTGGTTGTTGAATTTATTTGTTAAATGAGAAATTTTATTATCAGAAATTTATAAAAATAGATATGCTCCTTTTTTAACAAAATTATTTTTTACGAAAAGTAGCAATCCGATGTAATAAAACTATTTTTACAAAAAACAGCATTCTGAACTCACAAAAAAAAACATACCTAAAGTAACACTGTCATGTTACAAAATAATTGTCTACGAATGCACTTCGATTTTACAAGAAAAAAAAAAAAACCAACCACTTAATCCGCTCTTACAAAATTATTTCTCGATTCTACAAACATTTTTTTTTTTTTTTTGTAAAACTAAAACTAGTACTCCGATTCACTTAACACTTTTTTGTGTTGTTGCTAAAACTAGAACTCTGAATTAACAAACTTGTTGTTTCACCGTCTAAATAAACGAAGTGGACAAAACAATGGAAGTTCAACGAATACAAATCTTTGTGTTTTATGATTCAATTTTCCACAGCCACACGTTGTCTGGCTGATATGCATTATTAAATTGAAATGAGAAAACATTTGGTTTATATAACAAATGGGGGGATTTATTCATGCGAGCGCGCATATATACGCAGAAAATATTCGATCTAGAGCATAAAAGTCAGGGCTGATTCTTTGAAGCAGTATCCTCGTCAGCACCTCGAGCTGTACAGGTGAAAGAACCGAATAGCTGCTGCTGTAGAAAGAGAAAGTAAAGAGAGACAGAGAGAGAGGGAGAGAGAAGAAGAGACAGAGAGAGAGAGAGAGAGAGAGAGAGAGAGAGGAAAAAAAAGAGAGGGTAGGCTGATGCACCTGCAGCTATAGACTGCTCTGACCTCTCATTCGCGCTTGTACAAGGCTAATCCTTCCTTTAGCGTACATTTCAATTTCATTAGTCGGGCTTATACCCCGCAGCAGTAGCAGCATCAGCTCTTCCTCTTCTATTCCACATGAGCGAAGAGTAGAGAGTGAGAGAGAGAGAGAGAGAGAGAGAGAGAGAGTGGGAGAGCGGGGTGAGGGGGTGATATCGCCAGCACCTCTCTCTGCACTCTCTATCTCCACAGGCGTAATATTCTCCATATTCCCTCACCGCTCCTCGTCCCTTCCGCCTCTCTAGTATATTTATTCAGCCGCGTAATTCACAACCGGAAGGTGCTCACCGACCGGAAACGTATACACGGACCCCGTTGGCCATTGTTGTCCGTGTTCTCCGCAAAACCCGAGTTTCTCCCCGTATCCTCTTTTTTTTTTTAGCATATACATTGCACTCTTTGGTCACCAATCAACCTAAGCCCTCACCCCCAAATCCCCAATCCTCTCCCTTTCATCCCTTCGTCGATTGACCTGGCTAATGAAAAAAAATATATTGAACAAAAAAAAAAGACAAAGAAAAGGGAAGGAAATGGTAGTCATTCATAGAGAGGTTTGAAGTTTGTACAATAAGTGGAATTCATATTTCAGAGCCAACTTGACATTCTGTTTATCTTGTTGACATTGATGTGGTCTCTGAAAATGTCGCAAAAATTTTTATGAGAATTGTCTTGAAAAATGCAAAAAGAAGAAAAATATGTGGGAAATTTCAAACTATTTAATGGAATGTTTTTGGGATAATAATGTTACGACCAAAGTTGATTGGAAAACATCGCTTTTAAGTTTGAGTGAGATTTTTACTGGGTATGAAAAATGATGAATTATTTCTTTTATAAGAATTAAGTGATTTTTGGATTTTATATTTTTTATTTCAGAAAAAAAAGTAATATTATATATTCCTTATTTTAGAAATAAAAATTACTGATTTTAACATTTTTTATGTACATTACAAATTCCAGACATAATTAATGCCAATTTTTTGTTACTAACCATTTCAAATCCCCAAAAAAAAAAAAACGTAAAATACGGAAGAATTAATTTTATTACTTCGAATAATGGCCACCAAATTATTACTTAAACTTACCACCAATCCTCTCTTTACACCCTTCACATCGATCAACCTAACTAATAAAAAAATGACGTTGAAAAAAAAAAAGAGAAAATTGTATAGTTCACACTTTATAGGCTATTCACAAGTTCATCGTTTAACTGCTGTAAAATAGTGGAAGACATATCGCAGATGTAACTCGACACCATGTTATGTATTGGGGTGTTAATTGAAAAAAAAAAAGAAAAAAAAAAAAAAAAACTGAAATGAGAGAAAATATAGCGAGTAGCCAATATAAAACCATCGTTCGGAATTGCGCCAATGAACGGGTCTCGAATCGACTCTGGGAATACATTTCGTATGCAACTGTGTGCTATGGAAATCCCAGAGGCGACCTCGTTTTCCACCGTCGGTACGATATGGACTTTTGTATACGTGCAAGCCTGGATATTTCGTGTTACCTGAGGTGACTACAGATGAATATCTAAAAATAAATACGATGTATATATATACATCGTATTTATTAATTCAACTTGTAATACTCGTCGGATTATCTATTTTATCGTGTGAAAGTCATAAAGCGTTTCGTGTCTAGCAGCCAACAGAAAGTGGATGGCATGTTACGCCCGATTGTGTGGTAACCCAGCCGTAATCCCAGGGTTTTGCGATAATTAATTCAATATGTGTCAAAAGTGGTTTTAACCAATGGCTGGTGAGGCGTTTACCTGTATAAATGTTAGCTACGATGAAAAGCTCTACGAATATATTATTTGGTTGTGCAAACCGCTTTTGATAGCGAGAATTTGAAACAACCTCCAGCAAACAAATTTAATATCGATTCGAAGTTATAGAATTCATTTTTTTTTTTTTTCTTTCTCTTTCATGTTAAATTTACAAAGTAAATTTTTCTCCTTTGACTGTAATTAGAAACACCTGGATGTGTTTATTTCGTTTGCTTTCTGGGATTGCTAGTCGTGTACAAAGTCCTTTTGGCATTTATATCAAAGCCAGTATACACATATAGAAACAGTTGTAAATTATAAAATATTGCTTCGCCTAATTATCGATTCAATTATTGTTTTCCATTTATTGCTGGCTGTTGATAAAAAAATGATTAACTCTAACGAAGTGTACTTTGTTTTTTGGAAAAATACAAATTGACAAAAAGAATGTATGTGAGCTTAATAAAAAAAATGACGAAAAGAGAAATAAAAAAAATTGTATTGTGTATATAATAAAAATTAAAAAAAAATGAACCCACATAAAATTTCAATGGCTTTGTCGATGCCATTGATTTCCACCACGATTTGAGCTTCATCTATGATAAACCAACACAAAAAAAAAAAAATGAACCAACATCGTGTTTGTTTTCAAACACAATTGGATTAATTTTATGGTTGAATACAGTTGAACTAGGTACAGAAAAGTGTTGGTCTTGTCAAACAGGCGAAACGAGCTGTGCGAGAGACAACGATTGCTGTTTGTACGACGGGAGTCGGAAGCGCGAGACTTTTGTCTCCGTTGGCAATCGGAAGTACACGAGAGAGAAGTGGTGGTGTTGGTGGACGTTGGATGGGAAGCGAGGATACTGCAGAGCCAGAAGTTTATACCAAAAGGTTTTCTCTCTCGTGCGGAGATGGTTTGCGTCGAGGGCGTTGCGAAAAAGAAAAAGAAAAAAAAAGAAAAAGAAGAAGAAGAGAAGGAAGAAGCACGCGGTGCGGAACCGGGCAGAAGGCGAATCGAAAACGTGAAAGAGCGAGAGTTTTGTGAAGAATCCGGTGTAGAGAGCACGCGACGGAGAAGGAGAAACGAGACGAGAGTGGATATACGAAGGAAAAGTGTCGTGCAGCTGTACATCGAGAGGCAAGTGCGCTTGAACCGAAATAGCCTGGACATTCCGTGAGCTTAGCCGGCACCGCGATTCCGAGGGACGAAAAGAGGACTGCAAAACTCAACACAGAGTACACGCCACTGTTGACGATATTGTACCTATAAAATAAGACCAGAACGAGGATGTACCCCGAAAAGCCTCTGATTTAAGACTTGACTCATGCTACAAGTATCGACTAAAGTGGACTACTCTTATACAAAGTATCGAATTTTTCGACGTAAATTCGTTCTTTAGATCGAACTTAAGATCAAACTTAAGATCGAACGTTTTTTAAACTTCGCAAACTTTTTTTTCTCACTTCCAATTTTACACATTTTTGTTGTTGTGACATTTTGATATCGTCTAATTTTGATGTTAATTGGAAACCATTTTTTTAATTGAATCATTGCTTATAAATAATCTTTTTATTATTCATAAAACACAACAAATAATACATTAAAAAAAAAAAAATAAAAATAAACAAATTTAATGCTTCTACTAAAATTGAGTAAATTGGAAATTATCCTGCGTCGCCTTTCCATAAATTCGACAAATTTGCAGCTGTCACAAAAAAAAAAAGAAAAGTGTAACATTTGACCCACGAATATTGACGTTAACATATGTTTCCTTTAATTCGATTGCAGAGAATAAATAACCTTTCAAACATAGAAATATGAAATTTTTTAAATGAATGGTAAAAATGGAATGTTTTTATGCAGACAAATTATTCGAAATGAAATTAGTGAAAATTGGTGAAAACGTGATTTACAAGCCCAAAGCGACTCGTGGATTTCGGTTGTATATTTTGTCGATGTTGTATCCGCTGGATATAAAGTATACGCTGCCTGAAATTCAGTTCGGTGACGCTTTATAGGCTCCACGGAAAACCAAGTGCTATTTTATACACACAGAACTCTTTCGTCACGCACCCTCCCATCTCCATCTCTCTCTCTCTCTCTCTCTCTCTCTCTCGGTATTTATAGTTTTAATTTACCGGTGGTAGTGTTTAATTATAGTGAGTTAGTTTTGGCCTACAGTGAGAGCCAACACCGATGCACCGAAAGCCTGAACTGGGAGAGCGTTGCAGCCTCGATGCATACAGTAGATACTGTACAGCATGCACCGATACACTGTGTGTTGCACCACTCTGCAGTCGATATCGTTACACCCCGAGAGTCGACGCACGCTTGTGTTTACACCGCAACGTGACGACGGCAAATTTCAATGTGGCAATGTGTACATCAACCCGCTATATACTGCAAGCACATGCAATCGAAGATAACGATGACACACGTCATTTGAGAGATAGATGCGTCTGGTGATTCAGGATTAACCGTCTTTTTAATGAGAAAACCGAGGTGATTGACGAGGGAGAAAAAATTCAGCAAACCTCCGAAGCCTCGGACATTGCTTTATTAACAGAACAGTACTCTTACTTTTTTTTTGTAAAATCGAATTGTCCGTTTTTTGAAACAACCAATTTTGTTTATCTTACAATTTTTTTCTTTTTATACTTGAAACATAAAAAAAGCTTAGGCGAAATTACCGAATTCATACCTTTTTTTTTTTTGTAAAATTAGAAATGATAGAAAAAAATGGTCACTTATAATTTTAGAAAAAAAAAAAAAGGAATTCTTAAAAGAAATACAAAATCTTTATTAGTTTTATTTCGAATAATTTAATCAACCATAAAATGTGGTCAATTCGATAAATTTTACAGAATTATTATTTTTTTTTTACTGTGTAATGTTGCTTCTTCAAATATTGCAATCACGGATTGTTGTTATCTGAAGCAAATCCTCCGAGAGTACCAATAGAATGTAACCCGATATACTCGGCGATAGGGTACACGAGAAAGTACCCGGGTGTTTCAGCACTATCAACGCTTGAATTGGCCGGTGCAACGTACGCACGATCCTATATCTCCAATAGTGCTTTCGTCGTATAAAGCTATGAGCAGGCAAATACGCAACAATGCTCGTCCATGGGCTAATAGTGGATCAAATTAATTCGTGGGGTGGCGCGAGGGATTCTGCATCGCTTAGGACAGACCGAAACCCGAGAAATATACTGCCAAGCCGTGCTGTAATGCCTCAATGTATTCCAGTTATTTGCTCATTAGGCATACCTATAAACTCTTCGTATATCATTTCACTGATCGCAGAAATTTCATACACACAATGTGTG
The DNA here is from genome assembly GCA_964016905.1 of Perithous albicinctus. Lineage (NCBI taxonomy): Eukaryota > Metazoa > Arthropoda > Insecta > Hymenoptera > Ichneumonidae > Perithous > Perithous albicinctus. The sequence goes on along the minus strand of OZ024696.1, from coordinate 15,640,825 downwards.
GCTGTGCGGATTTTCTAGGGTCACGTAAATCTTTGTGTCTACAATTTTATTGAATTTTTAATGTAAATCAAATATTGTCAAAACTTTTGACAGAAAAATTGTTAGTCTATAAAATAGAATTAATTCATTTTTCCTGGTTTATTGAACACATGATTTTTATTATTTTTTTCTTCAGTTTTTCAGAACAAATTCTCAATAATCTTTTTTTATGGATTCTTAAAAAGATGTTCATACTGAAAATGGCTTTTGCTCTAATTTTCATAATCACATTCGTAATTAGCGGATCGAAATACGTTACTATACAACATTTCAGATCAATTGAAGCTTCTCGTAAGGGCACACAAATATTGGAAACATTTCTGCAATTCTTCTGCTATTTTTCGTCGTTCGTTAATTAAAAAAAAAAAAATCGTTTATCACCTAAAAAAAGATACAAACTCTCGTAATTAATCTTACAAAGCAAACGATTGTTTCTTCGCGTTTGTAAAGCGGAGAAGGCAGGGAAAAAAAAGAAATTGGCTTTCTAGGATTTCGAACAAATAGGAATTAGTTGAAGTATCGAGAACGAGGAAAAGCACGAAGTGCTAAGCCCGCCGGCAGATCATTCTGTGAGCGACTAGCCTGTTAAAGCGGACGCTCATTTACATCGCGAACGTCCGGCACGTAGCGCTGGATATACATTGTACAATCCTCCATAGCTATATATATTGGAAGCTTTATATATATATATATATATGTAGGTAATACCGTTCCGCTCTATCTGCGTGCGGACAATTCAAATCGTCACCTCTGCTGTACACGCGCTTCGGCTTCCTGGAACGGCACCTATAGCATTCGGACAGACCGACATCGATTCAATCGAACGATTCAGACGACTGCACGCCGCGACAGCGATTTTATTACCTTTTCGCCAACTCTCGTTCTCGCCATACATAGGAGATATATATATATATATATATATCTCCACCTCTTTCAGTATATATACCTTTTATGCTTTGCTGTTGGCACAGCTAAACTTTCCTTCGATCCAGTGGATCCTCCACTGTGTAGCCGCTGTATCCCCCCGTCGAACTACCTCGGACTGGTATGCATCCGGAATGTCCAGTTGAATCGAGCGACAAAATTCTCGAAATATATTTTCCCTATATGTTACCTATAGTTATTTTGGTATGTCAGCTTCGAGTAGTCGAAGCTTTTTACCATTTCCTGTTATCGGCAGCTCTTTATCATGCGTATAGATTGTCGAATATGGGCTTCAAGCTTTGTATATCCGCAAAGTGACGTTTGGAGTTAACGCAAACTACTGCAAATATTTTGTTATACTCATGGCAATTTTTGTATGACAGAGATTATCCATCAGCTCGACGACTTCACTGAATTCTTGAGTTATTTTGTTTCCTCATAGAGGAAGCTTTATTCTCGTAAAATGTTTTTTTAAGCACGATAACTATGGTAATTTTCCAGCATTTTGAAAATTTTGAAAAAAAAAAGAATTGTTTTTACTCTGTAACTTTTGTAAATTAAGAGATATCGGGCTGAAATTTTGTACGATAATTGACTGATATTAAAGCATGATCTGTACCAAATTTGGCGAAAATCGATAGAGTGCTTCTGATTTTATAGCAATTTCAATTTTTTTTTAATTTTCGGTAAACAACTCTTGTAAATTCTGAGATATTCAGCTGCAATTTTCGACGTGACTTTACAAAATAAAAAAAAAAAGGAATTGATATTGACAGTATTTTTTTGGGAAAACTAGTTCGGTTGAGTGACTTGATTGCTACGTTGTCAATGAAGAAAGTTTTATTTTTGCCTACTGAATAAATGAAATGGATCTGTAGCGAAGGACCGTGTTATTCGTTTTTCCGGTTGTGTAAATTGATATCGCGAAAGTCAAAAGCCGTACGGGAAAACTCTTGAAGGTCCTGAGTTATACGCGTAGTCATTACTCCTAATGAGCGACGGACAGAGGAGAGAAAGAGCCTCCCCAGCAAAAATATAACTGCCAGAAAGTCGTCTTTGCAACAGCTAACGCAAAACGAAAAAGAAATGAAAGAGAGAAGTAGAAAAAAGTGGATCGACGCGCGGTGCTGCTGGCTTCAAAGTTCATAGATCTCAAGCGTGAATCCACCATTTGAATCCTCCACCGAACCGGTACCAATTTTTTTTTTTTTCTTTACAGACTTTCCCACATCTTATTGCGTAGGTCTTTAATTTTACTGAAATAAACCTCGCACACTTGTTCGCCTCGTTTGACGTGTCATGTACGAAAAATGTATTTTTTACATTCTGTTAAAAAGATGACAAGATGATATTAATGACCTAAGGAGATCCAATACGAATAATATATTTTATTTGATATTAAGAAACCATTATCTTTCATCAAAATACAAAGAACCTTCCAAACACATAAAATGTGTTTTTAAAATATATTCTGTCAGATTTGTAATTGCTTGGATATTTCCATTCAAGATACCTGGTCCTGAGATTGAAGTAGTTATACGACAGACGAGATTTTAAATTAAGCCATTTCAATTAGTTTTCAAGTCAGCTGTTATGCTTTTTGATGCTTTTTTGTTTTCGAAAGCAAAGTTCCACCAGAGAGGAGTTCAATTCGAAAAGCTTAGTAATACGTACAATACGAGCTGCGTCAGAATGGATACATCAGACCCAGTGGCGAGGACGTCATTTCACTGGAAAAGCTTAATTTTCCATAGTTCGTAATATAACGAATATCCGATGTGCTATGGCGATATGGTACAAAGGCCGCTAATTTTGCGAACGCGAGTTCGTGACGAGCCATCATCAGTTGGGACAGATACTCTACAGTGAAAAAAGATTGCGATGAGTGCATATGAGCCATCCTCCTCTCCATATGCATCTATATATGCACTAGGCGCTTTTGCCCACATGTGATGACGTAGTGAGCAAAGTGTGTTACCAAACGAAACGAGAGAGCAGGACTAAAGTACACACAGAGTACAGAGGCATTAGAGCGAGTGAGTTGCTGGAGAGTGAATGAGTGCGTGTCGAGAGAGAGAGAGAAAGGGAGAGAGAGTGAGGTAGAATGTGCAAAGAGGTGAACGCCTCCCTCAGTGGAATCCATGTGTTACTGTTCGTGATGATGAAGGTCGGTGTTGCTGTCATTGCACACACAGAGACGGTAAACGAGGTACTACCAGCATACTCGGTCGGTTAGTGCATGGATGCTCCGGCCGAAACGACGTTATACCCCGAACGTGAACATGTTTCGAACCTGCGAGGACCACATCACCAGCACGAGGATCGGTCTTGTGTATGCACCGGAGCTATCGCAGAGGGCTATCGCCAGTCGATTATTAACATATACCCTAGCTACCTACTCAATCCTGCTATATAGTCGTAAACATCCCAGGTGCAGCAGGGTGAATGTGGACGATCGATGGATTGTTATATATCCGGATAGGAAGTTGCAACTTTTCGATGAACAAACGAGACAGCGGATTATGAAAACGCAACATTGATTGTTCCATTGATTGTTCCAATTTAAAAAAAAAATATTATACTAGGGTTTCGTAGGGATCGCGCAGTTTGTAACTTAATACCTAGTTCCTGAAACTTTGGTGGTTCATGGGGGGGTGAGGTGATCTTCGAATAATAAAGACCTTGCGGGTTTATAGAGAAACATATAGATTGGTCAGGGCGCAGAAGAATGACAACGTTAAATATTGATGTAACTGAAAACAGTTGAACCTTCCGCCAAATTACCGCCGCTAACTGAAAGGTAGTAATTTCTAGTCTCTGCCCTACGCGCCATTCTATCGGATATATTGGCGAATCCATGGAACGAAACAGAATGGAAGGTCTCACGTTGGGGAAAATCGATCGCGTTATCTTCTCGCTAGGATGCATTAACGCACCTCTCCAGTTATTGGACAAAATGGTCAAGTGTGCGGGCGAAATGGCCAGCCAGTGAGAGTACACGCGAGTATATGTCCCGGCTGGATGAAACCACTGAGAGCGACAGAACTATCCTCTATGGTGATACTGGTACGAAGCGTTGAGTGGTTGGCCCGTTACGTACTCTCTATCACTGCTCTGTACTACACGTTCCGTGTCCTATATATGTACCCAACTCCCTCTCTAACGTGGCGCAACTCGAATATTCCAACCACTCACCTGTATGCACTGCGCGGCGAGTAGAATCAGGCCGGAAACCGACTCACGGTCTCGTGTCTACTCACTCGGCTGGATTCGCGATGCGAAACTGCATCGGGATATCATCACCGATATGGGGTAATTGTTAATTGTCACCGCTAGCCGGTAATGGAAGTCCTCTCACCGATTCGACCTCACTCTATAGCGATCCAATGTCGCATGTGTCGGAGAGCGTATACCTAAAGTCTGCAATGTGTGTATCTATCGACTGTCCTTGAATGCGGCCCTCTGTGTCTTCTATAAAGCACTCCCAATTGACTAGGCTTCAATGCCGTTCAACCTGTATTTACACCGAGTACCGTCATTACATATACCCAAACATTTTGTATATCTTTCTCGTTGGGGAATATCAACACCCAGCACTCCTGCAAACCCCACTTGGGTGGAGATGAACCGCAATAAAACGTTTATATACATATATATTTACGTACGATCCTGCGCCGGAGCTCTCCTGGCTTATGCCGCGTTATTATTAATACGTTCAGTGCACGTGCGTTCAACAGCTGGACATGAACGTACATAATAGTATTATTCTGCGTACGAGATAAAGCACGCGCGTCGTTTTACACGGTTGTTCGGTCCTGTTATGCGGTACAGCATGTTTTCGTCATTTTAGTGTTGCCATTGGCGCACCGAACTGTTGACACTGATTTCGCAAATATGGCGACATCAGCTGGAGTACCGTGTCTTTTATGACAGTTTGAATGTATGGATGTATTTAAAATGTATGTTGACTCATTCAGTTGATAACTATAATTTAACGTAATTATAAGATAACCGCAGTGCTGTCAACCAATTGGGGTTCATTAATGTTGCTTGATATAGTTTTTTCATACTTTTGTAGATTTCCCGACACAATAGTAATATTCGAATACTCCAACGAATTATATCATCAATATCGTGTACATACCCGAGGTATTTTGGACCATCAAGGCTACGCAACATATTCTGGGGGCATCACGTCCTTCGTATGCATCAGGCTCACAGTCAACACAAGGATAGTACCGCAACGTGAACCGAGGTAATAGCAACCCATGGGGCCTCTGATGTGCACCCCAATTACCCGAGGAAGAGCGAAGCGTGCAATGCGCCTTGCCTCCTCATCGTCGTACACATGGCCCGTGTGTATTTCAAGAGAGCACACGTGGTTGTCTAATGCTGCTTCGACGTTGGAAACCAACGCCAATTCATTGTTATGCACGCATTGCCTTCATCCCAAACGTCCACACTGGTGGGCACGATCTTATTCGTTGTAAGTATAGCTACACTTGACGTTCAGTACATTGCGCACGTTGGACACTGTGTTACGTGCACCGAGATGCAAGCGCCTTGGTTAGCCATGATATATCGTTTATTTGGTAAACGATTCTGTTGTTGGCTTACTAAATGGAAGAGATGATACTCGTATCTCCTATTTGTCAGTAAATTTCATTGTGTTCATTACAAGTGTATTCCGTATTGTAATTTCGAATTGGATGACACTTGTGTTGGGTGATTTTGCTGTAATGGCAACGGGTTTAGAGGAATATGTATTAAAAAATGCGGCTATCCCTTTGACACTCGTGACATTTTATGCCTATATGATTTTCGCCGTAACACGCCACGTTGACTGCACTCATTCACAATAATTCGATACTCTGACCAGATAACGACCAAACGGTCGGTTAATATTGAATTTAATGGTGTACAGATTGAACTTATGGCGTACAACCTAATCGCGATAATGTTTAGCACGCTTTTAGTCAGTGAAATATACAGCGATACTTCCTTTACTGCTATATTATTAATGAATAATGTAAATTATAATGTATCGCCAGAGATCGTTCTACAAACCCACATTACTCCTCGGCCATTTAATTATAACTACTGGTTTATCGAGTGCCCGAATATAGAATTAACTCACTAGCTCATTATTTATAAATGACATCAGTTATGAACAACTGGTTTCTGGTCGAAAGACGAATTACAAAACTTCACGTGAATTAATCGAAATACAAATTTGCACTCACAAGAGTATCCTATTTTGAATGGAAGACTATCAGGATTTCTTGGTTCTTGATAGGGTTTGGATAAACCTCCAAAATCGGCAGAAATGGATGTCACAATACAAATAAAAAATAAAAAAGAAAACAGATGAGCAGGACTAAAATCAGATAACAACGTTTCACGTTAGTTGTTCAAGTAAAGGAAAGAGATTCAGGAGAGAAGGTTTAATTCTATACAAAACCGCGAATGTAACGATAGAGAAGCAATGAGTCTCACCAGAGAGTGAGAGCGAGCCGGTCATTATCCAGACAATACCGCATTAATGGATTGAATCGAATTTAACGGACTACGAAGCTCGATCCTCCGGCATGAGCCCGCAGTTCTATAGCAGCTGTGGCATCAGCTCAACATGGAGCGGCGACGAGAGCGTACTCGGCAGACAGGAGGGCAAGCAAGGCAGGAAGGCAACCCCTTCGAAGCTCGTTGTCGTAGTTGGTGTTAGCTGGAGGAGCGTGGAGAGGACAGAGAGCGATAGAGAGTGAGCGAAAGCTGCCTCACACACACACACACACACACACACACATACACCAGGGAGGGTTTGGGTATATCCCACGTGCAGCACCCAGATACCGGGCCGAATTTGATTGCTTTACGGGTTACCCGTGATTAGGTAATCTGCCTTCGCCTCATTCGACCCTGTGGGCTAGTCGCAGAACCACCACCACGAATACACCACGAGCGCCAGCGGGTATCCCTTTAGAGCTTGTAGAACGGGGCTCCTTCTATAGGATACCACAACCTATATGTCGGCAATACTGTATATATGTGCTCAGCTATTCTACACAACTATGTTGTAATAGTGTATTGCAGAAGACTGATGCTCTTGCTGGATATTGTACTGGAGACATTCAACACCAGAAGAAGACTATACGTAACACCATCATAGTCCTCTCATTGTATGCTGTACAGTACATCTGTCCAGTGTACCTCTGTGGCTGTACTGCATTTAGATGTAGTAGCGAATAGGGGGTTTGCGAAGTTCAGATTTCAACTATGGTCTTAATTCGGTATAAGTTTTGGACTACATTGGGATTGGTTATATACGTAACGTGTTCCTGACAATTCTAGGGGCGTCACAATGAATGAGCGTTCTAATGAGTCACGGAGTTTCTCTAATCAATCCCACAGACTCATCAGCATTGAATTGGGTCAAGAATTTTGCACGAGATTCCCTGTATCAAAGTATTGTTTAGTTTGTCTAATTGAATAGTTAGAATAACACGGTACGTGAGATTAATGTCAGCAAATATTCTGCAAATACCGCATTTTATTTAAGAAGACAGAGCCCAACGCTTTCTCAGACAACCTTGATCTTAGGGACAGATTGAAGTAGGGTTCTGTCTCTTGATACCTTCATCAGGATTGTCACTGATTTACCCGCATCGGTTGAATGTGCGAGTCTGACAAGTGCTCAACGGCTTCCAGTTGGAATTAGGTAATGAAGGTACAGGTCTTATTTAATTGTCCCTTCGGTTCTGCTTTATCCCTTTCTATTCTTCTACCTTCACTCTGGATGCCTTTAGTGGTAATACTGCGCTGCATATATGCAGGTATAACGTGATTCATCAAAAGGGAATGCTATTAATTGTCAAAAAAGGGAATTAAGTGAGATGCTTAGTTGAAGGTCGTGATGAGTAAAAGTGAGATGCAGAACAAATGATCCTGCAGATTGTCGTTTCGTCACTTAGCTGCGGTTAAGGCGAAGGGAGGGAAACGACTTGCAACAATACGACAACGACTTATATTCGCAAGGCCCTCGACAATACGTCCTTGTTACAGCAGATAACAACATTGCCCCTTTTTCCTCACCCTTCACCACCCTCATTCACTCATAAATCTCGTTAATCCCATGCCGAGAGTTTCGTATGGCAACGCGTTTGGTCCACCTCATCCCTTAGAAAAAAAAAATCCCTCCCTGCCACCTCTCTCATATCCCGCCCTTACAGACTGCCGGTTCGTCGACGCCGTTGTCGTCGGGGCACCATTTATAAATCATCCTTTTATATTGCGTAGCGATGAGTTGTTTTACACGGTAATCTTTTTTTTTTCACCCACGTGGCGCTGTACTTTTACACGGTAAAAGCGAAACAGTGACGTGATATCCAACACATACATGTGCGTTCCACGAATTAATGCGCGTTTCTGTACTCCTCGTCATTTCCAATAACCGTAAACGACGTAAATGGGCAATATAACGCGCTCTTGTGGACTAATAATAGTCTGCGTTTGAGAATAAGAGAAGGGGATAGCGATGATGCGCTGAGGAAATGTTGGGAGGAGAAACGATATTATAGTCAGACTGTTGAGATGTCCATTGTCCAGGACAAAATACACACACGCACACACATAGTGCGTCCACGTTAGCTCGTTGGACGGAATCCTTCTCGAGTGGAAACGCAAACGGAATCGGCCACGAGTATACCACGAGATTCAACTACTGGTATTCCACAGTGCATTTCTACATTCAACACGTACATAGCTGCGATCTGTAGCTGTACGTGGGCTTCTGTGTGTCCAACGTCAAAACTTGAGAGTACGAGAAACAGTGCTCGGGAAAACTCTGCACGGCCAAATCGAGAATTCGAAAACCTTTGTCAGTGGGAACTCTTGACATTGAAGCTGCGAAAAAGAGAGAACATTTTTCGTTTCTTTTTTTAAATGAAACTGTCGATTGATCGGTTCTTTTGAACGATTGGATTCAAAATTTCAATTAAATTGAAATATGGTTTCAAGACTACGAAATATGTTCCGTTTGTCGGGAGTACCTTTGGCAATTAGGACAGCAAACCATTTCACTCAATCAACAAACAAAAAAACCATTAAGGTACGTCTTAGGACACTCTCGAATGGAAAAGTTCCACTAAACGATTAGCCATCAAAACATCTGTCCCCCACAAAGAAATCTTCGGTACAACTCTCTTTTCATGAATACACGATACATCCATTAAAGTAAAGAAAAACCATGTACAACAAAAAAATGGTTTGGTATCGCAATTCTTACTGCAGTCATTCTGCTTCCATTACAATTTAGAACCGCCTATAGAAATGTAGGCAATTGCACATGTGTCTGGGTTACGTGTCGTGAAGCTGGTACCCCAGAACTGCAGGCAGCCAGAGCTTTCCTGTCGCAGCTTCCAAGCTGTATAGGTACGGAGATTTCGCCGCGGAATAATCCTATTACTCCTGATCTAACGAGGGACCAGAATAGAAAGAGGAGGAGAAGTAGGAGGAGGAAGCGAGTGGATGGGGTCGACGAGATTCCCGGGGCAGCGTGTATCCGTGTGTCCTTTCCTGTACAGGAGAGAGGCGGTAGGGGATTCGTGTGCACACGACGGGTTGGAACCTTTTATTCGTTGGAGAGCCGCGCGCGCTCTGTCGTACGCGAACATCCCTTTCCCAGTAGCGAACACGGACAGGGAGACAAAACCAAAAGCATTACATGGAACGCGTCTACATGCAACTCTACAAACCGCTACCCTTCAACCCTCCCCGTTTCTCTACGTGTCTTTATGCATGTAGTTCTATCTGGTACTACGTATAAATGTGCTATAGCGTATGTCGAGCGTGGAGTACGTTTCCGTCTTACGTACGTGCGCTTTCGCCAATATGTAGTCGTACCACTGCTGTGTATATATGTATATGTATATAGGCCCGTACAACATATGTATGTACACATATATCGCGTAAATATGGGCCATATAATATACAAGGGGGAGGTGGGAGGGGGAGACGACGTTACCCCTTGGGAGAGAAGCCCGCAATGCATACTGAGTAGTCATTCCCCTTTCCCCATTACGTGGTCACCTAACGTACATAGACACAAGTTGAATATATCTATAATGGCTCACGTGTTTGTACGCATATGGTTTGTTAGATTTTAAAGGAGATTCTAATAACTAATCTCGATGAACTGCCGGGGGGGAGGGTTCAATATTTATTCGTTATTTTTTTTATGATTTTTCGTTTTTTATCAATATTTTATTTATTTGCTTATTTACTTATTTATGGGAGATTCTCTTTTTCACTCAAATACATTTTTTAATATATTCGTATTTAATTTGCAATGGTAATATTAAGGTAGTTGATGAGTAACGGCGCATGTATAATAATTATCACATAAAGTTTTTTCTTTTTTAGATATATTTTTACAGCACATTTTGTTATTCAAATATTTGCCTAGTGAAAATTAAATTTCTGAAAAATAAAAATATATATATATATACTATATATATTAGACACCTTCGATAACACATAAAATTTTACAAAATTTACTTTTCTTTTTTGGAATGTACATAAAAATCATCAGTGCCAAATATTTATGTGATAAAAAGAAAGGACCAAATTCTGTGAATTAAAAATAAAAGTCCAAGATATCGCATTGTTAATAACAAAATTAGAAATTTGATTATTTTGCACAAAATGCCAATATTTATAGGTTTAAATACCAAGTAAAAAATGCAATCAAAAATGAATCGGATAAATAGTTTTAAAATATGAAAAAAGAAAAAAATTCTGAAATGGTAGACTTCTTATTTATTTTTAAAGCTAGTATACCAAATTTACGGAATTGCAAGAATCAGTATTTACGTAGTATTTAAAAAAAATAATTTCGTTAAATTGTTTTTTTCTGGTTATATTTGTTATAGCAAGAATATTGCGTAGGAGAACGCACATTGGAAGGGTGGTTCCGAAGAACGGAAGCGAAAGTGCGCCGTGCACAATCTTCGACCGGTCGGTTCCAATTTGCATGATATTATACCTGCACCGGCGAAGCGGATGAGAAGGGCGGAGAGCTAGAGGACGAGTATACAGGGTATGCAAGGAGAGGAGGAGGGGGGAGGGGGTTGGCGGCGTGTGCTTGCCGAGAGACAGTGGAAGCAAGAAAATATGGGGGTTAGCTTGCGCGTTAATAACGAGATTATTAACCGGAAACGCGGCCAGAGCCGAATAGAGATAACCAGCGTTCGGCCTCTGTGGGACAACGATAGGCGGGGTCGCATCATCCCCCCCCCCCCCCCCCCCCTTCCCTCGATAGAGAAAAAGCATTTTGTCCTTTCCGTTATTACGCTCCCCTGCATCCGATGAACTTTTCCCCCCTACTTTTCTCTCGCATTTCGGAATTAGTTTTCGTCGCTTCACGCGGATGACTCGTTTTCTATACTTGGCAAAAAAAAAAAATCTATATATATGTACCATAAAACAGGCGATACCACGATAAATTAACAGTTGTTATCAGTGGCTCGATTGCATCTAAGCAGAAAGTACTTTTTTTCATTTCCTAATTGGTTCATGATGAGAACAAGGATGCAGCTTTTTGCTAACCGATAGCAGTAGTTGATTGACTGCAAAAAAATAACAACAATTAAATTTTGGTAAGAAAAACCTCGATTGATAGATTGTTAATGTACAAAAATAAAAGAATTTTACAGGCTACGAAAAAATATCCGCTACAGTTGGGTAAGGAGGACAAACGAATCGAACGATTCGATTCTATACCTGTTCTATACTATACCTGTTCGCTTAGAACTTAATTACTACACATTTTTATTTAACATAAAAACAAAGAAATATTTCGACCATAATTTTCGTTATCGCAGCATTCAGTTATTAACTCTATCTATTTCAGCACAAACAGTTAATACGTCTTGCGAGCTCTACTTATATACTCTCTGGCAAGCTGCTTCGCTTGCGAGATAGAGCGCGCGACGTTTAGCCACCTAGCGGCAGTTTCGGAACTACATTTCGTTATAGTCTTTAGCGCCCAAATTTATATACCTATATTTTATATATGTATATAAAATATTTTTACAGTAATTTTATATATTTTCCATTTATTTTAAATATACCGATTTTTCTGTATTCTCTTCTTCTTTATTGTATTCTGGTTTATCGACTATACTTTTATACTGCCCTCTGCAAATTTAACTTCAAGGCTTCATTCCATAAATAAATAAATGCATATGCTATATTTATACGTAAAATATATATAAGTAAAATCTCTGCATTCCGAGACTTCTTTACTTGCCCCCTGACACAAGTAACCCCGGGCCTACATCTCTTTTTGTCGTTTTTATTTATTTTTCACTCCCGCGGCTGTTATTACCGTATAAATGACGTAGGTACAACTGGCACAACTTCGGTAACTACGAGAGCCACATTTAATCTCATATAAAAAGTCGAAGTATCTTTACAGGGTTGTATAACGAGATCTCGTAAACTCAAAACGAAACGACAAGCCGCAGCTTCTCTTGGTAAGCTTTATACATAGCTATATACGTAGCTCTCGGTTCTTTCAATTCGCGAATTTTCCGCTCGTCTCTACAGCGGCAGAATGTGTACACGGTACGCTTGTCGCAAATATATATATACATATATACACGAATATATGATATACACGAGTATTTTATAGATATATATATATATATAGCTCGCACTACGCGACGGTCGCCGCGTGATAATAATTGTCGCATCAAAACTACCTCTATTGCGTCGAAAAAAAAAAAAAGTTCAGACAGTCGTGACGACAGACGGCTAGGAATGGTTCGAAGAGTAATCGCCGTGTGGCTCTTGTTGCTTCGCACCCTCTTATTCGCCGCGAACGAGCAACTCTGGCGAACAAATAACATTCTTTCGAACACAAAACAATAACCGAGATGTGTAACATCAGCTCGCGGAAAAGTCAGCCTGTGATTTTTTTGTTTTGTTTTGTTTTTTTTTTTTTTTTTTTCATTACGTAACAAAAGACAGATAAAAATGTATCGTGTTACTTAAGTGAAAGTTGGAAAAAAAAATAATGAAACCAAATATTATTGACACAGACACGTTGTCGCCGTATGAGAAATTCACACCAAAGCAAAAGTCTCTTTAATGAATCTTTTTAATTGTAGTTATCATTTTTGTTATTATCCTGGCCACCACTTTGGCATTATTATTATTATTAGCCTTACTCAATATAAAATTAATGGAGTTAATTCATTGTCTGGTTAAAGTGTGTTTTATTGATATCAATATCTTCATTTTAAAAAATGTTTAATTTTTCTTTTATGCACGAAAAAAAAACGAATAAAAAATCCTATAAGTCTGATTAATCGTAAAGTTTTGTCGGTAATGTAGAAAAACTTCGATTTTTAGGAGATGATATGTATTTAAAAGATGTCGGAAAAACTATGTCTCTACATAAAAATAATTATTATACATTTTTTGAAACATTAAGCAAAAATCCATAAATTCGCTTTCCCCTGCTTCGATACGAGTTTCCCTTTTCAAATATGTACAAACAATTTTCGAAATCTCGTTAATACTCAAAATGACCTGAGTATACTTCTGAAGCTTCCTTAAATTTCTAACCTACTTACCTCACCTCAAAACTTTCAACACATCTTTCTTCGCGATGACTAGACGAAAATTAAATAAATATTCCGCAATCAATGCAAAATGATGGCACGATAAAAATCCAAAAAACCCCCATTAAATTGCACACACCGATTTTCCAGTAAAACGTATAGTAAGTTTTGAGGTTATAATTGCAAACTGAAACCAGCTAATTCGCAACACAGATGAAAATAAAGACGACAAAAAGTGTAACACATAAAAGCACAGGTATTTAACGCAGATAAGAATGAAAAATTTCGATTCGAGTTAAAGAAAAGAAGAAAAACCGAGTAAATAAAAAGTACAAATTATAAAATTGTCTACAATATGATCACAGACTGTGCACACACTTCATTAATCTCCAAAGGATCTTATAACGCAGTTTTCATTTCACCCGCGCGTTTCCGTCGCTCTCCTCTTGTCCGCCCTGATCTTTTATTCATTTCCACGATAATTGAAGGTAAACTCGTGTACTCGATACAACGTTGCGGTAACACGGACGGCAAGCTCGTGGTCTCCTCCTCGCTAGAAGAGAACGAACGCGTGGGTTCTAGTAGCTAATGCCTTCATAGCTATAGCATTTGTGAAGCGCTAGTATATCTCCGCCAGTAGCGCGGCGGTCGACGTTTGCGTGAGGGTTGCTCTGGCTGCGCCACTCTGACGCCCCGCTTTCCCGTATTGTAGACGCTGCCTCTTCGTTCGACCGTCGCGCCATCTCTCTCTGTGTATGCGAGGTTCCACGTTGTTTGGAGAGCTTCTTACAAATTAGCCGTGAATATTCATGTGTCGGTGGGGTTTGGGGCGTGGGGGAGGAGAGGCCGGGGGGAGGGGGGGGTTCCGAGGCAAAACCGCCTGATGCTGCTAACCTTTTGCGAGAAACCGAGCGCGTATACTGTTGTATAGCATAGTTCGTCTGGTATAATATAAACGTTGGTATAGATATGGTCCAGAGGCGAGAAAACTGGCTAAGCGATGACACAGCCCTTCCATTCTCTCTCTCTCTCTTTCACTCTCCTTCTTTCTCCTATTTCGTTGATAGTATCGACTACTGTTACACCAGACTATTTCAGACTTGCCAAAGCGTTTTGCCCGCTGACAAACTATTTTATTACCGTCACAACTTGTTGCTATAGCTGATGATGATTACGAGATTTACGGCAGATTATTAATATTTGGATCGCTAAATAAACGACACTGTGAAGACAATGAATTGTTTTCAGACTTTTCAACACGATTTAAGTACAACAACAACATTTCTATTGAATGTTGCAAATGAGGTATTCCAGGCCAAATCAGTAGGCATCGAATCTTGACCCCTTCAAATTGGCTCCATAATTTTTTATACTATTCCATATGCTCGAATAAACACTTTTATTTTTTTTTTCGATTTTTTAAACTTTTCTTTTCATGAATTTGAAAATTTGAAATTTCTCTGAAAAATTCTGTATTAGAGATAAAAAATGATTGCGCTGTGACGCAGAGTAGGCAGACGTCGATTTTTAAAGCCATTTTTTTTTTCAAAAGAAAAATCATTAATAAAAGAAAAAAAATGAAACGGGCTTTTTTTTTCATTTTTTAATGGCTTTTTTTTAAAAAGAAAATACACAAAAATATCTTTACTCAAATAATGATGAACGCGTTTATTTGTATAAAATATTTGTATAAGATCAATTTACTTTGGTACAAAACAATCGAACACGTCATCGCTTTTGGTATTGAAGTTTTTGTGATAGACCGATAATATTAGCGAGCAAAAAATACTCGTTATATATGGTGAGAGACAGAAAGCTCACGTTGCAATGCAAGAACGGCGAACGTCCTTCTTCCACCTCGTACAGCAACCATAGTGTAGAGTTTTATTGTCCTTCCTCTGGTAATTAGCGAGAGACTGCGAGAAATTCTCGTTTCCCCATTCTCTTCTCGCCGAAACTTTCGTCGCGTTGCTTCGATGAGATGGCTTGCTGCGCGTGTACTTCATATACTTTTATTTGCGGAATTCTTACCAACGTTACGTAAACACTTCTCTCTATCTCTCTTCTCATTATTATTATTATTATTATTATTATTATTATTTTTCTTCTTTTTCTCCGTCATGGGTCCTGAGCCATCATCTGTCTCAACGTTTAATTAAAAGAACACCTTAACGAGACAGAGACTATTTTCTATGAAAACGCGCGATTCCGGAAAAGTGCAACAGCTCCTTGTAGCGTTCAATAGTCAATCGGATTTTTCATTCTTCCTGATATAATCAGTGATTTTACGTGCTAAGAAATATCAAGGCAAATATATATCTGTTGAACAGCGTTGGATGGAATATATTTTTTTCGTCAAATTATTTTTTATATAGGGGAGTGAATTTATTTTAGATAGAAAATCACGTGTTTATTTATTTTTATGCCAAATTTTAGATAAATTACTGTTTAATAAAATTTAAACCGCTTTTCCGATTTCTCTGAAATTCCGAATTCTCCTACGATTTTTTATATTTGAATCTGGCAATTTGTCTGCATGATCGGAACACCGCTAAAAATGGTCCCTAGAATTTCGCATAAAATTTGACGTATCCCATAAAATAAAACAAAACATATTTGTATAAGCTGGTAATATTAAAAAAGTGATAATAATCATTTCTACTAAAATATTTTAATTTTTGTTTTCCGAGATTTATATCGTCCGTGTGATATCGTAAACTTTTGGCGCCCGTTTTACAACAACAAAAAATCCATCATCCGAAGAACGGTCTCAAGTGTGAAATGCCAACAAGGAAAAAAGAAGATAAAATAAAATAATAACGTCATTCGTTGCGGAAAGAAGAAATGATATAGAAAAAAAAAAAAAAAGAGTTGTAAAGAGGAAATCGTTGCCCTCTCGTGAAATGGCCATTTTCGACGACGAGTATATGCCGCCGCTCGCGGCTCGTTATTCAAAAGAGAGGACAAAGAAACGTGACGAGAAGTATAGCCATGGTTAACCATCAGAGAGCGAGGAGCCAGAGAAGAGAGGAGAGCAGAGAATTGTACCGGGCGACGACGTCAGGCCGACGAAGCATTGTGGCGAGAGAGGTGAGGATGACGCCGAGAGAAAGCAGAAAGAGTGCGGCGAGGAAGGCGGAATGGGGGTATGTCTGTCGGTCGGTGGCGAACGACCGTACTAAAATGTTACTTATACCGAGTACGGTAGCAATATAGGCGACGCAGCAAAGCTGGTGCGTAACCTCGAGAGAAAGAGAAACGAGGATTTACGTCAATTTGCAAAAAAAAAAAAAAAAAAAAAAAAAAAGAAAGAAAGAAGAAAAAAAAATGTCTTTTCCATCCACGCCATTCGCCTCTTCTTTCAACCTCTCTCACCACTTCCCGTTCAACGTCGTTTTCATCGTGAGTGCGGTAATCCTGGGCTGGCTTATTATCATCGTAAAAGCTCCGTTGACGCGGTAACGGGGACGACGAGCGAATTATTATTGCAGAAAATTTTGCAGCACCAACAGCCGCGACTATTAAGCAATGTCCAGCAGCCCCCCAACTCCCCCCTTTTGCCCAGTTATAGTTCGCGTTGTCCGGCAATATTTATGTATAGCAATAATAGAAGTTGCGTCAGCGGTATGAACGATCCGTGAATAATAGAATGCGGAATTTGCGTTATTATACTATGTGAGAGGTATTTGCTAGATCAAAGTACTTTTTTTTTTTTAAGGACGATTTTTTGGTTTAATAAAATAATTTAATTCTTGGATTGTTGGTGAAGAAAAAGTATTTAAAAAAATATTATGGGACTGTTGTTTGTTTTTTTTTTTAATTTAATGTAAAATAATTTTTACAATTTTTTTTGCCTTGTGGGAAAAATTATTTACACTTTTTTTTTTTTTAATAAGATGTGACAAAAAATCATTTGGTTAAAAGAAGAAATTTGTAGCAGTAAAAAAGAAATTTTTCTATTTTTCAGAAAAAAATATTTGTGTAAATTAAATACATCATCATTTACCTTTGAATTCGTGTGACAACGAATCAAATAATATGAAGTGAAAGATTAAATTTCATTTTATCTTTTTATTGATCTCGAATGCAATGAAATTGAATGTCATTGAACTGACAGAGAAATGGTTTTATTTGAAATCACCAAGCCTTCTAGTCCTTTATTTCGTATTTCAAATACCACGCTTGAAATAATAATGAAAAGCAATATTTATTTGCGCTACTCAAAATATTTACTCGATTGAACAATAGAAAAATTACAACTCCTTTTTGTTTATTTTAATCACAAATATTTTTAGTAGCTTAAATCAATGTTGAGGTCGTACAATTACAAATAAAATTCCAACGTTTTCCTTTAAATAGACTAAAATAAATATTTTTAGTGCCCTAAAATGTAGATTTAAATGATGCTATTTAAAAAAAATGGTAACAATTCACATTTATATAAATTAAATTAAATTTTTTTTTTCTACTAGTTTTATAGTGGATGTCAGTAAGTACTTGCATCTCGTAGAGCAGTATTAAAATAAAATTATTCGTGCGCACTGAACTTACTACGACTACAGAAGCTTCATACTTATAATAATCCCTTGCAGGGCCACATCAAACTACCGCTATACCGCTTCCATTGCCACAGGAATGGAGGATCAGTTCGGTTGAACATACATGCATGAGAAACTGTATAATTTTGCGTTGTAATGCGAACAATGAGGCTGGTATGAAGTTATATAAGTTTAAAATAAAATTGAAAATTAATCCTATGGGCATTAGGGAACAGAGCGTATATTCGCTCTCTCGTCTATGTACTTAAATTGTTCAAATATCTCGAAAGCTTGAAGTATATGTATACTTTAAAAAAAAAAAAAAAAAGTTTCTTGCAATTACAAATGAACGACGGTTAAACTGGGTTTCACCGGTAATTGGTATTCTTTGCTAATAATTTACATTTATGAGCCACTTTATGTCTAAAAGGGCAAAAAATTATCGGCGTATCAGTGTGAAAACATGAATAGGGTGCAGCTGTACAGTATCATCTCGTATAATTTCGTGGATCTTTTTTAACGCACTTGAAAATGGTAGCACGTCAAAATTACAGCGAGGTTTTAATGTTAAAGGTAATAATGATAATAAATTCAAAAGGTATCGTCCTTTTGAAGAAGAGAACAGAGGTCGGACAGACAGAAATGAGTGAATGCTTTTTTTAATTACAATTTCTTTTTCAGATTTTTTTTTTTTTCAATACTTTCTTTAATGCATGCAAAGAAGAAGTGATTTATTTTATTTTATCCGTAATACGAAGTGTATAGAAAATTCTGTGTCCTTAATTGTTCGACACTTTGTTTTGTATATGTAACAAAAAATCTTAGCTCCGAATACGAAAAACAGTTATGGAAGAAAATTTATTTTAAAGAATGGAAAATATTTGAAAAATGATTAAAAAAAAATTTTACGCGGTTTCCTGTTCTTTAGGCTCTTTAGGAAATAATTCTGAAAAACCATCTCAGGAAAATAAAAAAATTGATTTCCGAAACAACGTTTTTCAGAATTTTTTCAATTTTTGAAAAAAGTGTCGCTCAATAATTTGTTTTAAAAAATCGTGGATCATTAAAAATGCGTCAAATTTTTTTTTTCAAAATTTCATTTATTCTATTTAGAATAAAATATTAGGAACATTTGTTCCATTTGAAATGCAACATTTGGAATATTTATTCGACTTAGAATAAGATATTAAAAATATTTATTTTATTCACAATTAACTATTCCGAATATTCTACTTAAAAAAAAAAACAAAAATTCATTTGTTATCCACGACACGTGTGAGAGCTTTGACTGTACTGTGATCATGCGGGAATGGCGTGTCAACGAGCGTTTTATTTTCAAGCCTCGGTGTTACAACGGCAGCAACCATATAACGTGTGTTGAAAAAAGGTCAGTACTCACCGCGTGGCCATCCACGGATCGTTAGCCGACCGATCATTTATCATTCCGTCTATTGTTCTCACGAATGCCCCCTCCAGCCCTCCCCTCCATTTTATCGATGGGCTATTACGCTTGTTACACACTTTCGATCGTATGAAAGCACAATAGTCAATAGTGCAACGATATGACTTTGATCAAAGGTTCAAACATTTACGTGTACCGACGAATAGGTGGTCATTATACTTGTATACATAAATGTACAAATGTCTAGTGACAAAAAAAAGAAAAAAAAAAAAAAAAATAGAAAGAAAAATTGGAGAGTGAAAGCTGGAAAAAGTGAGAACTTCATGTTACGAGCTTGTTCCTACGCTACACAATGTGCAACGAGTGTAGCCAATGGCTATGACGATGTTTGAATGCATGCACGTGCGATTGTGCTATCCAGGATTTTCAGTACGCAGCCGCTGTCGGGAGAGTTTGACGATAGCTCGTTATCACGTATCTACTCGACGATTCAGATCATTACGAACGATCGCCGGCTTTTACTCGTGCAACTTCTGTTATAAAACAATCACTATTTTTTGTTTTGTTTTGTTTTATTTTTGTCAAAAACGAGTTATCAAGACTAACAATCATGTTCGAGAAATATTCGAGCTGTCAATTAATTTGGACGTTTCCATGCCTCTTCATTGTTTTTTTTTGTTTTTTTTTGTTGTTTTTCGAACTTTTTACATCTCGCTGACGACATTTTTTTTATTACATATTTTCTTGGGAACTGTAAACTTTTTTTAAATCGTAGTTACAGCTTTTGAAGTTTTTGTTGTTGTTCAATTTGAGGAGTAAGAAAAAGATTTTCTTCATTTGCCGATTTTATAATGTGTCATTTTTTTTTATAATGTCGGGAGTGATATAAACAAAATTTGTCAAAATAACAATAAAAGAGAAAGTAAAGGAAAAATGTTAATATTTTGATACAGAAATAATTGTCATGCTTTTTGTTTCTGTCAAAAATATAGTTTTCGATACTGAAAACCATTTTCAGAATATAATAACATTTATTTGAATATTATAAAATATAGTTGAATTCAATAAATCCTATTAGGCCAGAATTTTAAGAAATACTTTTATTCAAATTGAATAAATAATAATTGAGGAGTAGGATCGCGCTGGATGTTTGTCATCGACGAAAATAAATTTAATCTAAAAAAAGGTGTAGAGTGTGAATTGTAGCTGTATGTATAAATATAAGTGAATAAAGCTCATGCATGAGCTTAAGCCAATTCCCCACGAATTTCAGAGCTGCCTTCGACATGAGTAAAAAAAAAAAAAGAAAAAAGTAGAACCTTGCAAATGGCTTTCCCATTATTTTGTATCTTTGACAAAGCTTCGTAAAAAAAGCTTCCACCCTTGAAAAAAAAAAGAAAACCAGAAAAACAAAACTTCCTCGACGGAAGTAACAAGGAGAAATAAAAAAATTCTTTATGAATAATGAATAACAATCTAACTGCCATTTACAAAGCTAAAACGAAATTGATATTTTTATATCTGTAAACATCCATAAATCCTTTACGACTCATTCTAAAAACAAGTATAAAAAAAAAAAAATGTCTTCATTGCTAACAGAAAAAAATTGTTAACAAATAAATTTCAAAGCTGAGCTTTCTTCCACTTTCCCACAAATTTAAACGCTGCCTAACAGCTCGAATCGCCTAAATAAAAATATCATGTGAACTTTCATGATTTCCGATTGTGGCTTTTAAACCTTCGTGACGGCACAAAAGGTGTCGTATGCCAACGTGCGTTGTCTCGTGACTTATTTTGCCGAGTGAGTCTCCGGGCAGCAGAAAGAAAAGCCGGAAGGCGAGTAGAAATCAGTACAAGAGAGAGGCATAAATGAGAGGATAATGTGAAAAGGACGATTGTCGCTTTTGCCTCACTCGGATTTCTCTCTCACGCACAAACATGAGCTTCAAGCCTCCAGTTGAACCCTCATTTTCCGTTGAGCCTCAACCGTTTCCCCATCCCTGTTTTGCTCTTCCAGGCCTGTTGTATCGGTGTATAAACGCTCCTGTCCGCTATGGCTCCAGTTCTCTCTCTCTCTCTCTCTCTCTCTCTCTCTCTCCCTTTCTCTCTCCCTCTCTTTCTCTCATATATACAGAAAGCTCGGGACGTGCTCGTATAGGCGAGATTTACGAGCTATGTGCGCAGCAGGGTTTCCACGCCCCTGACGACACTGTCGTTCGCCAGCTACACACAATCAAACTCGCACTCTTCGTTACACGAGGACGAGTGCACGATGAATACTCGTGTACATGGATTACCTTGTACCATTATGTACAGGTTGCAGGTTATAGGATCTTTCATAATAATATCCTCATCCGTAGCAATCGTACGAAATTTAAAAAGAGATTGGGCAACACGTGTGACATTCTCATCATATTTCAATTGGTGTGAAATTACTGGGATTTATTTATAAACAGTGTAGAGACGGAATGTTAAATGGAATATACAAGTGTGGAGTCAAATTAATGTACGGTAGAATAAAAAAAATTTTAAAAATTGAATTTAAATTGAAAAAATTTAATTGGTACGTAAAATCGTACATTTTGCTTCCTCATAGAGGAAACTTTGTTTTCGCGAAATTTCTTTCTTTCCAGAATTTTTATTAAATTATCATTTTATTAAATTTTACATGGCAACATGTGTCAAAAGGCTTTTTTTTTATTTTGTACTCCAAAAAGTTTGACACTTTTTTTAGTCTCTAAAATTTCGAATCATTTTAATTGCAAAAAAAAAAAAAAGATTCTTGGCTATTTATCTCGTTGTGATATTAATTCTGAATCACCGTGTATACAATTATTGTTGCTACATATGGTGTAGTATAAATACAATTGGCTAGAAAGAGAGAGAGAGAGACATCCCTCTCAAATACATGCACACAGAGCATTCGCTCTGTACGAGGATGAATGAATCCACATGTATACTCGGTGGGTGAGCAAGTGCATACTCGCGGGTGTCACGGTGGTGTGGTGCGAACCACCCTTTGCGGAAGCGGTGGCGACAGTGGCGGTGACTGCCCTCACCCCCTCAAGTAGTTACAGCTTGTATTTCCTATAGTTCGGTGATTAAACTGTTTAATAACACAAATACCGGCGAGGGATGGAAGCGACGAGGGTGAGAACGATATAGTACAATATATACATACATATATATATATATACGATACAGTATGTTCCGTAACATCTATACGATATACTCCACCCCATCTGGCTTTCCTTCGCTTTTTCACCCTCTCTTCAATCTTTGTCTCCTTTCTACACTTTCCTCTTCTTCGATAACCAACCCGTGATTTATTATCTGAACACGGAAAATCTTTCATTAAAGATAATAACGATAATAGTATTTATCACTGGTTATTGTGATATTTATGAGAAATTACGAATTAAAAAAAAAAAAAAAATAGTAACAGAATTTATCGGGAATGTTAGGTAGATAAAAGTGTATGAAAAATGCTCACATAACCCTTTTAAAATACCTCATTTAAAATAATAATAATAATAGTTATTTTTGTTATTGAAATATTTATTTTTATTTATTAGTAATTATAAGTGAAAAAAAAAACGTCGCAGAAGTTTAACCAGAATAATGATTTTAGACGATGAAACTTGAATCGACTCTGCCGACGAGTGAAGGATGAGATACTTATTCGTATACTGGGAGGAGCTGAGGATATACAACCCCAAGCTAGGATGAGGCGTAAGACGGAAGGAAACCGTGATTAGCGGGATACGTGCCCGACCTGCCTCGACGGGGACGTGATTCTGTAGGGGATCGTTAATTCCTTCGGCGAGCTCTGGGCTTAACTAGCCCTAGCTGCTGAGTGATTCTCGTTATGCGTCCACGATGCGAGAGTTTCTACGGAGATTCCGCTTCTAGAGAGAGATATATATATAGGGCGATATATGTGATACATCATATACACAACTAAACATAGTTGTATATGAGGTTATTTCTGGCCAACTTAATAAGGACAACTCTGGCCCCTTCCAATTCGCTCCATAATTTTTTCTACTATTCTATATGCTCGAAAGGCATTTAATTATTTTTTCAAATTTTTTTTTTACTGAAACTTTTTCTTTTTCATGTATTTTTGTGATTTAATTTTTTTGGCCCCAATTTAAAGATTTGAAATTTTTCTCAAAAAATCATATATTAGATTTGAACATTTTTGAGCTTTGACCCAGAGTGGGCAGACGTTTGCGTCGATTCTTGAAAGTAATTTTTTTCGAAAAAAAAAGAACCATTAAAAAATGAGGAAATAATGAAACGAGATATATGAAGTGAGATATTTTTAACTGCGAATTTGTAAATTTCTCGAATCCAACCATCGTCCGTTTTTGGCCGAAGGATTCCTTTTGTCCATGAACGTTAATTTAAAATAAGATTCTTCCTTCGTTTTTCATTAAATTGATTAAAAATAATAATTTATAAAATAAGATTCTAGGAAAGGGTCATTTATCGGATTCAAGCTGATCTCAAAGAATGAAGCAAAAAAAAAAATAAGAAATCGGATAACATTACCCAATCGATGATCCTAGGCCGCGACCTCAATTCTCAGATAGTTTCGTCCAAGACATTGGATTCTCCAAAGTCTGAACTCCAAAGTACCAAAGTACTCTTTCAGTTGCGATTAATTATTTGTTGTCCAGACCAGTATTGGAATCTCGGCAACCAGTGTATCCTCAGCTTCCACTTTCCAACCACATACACACATAAATGTACACATATATACTATATATAGTATACATATAACAGTTGTACATTCCTGTTGACCGAAATTCCGATTTCAGGAGTGACCATCGACGTCGCGTAAGGCGAACTTGTAAGCCCGAAGAAGCAATATTGGCTCGACTGGTGAGAGTTACCGGACCCACAATTCATTACGAAAATCGATTCGCGCGGCAATAGTGGCTGATTGGAACTGGTCATTCGGTAGATGTCCATCTCCCTCTTTTTGTCTCTCTCTCTCTCTCTCTCTCTCTCTCTTGAACATTCTCTCGTTATCACCCTCCCACACCCTTCACTCTCCCTTTACTCTCGTCTCGGCAATCGCCTCGCGAACGCGGTCGCCCTCTAACTCGGTGGCGAATTTACGTTCAACCCCAGTGTGGGGAAGTCTCTGGCTTTCGGAAAGCGTCATGTATATAGCACAGTACACAACCACATCGATAGTAGCAAACATCGATGAAGAGTCAAATCGGAGGAGGTAACCAGAATTCACGATTAGATATATGAAGATAGCTCGAGTTGTGACTATATATGTGTAATATTCCTTAAAACTTGAACGACAAATGAAATGGGTGTGGAATCGCCGGCTTACTTCTGCTCGGTTACCAAAAATTTTTGTTATCGAAAATAAAAACCGGTTTTTTAAGAACTTTTTCAGATTTTTAAAATGTCTTCGTTCGATAATTAGTTTGAAAAAACCGTAGATAATTAAAAGCATGTGAATTTTCTTTTTTTAATTACTGCCTTTTAGAGTTATGCCAATCATGTGAAAAAATTGCGGACCCGATCGGAAGGGTCAACGGAAGGGTCAGACCCCGGTTGACATCAGGTGGAATGCCCCGTATATATTTTATATCCAAAGTCGAATAAAGTCATATCCCAAGAGACAGTGAGAAAAATGCTAGCAAAAAATGTGATCCTCTTATATTCTGGAATCTAGATGTGTCAAATGTGGCACGTCCAGTCCAAAAAATTGAAGAGTATACAGTCTGATAAAAAATTTCAGCTCGTATTCATACCACTGACACGAGAGTAAGCAACATATTTTTCGATCCATAATTTCAAAAATTATGCTGCAAAATAACCGACTAACTGACGTGAGAACGTTAGATTTTTTTTTCTTTTTTTTGTGTTTTGTAAAAGAGGCTGTATGAAACATATATGTCGTAACTAGTGAGTATACAATAGTGATACTCGAGAGGTAACTCGCTGAAATCATATTGGGCTAGACTGTGGAATACCGCGCAAAAGTTTCGAGCTTGGCCGCGCGCGCTCATGGGAACGAATAATTCGACGGGAGTATAGGAAAGAGGAGGCATATCAGGGCGCCCGTGAGAGTATATATACGGATTCGTCGGCTAGCGAGAGCCAACGACGAAACCATAGGGAACTGACCACTACATTAGTTTTGTGCGAGGCAATTTGAATATAGATTAGTTTGTCGCAAATTGGAATGACCGTGTGTGCCTCAGCGTTAGCTTCGCGGTTATGACGTCGTCTCACGGTGTCGTCACGTATACGCCACCTTGTTATCCTTGATACGATACGTATAATGCATACTATATACCCGAAATATATATGCACGGCGAATCACTTCACTTTCTGATGTGTTCGGTTCACTGATGGCAATTCACGATTCGTCCTATCTTGAATCTGAAGCACAACATGGTGAGTGCGAAAATTTAGATTATATTCAGAAGTTTTGACGTGCATTGGCTTGGCAAATTGACACCTGCTATGCGTCGGAAAAACTAATTATCGATATTTTTGTTTCTTGAATTTGTATTAAAATAATCAATGAATGAATAATGTGATACAATTGTTTGGTGTTTACGGTATCGTGAATCTGGGTTGGTAATTGAGAAGTCAATTGGAATGATAGTGTTGAGGTTTTAGAGGATGTGTAGTGGTTGAAATAGTGAGAAATAAACAGCGTGGGTATTTTAGAGGCGACTGTTTCTCTGAGTTTGTTTTCTGGTCACATATTTGTAAAGCACACGGAGTCTCGTGGGTTGGTCTCTATTCATTTACGTCTGTCTTTCTGGATAGAGGGAGATGGAGAAAGACGACGAAAACGGCGAGGAGAAAGCTAGTCTACCATTAATTTCCTCTGTTCCCTTTTCTTTTTTGTTCTTCGCTCTTCAGCTTTCGCGTACTCACCCTTATTTGCAGAGCTGCGGGCGATCTCGGTTGGTCGACAGGGTTGGTCATAAATGCTGGCCACGCACTGCTATGTGAAGGAAAAAAAAGTAAACGACAAGGTACAGGCTGACTGAACAAAACAGAAAGAGGGTTGAATAGAAATAAGCTGGGGATGAGTTTTTGATGTCGAAAGGATCTCATCTTGACACGCCGTAAACCCAACTCAGGATTGTTCACAAGGACCACCGACTTCAAGATTTTACATAAAACTTCATAGATATGTTAGTTTTCTTTTTTAATTTTCGATTTCCAAGAAATTACTTGCATCGTTGCTTCTTAAATGAGTGGAATAACCTACAAAGAAATCGACATTTTTGGTAGTTTTCTTTTTGAGAAATGTTTCAACAAATAAAGATTCATTTTTACTCATTAAAATATTTGACTTTGTCGTAGAAGTTTTAAATGAAAATTCGGTTGCTACAGTTCGATGGGGGTTAATTCAACGAGTATAAAAGTATAAGGTTTGAATGTGGTACGATGAATAGTTTTTGAGTATTAAGACTTTAAAGGTATAAATAGTCTCGTAAAGAGTCTTAGAAAATGTCTCGAAAAGAGTCTCAGAAAGTGTCTCCAAAAGAGTTTTGAAAAATCTCGAAAATGACTTTGGCACACGTTTAGTAAAGTTCGATTCTGGAACAGAGTCTCAGAGATTCTTCGAGATTCAAAGTCTCGAACACAAGTCTCTTTCTGAGACAATTTCAATCTTTAAACTCATATTACTAAAAAACTACTCATCGTACGACATTCGGACCAAATACTTTTATAATCTGGCAATCATTCCGCGTCTAACTTTTCTAATCTTGTGTCACATTTATAGAAAAATATTTAACGCGGTTCACAAAGTCCACATTCGTAAAACCCGACTGCGAATGAAAATAAATTTAGGTCAAATTCCACCGAAAAACAAACGCACAATTTTACGACACACTTTAAAACGTAACTTAAACTTACAAACAATCCTGATCCTCCGAGTCGGGATGCTCATCCATTGTGCCGGAGAAAACGAGAGGAGCAAGGAGAAGAAGAAGGAGGAGGAGGAGGAGGAGGAGGAGGAGGAGGAGGAGGAGGAGGAGGCGGAGGAGAAACGTTGCGCGAACAAGTAAGCAAACAGAGGGGCGACATCGAGTACACGAGTGATGTTCACGAGGAAGCCCAGCGCGACAAGTTCCAATAAATGCACCAGCAATTCCGGTTTATACGAGCGATCGTAATTCTCCAAATGACACCACCACGTTCGTGTGCGGCTCTCACGGCACGCGTCGAACTAGCACGCGAGAATTTCACGGGGCCGTTACGGAATTTAATGTCGTCCATTCATTTTTTTTTTTTTTCTCTTCCTTCCTACCTAAAGCAGCATCATTCCTCCATCTTTGCGCAACAAATCTTCTTTTGCGTGTTTCGTACACGTCACTATGTCGGTGATGTGATATGATGGTGACTGCAACGAGATTGAAATAACGCTACAGATATATTTATATATATCGACAAAGAATCGGTATCAATGTTGTAAAGCTGTTTTTCCATTCATGTGAAATATCCGGCTGTGGTTTTACCATGCATTCGCAATATATTCGAGTGGTATTGATTTCTCGTCGACTGCTTCTATCCCTTTGTCACATTACGCGCGGGAGTGTTAAGCATTTCAGTTAAACATGCTGGGACAAGCTTGTTGGTCACTCATTTCTCATCGTGTTTCATGTCATGTCTCTTTGCCTTCGTTCCAAAGGGTTTTTGGTAATCGTGGACGAGCGAAAGACAGAAGGAGATCAACAAAATCGGCAACATACAACAGGATAAACCCTCGTTCTCTTTCTCACTAGAGGCCAAAGTAATTTCACTTGTGTGCGGCCAACAGCCAAAAGATCTATACGAGAAAACCTACGTGACTATTGCCATTTTATCTTTCTCTTCTCTGTTTGAATCAGGTTCGAGTATACTTGCTTGTTTTATCTTCGATGGGTATAGAATGTTGATTAATTTTTTTTTTAGCTATGGCATTGTTCTCAAAATGTTTGGTAATCCAAAGATTTTTGATCATTTGATCTCTTGTATCGTCATCTATTCAACTGGTTACGATCTTAAGTACTTACATATGATCAAAACAACATTCCTTTTTGGTGTTGATTGGTGTTGATTGATAGCTTCGATCTCTCAGATTGAACGAAAAATTCTAATCAGGCTTGCAGGACTGTCGGAGTCCATGCAACAATGCAATAATAACAATTTCGACAAATCAATCTGGTGCCATGCTGAGGAAATTGAAATCGATTAAACTGATCCACCTAGGATTCATTCGACTATGGATTGCTACTATAAACCGTAATTTCGCATCCTAAATGATAGTCAAAGCTCCTATTATAACAGTGACTCCACGAGTATGTCCCGAAATAATAGCGAATTGACTGTCCTTCAAAATAGACTATTTGGCATACATAGGTCATGCAATCATAGAGAGATTTTGATTGGAATTCGACGTCAATTAACACAGTGCAGTCATGGCATTACACATGTTAGCCACCTCATTCCGGAAAATAAATTGACTATTCACTGACCTTACCCAACCAAAGTTATCACATTTCCCTGACAGTTGCCTGATTCCTTAATCATGCTTTATTTTCCTGGCTCTGGACGTCATGTGCAAAATCTATTCACTCTCTTATTTAATGTCCTGAAATCAGGGATTCCGTTTGATGTTCGTGATCAGAGGAACAACGCTGAAATAAAGCCTCAAGAAAAGAATAAAAACGATCAGAGAACAGCTAGGGAAGAACGCGTCAGTTCTAAATAGAGTGAAAGGGAGAGTGAGGAAACTGTGAGAAAAGGGCGCAAAGTGAGTGAGTGAGGAATGAGGTGCTGACGAGTCTTGAGAGGAGATGGGTGCGAAGAATAGGGGGGTGCCAGTCAAGTGAGGCTGAGTCGGGAAAGGAGTGTGAAGGAGGTCTCTCTGTGTGTGTGTGTGTGTGTGTGTGGCTGAGAATGGGGAAAGAGATCCGGTCCGGAGAAAACTGACTTTCCTTCCACTGTACTATACGTGAGTTGAAAGCATCTCGTAAGACGTGCAAAAGGGGGATGTGCTGCTAGCTGCTGCTATATTCTCGCTGCTTTCCTCCACCCTTTTGACTTTCCTTTTTCTCTCTCCGTCTGATGCCTGCTTGACTGTAACCCGCTCTGAGAAGAGTGAGTTACAACCAACGAAGCTTTGGTATACATGAAAGAATAAAGGGAAATAGCTGGATGGACGTGACAAGACAACATGCCGGACGAGAATGAGAGAGAAAGAGAGAGAGAGACGGAGAGAGAGAGAGAAATGGAGGTTTCGCGAATTCCATTCTTTCACTGGAGTCGCATCCTACCTCGACTGAACAGCTGTTGAGTGCGTCTCGTAAATTCGATAGCCCAAGATGCCGTATCCCGCGTGTACATTACCTACGACATGTCGGAATAAATAAATGTCCTCTCGATCTCATACTATAGTCAAGCGAGGATTTTGTAAATAGAGACACAGAAATGAGAATGGAGAGCACGGTAAGATTTTCTTTCTTTTTTTTTTTTACTTATTCATCACATACAAAGTATGTAACAATAGAGTGAATGATGCAATTTTAAAAAGATGCGACTGCTACATTTTTATATTAATATATTTTTTCAAGTTTCTTAGGTTTCAAAGAAACACATTCACTAATTTCTGACTGTCTGTACTTCGGTTCGTCCAAAAGAGCAATAGCTTTTGAATGAGACAGGATTTCAATAAAATCTTCTATTTTTTTTTGGATTGTAAATTCAAAGTATTATTTTTTGAACCTCGTTTTGTAAACTTCACAATTTTTGGTTTCATAGATTTTAAAAAACAAATAAGCAAATAAATTTCGACTTTACTGTGTTCAAGGAACTGATTTCATATTTTAATCCTCTAAATGATCGAGGATAAAAAAAATTCTCCAGTTTTTATTCCAGTCCTTAATACACAATTGGGTTTTAAATAATTCTGGCGATAAAAGTGCAGCTTTGTGTAAGAAAATATTTTATTATAAATTTAGCATTCAGCTGGCATACGAGAGAAGCGATCATTTTTTTTGGAGCAAATCGTTGTTCTAAAAAGACTGAAGGAAGAGCGCGCGAGGCCAAAGGGCGAAAAGAAGTTGGGATGAAAAATGGAAGAAAATAATAGTTCGATGATACTTGTAAGAGATAGAAAGAGAGAAGGCCAAAGAGGCTGATATCGACGCACGTAAGTGAGAGTGCTCCGATAAAATTCACTTGGCACCTTTATTCTCGGGCGAATCCTTTGATCCGTCTTCAAAGATATCGGGTGTTCTTTTCCCCATCAACGAACCGAAAGTACTCGTCGCAAAGCCTCAGCCCCGATCTCTCTCGCCTTTTCTCACGGCGAAGTGCGAATCTGACGCTGACCTTCGTCGTTTCACTATAGTTTTTTTTTTTTTTTTCTTTTTTTTCTTCTCTCTTGGGATTTTTACGACGATGTAAGAAGCCAGGAGAGTAGTGCATCGTCGTGATGTTTCTTCGTATACACTTCTTATCTCCTTGACATCTTTGCTCGGAGATATAAGCTCTTGGTACTCTCTGAAAAATCACGCTTGAATTCACCATTGAAACCTTAGAAAAATCTTTTCATTGAATTTTAACACTGAAAGAATAAATTCACAACATTTGTGTATGATTCATGATACAATTTTTTAATTATTTAATATGCTAATTAGCAAGTTACAACGATAAATTTTTACTTTTCAACAAAAGGTTCTTCAGAACTTTTTTTCGCATTTTTAAAAAGTGTCGTTCGATAGTTTGTTTTCAAAAATTGTAGGTCATTAAAAATGTGTTAAAAAAAAATTAAAAAGAAAGATTAGTGAATTTTAGAGTTATGTCAATCATATAAAAAATTGCGGAGTGAAGGATTAGAC
This sequence comes from Perithous albicinctus, assembly GCA_964016905.1. Classification (NCBI taxonomy): domain Eukaryota; kingdom Metazoa; phylum Arthropoda; class Insecta; order Hymenoptera; family Ichneumonidae; genus Perithous; species Perithous albicinctus. Next base: position 15,609,414 of record OZ024696.1, on the reverse strand, counting down.
CCGGATCGAAACCAGGTTGAATTCCTCATATGTTATTGAATTTTACAACAATTTTCGATAATTTAATGAAACAATATTTTAAGAAAACAAAATAAAATAAAAACAGATATGTCGTGCCCCAATCATGAGTATAATTGAAAATAATTTTCCGCTGGCTTTCACAAAAAGAGAGGTCCGACGATTAAACTTCGACCTTAATTAAAATCCTTCTTGTGGTTACAGAATGACACCTACTCATAGTCATTAAAAAAAATAGGTTTCTATAAGTATCAACCTTTTTTTATAAAAAAAAAAACAGATATTTTTTTAAACAACTTTTCTCGACGTTTTCGTCCATTCTGAGTGTTCTAACATGAAAATCTCGATTTAAAAAAAAAAAAAAAATTAAAACAAAGCCTTCTCTATGAGGAAGCAGAAACGTAGGTTTCAATAAGTGTCAACCTCTTGGGCGAATTGCACATTATTACGCGAGTTAGCTATTAATCCGCGATCGTGCACATTTCAACCTCCACTTTTCCTCGTTTTCCTTCTCCACCCAAGGCGAAATGGATGAGGGTATGATTGTAAAAAAGTATAGGCTACAGGAGTGCAGATATAGGCAAAGGAGGATGCGGAGGTGGAGGAGCGGGGAGGGGGAGTGGTGTGCTCACAAGTCGGTTCGCTCATTTGAATACTTAGATTGGACGGTTCGGCGGATAGGGCGAGAGTCGACGTGGAGGGAACGCGTCGTCGAGCTTGCAAGAAAGAGCGCAAGAATAAGAGCTAGGTAGAGGGAGAGGGGGGGGGGGGGAGGGCGGGGAGGGGAGGAGGGGTTAGCTTAATCACGCTTTCGAAGAAATTTATGAGATCCAACCCGATAAGGCAGAAAATGAGAGGAAGTCTGGGTAGTGAGAAAGGAAAGAGACAAAAGTATTGCGGGGTAGGAGGGGGGTGGGGGGCTGCGAAGCTGTGGAGGGGAAAAAGGCGCCGAGGAATCGCACCACTCCTGTGCGCTCCACAGGAAAATCGTACGCGGTTCAAGTATAACAGTGCGTGTATGTAATGTGTCTGAAGGCAACCAAGTGAGAGAGAGAGCGAGAGAGAGAGATGAGGAGAGTAGGAAAGAGAGAAGATATTCAGTGGTATCCCGGCTGGAGATCATGACGTAGATAAAAGGAATCGGGCGTCTTTTCCGTCGGCCAATTTCGGGCATTATCAAACCGAGAACATTCCGGATAGAGTATACTCCCATCTCTTCTTCTCTTTTGTGATAGAATAAACTGCGAATGGAATTGCGATAGGGAGTTTCACGACTATTATCGAGATAGGAAGATATTGAGATAACTTTTGAGACGTATGCGTTTAGGCGTAGCTGACTCACAGGTTATTTTCTTAATTAACAGATCGTTTCATGTTGTGAAACGTAAATTTAACCGACAGCGGAAAAAAAGTTCATAGATTTTTTGAATTCATTTTATTCTGGGTGAAAATAGGTTGTAAGTAGAAAGTAAATATAAGTATCAACTTTTTCAAAATTAATGCTACTACGAAATAATCAAATTTATTTTTTTTTTGTTCGTCCTGTTATACACTTGCGACTCTATCTCCCATATTATATTTGTTACATGTACAGAAAAATCAGACAATAGCAAGCAGACACAAAAATGGAGACACAATAACGATTTTGAATAAGAGATATTTTTGGCTGTCTGAATATTTTATTTGCTGCACATGTTGCTGTAAATTGTTTGAAATACAAAGCTTTATCTTAGGACGTTTATTGTTTAATTTTGTCTTGCTGTACTGACGAGTTTCTCTTATAATCAGTGTCTTGAGATAATTGAGCACACATTGCATAATACATCTTCTGCAGTTAGTTGGCTCTAATAGAGCTCGATTCCGAGACGAGGGTCATCAATCTTTCATCGATGAGAGTGCGGGAGAGCGGATGGGTGACGGTAGGTAAGAAGTGACAATAGGTTTATCAGGGATAGAACCCCCCCCCCCCCCCCCCGCACCTTTTTGGACCCTTGTTTTTACTTCATCAGTCTACCAGCACAGGCTTTGGCTAGCCATTCGAAGCACGATATCTCGATGGATAGGAGAGCCATAGCAGCCATCTTCTCCGTAGGTAGGGAAGAAAAAGTGTGGCGAGAGCAAAAGAGAATCGGGCGAGAAGTGAATGCGGGGTTTCGAACGTCCAGCAGCTGAGGGACAGATGAGGAAAGCTAGAAAACGCCTGATAAAAGTGAACGACAGATTCAACGATGGACAGCTAGCGCTGTCGTTTGTCAAGTCGTGTCTCCGACGAGAAACTCACGCGTATTCGTTACCCGCTTGTTCGATTCGATTCGATTCCGTGCATCCACACCCCCACCCCGAAACCCTTCACACGTCAAAGCTCAACGGAGCGCGCACCGATTCATCAATGAATTTCCAAGAGTGACCCCACGAAATCTACTTAAAAGCTTACCGACTGTACAAAAATACCTACGTTGTACGTTTTTAAAAATGACGGTTTCATTTACTAACGGGCACAGTAAAATGTCACTTGGATATTTCATTTTGATTTTAAATTTGGATATTTTAAGCAAAATGCTCGCAGAACAATTTTGGTTATTTTGATAGATTTTCTGACTGTTTTTCGCTTTAGAGCAAAAATATTCAATTTAATTTTTTTACGTTTTGTATTTTTAATTCACGATTTCTTAATCATTTTTATTTTTTAAATATGTCATTTTTGGTTGAAAATATATGTTTTTTTTCGCAAAAATGACGAAAATATATCGTCATTTGCAAAGAAAAAAATTTTAGTACTAATTTGCGACATTTTTTGTTGCTAATGGGAGATTTTTTCATGACTTCTAATTTAACAATTAAAACCTTGTCATATAAATCAACATTTCTTTTGTCACTTCCGATTTTACTGACAAAAAAATAGTTAGTAAATTTGCGAAATTTATAAATTCTTACTACTTCCCAAATTGCACGATAAAAATTCGAAAATTATGATTATGACAAATTATATTTCACAGAATGCCAAAGTTCATATAAAATATATTAATAAATAATATCACTGATTTTTCGCTCCAAGATCCATTCTATATTATGTTGAGCATTGGCATTGAAATATCTGCGGCTGTAAGCAGGTGTTTGCTCCGCGTAACGTTCTCGTTGTGAGACACGTGCCTATTCACACGATCCCGAAGTGCATTCCCTGGCTCGAACGCCATACAGCGTAAAAAAAAAAAAGGAAGAAAAAGCATCACGAGTTATACTATAGATGTAGAGTGTAAGGGAGATAAAACGAAGGTGAGAGGGTTGCAAAAAGGGTGAAAGAACATATATAAGGAGCCGATGAAGAGAACTCGTACGGTGGGGGGTGGTGAAGGGGTGGGGGTGGGGTTGGGGGGGGGGGGGGGTGAAAAGCTAGAGAGGTGAAGCTGGCTGCCGCGGATACACATCGAAGAGAACTATACACTGCTCCCGGTAATCCAGATAAAGTCTATATACCCGAAGTGCACGCTCCTGTTTCTCTCTCTCTCTACGAAATGCCTTATCTTGGATTTCGTTCCAACTCTCTCTCGCCGAGTTGACTCGAGCGAGACATCGTCGTCGTCGTCGTCGCCAAGAGCGCGTAGCGTTCAACAGACCTTTCCGGTTTCCGAGTTGCCGCCTCGAAAGTACCCAAGTCCATGCATTTCTGATGAACGCGCGAGTCGAGAGAAGGAAAAGAGAAAGCGAGATAACGCCATGTGAAAAAATAAAATAAAATAAAATAAAATAAAATGAAATAAAGGTGGGGGAGCAATAGAGAGAGAGTGACAGAGTTTACTTTCTTGGCTAGAAAGGAGAAAAACCGGACGTCGATAGCGATCACGATTTAATGAAAAAGCTTGCGAGAAACAATTCGGGCGTTCTGCCACATACACGCGACCACGAATTTTCTCGGTTTGTTATATAGTATAAGAAAAGATCTCGCTAGTTTGAAAGCTATGAGAATCTTGGAGATTTTGCTCCTGCGAAATGTGGAAGTGAGAGGGATGTGTGTGGATGTAAGAAAGGTGGAAAGCGATCGAGCTGGTTTCCGATCTTTCTCGTGTATGTGCTGTGTTATATATCGTACATAAACGCGTTTTTTCGGGATTTTCAATTTCCACTATGAGATTGTGGATAAAAATGTGTGGAAGTCTCCTGAAGCAATGACTTCTGTGAGTTTTTTTAAATAATCATAAATTTCGAGATTGCGACATGCTGTTTTCCTTTTTTTTTTTTTCGTGTAATATGCTTTTGGCGACTGTTTTTATCATCGAAAATATGCCAAATTTACTAAAATATTTACTTGATTTCTATTAGTCCGATGAAATCGCGATCAGCAGTTTCTGCATTAGTAGATGTTAAAAATCTGAGGCCTTGAAAGGTTTTGAGTTACGGAAAATGAAAATAACATTTATATTTTTGTTTTCTATTTCAATTCTACATTTTATGAATAGAAATCTGACATTTTGTTGAATTGTTATTGAATATATATATTTTTTTTATGATGTATACACACTTCATTCACAGGCACATCAGCGAGCCATATCGTGTATACACGTCATCGACATTCAAAGGGTTGAATATTGGTAGCTCAGCTAACACTCGATGATTGATTGACAGATTACTAGACCCGAAATCCAGGAAGCAACCCTAGCAACGCACATATACGAACACGTAAAAGTATATCCTCGCGCGTTATTTGATTCCACGTCCTCTCACTATTCGACGATGGCCAGAATCCCAAAGAGAATTCACTAGTAGGTTAGGCCCCCCCCCCCCGGCGTTTCCTTGGCAAGTGGAGAGTTACTTCGATTCGCTTGAAAAGTCATACTATCGTACACTCGTCGACTTTGGTCTTCTCGTTGTAGTTGGTCTTCGTGGTGCTCTTCGGGGTGACGCGACAAGAAAGGAATTCTCAAGACTCGGCCAAGCTATGTGCTACAACCGTGTAAAGACTTCACTCCTACCAACCTGATGTACATTCTGTATATTCAGAAATGTATATATATATGTATTTTTTTTTTATCAAGAGAGTGTGTACACTAGTTGCGTCTTAGAGTATCTTTTCGACATCTTTCTCTCTTGTTGTTCTCTGCCCTTCTTCCTTTCTTTCTTTCAGCAGAGAATGCCTTGTACCAACGCCAACTACGCACACACACACACCTCACTTCGAGCATATGTAGTCTGCAGTAAATACAAAGTATTGCATTGTGCTGCTAAGTATAGATAAAAGCATTTACAGATAGTATGGAACGAAAGATTCGATCTGCTTGGACCATTAACAGGGATGGTTTAAATCCAACAATGGAAGAGAAGTAGCATTGTATAGTGTTCGATAAATGAACTGTCACGTCGACTAGCGAATCGAAATAGCTCAAGCTAACAATCATTCGTGTTGCCTTATCGAGTTGCAATCTTATCGATTTTCCTGATCTGATATGTATTGCATTGCACAGTCAGTATTTATCGAAACTAACTTTAAATTTGTTTCAAAATCATGTTATTTTTTTTTTTTAATCATCTGTGTGTATATTTTTTCAGAATTTTTAACTGTAAATTACATTCGTTAAATTGGTATACTTCAATACAATGTATCGAATTTTTTGGTCTATTTCTGTTCTATTGGAAGAAAAATGTAACAGATGACAAGACATACCTAAAGACAACTTGTGTCCATTTCTGAAGGTAATTCGAATTGACCGGACAGTCTTTAAGATCCCCCCAAGAAGCGAGAGATGATTGGGTTTTTTATTTTTCTAGTTCATTCATACGATGGACGTATCTATCTTGAACAAATTCAAGCCTGATAAAATGAGATTTCAACGTCAGGACAATTGAAATAGTTGCAATCATCCGGAAACAATTTTATTTTTCCGGCGGAAGCAAAAACCAAGCTTTTTCGTTTTTTTCTTCATCTTCATTATACCCGAATCATCACCTTCATCTCTTCTGTGTCTTAATTGAATTGGATTGTAATTTCTACATTTGTTTCAGTGAGCACCGTCCCGGATCCGGAATTCGTCGATGAAATTGGCAACATAACCGTGCCTGCGGGACGCAGTGTTAAGCTCGCTTGCAGTGTCAAGGATCTCGGCTCTTACAAGGTAAATTTCATGTCTGCTTATAGCGATGACGATGAGGCAGGGATAGCTTGAAATGTATAGAGCCCTTAAGACAAGGTACAAGACTATGATGAGAATCGCGGTACAAGAGAATGAGAGAATCGAACGAATGGACAGAGAGAACCAGAGGGGAAAATGGAAGTGCTGTAAGGACGTTGTAGAATTGTGGAGAAGACGTGTAGTCGAAGTGCGGACGCTCTTCTAACCATCCACGATCATCTCTTTACCTCATGCCAGAGCTTCGTTGCACTTACCGCTCGTTGGTACTCGAGAATCTTCACCTCTCTCTCCCTCTCTCTCTCTCTCTCTCTCTCTCTCTCTCTCTCTCTCTCTCTCTCTCTCTCTCTCTCTCTCTCTCCCTCTCTCCTTTTCCCTCTGTCTCTCAATGAGCCCATAAGTACGGACGGAATCCTAGCGCGATCGCAAACTTAACGAAGCTCGTTCCTCGATTCGATCGACGAAGATAAAGCGGGTGAAGTGGTGGGACAGATTGAGAGGTTGGAACGTAGGAGAGAGAGTGCATCGAGGAGAGTTGGCCGAGAGTAAAGGTGTGCGGTGCACCGCTATTGAAATTACGAAGCTTCCACCTTCGGTGGAATCCATCTCTTTGTACTGGATGAAGAGTGGGGTTTTTTGGATCGGGGGCTAATTGGATCATCGCAGTTGGCAGGTTTACAGTTTTCCTTTTTTTTTCAGATATGGATTTGTCATGCAGGAGTTTTGACGATCGGCTTGGATTTTTAAACACGCGTCAATGTCAAATTTGTCTAGAGTCGATCCATAAGAATAATAGTCGTTTTTGAAAATTATGAGAAATAGTCAGAAGTGAAAAAAAAAAGAATTCTCAAAAACGTTCTTGTAGATATTATCCAAAGTAGCAAAAAAAAACACGTTTTGCACATAATATAGAAAACCCACAATTTCAACAAAAAAATTCTATTGATCATTGTGACAAAGTTACTGAGAATTGACTTGATACTTGTAACCCCGGTCACCCCTCGGTATCCGTCTCTCGCAACTAGTTTTGTTCCCAATGAGAGTTAAGAGCCGGGTCAAAGCAAAGTCTGCTTGACGACAGTCTTGAGCCTTAAGTCTCTCGTAGGGTTTGAGAAGTCCATGAGTCGAATGAAGCTTCTGTCCCGTCTCCGAAACCCCTCTTTAGACGATTCCAAGTTCGTTGAGTGGCGAGTATAGTGGCTCGTTGAATGGCTCGTCACCGGTATTCTTGCCGATACATGACACCCCACTAGAGTTTCGTCAGGCACAGAGCTCAAGCTTGTACAACGAGCGCAAAAGCCTTTTCTACGGTGCATATATGCTGTATATTTCTCACTATCCCTATATACATGTATATGTAGGAATCTATACATATATATATATTTCTCTGTGTCCCACGAGATTTTTTTTCTTTCTTTCCTTTTTCTTTGCCACCCTCGGCAAAACCACCTCGAGTTTGATGAATACGATTCAAAGAAGGACCTCATTAAAAACTGGATGAAGAATGCGCCGGTTCGAGCGAGGGATACTCCGCGCAGCGCTCTTACTGGAAACTCAAGGGTGAACCTACGACGAGAGTGCGCCGCGATATCATTTCGAAGCTCTCGAAAGAAAGTCGCGGCATTCCGAGGGAATGTTAAGCATACAGAGAAAATAATAAAAATTAACAAAAAAAAAAAAAAAAAAACATTGCTCGGGTTGAGTTAGTGCGTAAAGGCATGAGGACACAGTGTTAATGTACGAGATTTCTCTTCGTATATAATATATTCTCTCATTTCTTTTACAACGAGAGAATACACTATATATCTCATTTTGTCCTCTCCATCTCACTTTTGCATTTTATTATTCAGGTGTAATTACATTATTATATTATGACAGAATAGTGTAATGAGATGCTTGCCGAGAATGTGAGTATATTATTTCACAATCTTGATACTGTATATGGGGCATTCCACCTGGTTTCTAGCTGCATCTGAACCTAGAACCTTCCAATTAGGTCCGCAATTTTTTGTGTTTGACAGAACACTAAAATGTGCTGATTTAAATAAAAGAATTTACACATTTTTTTTTTAAACAAATTATCGAACGACATATTTTCGAAATTTGAAAAAATTCTGATAAAACTTCCTTCGTAAATAAACATTTTTGGTAACCGAGCCGAAAAATGGAAAAAATGTTGTATTCAACACGTGATTTTTGTGACGTTTTTTTCAGATTTTTACAAATAAATGTTGAGATTTTGCTTAAATAATCTCAAATTCGGCATTTTTTTATTCATGGTTATTTGTCGTTCATCATGAATTCGTATAATTTACAAATATTTTATTGTCAAAATTGAAGTGACAAAAAAGTTGTCATATTTACAAGAAGTAACGCACGACACATTTTTTCTCAAACGACAAAAAAGAAATTCTTAAATTCGTTTTGGTACATTTTTGTGAAAACTGAAAATTGGCAAAAAAAAAAATTGGTGTCAAGTTATTTGAAAAAATTCTGTGTACGTTTGTGAATAAAAACATCGTGACACAACTGCACAATTTCTTATATACTTTTTTTACTGTGTTATTCTGTCTATAAGAGGAAAAAATGGAAACGAGGTGTAAAAGATGCAGAAGATGCTGCGGGAAAGGGACGAAAGGGATGAGGGTTGGTGGGGCGGGGGACATAAGGAAAATCCCGCAGTCCCCGCCACGGAGTGACTCTGCAGTGAAACGAATGAACTGTACGAGCTCACGAACGAGAGTTCCGGAAGTCGAAAGATCGCCGTGTGGACCAGTTGGAAATTCCACGGAGCCGCACCAGGGCGAGAGAGTAAGATTGAATTGGCATCGTCTGGATTCTGGCCAACCCCGTAAGTCGCATCTCAACGGCGAAAAGCAGTTTTATTCCTCGTTCGCTCGTCCTCGCCTTGACTCGTTTTCCGAATTTCAAATTGAAGACGACGACGACTCGACGCGTTGCCCAGCAAAAGACTTAGTTTGGCAATTTTTTGTGTTTTTTTCATTTTTTAATATGATACTTCTGAAACTGTGAACGAGCTTTTTTCGGTACACTAAATGAAATTAGTTTATCGCTCAGAAATTTCTGCTTGAAATTATAGCCACGACAGTGTACTATAGCTGATTGCTCGAGTAAAGTTCTGTATGCGATACTTGCAACGTTCTTGCCATCATGTGATGTGAAGCAGAGGAGCCTCGAGTATGTCTGACCAGTGGCTACTCTTACTACTTTGAGCACTCGGCGCCGGTCAACGTTCACTTCGAGGACTCTGCGGGATATCTCGAGTCTCGAGTATCCACTCTCCTCTCTCTCTCTCTCTCTGTGCAGTCGTATGACTGTTATACTATTTCCTCTGATGCAATTCACTCTCTCTCGAGAGAGAGAGAGTTCCCATCAGATTCTATACTTTGAAATATTGACACGTTTGTCGATTGAAAAGAATAATAATTTTGTTAAATTTTTTTATTAAAATATAAATTCACGTCCTTAATTTTTTCTAAGAATGTTCTGATGTGAAAAATCTCCAGATACAAGTACAACGGAATTTTGAGAAATTTTATTTATCTAATGGAAAATAATATTTCACGAAATGGAAACTCCGTACATTTTTTTTATTTGGGTAGTTTTTGGTTTACAAGATCTGCAAATCTTACGACCTTAATTTTCGGAACGGTATTCCGATCATGTAAGAAAATCAGCAGATTCAAATATTTATAAAAACGTAGAAGTATTTTTATTCTAGTTGTTGTAAATAGAAAATAATATTTAATTTTTGTTTTTATTGTCTCGCAAAATTCAGGACATCGTTTATACTATGATTAATAAATAACTACAGTTGCTCCGAAATATACGAATTGCTATAATATCCGTTCAGGATATGAGAGAGAGAGCTTTTGAGAAGCAAAAGAAGTCATGAATAAGAATGGCCTCTCGAGGACTGCAACGAATGTAGATAAATTTTCATGACAACTTAACGTTTGTCAAATCGGATCTCGGTACTTTACGCCAAGACGTAGAAAGTGGTTTCTCACTCTCAAGGAAATAGCTTGCACGAAGGATTCCAAGTTAGTGTCCAGGGATTTCGTAAGGTCAATAGCATTCCCGTTGCCCCCGGGTTACACACGGCTCCAGGGGATAATTTTATATCGTGGCTCTCTCGGAGTGTTCGAAATACCTCTCTTACTAGCCCATATCATCGTCCCTTACAGCCCTTCAGTGTTATACAAGCGCTGAAAGGCCTGTACAAGCCAAGAACTGTATCGTTGTTACTCTCTAAACACCCACTTTGGTGTCTCTTCTTATATACATCCCTTGTAGAAGATCAACATTATTACCTAACGATCATCTACCTTCGGGGGATCTCTTGTTGTTTGAGATTCAACACGACAAACTCCGACTAAACTATTACACAAAGCTTCCTCTGTATGAGGAAGCCAGAATTTATCAATGTACTTTCTCATATAGATGACTTTTTTAAGGTGAAAAAAAATTAATAAAAAATATGCCAGGACGTCATTTCCATTCTTTTTTGTATTAGAAATTTTCTGATTTTTAAAATCGTACTTTTTCTCTTTAATAAATATATTTTATTGTTTCTGGTTAATAGCATTTATAGAGGATTTTTTTTTCGCTCAGTATCCTTTTTTTACGTACCTTTTTCGTGACGCAATGAGAAATAAAATAAAAAACAAGAAAAACTTTCAATGCGAGACGGACACGCTAGGTTTATCGTAAAGAAAAGCTAAGAGATCGAAAAATCCGGCGTTGAAATACATTTTCTTATCTGGAATCTTTGGTCGTAGTCGTATCCAGCCAACATTGAGGGGAGCCAATCTCCTATAGGAAGGAGCGTTAGCGAACTGGCTATACAAGAGGGGTGGTGGTTGGTTTTACACAGAGAGGGCATCGGGTCTCGCGGGCCAACCGGGGTATCGAAATAATACCCGGTAAATCGAGAAATCCCCTCTTAAAGTCCGGCGTACCAATCCAGTTACCGGCGAACAAAGGCGAAACCCAGCAAAGGCATGGAGAGACGGTTTTAAAGCGTGTGGCCCCGCGATTTTCGAGTGGGACTCGACGACGTTGAAAATTTACATTTTTCGTGAAGTAGTCCCGGTTTACAGCCCTCGGGCCATCGACGCTACTCTCTGCTTGCAAGCTTTTCTATCGCCTTCCTCTATACTCTTTCTGGCTCGCTATAACAAGTCGACGCCCTTTCGGAATAGCTTTTGAAACCATCGCGCAATCTTTATCGTTTTAGACTCTTTGCGAATATTCTCAGTGCTGACTCGACGAAAAAAAAAGATTATAATAGCAACTAGAAAGTTATTGTAACTCGGGCGATTTATTGTTGTAAATCCATGTATCCCTAAATCTATCCTCGCATTTAATTTTCTATGAATCCCCTTTGGGCATGTTCTTGAGTGTCTGAATTTTTGTGTGACTTTCTGTGAGTATCTGTAAATGTCCATGAGTGTCTGTGAAGGTATGACGATTTTTTATTTACTAAACGTTAGATGATTTTAATATTATTTTGCCGATAGTTATATTGACCTGCACCAGGGTTTTGAAACTCGTATACGTAAAGTACAGAATTGGGAATTAGGTGGAAGCTTTTGGAATTTTCAAGTTTTCTGTGTTATTAGCACGTGCAATCGGCTTAACGAGGATTCGGCTGATGGTGATTCTGTGGGTATACGAAACTCTACTCAATCAGTCTACAAGGTAAAAAAAAGCTACTTAGCAGAACTCTTCCGCCAGCTTATCTATTCAAGCTCACGTGCATTATTCTGGTTCCGTTAGCGATTTATATACAAGTCTGCACATTGGTCGTTTTGATCATATTAAATAAATACGAATTTAGCGTACTTAGATGAACTACAAAGATATGATTATCGAATCTAATATGAAAATAGAGTAAATTTCGAGTATTTTTAAAGAAAAAATTAAAAATTTTGAAACACTTTTGGAGAGAAAATTTTCACTCCAGAGTTTTTTTTCATATAAAAAAAATTTTGTGTTTTGTACGATCGATTAGTAAAATCGTTATATATGTCAAAAATGTTAATTACCAGAAAATATACCGAAGTCCTTAAGAAACAAACTTTTGATCTTCAACGTAACGATTTTCACCAATCACTCATGATCACCGATAACGAAAGTACAAAAGTTAACCGTGAATTCCACACGAAATTTCTATATAACCCGCAAAATCGTCAATACACATTTCTTGTCATGCATTCAGTGGTTCCATTGTGGCCGCATTCATCGTTATCGTCCCAATAGCTTTCATCTCCGTTGTTCTCGTCGTCGTTGACTTCAGCTTCGGGTTCGTTATCCTCGATTTGCGCTTTGGACCTCCGAACAGGAATGGGTAATGAAACTCCGGGTAGTTGGTAGCAGGTTGTATTATTAAGATGTTACCTGTTGTAGAGTCAAACAGTCTGGCACGAGTAGCGATGGCTACAAGCTATCTAAAATCCTAACCATGATCTCCAATCAAACTCACCACGATAAAAAAGAACCACGACTCATCTTGACAATGAAGACAACCAGACATCATTCAGCACTTATCATTGATACAAGGAATGGAAATTCACTGTGTAAAAATGATGTTCCTCGTTAAAATTTAAAAAAAATATATTCCCCTGACGTAATCATAGGAATATCTGTTTACCGTTTGAAAATGCAACGTTAAATTCCGTAATACGCCAGGCGCATTAACGAGGATGTTTACCATCAGGGAGCCTCGTTCCTTCATCCTGGTCGTCACCGCTTAACATCGTTTGAACGAACTCCGACGGAGCTTCTATCTGTTGCCTCTCGGTGAAGTGAGAGAGGGGGAGAAGGAGCTGGTTCTCTCGGTAGTAGCAACAGCAGCAGCAGTAGCAGCAGCAGCAGCAGTGGCAAGTATATACACAGATATAGGGAGAGTCTATAGAGTTTACGCCAGAGTCCCGACAGCAAAACCGCAAACACGCGGCTTGGCGCGGCCAAACTCCAAACCAAAGCCAACAGTATGGTTTTGGAAAGGGGGAAGGAGAAGGTGGGTTTGTGAAGAGGAGTGAGAACGAGAGTAAGAGCTGCTGGAAGGGAAAACCAGGATGGCCAGAGAGAGAGAGAGAGAAAGAGAGAGAGAGTGAGAGAGAGAGGGAGGGAGAGAGAGTCCAAGGAGTGATAGAAGGGAGAAACGCTCTTGCAGCTTATGTAGTTCAATTGCTGAGGCGAAGAGCCCAAAGGAAACGGAGTCGAGTAGTCGAAGCGAGGATTCGAAAATTCCTACTGCGTTTGAAAGTCGTCTTTCCCCTCCCCTCCCACCACTCTTCCATCTCCTTCGAATTCTTCTTTTTATTACGCTTTCTGGAAGCCCCTCGCGAGTTGAGTTAACATTGAGGCACTCAGAGATGAACGAAGAAAGGAGGGATGAGTCAAAAGAGAGAACAAAAAAAAGAAACTCCAGTGACAAGGATTGAGAAAGCATTTCCGATGTTAATTGTAATCTTATTAAATTTACCGCGATCTCCTTACTTTATTATTAGCGGAGACTTGTGTACTAATTGAGTTTACAATCGTTAGCTCGCGGGGCGGGGGGGGGGGGGGGCTCCACGACTCTAGTTCCTTTTGGGATACCCTTGCCACATCGACATCGACGATAATGGAACAGCAACAGCATTTATATTAATTCCAACAGGCTGCGTTGGAGTCCCTGAGGCGAAATTGAATTCCTAAGGAGATTCTGCAGCGCTCAGTCATCTCTTAATATCACTCTGCAATGTATAAATATACTGAGCGCCGAATGGATTTTATAAAGTAACGATGAGAATTCATCGTTCAACTTTTCGTATCTTATGGAGGAACTTTGCATCTCTTGTGCGGGTCGAATTTCTAGGCATACTTTCTTACTGTTTTGGAACGAGAGTGACAATTCTTTTTACCTAAAACATCGGGCTTACACGAAAGTCCCGGAAAAAAAAAAATCTTCACCAAAACAAAGTTTTCTCTATGAGGAGCCAAAAAGTGCAAAGAGAAGAAAAATTAAATGATGGTAATTTTTCAATTGAATAAACATTGTGATCAAATTTAGAAACTCAAGAGAACATGTTAAAGGACTGAAGAAGTTGGAGGAAAAAAGCGTAGGAGGTTTACGTCCCTTAGGAATGGAACGAGAAAACATGTCTTGGGTTAAAGCGCACCAGGTTTTACCGGCACTTACCATCGCAAACATTATTTTATCATTTTAATTGTCGATGAGGGGTTGGAATCCCTCTGGAACCAAGGAATGGATAGACTGGATGGGGAAAGAGGAGGGCGAAAGGTGAATGTTCAACAAGACTGGTTCACCACTACTAACCGAAGTTACTACTGAAGCGTCTTGGCCTCACACCCACAATGACAACCTCTAGTTCTGAGGTTAACTCCAGCAACCCGTGTGTCCCATGAGCTACACTCGGTTGACCCTCTTACACCATAGTTCTTCGTTTCTCCTATCTCCCCCCCCCCCCCCCCCCCCTCCTCCATCCCTTTTCCTCTCACTCTCACTGTCGTCTTATATAAATTACGCTTGTTACGCGACGAGGACGTCGACGAAAGACGACGACGACGACGACGACGACGAAGCTCTACGGAGGAAGCTGCCTCATCCATCCACTGAGGGCGTGTTGACTTCGTTAGGCCAGGACGAACCTTAATTCACTTCTGGCTTCCTGGAGCATCAGCAACGTCTTCCGCAACTCAAACCTCTAACATCAAGCTTTCGTCTCTCTTGCTCTCGGCATCAGTCCAATGTTTTTTCGCATTTTTCTTTTGCTATATTCAAACGTTAACATTCACTATCACTTCTCTTAACTGGATTGCCTTTCTTTTTCTATCTTTACGACTGTAAGTAGATGTTTTTTTTTCTCTGTAGGTTGAAGCTGTCCTTATTTTTAAATATGGACGAAATTTGGACTCTATGTAGGCGCGATTTTAAAGTCAATTAGAATTGTGACCCAAATATTCTCTTTTGTATTATTTGTCACTTTCTGCTATTCATTTTGAGGTATTTCAAAATTGTCACTCTTTTTTTTTCGTTGCTTAGTCAACGAATTCTGATTCCAAAGCCTCCCACAGAGCTCTCTCCTCTTTCACTTCCTCAACAGGGCTCATCTCCAAGATTTAAAAATCTCAGGAAAAGAGACGCACAAGGAGCGGCTGCAGCAGCAAGCCTGCTTCGTTGCCTGACAAAGATATCCATCAGCCTTCAATGTGAATTTTTTAATAAAACTTGGCCGTACCGAGCTTAATATTTCATTTCAGCCGTGATTATCCACGCCCCGATGATTTGTCTCGAGAGCGAGAGCGAGTTTTCGCGGGTGCCTCGCTTTATACCGAGGCCGAGCTTCCCACTTCTCGTTCTATGTACATTTTACACTATACATGAATACATATATTCTGATATGCTTATATATATATATATATATATATATATATATATATGGGGCATTCCACCTGGTTTCGATCTGGATTTGAACCTTCGGATTGGTCCTCAATTTTTTATATGACTGACATAACCCTAAAAAGCACGAATTAAAAAGAAAATGTACTTAGTTTTCATTGACTACGGTTTTTTAAAATAAATTATCGAACGACGTATTTTTTCAATCTGAAGAAATTCTATAAAACTTTGTTTTTCGAAAATACACATTTTTGATAACCGAGCCGGCGTTTCCTTCTATTTCGTTTGTTTTTTTTTTTCAACAAAAATAAATGAAAAAAATTAGAAAAATTAGTATACATTTTTTTTTTTAATTTGTTCTTTTTGGAGTTATGTCAATCATATACGAAATTTCGGAGCCAATCGGAAAGGTCAAGGGAAACCAGGTGGAATGCCCCATATATATGTATATATATATATATATATATAAATATATATATATATCAGTCGTGGTTCAAACGATCGATAACGCAAAGGTATTGTTGCCCCCGATCCTCTATCCCGGTTTCGCGATTTCCAATTCTGACACGAGCCAAATTTCCCGCATCGTTGCTTATACAATTCGATAGGAATTTGTCACTGAAACATTCTGTCTAGCCACTGGGAAACAGGTATTCGACTATAAATCACTTTCGTGCAGGAATTTTGACGGAGTACTTTATCCTGTTATGCACATGAAATCTCTTCAATTGAAAGTAAACCGATTGCGGTATAATCCGTTCTACAAACCTCAAATAAACTCAATATACCAGATTCAAATATGATTCGAAATTTTGTTATACAGTGGTAGAGGAAGACCCCCCCCCCCCCCCCCGCCCGAAAAAAAACCGTGGAAAAACAAATTTATGATTTGAAAATACATTTAAAGACTAATGTATTATTTAATTTTAGATGAAATTGAAACGACGATCTATCTCTGAGTGCTTTCGTAAAAATTAATTTTCTTAAATAAATTATAACTTGGCAAATGTCTACAAACAAAAAAAATAAAAAAATAAAAAGCTACACTCATGCCGTAAGAACTTATCTCAATGTTAAACAAGAATTATTTGGGAATATTTGATTGTTATAGGTGACCCGCATTGCCTCCATGATTTCGCAACCCAGCAAAAAAAAAATCTTTATTTTATAAGACTATCGTTTATATTTTTTTCCAAATAATACTAATGGGCTCTCGGCCAGTAGTACTGCCCTTGAGGATACAATTGAATTACATTGCCAGCGAATATATGTTACAGTTGTAATATACATTAAATGCCAATCTGGTGAACGTATATAAAACAATACACGACAGATATTACACAATTGATCTACTACAAAAGAAGCTTCATCTAAGCTCATAAGGGAAGATCAATCAGTGATAGGATCCTCCCCCACTATCAATCGCGCCATACCATACCACAGAGTATATTATCCCATAACTCGAGTACCAATATGTCCCCTGTTTGGTGATCCACGAGGGAAGCCCTCACAGCGCTCTCTGTAGTGCTGTACAGTGCTGCAGCATTGAAGTAGAGTGTTGTGTCTCTCTGATGAGACATATCGCCTAGTTGGACGCGTCATTCGATTGTCCCAACTGTACGATTCGCTTCTACTCTCTATATCGTTCAACCAGATATGGCGGACTCGAGAGTGAAATAAAGGGAGCGGGAAATCGTCGCGTTTACCAGAGTAATAAATTGCACACCCTCTCCCCTCCCGATCACTCCCAACCCCACCTCGCCCAACTTCGTTCGCGTTACTCGCCTAGATTGGTCGTACATCTCGGGATTTATGATCACATGTCATTGACCATTCGCTCGAAGCTCGCCCAAACTGATTCGAATCGATTATTTGTCAAGCCAACACCGGCTCGTTTAAGTTTATAATGTCAAGTCAGTCCTTAACTCACTCGGCAACGAGATTCATTGCAGTTACTTCGCTGGCAAAATGTTTACAATGTGGAAAACTTGAATGTGTTGCTTTGTCATTATTTTAGGATACTTAAGATCCAATTAGTCGACAGGGTCGAAGACATAACTAGGAATTTTGTTCAAACTGAATTTGACTGTTGCAGCTGAGACTCTGGACCCTAACTTTTAGAGTTATGTCAATCATATAAAAAATTGCAGACCTAATCGGACTGATGATGGGTCAGATCCAGGTCGAAACCGGATGGAATGTCTCATTTATAGACACACTGATGTTACAGGAGTTCATCGTCATATGGTTGCGTTAACGGAATTTTATCTCATCCTACGTCGAAGCATTTCCAGTGAGATTAGGTTTTTTTTTTTTCGGAAATTTCTCAAATGCAGACAGAGTAAAACAGCACCTTGTGTTACACGTGTTTGTATATGTCTCTTGGATTCGCGAGCAGCTTGATATCTTTGGGTGGCGTGTTCCGAAAGAGATGACACTCATTTTCCTGGCCGTTGCTCCCGGATAGCGTAGAAGGACTCTTTCGTTCTCTCACATTTTCCCCGTTCTTCGGCAACGAAGATGACTATGTGGACGTGTATACTACAAGAGCCAAGCTTAACAGCTCGGTCGGCCTTTCCAACCTACCCGACTATCAGCCGAAATTGCCTGCTAAAGTCGTGAAATTTTAGTGCTGTCAATTCACGACTGACATTCACTACTTTTTGGCGAAACTACCAATCGTGAAAATATCGGTGACATACACCGTCAACGATTACGAGACTCAGGTCGAAACTCTACAGAATCGCATTTTCTCAGATGGTCCAACAATTTTCTTTTCGATTAATAATTAGGTTTCAATTCTCCTAGATATGAGGCGTTTCCTGTAAATTTAACCACATTTTACTTTAGTACATAAATTGCTTTCTGTTTGTACTAAAAATATATGTTTTGGATCGCAACCTTTAAAATAATGGTTGATTCAACAGAGAACATCCCATAAATAAATCTATCAGTGAGGTTTTTTAATGAAAAAAGACCATGGGGTTGTCTTAATTCTTCAAGCTGACAAATTTGTTCTAATTGTCACTCTAACAGAAAGTGTAAGTAATTAAAAATAAATAAGAATCTCCCGTTGGTCGATTTACGAATTTCTTGTTGAAGATCTGACATTGCGCATCATTTTGATCGAAAGTTCGATTCAACACGGTTAAAAAAAGGCAGCTTTTCATGAAAATCCAATTTTGTACGAAATAAAAAAAAAGGAAGAAGCATAAAACTGTTCCATTCGTAATCGCGGAAATTCCGTGAAAAACAGGAATGTGTCCACGTTGGGAAACGAACTGCGACGATGAAAACTTTCCAGCTTTCCACCCTCGGGAGATTAACGTACGGGTAGTCGTGCTCGTTGAAATCCGGCGGTGAAACACTCTTCGGCACTTTGGCACGCCGTGCAGGCCAGTTCGTTTTCCCCGCCTCCTTCTCCTCCTCCACCTCCTCCTCCTCTTTTATTTGTCACGTCGACCCAACAGGATCGTATCTTTTTCCCTCTTACAGCAAAATCCTGTGCCATTGAGTCTAATTCTTGAAAGCACCTTCCCACAAACCTTTCAGAAATGTGTGTGTGTTTCAAATAATTACTGAGTAACTGGAATTGCGAAGAAGAGAACGTGAGAAAAAGTGACAGCAAATTTGGTATATTCAACGTTCACACTTTCAATGGCTTTTAACGTTTGATTTGCAAACAAACACCGCGGTGCGTGGCGCAAAGGAGAAACGGATGGAAAAGGTGGAAAAATAAAGTGTTGAACAAAGCGAGTGTACAGGCAGAGGGAAAACAAGGCGGCAATAGCACAGCTGCTTTAGAATCAGGTATCGCTGTTTCTAGACTACCTTTTTGTATTTTTTTTTCCTGTTGGTACTATTATGCAGACTATGAGGAAAACAGCATTTTTCTTTCTTTCTAAGCTTTCATGTCGGTCTTCGTTTTTTTCCGCTTTTTTTTTTTATTCCCCACTGACTGTTTGACATCTGCGCCAGTCACTCTACTCTGTGCATGTCCTCTCCCATTTCATCTCTATGCAAGCCTACAACACGGCACGTCTCCGTTGCATCGGAAAACGCCAAAGGTAATATGAAAAGGAAGAATGAAACGAGCTGAAGAAATGCGCTTGGTTCCTTGATGTGTGGGTGACCGGGGTCAGTTGTATCAGGCGCAAATATAGGATTCAAACAGGTTTTAAAAATACTGCGATTGCATTAAGAGTCACGGCGTTAAGAGGACACATTTGTATAACCAATGAATAACTTTTGGTAAAATTACCGGCGTAATTTTTGTGCGAAAATCTGATTCTTGCTTTTGCAGAGTTAATTTTCGAATTTT
This sequence comes from Perithous albicinctus, assembly GCA_964016905.1. Taxonomy (NCBI): domain Eukaryota; kingdom Metazoa; phylum Arthropoda; class Insecta; order Hymenoptera; family Ichneumonidae; genus Perithous; species Perithous albicinctus. Next base: position 15,589,523 of record OZ024696.1, on the reverse strand, counting down.
AATTAAGAAATTTCTCGAGAAGCGACTGTTAAGCGTGCGCAGGTAAAACTTGTTGCATTCGAAAGCTTGCTTCTTCGCAAACAAATTTGTAGTTATATTTGTATTTGCAGATTATAGTACGAAACATGATTCTTATAATGATTTCAAACATTTTTTTCCTTCTAAAAAACGTTTTGTCATCGTAATATTTTTTTTTTCGCTCTCAATAACAATTACTTCGAAATGTGGTAACTTTTTTTTTTAAATCACATTTAGGAAACAAGGCTTTGAAGAAAATGGGAAATCATTTTTTTATTTTTTTTTTAGGGAAAAAGGTGATTCAAATGACCCCGGTTTCCCCATGTACCAATTCAACTGCTTTTATGAAGAAATCTTCCACAGTCATATACGTCGTCAACTCGCACATCCACGTCATTCTTGTCGTCACTGAGATATCCCCAGCAGCGGTTGAGTCTGGCGACGAAGTCTTGTTCCGACTGACAACGAATCCCATTACCATCGAACAAGGTGAACCAATAATACGCTTTTCTGGGTTTCTTTAAGACCAGTGCGACCCCTCTCCATTCTCCTATACCTTCGGTTACGACACGAACTTCAGTTCTCTCGGCATCAGCTGCAAAAGCTCGCTCTGACTGTCAAGCGAGAAAAGAAGACAGGGATTCACACTTCTGTTACATTTTACTCGTTTTTCGCAGTATCTTGATTTTAAAATTAAAAACGTAGCTTAAACTATTTTCGTTAAATTCCCTTAGCTTTCTTCCGATTATCAATTTCCCTAAGTTTAAAAGTTCCACAAAGATGCACAAAAATGAAAAAGTAGGAAAAACGATTTTATCGTAAAGCATTACAGCAAATAATCCCACCAGATTGAAACATTAAAATCCATTGATGTATTTAAAACATTAAAACAAGAGGAAATTTTGTGAAATTTCAAACTAACCCTCACAAACCGATGTACATAATTTCCTTTTTGTATATACGAGAATTTCCTATAATCTCTTGAAAATGGATTGCACCAATTTTATAACATTTCGAAGTTCAATTGTTTTTTTTTTTTTTTTTTCTTTTTTTTCATGATTCATTTCGTTTTTGTTGATAACCGATGACGCCGCTATCACGTGGATTTTCAAACGCTTCAGGGAATTTCAAGGGCTTAAGAGGCTTTTAATTTGTTTTTTTTTTTTTTTTTTTTTTCATTTCGATCCATTTGTAATCGATATACAAGAAAACGGTTTTTAGAGAATCTGCCAACCGTTAACGTAAGCCCTTTTCACACTGTTATATGTAGGACGAAAAAAAAAAATAATGTATAGATATAGAAGTATTTTGCGTGGGAACTATTGGGAGCTTTACGATTTTATGGATAAACGTTTTCACCCCCTGACCACACTTCGTGCTCGTCCCTTTTCCAACGCGAAGAGCTTTTAACCCTAGCGCCAAAATCGTTGGCTCCTCTGTTTTATCGAGCTTTTTTTTTTTTTTCATCCGATGCCTGTGTCGCTTGCTCGCACAGCTATCGGAGCGACGGGCTCTGCGTCCCGGATGGCTGAAGGGAAAGCTTTGCAGGGATAGGATTGAGCTTTAACGCCCCGATTAGTCCAAACACATCGGGGCACTCTTCGGCACTTTGCTGGCGCCAAATCCGGCCAAGTCTATCTCCACATATACATTCGTATCGAACGTCTGTTCGAAACACTCACACGTAAAACGTACTGTCTCGTATTTCATCCCGGTCATCTAATATATACCTACCGGCGGATGAGTCGTTTAAGGCATCAGAGCATGGTTCGCGTGCGGGACGAAGGTGTATTTTTCGTAATTTTTTTCAAGCCAACGATGAATGGAAATTTTTTAAATAAATTCTCATGGTCAATATATACATAAAGAAGAGTGTATAATATTTTTATTGCTCAAAATTTTATGTTATTTACGATTTTTTTTCTAAATTATAAATAAATAATATTATCTATGTGGAATTTAATTATTGTAATCCAGATGATTTCAGAACTTACAGTGTGCTAGTTTAGTTGAATAACTAAAAAAAAAATACGATAGTTTGAAGAAAATTTTATTTCGTCATTCATGATTTTTTTCTTCGGGTGTATAAAAATAATTCGAAATTTCTAACCCGCTTTTGACACAAGATATCTGACATACGAAAATTGTCATGGTAACATGCAAAATATTGTAACATTCAGAAAGAAAATTCGGTGAATTTGAGAAATTTATTTTTGTCACTTCTAGAACAGCCCTTGGTTATCAAAATTTTCAACATATAGTACAAGAGAAAAAAATTGATAAAAAAAGACTACCACGATTTAATTGTACGAGGCAAGCATATCTGTAATTCAAATACCATTCTGCAAAGCAAGCATTGGAGATCGAGTAGGCAAATGCGCAATGAAAAAAAAGGGTTATAAGGTGTACTGCGAGGTACAGAAGCCTCTCAAGCTGAATTTTATGACTATCGGTCGTTCGCGAGAGAAATAGGAATAGGAAACGGAGGGAAAAGGGGGATAATACGGAGAATGAAGAGAGTGAGGGTGTGCTGAACAGAGGGGCGACTGGAATACGGGGCTCATTAAACCGGGAATGCTGATTGCATTAACCCTGGGAGAGCCACCCCATTTCGTCCGCTAAACAGCCGGGCGTATCCGGCGGCACGACTCGTATTAAGCATATATATACATACATAAATCCATATATATATACATACATACATACATATAATATAATATAATATATACATACATATACATAAATGCATATATATATATATATATGAGGTATTTCTGGCCAACTCAGTAAGCGTTTAACCCGGACCGCTTCCAACTCACTCCATAATTTTGTGCACTATTCTATATGCTCGAAAAACACTTTTAATTTTCTTTTAGAATTTTTTTACTGCAAATTTTTGTTCTCATGAATTTTTTAAATTTGAATTTTTTGCCTCATTTTAGAAATTTGAAATTTTTGTAAAAAAAATCCTGTATTAGATATCTAAATTTTTTATCTTTGCCCCAGAGTGGGCAATCCATATTTTTCTATTCTGTCTAACGATATGTTAATTTTTTGAAAATCATAACCAAGTCAAATTTAGGAAAAGAAATGTAAAAAAAATGTGATTGCTTTTTAGGGTTGAAACGATTGTATAAAAAAAATTATGAAGCAAATCCGAGAGCTCTCGAGGGTCTGACTCGGGTCAAAATTGTGTGGTGTGGATTGCCCCACATACACTACGTGGTATGCACACGCGCGTTCATTGGTCCCGAGTTTCGAGTTTCACGTTCGTATATACGATGCATCGTAGCGCGTTTCACTCGCATGCAATCGAAACTCGGTCAGCGCTGCCGGGAGAATTTCTCTTCACGACTATGCGCTTGCATCGAACGAACGGACCGCTGGCTTCTCATCGTTTACTTAATTAGGGGCGCGAGCTCGAATGACTTTGCGATTAAAACGTTTATTTTTGCAGCTAGCGTTCGTCCCAAGTTCAATTATGCTGAGGCTTCCAATGGACAAGCGTAAAATTGAAATGGACGTGCGATAGACGTACAACATTTTAAAGGCAAGAAATCTGTCATCTGCAGATAAATTCGTGTGTTTTTGTGTTTAATGTTTTTTTTTTTTTCATTTTTTCTAGTTTAAATATATAATACGAACTAATAGCGATAAATAATTATATTCGTTGCTTGTTTGTCGAGAAAGTTTTGTTGTTGAAACAAAAAAAAAACTTAACTTCGAGATTTTTCATGTCAAATTTTATGGTATTTTAAATTTTTTGAAAAATATTGTTCACAAAAACAAGCTAAAATGTTTAAACGATTTTTTTTCTCGACGGAAAATAAAAAAAAAAAAAATCGAAATTAATTTCCTATTTGCAACATTTTTCTGTCTCGTAAAAAATCACAAATTTCTTCACTTAGTTTTCAAAATTTGCGTATTTTTTATCAAGGTTAATTGGAAACAATTAAATACAGCTGATTTATGCAGTATATTAAACAGGCCTTATTAATTATAGTGCTTCCTCATTAGTTTGAAAAAGAAGTCGTCTTCCAAATGCAGGAAAATTCGTATATTTCTCTAAAAAGCATTTTTTAAATATCTAATGAGAACACAATAGCTTCCTCAATGAGTTGGATTACATTTTTTTATTCAGGCTGCTAAAAAAAATAAAACACAAAAAAGAAAAAATATAAATTGCGAGTGTACAGACAGCCCGCACAATATTCTTCTAATTTAGGTTTGTGGTATATATATACTTTGCATATTGCGCACGCATTCTTCCCGCGCCGAAATAATGCGAAAAGTTTTGGATAGAGGAATTCGGCCCCTATAACACGCAATTTCACACGTTTTGCTGTAGCGAACGAGGTATGAGAGTCGGTGAGGTGATGACGGTGGTGATGGTTCGTGATGGCAGTGGCAAAGCGAAAGGGTCGTTTCGACGTTGGGTGACCTTGTTGTATGGGCGAAAAGTTATTCTCGCTGTATCGAGTCCAATCAATGTCCCGTCCATCAGCGTCGATTTTCAGGAAATGGGGTTCTGCGCGATCACAGCAGGTCAGCGAGAGTGTGCTGCTGATGCTACTCTGTAGCCTCGACGTGCTAAAATCTTCATGGACGCCCGACGAAACTCTCCATTTTCTATACTCCTATACGTCGTGAGAGTCGTGTAGCAGATTTAACCGTCATACGAATGTATGACCGGGGTTATTGAAATCAAGGCCAAACAGAAATAAGCCTGTTTAAAAATTGACTGAAATGAAGAAATTCAAATTTATGTACTTTTAACACAATGTTTGCGTTCACCAATTTGCTAGAAATGTTAAAGACGAAAATTGTCAAAATGACAAAAAAGACGTTCTTTTAGTTTGACAATATATTTTTCTTATCATTTTTAATTTTACAATGAAAAAATCTGTCAAATCAACTCTTTTTAATGTACCATATTTGGCAGATTATTCAAAGTGGATATTTAAAAATATATGTTCTTTAATTTCATTAAAGTGATAAAATTGATAATGCATAACGTTGTTCGAATAAGAAACACAAATCCCGAAGTTAAGCTTAAGAATCACACCAGAAAATGGTAATTTTTAACTTGATACATTGAGCCATTTTTTAAAAATCAAAATCAAAACGTGATACAACCGACCCCGGTCACGTCTGCTAGTCGTCCGTCTGACCGCCACGTTCAGTTCCACACGTGCTTTCACCGGTTAACGATTTATTTTAGCTCGGAATTGTTTTCACTCATCGTTCCCATCGACTTGGTTATGCATTTTTCATTATAAAAAAATCACTTGCCTTTCAGTTTTCCGTGTCATGCGCATGCTTTTTTTGCTAACATTGCACGCGTTTTGTGAGACAATCTTGACACTTTTTCAATCATTCATTTTCTCATGAATATCAAACAGCTTTTTGGTGTGGACAACGAAAAATCGTTAACGCTTGACAATCACGCGGTAGCGATCTACGACAGAGAGTCACAATCCTCTTTTTTCTCTATCTCTCTCTCTCTCTCTCTCTCTCCAAGGTTTGGCGATAACTCTTTATCGTCCGTCGTACTTTTTTCGGTATCCTTCTTTTTTTTTTACTTCATTCCGAAGCTCTGGACCGAAATCAATCAGAGTTCTTGATTGTTGCTGGACGGTGTTTATACAGAGAAAGCGAATGAGGAGGTGGAAGAACGAATGGGGATAGAAGTGAAGAACATGGACAGTGGAGGATGGCTCTTCGTATAGTTTGCCGTTGGAGTGTATGTTTTGCGCGCCCGGCATGAGCCGTAGAAACTTCGACAGACGAGAGAGACTCGGATTGTACGACCGAACGGAGCTTCGTGATATAGAGTTGAGAGAATCAGTAGGGAGGGTTTGAAAGATAGAACGAGGATGAGTAACAGAGTGAATGTATATATAAAGAAAGGACGATATATGCTGAGGAGATGAGAGAAAGAGCCGGGAAAGATCTCGATTTAGCTTTGGTCCACGAATCCATTTTCATCGGTGCTTCAACGAGTAATCGAAATCCAGGATTAAAATACAACGGGACAATCTGATGAATTATTGTGTGACGGGTCGTCGTTATCGTTAAACTGACGAATTGGGTAGACGATAATTTTTTTATGTTTGGTACTTTTCGTACACGAATGAAATTCACGAATAATGAAATGGTTACGTTTCGTCGACATCATATTCTGGAAATGAATGCTTCTTTCTACCAGATATGATAACTTTTCATCAGATTCTTCTCGTGAATTTCATTCACGAACAATGAAATGGTTACATTTCGTCTACATCATGTTCTGGAAATGCTAATTAACTGTTAACGTGGGACTTGTATGTTTCCAGGACGTTACATTCAGTATCCGGAATTAGGATAAATGTGGTAGCCGACATTTTCATCAAGAATTCCAAACTCTAGACTTCGCGATCGACTTGGCTCTTCGTAGTTTTTCTTTTTTTTTTCTGTCAGGAATCGCCTCTGTTCGTTCTTCTCTTCCATCATCATCGATTTTCGACTTTATCTTGCCTCCTCTCTCTCTCTCGTGACATCTACTACGAGACTCTCGTCTCGTTCCACGGGAATGAAAGCCTTCGGAGGTAGCGGCGCACGTCGACGTTGGAAGCGTCTGAGCAGAATAGACGAGGAACTACCCCCCAGCACTGTTCCGTCGGCTTCGGTGAAACATTTTTCTTCGAACTCTCTTACGTGTCGACGCGGTAATATCCGAGACTAACGTTACCTGACGAATTTGTTTATTTCGACACTCTATGCAATATACATCTACAAAGTATAAAACAGTATCCCCAGTACTGAAAGTGAAAAAAAAAAAGAAGGAACGCTTTTGTATATTTTACTATTTATTCGGGGTGAAAATAATTTAATCATGCGGATAGAGTAAATAGCCTATAAACTATTATACCGTTTATGGAATCCAATTGCCACAGCAAATACTTTTAATTGCTACGCTGCGAATTTTCCGGTCTACCGCAATGCTTGTTAAAACGCACCGGCTTTACTACAAAACATATACAAGCCTGGAATTTCGATAGTTTTGGGTGGAGGATTGCCAACGGTACGCCGGTACTTTCAGAACGCCCCTTATCGATAGTCCCCATCGCGGGTGCTAGTGCGCTGCACCGATTAGTGAGCGGCTCACCACTTTTACCACAAAATAATATGAGGATGCGGAAGTACCTTCCTATCACGCCGCATTGTCAATGCACGTATCTATCCCACACGAGTTTGCCTCTCGATATAGTGCGTCGACGCGGAACTCCACCACTGTTGCTGGACGGTACTCGCTATATATATCCATACTGAATCTGAACCCCAACTATTATACGCGTCGAGTGAGACAGAGTGAGAGGTAGAGGGAGAATGAGAGAGCGGGCCCACATAGTCAGCCAGGAATTTTCAAACTCGTTATCGTTATCCCACGTTCAATCTCTCGTGACCACCATCCTCGTTATACATATTCCCCTGCGTGGAATCATTTTAACACGAAACTAAAGCCCCGACCCCTGTGCATACAGGTGTCGAGGGGCTCCGAACGAGATTCGTTTATCCGATTGTTCTTGCCATAAAATAACGACGTAATTTGTGTAAGTGATGAAATTCCCATAATGTCAAAATTAAATAAATTTAATACCAAAAGATAAAGGCCAAAAAGAACTAAATTGCGTTGAATTTTCATCGTGATATTATCAGAAACTTTGGTGTCACTCTATAATTTCTGATTGATAATTTGTCAAAAAGTTAGTCACCTAAACTGTCAGTTCGTCACCGATCTCCAAAATCCTAATTATGAGGATGACATTGCAGGGAGAGAGAGAGAGAGAGAGAGAAAAAAAGTATGAAACACTCTACGGCATTGCGATCGTCACAGTTACTTGCTACTCTTGGTACGAGCCAAAGGGGCGCCGCGTGCCACGAATTCCTTCGGGCGAGAAGTAGTGTTAGAAGGAACGTCGTTGGCTCCCGGATTGTAGGCAGTCAGGAGGATGAGGGAAGCCAGCCTGGCTTTCCAGTAGGATACTCGAATTTTCGTTCAACCCGGAAATCGTTCAACATGTCTACATATACCTCCGCAAATACTGCGCATAAAGTTGTTAGCACGGTTGTTTAGGAATGAAATTACGGCATCGCAGTCAAATGTCAGCAAGGCGGTATGGAATGGAAAATAGAGAAAGGTATGGAGCAGCCGATGGTACGGAAGCATTCATAGCCCTTCGGAATGGGCGTTTCACGAGAAACTGAGCCGTGTTGTTATACGTTACGTATACCCGGAGGAGGGCTTGTGACCACGGTGAGCCGAGGTTTGAGGGTTGCCAATGCCTGTGCATCCACCAGCGAACAAAACACTGGGATGAGGAAAGCTGCTGTTGCTACTGCTGCTGGACACATTTCGGTGCGGTCGTGTAAACGCCCCAAAGTGTGTAGTATAGCAATGAGGAAGGGTGAGGAAGAGAAACGTAGAACGACCGGGAGAGGTGGGGTGAGCGCAGGAAAGGTGAAGGGGGTGTGAGTGGAGAGGGCCGGAGGCACGTTCGAACGGGAATAACGGGTGGTGATGCTGCTGTGGAGATGCGATGAACAGGGGATGAGTTGCTGCTACGACTGGCACTGCTCTATCCCGGGCCCTGCCACCCTCGATCGCTGGTATTCCGGGATAGCCGCGCCGCGTGCTGTAGCGGGGGTGTCGATCCGCAACGACGGACCAAGAGGGAACATTGGGGTGGGCTCGCATCTCCGTTCTATATACAACGCCCCTTCCTCTCCCCTTATACTACTCTCTTGGTACAACATACTACTGGTACAACTATTGTACACTAGACTGATACTGCACAACACTTTGGCAGTTGTATCATCCTGTATATACCCTTCATGTTGGATATTGGTAAAGTTGTAGGCGACATCCTGTGCAGCTAAGCCACCGACGCCGCCACAATCACCGTCGTCACCGCACAGCCACCACCTATGGCCAGTGACTTTACTCTATATCTCGCGACCGCGTTATCCTCCAACGGTAACAGTGGCTGAAGGGGGTGTGAGGGTGCCTTCCCCGTTGGTAGCAAGAATGCCTCACGAATGCCCCACACTCCGCGCGGGACGTCCGACGAGCCAGCGGGTACCACCAACGAACCACTCCTTCTCAACTGCTTTACCCTCTTCCCCCGGGTTCCTTTACTTCTTCTATTCTCAACGGCGCGCACAACCACCGTTCCACTCCCTCTCCACTTTCGGGGCGCCAGCTCTCGCCCATAACCTCGATGCGGTCTCTCAACTTTCCCCGGACGAACTTACCCAAGTCTTGGGAGTAAAATAAAGCGAGGATGCGCGGGAGTGCGAAGGGTACTAGGAAGGATACTAAGAGTTGTGAAAGGGGGGGATGAGGGTGGTCGTGGAATGAGGAGGGAGGGAGAAATGAAAGAAGGGAGAAAACGGTGTAAGAGCGGCCAGCGAATTCCAACATGCTGCTCTTGTGTCAAACTGATATTACGATTGTACTTCACAAATGACAAATGCTATCACAGTTATTCATAGGGAATCGTATTGTTTTTCCGCCCTCTTCCTTGTAAGTTTCTCGATCCAGTCAGCTACTGACCGACTAATTCTCAGTCACCCTGGTGTCAATTAGTTCTAGGATGTTAATCCTGCTTCTAACGATGCAATGTTGTTACTCCAAAATGCACAATGGATAACTTTTGTAATTGCCAAAAAAAAAAAAGAAATTACCACTCTATTCTCAGACTTTATTCACCATTTTTAATGTAAAAAATAATACGAACTCTGGCAGTTCTACCTATAACGCATTCGATTTATGCATAAAAAATAATACCCGATTGTTGGTCATCCGCGCAGAATATCTCTAATAACTTTATGCAATGCTGTTATACTATGCAGCATGTTTCGAGTTGGAAGTCTGTGCAGGAAGAGGCAAATGAGAATTATAGTTGTATTGAATGAAAGTGGATATTACGAGTTATGTATAACGAGGCAATTTTGTCGGTGAATATAGCTTTATCTCGCTATTTCGATGCTCTGCGTTGTAACCAGCGTAAATTCTACTTCAACAACAATTGCATAGGTTTACTCGATGTAATTCAGAATAAAATGTGATCGTAGAATATAATCAGTAGAACAGATGAACCAGAAAATAACGATTTCAACAGACGGTGTTAGTTCAGAAAGGGTAAAATGTTTTGTGAAAGGACAATAGAATATGTTATTACTTTGAGACAGATCAAACAAGGTTAAACCAAGAATTCTCTTAACCACTACGGAGTTCGAAGCACATTTGTGATCGCCCGACACCTCCCCAGGTTTGGTGGTTCGCAGTGCACATTGATGGGGGGATAAGACACAGAAACAGAGAGAATGAGAGAAAGGAAAAAGGGGCGGAGGGTTGGACAGAGGATGGAATTTCCAGTAGATCACTGTCGCCCGACGAAAAGCCAATATAAATACCTAGACGCCTCGGTCGTGAGGTTCCACTGGTGTTTCCTATTGCTAGCAAACTTACACTGTATAACCAGCTTCCCTCTGTCTTTCTACTCTGTTCTGACTGCCCGTTTTTTTTTTCCATCGCCCAATAACTTGCACAGGACTTCCCGCTCCTTGCCTTACGTTTTCCATACTCTCGTAAACTCCATTTTTTTACCTCTCACTTCCGTGCGTATTTATCGTATACTCTTCCGACTATCCATTCATCTCACGTTCTCTTGTCTCTTTCCCGCTACCTCTATCATTCATTTCCCTCTCCTCCTTCCTGGAGTTATACGCCGTGTCCTTTATAACACAGATAACATTTTTTTTTTCTAAATCTAAGTCTTCAATCCCAGTTAATCAATATTCAATCAATTGATGGCACCGTTTTTCTCAGAGACAACTGGTAAAATGAAGAAATCAAATGGATTCTGAAAAAAGGATCTGTCAATAACTCTCTAGATTGCAACTCGCGGGCCAATGGCAAACGTATCTATCTACAGTAACTTCTTTGTCACTCACAAAATGGTTTTACAGAAAAGTGAACGCTGATTGACAGTTTTTTTTTTTCTATCTAGTTAAGGGTAGTTCTGTTATTTGTTGGAGAGAACTAGTTTGGGGGCAAATTCTAGGACACCTTGTAGAGACGGGTACTTTTGTAGCCACGATAGAGGTAGACAGCTTTCGTTCTGCTCGCTCTTCTCCGTCTGAAAATCATACGTAGCTGGCTGAATTATTCCACGCGCGCGCTTGTCGCCTACGGCGGAGTACCTTGCCAGGTCAACCGCTCGCCCGTTTCTCCCTGTCTTCATCTCTCTCTCTCACTCTCTGTACTGCCAAGTCGTTTGTCACTTGTCAGTGGGAGCATAACTTCTTCTCCGTTGGTTGACGTCGACGATCGGTGACGGCGACAGCTCCAACAGCTACCAGTGGTCCCGTTCATCTGAGGAAAAGTTCGTTTCTCTTCTGGGCGTACGAACGGGATATCAAAAGTCACTCTTCGGATTCTCTGTTTACTCCACTACATACTAATTTTACATGAAAATTTAATACTCACGAACAACGTATTTGCAGGCTGGATAAAAAACATTTTTACTTTTTAGACCTTTTAATTTAGACATTCGTTGCTGCCCGTGGAATTTTTACAAACTTAGTGAATAAAAAGAACGAAAAAGTGATTAAGTAATCCGTTTTTCTTTTATTACCAATTAGTCTGTCAGTGGTTTAGCGGTTTACTGCGTTTCCCGAATAATCAATTAATGACAAAAACATCTTCAAGAGATTCGTCGCCTTCGTAGCATCTGGCTGCAATCCTCAGTTCGCACTAGCCTCAATTCTCTAACAGAATAGGCATCGCTGTGTCCGGCATATTATACGATTATCACGTTGATGATCGGGTGGGTAGGTTGGCTTGGGGAATCCTCGTTTTATTGCCGATCCTGTATGCGGTGTGGGTAGTCGGGTGCCGGTTTAATGAGCCACCCTCCCTCACACCACTGGGCTCTCCCTCTGGCTTGCTCTGCAGAATGCGCGGCACCCTCTGCTCTTGCATCCTTCGTCCGACGTTGAGTTCACCCGTGCCTGAGCTCTGTCCGACCCTCCGACCCCTTGCAACCTCCCTTCCACCGTTCTCCTCCTTCACAATTACGTCGCGCGTGTCCTGACTCGGGAAACATATACCACAACTTACCCTCCGTCCCTCTGTTTTAGCTGCTGGCTCTTCTCTTGGAAACCCCGTCGCACCGCGAGTTCTACGACCCCATCCACAATCTTCCTCGGTCCTCAAACCCTAGATTCTTTCATCTTCCTTTCTTTCATTGCTACTTCTTCACACGTTACAGTGACCCTTCAACAACCTTTGCACTCTTTACCTTAATTTCTCCACCTAAATTCGCAAGGTTTACACTCGCCCCTTTGGACCCTTTTCACCCGATGCGAATTCATGTTCCTTGAAGTATGCCAAATGCTCCGGAACATTGACAAATGAAAAGTATGACATAAATATACTCATGAAAGGAATATTTGATTGTTATTTTTTGGTTGAGTGTTTTATATGAAGCAGTGAAACATATTTAGATCAGAATTTGTTGTTTTTAATGTGGTAGAATTGTCTTAAAACGGTGTCGACATGAATATTCATTGTGGAAGACAACGGAACGATGAATTAATTCTACATGCCTGGTCTATATGTGCATCTTGGGATTGACATTACTTGCGAAATTTATAGTTATACCAAAGTGGATACCAGGAATAATTACTCACTGATAATAGGTTAATCCGGTTCATCGCAGATATGTGTTTTATAATTGAGGATAAAATCGGTTTCGTCCCGCTGGTTAACTGCTTCATGTTGATAAAACAATTCCAGAATACATCGGGAGATCTCGACAAGCGAATCTCGCTCTACTCTGAGCCCGAATCACGATTATCGCGACATATTTATACGTTAACTAAACGAATGTCATTTAATTTGGGCTGTTCTATGTATAGGTTTTATATGACAAAGTGACGGATTTATGGATTTTCTTTGCCATAAAGATTTTCCGTGGTTGAACAGTCATTATTAATATTCTGCATAATGTAGCGCAGATGAATGCCTCTAGATCAGCCAGGAAAGGGAAGATGTGAATTCAACTTTTCGATTTCTTCGGTGAAGTATTATCCCTGAAGAGAATAAGAAATACCTCGAAAAACGTGATGTAATTGAAACTCGTCAGTATTCTTAGCGGGGGATTAAATCATTCACGTGGTTGTCACATTGAAAAGAGAAGAGGCGAGAACAAAATACTCGAGAATAAGAAAGTGGAAGAGGCAAGCGAAAAGTTAAATAGTAGGAAGAGAGTCTGTTATTCGATGTTTTCAATGTGAAAATTAGAATTAAAAGAACATAAGAGAGAATGGAAACTGAACGCTCGGTGAGAGAGCACTTAGCGAATCATTTTTTAATTGAATCACTAACATTTCGGGAGATAGCTGAGAGCGACTGCGAGAAAATGGAGTGAAAAAAAATGAGAGTATGAGTGGAAGAGGCGATAGAGGTCAGTTGAAAAACGTGTTGACAGCCGGCGTGGAGGATACCAGAGAGCAAGAATAGAAACGGCGCGGAGGCACGGAAATGGTGAGACGCCTGGCTATCGGAGAGCCAGACCGGAACAAGGATTGCCCCTTGCCTGGTTGCACTCTCGAACGCACGGCTTCCTCCAACAATATCATTAATTTCTTGTCGTACAACCGACCCAACCGCCACGGTATACGCTTATTCCCGCAAGACTGCTAGCTTTTTCTACCAAGAGTTTCCCTTCGTTCTTGTACCATTGTCTGGAAGAAGCCACAACCCTTTCGATGCAGTGGGAGTTTAAAGCACGTAATCGAAGTATGAGTGTCGAGAAAATCATTAAGGGTCGAGTCATATGAAATTAAAAACAAATCATTCCAGCTGGACGATTTATTGTGTAGCATGAATTTCATCTAGTGACGTTTTTTCATCATGACGTATGGATGATGCATTATTTTTAGCTGTTTAAGGCATCATTTTGTATCTGGATTCGCCAAAGTAAATATTGATGGACCTAGGGAGGTTAACCTGGTTCATGTCTAGACGATACTAACCAAGGTGCAATTCGACAAGTTTCGTCGAGTCACGGTCGGTCACCTTATGCATCAAAAGTGATATATGCCATGTCTCGTTTGACCAAAGCACACGAAGTTCTCGACTCTCGAATCGCTAGAGCGGTAAATTCAGGGAGAAGCGTTTACCACCGATGTCCTCTCTCGATCGAGGTTAGGAACTCGCGGTGTGACGGTTAATACAGCGTCGTCGTATACCAATTAAGAGGACGGTCTAGGCACGAAGTGGACTCGAACGGGGTAGCACAAGCTCAGGGGCTAAGTGGTCGTAATACGTTTAGCCTGAATGTCCTCGAACTTACCCATATGAGAGAGGGCGAGGAGAGAAGGGTGGCTCAAGCGAAAGAGGAAGTTCCTTGGCATTGGGGGAGGGTGTTGTCGCCGGGTGCTGTGGCTGTCGCTCGCTTTCCAACTGCCTTGTTTGTTCCTGTACTCTGTCCATGGACGCACTTTCCTACTTCTATACACGTAGAAACCATTACGAGGCACTGATCCCGAGATGTTTCGCAGCTTGTTCACATATTTTAATATTCAAGTTTCCGTGAAATCGTGAATTTTACGAAATCATGGCTTTTCTGTTCATTGTATCAAAATCATGTTTTTGTCAACCCGTTTTTATACAAAGTATGATTATGGATAATATTTCAGTGATCCTAAAGGTTGAACTACATTCGTCTGTGAACAAAAATGCACAATTGACTAAAATGAACTTTGGACAAATATTTCCAACTATGTAGCAGAGTATAGATTAGGTTCATAAAAGTAACATAAAAAAGTATGTATAGGTTTGAAGCATACACGTATTTCAAACGAAACTTTTGTATTTACATCCTGAAAACCGTGTTCCACATTTCTACGATTTCCACTGTATGCAAGAAAGAGTGGATAGGATGAGGATCACCGCGAAAGGAGCGAAGTACCGTGGGTGACCAAATTAGAACTAGAGCCGGGGGGTGGAGACGGCGAAAGAGAGAGAGAGAGAGAGAGGTAGGAAGGAAGGAGGAATGAATTCGAGTAAGCTAGGTGGACAGTAGGAAAAGAGGGCAAGAGAAAAACTGAGAGATAGGTATGACCGGCGAGGCAGTGGGCTGCTGTGGTAGAAGTGGTGCAGAGAGTTACTACTTGGTACGAGGCAGTCGAGAGAGCGTGAGAGAGAGAGCGGAGGGGGAAGCCATCCCCGTACGTTGATACTGGAGCATCAAGCCGGAGGAGCGCACAGTCTACCAGAACGAGCACAGCACGTAGATACGTGCTATGCTATACACAGAGAGAAGTTCAGGGGGCGAGGGCGAGCAGACTGGACGGCGCTGAGCTCGTCGCCCTCGTAGTAAACAAAGCTGTAACTCTCCTAGCACCAAAGAATCAATGCGCACTGCCACGGTATACTGTACGTTTAGTACAGTATATATATAAGCCATCTTCTAGTACATATCAAAACGTAGGAGATACATCGTGCGGTTTACCCTCGCGGTTTGCTTTTGCTGTTTCTCCTTTTACTTTCGATACCGCCGTATAGGAAACAAACTCTAGAAACAGAAACGGGAGGGACTTGGATACATTCATCTTACTTTTAGAGACTGTAGCTTGCATACTGATGCATCGGTAAGCAGAAAGAAGGGTTGAACTTGAGAAAGAGGATTGAAAGGATTCTGGAATAGTGAAATGTCCCGTGGGTACGTATTCCTGTATGTTGTAGTCCTGGGTGTCGAGTTCTCTAAGTTTGAACGATTCGTTCATTGATGGAACATCTAGTTAAGCGTGTTCTCGATAAAGATTATAGAAAAAAAAAAAAAATGTGTGCCAGTGGTTCAATTGCGTCAACTCCTGAGATATCTTGATGGGACAACTTAGACGTCGGTCCAAGATAGGCAACTTTCTCCTATAAGATTACTGGCTGTAAGGTGAAGTCTCGGCTGTCTTCAAAGTTTGTACATTCAGTTGGTAAGATTTCTGGTTTGGAAGATTCCCTGTTACCATCTTTCTCCATCTGCTTGTCTCCGTTCCTATGTCGTAGGTAAAGACAAAAGGCTATCAAGATATGGGTTTTTGCAGGAAAAGAGCGATTCGGTAATAATTTCTCCCTCAAGAACTTGGTTCACTGTTCTTTCTGATAGATCCTTTATTACACTACACCAGGGAAAGACTGTACGTAAATCGTTGCTGCTACGATAAGCAGTGCCCGGGTTTTCTACCTCCCATGCTCTTCCGGTAAACAGATTCCTTCGAATATCACTTTTTACGACTTCCACGAGCTTATACTACGATTGAACCCGGCGCGCACATATAATCCTGTTTACAAGAGACAGTCTTGGGATGACGATGTTGATCATCGAATATCTCTCTGAAGCTGAAGGTATGCAAGAGAGGTTTGTACAGCACAACTTTGCATCCGGATTCCCTCAGCCCCGGTGTACCTTTGTTCGGGAACTCGGTTCCTACCTGCTCGCCCTCTGCTTCCTCCTTGCTTTACTTTTCGGTGTTATTATCGCGAAGCTCTAAAACTCAAGCCCCAGTCTCTTACAACCCTTCACTTTTTGTACACAACTAGTAGGGGTGACCGGGGTCGGTTGTATCAAGTGTAGATAGAGCCAAGCTTAAATCATTCGAGTACAGGATTTCAAAAATTGTGTATGCACAAATTGTTGTAAGATTCTTACAATGATTTTCTGCTTTTTTCCCCCTTGCATTATGACAAAGCTATGAACAAAATTGAAAAACAGTGACCCAACTAGCCCCGTTCTCTCCTGCACACTTCCAAGCAGCTGCTTATCATCCTCCAGAGTAATTGCACCACGTCGGTGTGGTGTTTTAACGAGAGCGTATAACTCACTCGTTGACTTTTTGTTCTTTTTTTTTTTTTGTTTATCTTTTTTGTTCTTTCGTTCACTCGCGAATAAATACAGTGTCTGGTGTACGGCTCTGAACGCAAGCGGTGTAGGCAAAAGTTATGCATACTGCGGTTGGGTACAGAAATGGCGCGAAAACTCTAGAATATAAAGAGAAAGGGAGGTGCAGGAAGAGAAAAAGAGAGACCGAGAGAGTGAAAGGTATATGGACTGGGCAGAAGAGCTTTTCGTTCGTCTCTCGGCCAGCAGACCGCGAGGAGATGAAGGGTGTGATCCACCTTCGAATCTTTCACGCGGGGTTGCACGCGCCCCTTTCCAACCAACCGTTCCACCAACTAAAATCCTAGCTGGAAGCTCTCCCGCTTTGTGGGATAGATCTCTCGACATGCACGCCAGAGAGAGGGGAAGGCAGGCATGGAGAAAGTAGAGAAAGTACGCAAATCTTTCGGAGGATTTCAGGCGGTAAACCGAACGTTCGAGCTCGATCGTACCGACGACGTTCAACCTTTTATCACGGGAACCATCGTAATAACTCTTTCCTGCCTGGCCAAAAGCCCTCATGCACTTCATGTGCCAAAGCTTCTCTCTTGCATTCGTAAGTTCATGCACTATCTCTTGCGCTTCTATTCGTACAGAATGTTTTTCTCTTTTTTTTTTTTTTTTAGTATGGCGTGCATGATAAAGACTTCAATGATTGGCAATATAGGCAAGCTGAATGTTATGGTTATTGACATACTGTCTTCTTCCAATCTGTACCAATTTCCGGGTATAAATTCAACTACTACATAGATAGGACCATTGCAGGTTTATTGTACTGCCTTTTATTGACTAATAACTTTCAGGCTAATACCACTCATTTGTCGTCTGCATTTACCGACAACTTCCTGTCATTTGACGCATAAACGCCTGTCTCGATTCACTGATACCATGATAATGATAATAAATATTGAAAGTACAAAAGTGGTTTTGGAATATTAACATTCACTAAAATTAGTGGTAACCAATCAACACACGCTGACCTTTCATTGTAAACGTTACAATAGAGCTAAGATCTTTTCGTTTTTAATATAATCATTTTAATTGAACAAAAATTGGAAAATCTTTCTTTTTATGAGGTAAGAAATGTGTACCTTATCTTAATATAATAGCAAAAGAAAATATTAGATTACACGAGCCATGGCAGTTTAGTCATCGACATTCAATGTAAATATTTCAGTCTCATTTTATGAAAGCTCAGTGTTTCACTCCTTTCGTCGTAGCTTTCGAGTCAAACCAATTGACAAATTTTAGCTTTTCAAGTATTAATACATCATGCAGCAGAAGATTAGATGAATCTCAAGTACCGAGAATTTCTAATAAATGAAGATTCGCGCATGCACAATGAGTAAAATTCATAAACTTGTCACTGATACCTCAAAATGAAAATTTGTATATTCAGAAACTGGAAATAACTATCTCCCGAAGAGAACAAGACATCTATAGTTTAAAATCCATCGACGGATTTGATCCCAAAATGTCAAACGTCCAAAAAGGAAACGAAATTGCATTTTACCTTACACTGAATCGCATTCGACTGCACTATTCACAAATACAGCTACAGAAGATTAAACAAAATCATAGAGATGACCATAATTTTCCATCACTATTTCTACATCGAATCAGAGATAAAGGTACACGAATATTTGTGGCGAAAATACGATGCCTTACATAACTCGACGCGATGGATACTACCCGAAGCTTACGCTCTGCTTCCTTGCTATGCCATTCTTATTTCTCTTGGGACGTTTTACAGGCAACCATCCGTATATATACATCAATGTACTGCGTGTGGATGCCGGGACAGACAAAGAGAGAGAGAGAGAGAGAGAAAACATAAGATGTACGTATACGTGCTCAGTTCGAAGGCACGTGTAACCCCAACGGAGGGTACCTACACAACTTACAGCAAAGAGCAAAAACAAGATCGGAACTCACTTCGCAGCTTTTCTTTCATTCAGAGCATCTTATATAGCTCGGCGATACGAGAGAGGCATAAATATTTCATGGCTGCGCATTCTCCGCAACGTCTTGCATGTACACCGAACATATATATGTAAGCGGCAGTCTCACACTTGTCCTACATGATTTTTCCTCTTCACATTGCAACCAAGTTGTACTTCGTGTAACATGAAGACGCACATGTACACATGTCTGCTGTCGTAGATGCACGCAAAACGCGTTGACTTTCCACAAGTCTTTGCAACGAGGGTAACGTAGATTTTTTTCAAAACTTACCGGCGGGAGGGCGAAGGGGGATGAGATAGGTAGAAAGGGCATTGAGAAAGTTTTGAGGAAAACACTCGCGGAGCAACAGAAAATCCCGCTGAGGAGGATTGATACTTATTGTTGGACGGGCATGGCAAGATTTATGTCTCGGGTGTCCAACGTTTTCTACGTTTGTCCATACGAACGCTGCCATCCAGTGTGTTACACATAAATGTAGTGTAATACACAGACAGAGAGAAAAGTACTCCATGTGTGGCTGAATGCTGATAGTTTACAGGAGTATCGAGTGGAGTGTACTTTCGTGAATTCTTTTGTGTTTGTGTAAAATGCATGACGCGGCTGCGAAACGATCTCTCGAAAAGTTTTCAACGTAAGCGGAGCTAGCAGTCACGAGAAAACTAGGAAAGATATAACGTAATCGAAATGGAACGACAGTTCCTGTTGTCTGAATATTTTCATAGATATTTTTGACTACGCCAAGTCAAACGGAATTGTGAGATTTTTTTTTTTTTTTTTTGCTTGCAATATGATGTATGAGACTGTGGTTTTTGCGGATGGAAAAGGTGATGGATGTTTGTCTGGAGAGATTTTGAGATTGGTTTATTAATTCCTTTTTTTTTGTTTGTGCTTTTGGTTACAGGTCGCTTGGATGCTTTTTGACAAGAGCGCCATTCTTACCGTTCACACTCACGTTATTACGAGGAATCCAAGAATATCAGTGAGTCATGATAAGCACAGAACCTGGTATCTACATATCAACAATGTACAGGAAGACGACAAAGGGAAATACATGTGCCAGATTAATACTGCGACTGCGAAGACGCATTATGGATATCTGCATGTTGTCGGTAAGAAGAATTAATGATATCGAAAATTTAAACTTGAAGACATATCAAGGATTACTTTTAACGAGTGCTTCGTTGATTTGACAGAAAATATATTTGCTCTCTGTCGTTGGTTTCAATTTTTTTTATTAAAAAAATATTAAATCAAGATGAAAAATCCTAGTTTATCCTTCATGATTTAACTATAAAAGATCTACCATATAAAATACTGATACAATTACACACCGTAGAAGGTCCTATGTACGTAATTAATTCTCATACCCAATGAAATACAAGTTGTGTCATATCCTAGCTGTTATAACGGTTATTATCAATTACGTTCGTTATATTACACTATAGATATACAACACGAGCGTTTATAAAGGAGGCAGCGAAAAGCGTAGCCGTTATATTGTCTCCTCATCACCAGACTGGCACGCTTGTGTTCTTCTACATCCATTCCTCTTCTCTTTTCCGGAAGCGCGTGAGCAGCCTAGCCAAGAGAAGGACCGAAATAAGGGAAAACCATCATCCCGGGAGGGGGGATTGGCGAGAGGGGTCAAAACCCCCGACGGGACTTTCATTTCGCCGTGAAAGTCGAGAAAGCGAGAACTAACAAGAGAGGAAGAAGCTAAGTCCCAAGTGATATAGCAGTCATTCTCTTTTCCTTTTCTCTCATTCTCACAAACTCATAATTCTATCCTTTCCTTAACACGCTTTTGTACACGACAAAGGGTAAGTTTGTGCTGTTTGGCGGTCTCGAAAAGCCCGACTCGGCTCGGTCTTCTAACCCGGTGGATATTGCCGAGACAATAATAATTTAATCGGAAGAGGGTTCAACGACTAGTCCGCCCTTCTCTTTGGCTATATACACGTGAAAGACCCGAATGAAGGAGGCGAGGTGGGCGTCAGATATTCCAGAGTCGTTCAAACCTCCCCGGCAATCCTCTCCAAGCTGAAATGCGGGGAGGAGGAGCAGGAGGAGGATGAGGAGGAGGAGGATGAGGTGGGAAGGGGGGCAACCCCTCGTTCTGCCATCTCGTAGAACATATTAATACCTCGAGTTTTGACATCTGCGCGCAAACGCTTCTACGTTTATGGAAGGGAAGAGCTGGCGAGACGACGTCCGCACCGTAGAGAAGTAATCAGCAGGGCTAGATTAATTGTTTCCATTAGTAGAAGGACTCTTGGGTCCTCTACGAGTTGTTCACTTACTATCTTTTGTTGTTCGCTACTAACAACAGTTTTTCTCCGGTACGAAATTATTTGATATGGATCTTTTCTGAATGAGGACGGAGAAATATTTTAGCTGATTTGTTTTGGAAAGGAAGAAATTAAAGATTGTATGGTAAATATTTTTTGTGGAAAGTTGCTGTGCCCGGATTTAACACAAAAACAACGCTTTGTTAATTTTTTATTTTTTTCAATTTTTCTTTTATCAACAAAGAAAATCTTTATACTATTTTCAAAGGAAGCCAAAATTCAATAACTTCCTTATAAAAAGGCTGTGATTTTCTGCAGACTAACGAATATAAGAAAAAAATGTACAATATTCTTTGAAACGTTTTTTTTTTTTGTTTTCAATCTATGTTCCATTTATATTATAGTACTGCTACAATTTTGGAAAGCGTGTACCACGTTAAAACCTGATAGATCACATCCCAGATCTGTTGAAGTTAGTGCGTCAGTCTTTAAACTCTTTTTTTTTTCGTTCTCGCGCTCTTTATATCCCACCGTAAATAAAGTGAAATCGTGAGGGTGGTGTTGGTAACGGACTTTTATTCGATTTGGAGCCGCGAAAGAGAGGAAAGGCTGAATCAGTAGGAGTAAAAGGTACGACAGAATCTGCGCCCCCTCCTTTTGGGAAGGCGGTCGACCACACTCCGGTTGCTCGCACGGTTTGAGTGGCCCACAGCAACGAACTGAGCTCTTATCCTGATCTCAACGTTTCAAACGTTCTCCGACTTCGATACTTATCGAAGATCTGTCGACAGTCCATGAAGTTCGCGGGACCACTTCACAGCGCACGGAAATCGTATTGACTTTTTCTATTTTCGACCTTTTTCTTCACATTTCTCATACCGTGAATACATTCATATTTATCATTATTTTTCATTTATATTTTGCTATTTATTTTTCAATTAGAAGAAAAAATATTATTAAAAAAAATTACTTTGCGCAAATAACAAAAATATTTCCTTTTCTGTAAATATAATCTTATTAATATTTGAACTTTAAACAGGAATCCATAAATTTGATTTCATCTCCTTCAATACCAGATTGCTTCCTCATTAAGTTTCTCCATCAATTTTTGCTAAAAAAAATTAAATTTATATTTATTATTCTAAAATTAATTTTTTTTTTCATTCAAATAACTTACTTAATAAATATCATTGATTTTGACCTGACTTCTTCTCCTTAATACATGTTTTTCATATTTAATAACACATATCCGTATAAAAATCAAGCAATGAACGTAAACATGTCAAAATTTTGAAAATCGATAAACACAGCAGGGCACACGTAATCCCGGGGAGCCAAGAGAATTTTTGCGAAATCCCGTCGTGATACGATATGGGAATGAGAACGAAGGGAGAGAAGGAAGTAAAAATATCGGGACCATAGGTAATTTTTCATCGCGGTTCGCCGATCCGAATCATTTTCGGTCATAGTGTAAGAGGACCCGAGGCGCTCCTAGCGTCGTGGAACGTAACCTCGCGCCACCACGAATACGTCCTCTCTCTCCTCGTAAACATCATCTACGACTCTGCCGAACGGTTATATTCTTATTTCCGGCGTCGACGGATGCGTGGTAGCTTTTCGTTTTTCCCTCTTCTCTCCCCACCGACCGACGAGAAAGACTCACTTCGCTCTTCGACGAGACGAGCTTCGTTCCGCTTTACAACAGCTCTTACAGTGCGAGCAAGAGGCAAAATCCAGAGTAAGCTTTACGAGCTTCGTGTACGCGACGAAACTAAATAGAGAGAAAAAAAAAGTGAACCCAAACTTTGCTCATCTCTCTTTTCATTCTTACTTCCTTTAGCTTAAATTCGATGACCTGTAAAGGGTTTTTTTTTCCTTCGCGCTTAGAAGAAGAGGGACAATGAAGGACTCTAAACATTTCATAGGGCTTCCGCACTTTCTCCTCTCTCATTCTGTCAGCGAACTTATATGTTCGTTCTCATGAAATTTACCCAAACGAGACGTCAGTGGAAATGTTTTTGCCAAATTGCGTGCAGTTAAGGAAACTCGTAATAAACAACCCTTATTCTTATCGCTTTAAACTCGAGTTTGTTATTTCGCAGGAAATATTCGGATATGAAATTGTATGGTAAGAAAAAAGTGGAATAGGTGGGAGGAAGCTACAATTTTTTTTTTACTGAAAGTCTTTTGTAAATGGAGATATGCCACCTGGTTTCGACCTTGATCTAACCCTAGACCCTTCCGGTCGGGTCCGCAATATTTTATATGATTGACAAGACTTTAAAGAGGATTAATTTATTAATTTTTTCACTTTTTAATAATCCACAGGTTTAAAAAAAAAAAATTATTGAACGACACATTTGAAAATTCTAAATAAATTCTGAAGAACTTTTTTTTTCGAAAATAAAAATGGTTGGTAACCGAGTCGAAGTGAGTTAGCGATTCCATCTATTTCTTTCGGCGTTTTTTCAATTTAAAAAAATGATTAGAAAAAATTGTAAGCTTACGATGGGCAGCAGCTAGAAATTTTTCATTAAAAAATTCTTAAACGTGGTGTTCACCAAATGTTGTTACCAAGTTGTGTGCAGTTAAGGATTAACTCTTAACAACCCTTGTAATCATCCCTTCGAATCTCGACTTTATTCCTTCACAAGAAACATTTAAATACAAAAGTGTATAATAAGCAGAGAGCTGAGTACCCAGAAGAAGCTACGATTTTTTTTACTTTATTTATTTGTAGGACTCTGTGTATTGATACTCAGAGGGGTGGATTATAGAATTCTAGTAACGAGCACATGAAAAGTCGTCTGGACAGTATATACAATCTCTTCTGAGAGTACAAAGAGATTCTGCATGAAAAATCTCGTTCTACAGAATCGATGATATAAACGATCTTCTTGAAATATAAAGACGATTCTATAGAGATATTTAAGAGGCCAATTAAGTCTTGAAGCTGTGTACTATATTTATCCCTTCTTCTCACGACTTTATTCGCCATATTGTGCTTCATACTGGGGCAACCATGATTTTTTTTTCACAAACTCTAAATGCAAGATAATGATTGTAATTGCCTTTTTATATATCTATTGAATTACATGAATATATTGGAAATTGCACCCTTAAGCCTCAATTAAAAAATATATATTTCAAAATAAACCATCGTACCTTCAGGCAAGATTTACATTTTATTAAAAAAAAAATTTGTGATAATAAAGAGTTGAGTAAAAACTCTATGAATAACGACTACAACTAACAAACCCTTTACGAAAAAAAAAATTAGTTTGTATTATCATTTTCCAATAAAAACTAAATACCGAGATCAGACCGCAAGTAGTAGACTCCACAATTTCACTGTAATTGACTATTGAGAGAAAACTGCAGTGAAGAGATGGCTTATTTAGCTGTTTATACCCTACCACCGGGGTCAGTTGTAACACGGTCTTCAACAAGGTGATGCGGCTAAACGAAGAAGATTACGTGAACGAACCACGTACCAAATTGAAGATAAACGTTCAGAGATCATGAAACGATACCTTTTTTATGGCTAATCCTACCACTTCACACTGAAAAACGCTAAAATGTAAAAACACAGTACTCTTATCTACATTATCTTGAAAATAAATTGTAAAATAGCCGCGAATATTTAACCTCTATTTTTCCATTATGCCATCCAACCCAATAAGATTCGAATTCTCGCAAGAATACAACAGAATGTTGGATCGAGAAGACTTCTTTTTTTCTTCACTTCTTATCCTCCTCCAGTTCCTTCATATGTACATAAAAATACCAAACCTTGCCAGAGTGTTTTCCAAGTCTCAATACAATTTTCCACTCTATATCACACATGCCTTTTTTTCCTCTCCCTCTCTTTCTTACCTCATGTTTCCATTCTCACCGAACCACGTCATCCACACTCGAACAGAGCTTTTCCTTTCTGTGCGTTACAACGTCCTTCTTCCCCACATCCTTCATTGCTTTGCTGAATACGGTTTGCCCCGGAGGCGCGGAACAGCCGTTCCGACCTTTCAGCTTGTATACCCGAGTTTAAGGCGAGTTAACGCAACACACAACTGAGCACAACACGTGGCGGCGGTTGGTCTGAATAATGCATCGACAGTTCGTGCTCCTGCTGCCACTGCTTCTATACTCCTGCTCATGTACAACGCAGACCTGGTAGGGCTGCCAGACTGCCTCGTTCAACCTTCGTCACTCTTTCACTCTCTCTCTCTTTCTCCCCTGTCTCTTTCTTTCTCTCTCTCTCTCTCTCTGAGGCAACATCGTATATACGTATATACATATAGTGCTAAATACTGTTCAATATCGGGACGGTTCAATCTGTGCCTGCTAAACAATTCGGTAACAAGCCGCATTAGCTTTAACGTTGAATAACGCACCGCAAACCGACAGTAATAATTCATGGGTTTGATGGACGAGCTAGCGATCAACACATAACTAACCTACCCTCAACCCACTCTCACCACGCGTCGAATTCACTCGGATCGAAGGGTGGGATTTAGGCCAAACTGCGATTGCTTCAAGAATATTTCACTTGCTTCATTGTTATTATTGTGGGAGGGAAAAAAAACATGTAAACCCACAACAAATTCCACTGACTTCCGCAGACACTTTCAAAAAGTGTTTGCGACCGACGAACAGACGGACGATCATCCAGAAATTAGTGAATTCTCGAACATTTGGTAATTTATTAATTTAGTAAAACTGTGTTTCCTATTTTTCTTATCGTGTGGCAAAAAAAAATTGGAAACGAGAACGATAAGATATTTGATTTAGAGTATTGATATAAAAAGTACACAATGACGAATCAATTACAAGTCAAAAATAGTAATAATAGAATAAAAGATTTTTACAGTTATTTAAATGTTTTCCTGTCTGTCATGTTTCTTATCGCTTCGAGGATTTGCGATTACCAATTTTCGCTGAGATTTTCTTGGAGTTCTTATCTGCACGAATGCCTCCTGTGGAGTTACCTTACAGTAATGCTCACAGTCGTTTCCAGCGTTTCCACCGACGCTGTAACGGAATCCCATACCACCTTGCCAACACTCATTCTCCCCTTTACGGTTTTTCCTCTCTTCCTCTCCATTCCACGTCTCTCAACGCAGATCTATCTTGTCCCTTTCCCGGCCTTTACACATTGGAGAACCCGCTGCCAAGCGTCGGTATCAGACTTAGAATCGATTTGCGTGTGAAAGAATGCCAGCAGCGTGCCTATCGAAGCTCACTATTCGTTTCTCACTCCTCTCATTCTCAGCTGATAATGCTTGGCTGACTATTGCTCGACTCGTACCACTCGTCGCGCCTTTGTACTTTTAAGTTATTCACCTATTAATCATAAGACTCTGAACCTGATTCCTAAAAAAAATGAGTACTTTGTTACACCGTACAGAATGAAATTAACATTTTCGAAAATTTAACAAAAACTTTCTGATAAATATCAAATTTTTTGTTTATTTGTAAAAAAAATTGTAAAAAAAAGTAGCGGAATAGAAAAACAAGGTAACAATTTAAACAATAAATATACAAAATTATACAATAATTTTATCTCGCGACATTTTCCCTTCTGATTTATAAACAGTATTTAAAAAAAATTGAAACACTTAACATTTTTAAGAATCTCAGAGAGTCTGAAAAAAATAACTGAATTCACAGAGAACGTGAATTCATTATATACATATATAATGCATTTCATGTATACTACAAAAAGTCATCTAAATCCGAACATTTCGCTTTGATTGTTTCAGTGCCTCCCGATATCGATGATGCTATGAGCTCATCCGACGCCATAGTACGCGAAAATGCTAACGTGACACTCACTTGTAAAGCCAGAGGGAGCCCGCCTCCGACAATACGCTGGAAGAGGGACGACAACGAAAATATCACCATCAACAAGACACTCGTAGGTAAGAGAGTTTGAGTATCGATAAAAATGAGTGAAAAAAAATAGCAAAAAAAAAAAAACAAAGAAGATACAAAGTAAACTCAGAAAGAGGGCAGAGAAAAAAAGGGAGGGCTAGATAAAAAGGAAGGAAAAAAAAGCAAACGAGAAATCTTCACAAAGTCAGGTGTTAAAGTTTTACGACGAGTGAGAATGGAAGTGAGAAAAAGGCAAGCGAGAGTCGAGAGAAATCGAATTTCTCGTGTTTCACTGCGACGAAAGCTCTCGGGTTTTCTCTCGACTTCGCCCTCTCTCTCCCTCTCTCTCTCTCGCTATCCCTCCAAGCTCACGGAATTACGCGTTTCTACTTCTCCGCTTGACGGTACAGAGCTTCCAGTTATTTGAAAGGTGTATAGCTATATATACATACATATATATATATATATATAGTAAGTATAGCAAGGATTGAGAGCACGCGCGCCCGCGAATCGTTCGGCTAATTCGAGGCAGTAGCACACGGCAACTCGAAACAATCTACGAAGGCCAATTCAAGTTTAACCCGTGTTTAATGATCTGAGACACTCTCTCTCTCGCTCTCTCTGTGCAAAAGCTCGACAGAGAGACTCTGACCCTCCTTTTGGCGCGCTGAATCGACTGAAGATTTCTCGACTTTAGCAAGTGGTTACTTCAAGATTCTGTATTTCTACGATATGACGATATAATGTTATGGAGAATAGTCGATTGAAAGTGAAGTTTAATTTATGCTTAGCTAAGGAAATTATGATTATTTTGATAACTTTTTAAGCAATTTTTTACAGTGGCGGTGGGGGTGTTGTAATACTTTTTACATTTCGGCGATTTTGGATATGAATTCGCAGTAGTGTTGATAAAATAAATTATGGATTTATGATCTGTGAATGTTTACCTTCAAAATGGTGTGTGGTTCGTTTTTTTAGCCTTATTGGTTTGGCTGCAATATGCTGTTAAAGACAGTCATGTGTGTTACAAGTGACCCCGGTCGTGGGCTATTTTCCTTTTAAAGCCCAATCTATACGAACGTAATGCAGGATTTTTTTTAACATTAAAAATCAATATTTTGTTAAAAACTATGAACTTGAATGTCACGATGTATTTTCTTTTTTTAGTTAAGGAGTGGGAAGGTGAAGTCCTGGAGATGGTCAAAATCTCGAGGCTGGGAATGGGCGTATACTTGTGTATAGCCAGCAACGGAATACGTCCGACAGTGAGCAAGCAAATCAAAGTATCAGTCGACTGTGAGTATTAATTATACAATAACCACAAATAGTTTAAAAATAAAGGCTGTAAAGCAGAATCTTGCACATAGCTTCCTCATTACTTTTCACGTTGCACAAACTTCCCTCTATATAAGGTAATATGCCCATCAATCTTAGCTTTCTAATAGAAAAAATTATGTACAAGGTTCTATATTTTGCAGCCTTGTTTTCAATACGTACTCTCATAAGTTATCGAACAATGCACTTTTTTTAAGTTCTCATTATATGCAATTAACAATTCTCTTTAAGCATCGTAAGAACTGCTGATCCTCTTGAAAACAATGAAAATATCGTAAAATACGTTAACCCTATTGCAGTTTGTGCGTAGTAATGCTGTGAACTTCAATACTAGTACTGCAGAATGGTGAATTCTGCGATATACGTAACGTAACGTTGGCGAGTCAAACGAACCCGAAGAGCCGACGTTCCGGTTTCACAAAGAGCGAGAGTTGCCGCAGGAACAGGCGTATGTACGCGTTTCCTGTGCTTTACCCACCCGACGAACAAACCAGCTAGCTAGTCTCTCACACGTACTACACCGAGCTTTTGTCTGACATCAATTTGTCCTGCACCACTGCTTGCGTTAGCGACGCCGGCGAGGTGGTAAAACCAGCTTCACTGACGACCTTACCTAACGTTCGCTCACTACGGAACGACAACGACGATGACGACGTCGACGAGAGCAAATGAAAAGAGGTCAAAGAGCTCTGCACGCTGCTACGCTGTGTGCTGCTCCTTAAACTAGACGCAATTCTTCCTATTCCATCTTTCACTCTGATGGCAAAAACTGTGTGGAACATATTTTGTCCCAAGTTTTTCTGATGACAAAGGAATACTTTCATTAGGAACTACGATTTTTGTTCTTCCGATATTTACGACTAACGAAAAAGTTCAATAAAAATGTTTGCATTGTTTTAAGTACAAATCGACACAAATGAAATTACGTTTATTTGACAACATTTTTTTATCGACTGTTTCTATTTTGATTTACAGAAACAAAGTACTAAGACAATTCATCGGAAAACTCAATAAATAACTCACTTTCATTGAAAAAAAGAAAAGAAATTAGTTTTCTTTAGCAATCATTTTTTTCTCGTTTTTTACGAATGCATTAATTCGTCACTTCTGGTTTAGTGTAACATATCGTTCCTATCACGAGCACGAAAATCTTGGAAAAAAAAAAATTCCCATGAAAACAAATATTTTCGCAGAAAAGAAATTAGTCAAATTGAAATTTTTATTTGAATTCGAAATGTACGAAATTTCTGTAACAAATTCCGACATACATCATTCCGAAATCAAACAATCAGGAAAATGTATTGCAGAGCTCCTACGAATTCTGCACTATAATCTCGTTGAAAATTTTCAATATTCGTTGAGATCTGTTTAATAACAACCCCCCTCCCCCCACCCCTGTGTCTGGTTATAGATGTCGCCTTTATAGGTCTCGAATAGTGGCGAAATGTGGGACGGAAGCTTTTTGCCGGGGGACGTTCACATAGCCGACGATAAAGTACAGATTAACAAATTGCAGCGGATTATTTCGGGGCCGGGTCACGGGAGAGCCGCCGGTATCCGCGGACTCTCTTTTATACGACCATCCAACAGTATTCCACCTCTCTCTCTTTCTCTCTCTCTCTCTCTCTCTCTCCCGCGTGTATATACACACGAAGATTAATTAAACGCATGGACAGATTACACGTATCCACTTTAGCCTCGACGATGGTGGCAGTGTTGCTGTCGTTCGTTCTCCCGTTCAGACCAGCCCTCACGGTCTGATGACGTTACGAAGTTTACGACCTGAAAAACTGCTGTCGCTGGCTGGCTGGAGCAGTTCGTCGCACGTTTACCGTGACGATGTTATAGTGAGGCAATTATTATATAGCTCGTTCACATCCCCCTCCCCCTCCTCCTCACTCTCTCTCTCTCTTTCTCGACTATACATCTGTCTCTCTTGGTTCGTCGAATTGTACGTATGGGTTTGTATATAGTTAGCTCGTAAAGCATGAATTCACATCCGACAACAATTTTTCGGACACGTCCGACACTCGTCTGACGCTTATCTCGAATACGAAAAAAAAAAAACCCGCAAATTGTAACATTCTTGTCTCATACACCAATAAAAATCGTTGAATTATTATTTATCGTTTGTACGCTTGTCTTTCGTGCTTCCCTTTTTTTCGCAATAAAAATTCCCTTTTTGGTTCAATAAAAATTCAAACACAATAACTATGCGTATTCACCTTTCGACACTTTTGGACTTTTTTGTTTTACAGTGAAATTTGGCCGAATTTTTTATTTTCAAATAATGAAATCTCGAATTTTATTTCAGTAAATGAGAAATATTTGGATAAAAATCTAAAAGTTAATTTGATGCCTGCAAAAATAAAAATAAAAGAATTAAATTATTTTACAAAAGTAAAAATTGTATTTTCGCGTTTTACAAACAAAAGTACATTTGTAACGAAACAAAAATGTAATTTTTACCAAAAAAAAAAAGTTTTCAAACTTACTCGTTAGGGATGTAAAAATATTTTCCTCATTAAAGTTTTATTTTTTCAAAATCAAAACGGCTTTCGTCTTTCCAACAAAAAAAAAAAGTTTTCCCTCTTATCTTAAGAAAACCTGTGCTTTTTATCTAACATATCCTTATTGGAGTTCTTCACCCCCGTTCCCTCTGTCTTTTTCCCAACGCTTTCGATGTGAGCTTTGCCAGAGGTAACAAAGATTTATCTGTCTATCACTCAATTTTCCATCTCTCTCATATATCCTTTCCAAGCCTGTACTACACATTGTACAAAACTTACATACAATACATTTTTCTACAGGAGCACCAAACCCAGATAATATATATATATATAACAGTATGAAAGGTTCAGAGCGGAAGAGTTGCTTCCTAGCAGACAAGGGTGTAGAGGGGTACTTAATTTATTCGAACGAGAGGAGAGAGAGAGAGAGAGAGAGAGGAAGGAGTCTGTAGGCGATATCGGTAGTGCGAAGAGAAGGAAGCAGGTCGTGTAAGAGAAAAGGAGGAAAGGATATGAAAAGAGAGGAGCCAAAAAGGGATGGTGTGCGTACATTGCGCTGCAGAATCGCCGGGAGCAACTCGAGTCACGTATAGGCGGTGATTCAACTTCTATGCCACCCTGGACGAAGTGGGGTTGGGGAGGGGGAGGGAAAATTTTCCCCCACCCGCTTCTTTTAGCCTCACAAGCTTCCCCTGGCCTTCGCTCGTAGAGCAATCTGTTATTAAAATCAGCAACGAGAAAAATCCGTGCCGTATCTCCTGCTGCCTGGCCTGTACAAGCCCCCTCCGTCCCTCCACCCCGTCTGCCTCTTTCTCTCTCTCTCTCTTTTTCACCCCCACCCCTTCTTGGAAACGCCTGATGCTGGCCCGACAGACGTGTTACAGCAAAAATTAAGCCACCTGCAAACTCGAAACGAAATTACCGAGCACCGCACCGGTCGACCTCTGTAAAGATCGGAGTTTGGGTGGGGGAGAGGGGGGAGGATAAGGGGACAGAGGAACAAGGTTTGAGGGTATAGTGCTGGTGTAGCAACTATAAGCTGCTCTGGCCGTTTTCAAGTGGCGCCGCGAGTGACGATTTTTTGCTAATCTTCGCTCTCGACGACGAACAGCTTGCCTGCTGCTGCAGACCCGTAATCTTTACCTACTGCTTCTTCGTTGCTCTTTACGTTCACTCTAGGTGTGTGTGTCTTTTTTTTTTTTTTTTTGGCTCTTTTTGTTCGCTTTCCTTTGCGAGTCACTTCTTATGGTGAAAATCTCAAAGGCTCTTATCGATGTTTGGAGTCCTCTTGATGGAGTTGCGAGCGATAGTGATTTATCTGAATATTTAATCAGTACTGCGATTACATATTTTTTTACTTCCTCATACAGGAAGCCTTGTTTTCATGAAACAAATTTTCTTCGAGATTTTCATGTCACGATACTCACAATGATCGAAAACATCGAGAAAAGTGGTTTAGTAAAAAATATCTGGATGAATGAGCGTGTGAATGTGTGTGGCTGGCATTCAAAATTCAAACCCACATATCTGAAGAACGAAGCCCAACCACTCTACTTGTGTCCCAAATTTCAACCCGATCAGTCTAATCATCCTCGATTTATTTGGGTTTCAATTTTAGAGACCTGACACACACATACATCCGGACATTTTTTCTGAATATATTTTTTTCGAAGTTTTATGACATTCTGAACACGTTTTCGTGAAAATCTCGAAAAAAAAAAAGAGAGAAATATTTTCACCAAAACAAAGCTTTCTCTATGAGGAAGCAAAAAACGATGATTAAATAGGAATTAATAAAACTCAATAATTGACCGTTCCGGATTGATTGATATTGGAAGTTTCCTGTCGATACTCGGGAAGAGGGAAAAAAACATTTCCACGAGCCAGCGACGTGCAATCTCTTTTTCCCCCAACACAACCGCAGCGCATATAACAGGGTTTTCGTTGGTGCCGCTGCCGCCACAGTGATTATTTAAATCGTTGAGTCGCTCGCGCGCGCGCGCGCGCGCGTTTCGTGTGCCAGTTTACCCTCGGCCCCTCCATCCCCGTCCAACATACCGCGTAACGACTTTCCAGATGAACGCACGTGTCGACGATCCTCCACCCTCCCCTCCCGGCCAGATTGTAATTTAATTGATAAATTCGAAGGAAATTGAAGTTCGGACTCTACGCCCAATGGCCCCGCGGTGCGAAAGCTTCAATGAAATTGATATTATACCGCATTCGTTGGACTGCTCGATATTCATCCTCTCTGTTCGTCCTCTGTATTCCATGAAAGATGCTAAACGGATTTCAACGTCAAGCGGCTTGAGAGCGAACATAAAGTAATTGTGTTTAGCCACAGTTATGTTATTCTCGACTTTAGACAGAATCGGATATCTCCAATGTACAGTTTGATTAATTTTTATAACACAAATATCTAGCTCAATTACCGATTCACCGAAGATTTCAGCGCGTAAAGCAAAAAAGACACGACAAGGCAAAGCGAGAGAGATTGAGATTT
The DNA here is from genome assembly GCA_964016905.1 of Perithous albicinctus. NCBI lineage: Eukaryota > Metazoa > Arthropoda > Insecta > Hymenoptera > Ichneumonidae > Perithous > Perithous albicinctus. The sequence goes on along the minus strand of OZ024696.1, from coordinate 15,556,042 downwards.
GCGATAGCAATCAAGATTGCTTTTCCCTCTCTTTCGCAAATCTTCTCAGTTACGAGATAGGCGTTTATTTAAATTTAAAACAGTATAATCCCACTTCTATCGTCATCACTCTTTTCCCTCCCTTCATTATTTCTCTCACTTCTTTCTCCTCGATTTGCCATTCCTCTACACGCACTCTTAAGAACAGACCGATCTATCCATGCACCATGATTTCTCTCGCCTCTTTTCCACTTTCGCTTTTACGCTTTTCAGCATTTTACCTCGCTCAACTAGTTTCAAATGCGTATGTTTTCTCTCTTACTTTTCCTAGTCTCCCTCCTGCACCTTCTCATCCTCCTTCTTCCTCTACATCGACTCTCTAATTCCAGGCTCTTGTCGATCGTCCTCCTTGGCACGTCCCCCGAAAAACTCATTAACGTGTCTCTTGGCTTTCTCGAACGTACAATCCACGAGGACCCATTCCCCGAGCTCCCTCGTGGAAGGAGAAGGAAGGAGGATGGGAGTACGTGGGCAGGGGAGGAGCCGATAGTGCTGCTGTTCGTCTTTCAACGGGAAAAGCGTAGTCTCGCAGGATTCCCTCGGCTTTAGTTCTCGAAGCACAGCTCGCTCTGTACAGAACAAGCCTAGGAAAGCGTGCGAGAGCTTTTGGATAGAGACAGAGCAATGGTGAGAAGGGTAGAGAAGCAAGTGAAAAAGAGATATATGGCTCGATCGTTCCCACTAGTGCGACTAGGAGAAAACGTGAATTGCGTCTATTCTCTTCTTTCGTCTCGGGTTCTCATGGCAAGGACGAAGAATCGGGTGGTAAAGGGCGAGAAACGAAAAAAAAAAAAAAAAAAAATGGAACGTCGGATCACAGAGGTGAAAAAATTATATACTGGGCGTGCCAAAAAACTAAATACAGTCTATTGATTTTATTTTTCACTCTACACATATTTTTGTATGGAAACCCGAATTTACGATACATTATACAAAAAAGGAATCGAAAAAATTATTTAAAAATGTAACTTTACGATGGGCAGCTAGAAACATTTTTGATGTAATATCTAATTTTTAAAAAAATTCATATTTGAGAGAAAAGGTCTAATTTGAGATTATTTAAACATAATTACAATTTATTTTATTTTTTGTTAATCTTTAGCAGAAAAATATTTTTATAACGCCCTGCGTATATACTTAATATTGGTTAAAAGCGAGAACGTAAGTTAACCGCGTGTATTCTTCTTTCTCTCGAAAAAGGAGAATCTGTTGGTAGGGTAGAGTAGCCGGAGGAAGAGCAAAATAGTGACTCGCCAAGAAGTACTCTTTGGTAAAATGAAACGCGTGCGCACCGGTATTCCCTTCCGCTTTCTCTTTCTATCTGTATTCCACGCGCATACCCGAGCAAAGTTTGCGACCTCGCAATTAAACTCGGTGATACAGACGGTTTCCTTGGTTTCGAAGTTACTTTCCGCCGGAAAAACTATTCGTGGCTACACAACCGCTGTTCCTTCTGCTGCTACGAGTCATATTTTGTTTGAGAGGAGCATAATAGTACCTCAAGCTTGTTATATGTTTGCGAATCCGTACAGCAAAAACGCCGAGATTGCGAGTTAACTGAAATAATATTATAACACCGACGATATCTTATAATTTATATTATTTAAAATTAAAAAAAAAAAATGTAATAAAACTTTTGACAAACAAGATTGTATTTTCGATGAAATTCTGAAACATTCAGTATGCATTATGTTTTTTTAATTTATGGATGACAAAAGTCGGCCAAAATGCATCTTTTTAGGAATTTAAGATGATGAAAAAATTTCCAGGCGACATATTGTCAGTTTTTATTTTTGTATCGTTATTTTTTTATTTGCCAAAGATTTCATTTATTTCGCCAATTTTGATTAAGTACTAAAAAAATTCCTTCCTAAACAATTGCTTTATTTTAGTTATTTATAAATCTATCAAGTTGTTATTATATAAACTTAAAAAAAAAAATATTTTTTGGGTCGAAACAACGTGTAACTTTTTTTTTGTGTGATTGCTTTTCTAGTTTTACAACGAAAAAATACACAAATTATTTGTTGAAGATGTTGCATTTACATTTTCAAAATATTTTTTGGTATTCCAAAAAACAAGACAAAAAAATGTCATTTTCGTTATTTCTAGATTATAATATTCTAGATTACGTTTTCGACTGAAAACTTGTAATTCTTTCCTCGTAATTAATTTTCAGGATTATTTAAATGCTATAAATTAATGTGCACATAAATTTCCAATTCATATTATACATTTTTATCCCAAAATTGTAACTAATATCGTAAATTATTTTTTTTTCGAGTGCGAACAACATATAATTTTTAGCCAGCTAATTGCTTTCGTTGTTTAATTACAACCTATCAAGTAACGTTATTATTTTTTACGAATGGTCGTCGTTCTTCGAAGTCACCGAGAAACACGCGACTCCGACTTGGTCGCGTGCAGTTGATGATGCTTATCAGAGAGAGGCCTCCGGGTGCATCGACGTTACAGCGTCATCTCTCTGAGCTTGGTTTTGCCACCATACAAGCCTGCACGAGCTTTCTCTCTCTCTCTCTCTCTGGTTTGCTGGTACACGCCATGAAAGTTTCATAAACGAGTGTCACGCCTTAAGGTGAAATATTGGCTTCTGGCTCCTTTTCCCACCGCCTCTTCGTCGTCGAGAAACGTGGGGCATGTTTATAAACCTCGGGGAAAAGCCCCCACGCGGGCTGGCTTTCTATGCCCTGTGAGAAGAGAAAAGAAAGTACCAGGGAACACGCGGAGTAAATCCTCGATGCTACCCGCAATGTCTTCGGCCGGTTACAGCCCATAAGTTAGCGGGCGAGAGACCCTCTCGGTTCTTCGTCTAGAGTCCTTCTTACACTTTCGCACTCTACATCTCCGTTACCAAAGATATCACGCGCACTCTTACACTGTATAGTAGCACTGTCGTGCAATGTGCGATAGTCGTGCATAAGTGAAGTCTGTACAGCAGTGCCAGACTGGAATAACACGAGCAAGTGTATATAGACCAGGACGCTTGAAAGCCGACGAAATATTCGCGGCTACATTCTTGAGTTAAAATAGTCGGTTACTAATGCTTTCGCTGGTGGCACGTGCTCTCGTTTCGAACACGTGCAATGCAACTACTTTGAATCTTTATGATTCTTAACACCGTGACTCAAGCCACTAAGATTTTTTTTTAATTTTTTTTATGAAAGTGAAGAAGCAACATCGAAGCATTTTTATGAACATTTTTTAGGGATGTTTTTTTGTCGTAAACAATTTTTTTTTACGAATTTTGGATGTTTTTTTCGACATTAAATAAACGAATTATTTTGAATGATGAATTAATTTATCGGAGTTGCAAAAAATTAAAATATATTTTTGTATTTTAATATTAATATGACGAGATATGTCAATATCATGTTTTAAATGGATGTTAGCATTTTTTTTTGTACTCATCAGCGACTCAAAATACAAATGTATATGAAAATTCACAGATGTTCTATTCGCTATTAAGGAGGTTACAATTAAATATTAGAAAAATTTATCGAATTTCGTTCTGTATGAATTTTATCTTTTCTTTTTGTTTTTCAAATATGAAGAATTTTGATTCATTTTCATTCATTTTTAAAATAAAATAAATGAGGAAATATTTAGTAAAACTTAAATTTTTTTGCTATTAACCAGACAAACATGCTGATGGATATAATATTCCGAAATATTCGTACTACTTTTATATAAAAATGCATGAAATTTTTAAAAATATATTTTTATTATAATATTAATAATTCCATATTATTTGTTTCGAGATCATAATTTTAATGGAGAATAAAAATTTCTAATTGCAAATAATAATGTTATAATTAAAAAACAACGCAAATTAAAAATCTAATGAAATTTACATATTTTTTATTCGGTACCAACAACATTGCAAAAAAAATTAGAAAAAGTGAGTGTCGGTTTTCATCCTCTGTGAATTACCATGAAAATGCCAAGGAACGCATATATCTCTCGACCCACACATCGTCCGTGGCTAATCGTGCGTCGCTTTTCGACGCCCCGGCGCTACGAAATGAGCGAAAATCAAGTAAACGAAGGACAGAGAGATAGGCGAGAAGCAAACGAACGCCTCAAAAGCGAGAAAGATATGCGTTGGTGGTAAAAGAGATGATGGTGGGTGAGTGAGAGTAGAGACGGAGGGTAAAAGGCCGCAGGTTATATATGGGGCATTCCACCTGGCTTCGACGTGGGTCTGACCGTTGACCCTTCCGATTGGGTTCGAAATTTTTTATATGATTGGCATAAATCTAAAAAGCACTAATTTTTCAAAAATGTACACATTTTTAATGCTCTACTATTTTTTAAAACAAATTATCGAACAACACATTTAAAAAATCTGAAAAAAATTCTGAAAAACCATTTTTGTTCGAGAATAACATTTTTTGGTAACCGAGCCGAAGATTTTTTTTGCATCTAAATCGCTTCTAAAAATTGTGAAAAAAATCTAAAAAAATCTCGTGCTGTATATAAAATTATTATCTACTAATTAAAAAAATTATTTCGGAAAAAGCTTGAACAAAAATGGAAACGAACGCCTCCGGGTCCTAGGCTTAATTTTTTTAAATATTTGATACACAATTTTCAAGAATTTTTTTCACATTTTTCAATTCAGGCTACAACAATATGACAGTTTTGAAAAATCATAACGATGTCAAATTTAAGGGGGAAAAAAATCTAAATAAATTTGTGTGCTTTTTAGAGTTGGAACAATAATGTAAAAAATTGTGGACCATATTGGAGAGGTCGAGGGTTTGACCCAGGTCGAAATGGTATGGATTGCCCCATATACATATATAAATATAGCCACATCGGCTAATTCGAAGTACGCGAGCTCATAAAAATTCAACGCCCCTTGGAATTCATACGCGTCGACGGGCGTCCGCATTTAAAAACGGAAAACAAAAGCAGCAGCAGCAGCAGCAGCAGTAGCAGCAGCAGGAGCAGCAGCAGCAGCAGTAACGTTCCGTTGTAGTGGTGACATTGGTTGTGTTAGAGTAGTAACGGCCGCCTGCATGCGGCAAAAGGCACGCAAGCGAGCGGAGTGGCTGACTAGAACGTTGCCGCTACTACTGGCGCCTCTTGCCGTGCCGCTACTACTTGCCGGCACCACCTCTCGGAGGCGCTTCTCTTCTCTATCTACTCTCTCTCTGCTACTGCGCGTCTCCCCTATACGCAACGTACCGTCACTATGCTACTGCTGTCGTGGCTGTAACAGCCGCCCTACTCCCACTTTCTGCCCTTCTGGCCTTGCTTTCTCTCTGCTCCCAACGACTCAGCTTATGCCAGGAATGCCGTGTTCGCGCGTGCTTCCCGCCACGAGATATCACCCTTCATCGCTTGCTTTCATACTCTTTCGTTGCGCTATGGCACTATCGGACCTATATTTAACGCATGGGAAAACTGGTGACGGTATTTGAGCATTCGAAGCGCGAATATCGTCACTTCTATAGGTGCAGATCATTTTTATTTCTTTCGTTAAACGATATTGAGGATTTTTTAAGTGACAAAGCTTTTTTAATCATTTATATAAATTGTAATGAAAAACATTTCTTTTTCGAATTCAATAAAATGTTTCTTCAACGTTTATTAAATTCTTTATTGAATTTCCCTGTTTTAAATAATGTTTGTTATTTTTTTTATAAAATCTATTTATTCATTAAATTGTGTTATTGGTTTATTCATTTATTTTTTAAACAAAAATTAATGGGGTAGTATAAAATAAAATATGTTTTTTTTTTTTTTTTAATTATCTTTACTCATTTAAAAAAAAACATTAGTCCTTTTTAGAGTTATGTTCAATCACACAAAAAATTGCAGACCCAATCGGAAGAGTCAAGGGTCAGGAGCCCAGGTCGAAACCAGGTGAAATGGCCCATATGGATACAGAAATAATAGTGTGAGCTAAGCTCGTAAGTATCGACTGGTCGGATACTACATATCGTGGGATATAAACTCGCGAGAAAAAGAGACAAAATAGAGGACTCGCAACCTTATATATCTGGCGACAAGCGTGCCATCGCGACTACGACGCTAGGAGTCTCCCTGCCTCTGGTGGGCAGGGGATTGTGCTACCGATCAAGAGTATCGGGGGTGAAAACGGTTTTCTGGCTCTTCGCCAACACCGGAGAGTGCGGAGCCACGATGTTACAGCGCGAAAAGTTTATCGTACGCCAAAGATTACGATGATTCTTCGGACGTCAAAGAGCACGGTGGCAACAACGCGATTTTTCTACTTGTTTTTGGTCTAATACGGAATTTAGTATCACACTTATTATAAGTAAGTGAAGTTGCCAGGATTATTTTTACGTCCATATGTATTATTCGACAGGATGGGAAAATAAAAACTAAAAATGTTAAGAATCAAACACTCTAATACATTATTTGTAAATATACAACTAACGTCTGAGTGTGTAATAGCTATCCAACCAATCTCATTTCCTGTGATGCACCACCGTGTCACGTGACACTCATCCACTTCCTATCTTCACCAGACACGCGCGAGGTCCACATTTTTCCTTAAATCCCGCAGCATCCGAGATGCAGAAAGGTCTCAGAATGTGCAAGGATTTTATTAACGTCAAGTCGTTCTGTCCACGTATCAGAAACTGGGGCGGGCTACTTGAGTCACTCTTTTCTTTGAATAAAAAATAAATAAAAGTCCTGTACACACTGGCTTAGAAATAATTATGTTCTTTGGAATGAAACATAAGGCATCTAAGAATTTCGTTCGTCGCTGATTACGAATTTGAGGTGGAAATCCAAAATTAATTTAATTGTTTCATTCATTTATAAATTCGTATATTTAATTTATTTGAAATGGTAGAAAGCATCGACCATTTATCACTAAAAAATAAACTCCTTATTTCTGTGAACATTGTGAATTTGTGAAATTCCTAGTATGAAGAATTCTCAACCGACGAAAATAAATTTGATAAGTGTTTTATCCATAGGAGATTCCACTGGTACTTTAGAATGAATAAAAAAAAAAAATGTGTTCAACAGTTTCTCCAACGCTTCTCGTTTTCTCGTCGCCCGTTGAAGCCGACCGATTCCGTGAGAATAAATAAAAGCGCGGGCCCCGTCGACACCGACTTCTGGTTTACTATACGGACGTACGTGTCGCGCGTTGGGAATTACGAGCGTCGAGAAGCGAGAAGCTTGAGGCAGAAGGATGAAGCGAGAAATAGATAGGAAGATAGACCGAGGTGCAGCGAGACGACATTCCGAAAGTTCCATCGTGCACTTTGGCTTTCGCTGCTGCTTCTGCTCCTGCTCCTGCTCTCTCTCTCTCTCTCTCTCTCTCTGTTCCATCGCGAGGAAACGCCGTTTTCGTTGAATCCAACATTGCACGCTATGCGAAATAATTTCACGCTGACATATGTATATCGCTTTATTTATGTTGATGTACATAGAGTTTCAAGCATTTTTGCAACTTTGCAGTAGATACATAATAGCAAGAGTCGACGGAGATTAAGGTTTTGTTAAAGCAAGGCAAGTGAGTAACGAACGTCATTTAGTTTATTACAAAAGTGATGAAAAAAAAAGAAGTTAATGGTCAATGTGTAGAATTTTCATAGGTGTAATTGTCGTAATTTTTTTACGACAGTTTTTTTTTTGCAGTATTCAATCATTTTGCTTTTTATAAAATTGTGTATGGGACCCATTTCGTAAATTATCGACCGTAGTGTGATGTGAATGAATGTTCAATGAAAGTGAATGAACTCTAGTTTCAACAGTTCTTGACATCATTATCATCCAGTCATGTTCTGTCTTTTTTTTTAAAGACTGATTCAATTTCGACATTGCCTGTGATGCAATGTTAACATAATCCTATAATACTTCCAATCCAAATAGCCTTCGGCATCTTAACTGACACGTACTTCACTATTTACAAGAATAGAAGTCTGCAATATTCAAAATGCATCATACTGACTGAATTTTCATTCGAATGTTTGCCATCGTTGCACCGAATTTAACACCAGCCCGACTGTAACTCCCAATACCGTTCATTCTGTCTCTCCAAATTTCCATAGAACTACATGGTTGCGCTTCTGGAAACACAGCGGTTTCGAAATCGAGTAGATATATACGTATTCCACTGTCCTTCCCGTTGTTCCGGGCTCCTCTCTCAGCTCATTCATAGCGCGGCGTATCATCGCCCGACACTTCGGTATCTTGTCCCTTGGTTCCTACTCGTGTTTATGCAGGTTATACCCCGTAGTCCGGTATGCAGCCAACAGCCAGCATTGAGCATCGCCAACCTAACACACAGAGTGTTGGAGTGAGAAAGAGGAGAGCGTGTTTGAGAGTTGGTGGTATGGAGTAGACACACGTTTGCTCCCTCTGATGACGTATTGCCAAGCTCGAGTGTATTGTAACATTGGACCGGTTACAAACAGAGGTCCAGCTCTAAAGCATCCCACGGCGTAATAATCATGTCACAACACCGATACACGCTGGGTTTTCCCCCCCCCCATTCGCGTTTATAACCTTCCGCCCCCTGCTCCGAAACCGAAACTCTACTCAATTCCACCTCTACACTCTCAGTTCTGAAGCTGGGAAGTTCCTCTCCGCACTGGTTGCGTGTGATTATGACCCAAAGGGGCCTTTATAGCCCTTATAGCCAACATTGAGCTTGGCCCCGCGAAGCTCCCAGTTGCAAGCTGAATTTTCGCTCATCTCACTCTCACTATACATCATCTCTCTCTCCCTTGTTCCAGCTATTCTCCGCCTGGCGTTTCCACTGGTAACCCACAGCGCCGCTCAACAGTACGAGAGAAACCCACCCTTACCCACCGCTAATTCCCCGTTAATCCTGAAGCGACTCTACGGAGTACTACTGCTGCTCCTCTCTCGCTCTCTCACTCTCTCTCTTCCTCTGTAGAGTACTCGGTGCTGTGCTTGCAACGTTGGTACTAAGGGCTGAAAGGGACGGGGGTGAGACAAGCAACCCTGCGATGCTCATCTAACGCGTTCCAGAAAGCCCCATCCACCCACGGGCCCACCTCCGACGGCCTATCCAGTGTACTGCTTCCATATCTCCTCTCAACGCAGACATCACCATTAGGCTTATTGTTCTTATTACTACCGTGCAAATCTCTTAGCTCAATTCTACCTCCCTTTGATTATATATATATATATGTGTGTCTTACTACCGACAGCCTACAGGTTTATTAAAAAATCATTCATGCGTTATTCACTTATGACTGTTTTCGTTGGTTGGCTGGTTCATGTTGTCACTTTTGTGATTTATGACAGAAAATAAAGTGGATTCTAGTTTTCTGTAACACAACTACATATATACCGTTAGGGTCAACAGATTGTCCCTTTGTGTATAACGTTTCGGTTCTGGGTGTCGACCATCTTTAGACAGGATTTATTTAACATTTGTGTATAACTTGCAAATGTAGCGCTCATTGATCCTGAAGTCGATCACGTCTCAAGAAGAATCGATTGTCCATTAAATAATTTGCAAAATCCCAGTTGATTACAAAAATGTGGGAGATAGTTGTTTATACATTTAGATGAGCAAGAGCTAAGACTTCTTAACCTTTTGTTGTGTTCACAGAGTCCAACTTGAGTAATTTTAATGAATTTGCGTCGATATGGTGATGAGGAGCAATCGAGTATCTCACTCAAGACCGTATTTGACAGTTACGGTTGGATTTACCTTACCGGGATAAAGTTTTTAGTCTTACTGTCTAGCAAAAAAATGGAAAAATTTTGCGAGACGTGGCGCCACTTGGCTTACTGCAGGAAGCTAATATTCTACAGTCAACATTTCTACTGGAATGAAAGAAGAGAGAGATGAGCTGTGGCTCACCAGTATGTTAAACCGAGAAAACGTCCCGGTGGATGATGCCACTGTCGTGTAGCCCCAGGACGTTCCTCACTTTCCAACCTCCTTCATTCCTTTTTCCCGGTTGCCGCGCGTGTTTCACCCGTTTTACCGGGACTGTATAGCACTTTTTAGCCCCTGGCGGATAAAGAGGAACATCGGTTAACCTGAGGGAAAGCGTATGGAAGACCGAGCACTGCGGAAAATTACCATGTTCCATGGGCTTGAAGTACACAAACCCTGAGCACAGTGGCGATTCTACACGAGAGCTCATCGTGGACTCCGGAAAGGTTATAATACGAAGAAGCGTCATGGGAAGCTCACTCGTGTACCGGCGTCTCTCCGCACTGTATATTCAACACCCTTTCTCTATTTATCTTTTTTATCATTTGCAACCAACGATTTTTCTTTCTTTTTTGTACTCCTCGTGGCGAACTACCTTGTCTTTTTTTTTTTTTTTTTTTTTTTGCGTGTGACTGACAGAATAATCGAGGACGAAACGGGGAGAATGTAATTCCACGCAACGCGGATGAGCATAGAAAGCATTTTTTCGACCGGTTCTTGTGTATTCTGCGTGTGCTTTTGTATGTATAATAATCGACAGGCTTCTGACCCTCGTATTTTCCAATTTTTATTTCTTCTTTACATTTAAAAAAAAAACACTCCACAACAATTTGTATTTATTTGTTTAAACTCTTTTTTGACGCAACGAACCTCTAGTTCAGTTGAAACAGTTTTTTTACGGACTGATTTAATATTGACACTGTCTATCAGGCAATGTCCTCATAATATTCGGAAATTCGCAATTCCATTAGCATGCCGGTTTTAATTGGGACAAACTTTTTGTATTTACTTGAAAAATATCCACGAGTCTGCAATATTCAAAATACTTGGGGCAAAGCGGAGTTTTCTCGAGACCTCTGATATATGTCTGGTTTGAATGGCGATACTTCATAGATAACAAGTCTAGCTGGACAACTACTTCTGCTATCTCCCGAATCGTTTGCTTTGAGAATCCGTAGAATTGGCCAGAAAAACATATTCAACCGATCTATATGCCGACCTGCAGCACACAGATCCGTGGGCTGGCGTAGTCGAGTCTCGAGACTTTTTAGGAAAAGTGAAAAGCAAAAAAAATAAAAAAATAGCTCACACACACACACACACACACACACACACACACACACACATTGTGGGTAGCGGGGCATCCAATTTGCTTTCTAGGTTGCCTTGGAGATCTCTTTCCGTCGTGGTTTCCCGGAATATCCTCACACTGATACATATACATATGGCATACGATCGAGGAATACCGAATGGAAGACGTGGGATACATCACGAGTTCAGTTTTTCTTTTTTTTTTTCTTCACTTCTTCCCCTCTTTTCTTCCTATCCTCTTCTTCTTTTTCTTCTTCTTCTTCGTATCCGACCCTTTCGAACTCGCCTCTGCCACTGCTGCCACGAATTGTGCTGGCGTGACCCGAAACCCTCGTTAGGTCGAACCTTCTCGAGTTTCCACGTTAGCTGGACAGTGGTAGGAAAACTAACGTGGAGAATTGGGAGGGTGAGACGATCTTTCGTTATACGTACCAAAATCGACGCCACCTTGTGGTTATATTCCATCAGGAATAACTTCATACGGATTGACCTCAGAATCCAGTCGCAGATATCCACAGATTTAATAACGAAATTATCCTCAAAGTTTTAGGCAAGAATTCCAGAATCTAGGAAATCCCGAGTATCCGAAACTTGTAACTATTAACGCATATTATTCTAATACTTACAGGTGGTAACTCCAGTGAATAAAAATATTGGTAGGTTTCGTTATTAGTCCAACTAACATGACGAAATGTTCCGATAAAATATCCCAAGAGTAAAGTAACCCGATAAAAAGTGCCCAGAAAAAAAAACGATGAGAGACAAAAAGTTCCAGAATATGTCCAATGAGAAATCTAAAAATATCTGTGACATTCGGTCATGATATTACTGATCAAAGTCTAACAAAGATTAATAAAATATTAAAAATTCTGCAGTTCTCCTACTATGATCATATTGATGAGAGTCTTGAAAATCTTCGGAAACCAAAGAAGACATTGGAACAATACCCAATGGCTTTTCAGCTTAAAACAAAGATTCTGAAGATCGCGTTTACTATTTCCTATTCTTCGTTCTTGCTATTCTCTCTGGCGAAAGCTCCCTTCGCGTTATTATCAGCAATCTTTCATTCATGAAAGGCATATAGCACCTCAAGTGGTCTCTCTTGAGTTTCCTCCTTTCTACTATATCTCAGAAGCAGCACCCGAACACCCGACCATCAACATCCCCGCACGATTCTCCTTTTATATGAATTTGACTGTGCCGTTAGCCGCTCCCCGTGCCATCACCGCCATCAGCGAGGCGAATCTCAACAACGCCTCTCGTTCTGCCTTGGCACGCCGTGGCAGCATCCTCGTCGTCGTCGTCGTCGTCGTCGTCGGCTTCATCCCTTGGCGCACAAACGAGACCTTCGTGGCTTCCATCCCACGGTAGCATCATCCCTCCTACCAAGCCCTAATCCGAGCAAGATGTTGCCCCGGCGTGCAGAACAGCACGAGGAGACTCTCGAGCAAGAGTAACGGCTTCGGGGGGTCGGGGTAAAACGCGAGGGAAGTAATTGCTAACCGTTGGAACAAGCGCACACACAGAAGGCTCTCTCCGTGGGCTTTCTCTGTCACTCTCGCTTTTCCCATATCCGCAACCGTGTCTCAGAGCACGCTTGCAAACCCCACTTTTCTTTGTATAGAACAATCCGCGTCACTAACCTTTCTCTCCTCCTACAATGAGCGGATCTTCTCTCTTCCATTATTCTTATGTCTTACACGCCACCCCGTGTTCTCTTTGCCTTTGCATCAAGACGTACGGAAAAGCGAGGTTAGAGGTCGTTTTGAATTTAGCACCGAGGATGTAAAGCTACAGTTGAATTGGGCGTAGTTCAATCACGACGTTTTGATTGTCACTGTCATTACCATAGCTTATTATTTTTACTTGAAACCTGGAACATTTTTCTTGGTGTCCTGGAAAACATATGTTTATTATTGATAAAAGTTCTTGCAGCTAATGAATGGTCCCAGATAATGTTTTTTTGTTTTTCAGTTTAACTTGGCTTCTTCACTTTATTGCGCCAGAGTTGGACTTATACTTGAATTCCGTTACCAGGTGATCCCAACCTGTACGTATATATAGGTAAAGTTAGCCAACGTAATTGCGTTAGCTGATTTCACCCGACGAAAGACAATCCTCGCCCGCCGTACGTGCGCCACATTACGAATCGTAACAAGTACGGGGCCTGTGAAAGTACTAAACTATATAAATGTACGACTGTAGATGGTTTACACCTACAACTATACTTAACGGACGGGTAGTTTTGTGGAATTTCGTCGGGAGGTGAAGCAGCAGGATGGCTGAGGGGACGAAAGAGGATGTGAGGGGGAGTGTCGAGACCCCGTTTCACTCCTGCCCAAGGTGGAAGGGGAGGTGACCTCGCGAGCCAGTGAAAAATGTCAGTCATATCACGGGAAAACACGAGAGAGCGACAAAGAGGACCGGGAAACGGCGAAGAGAAGAAAGGAAGGATATCGCGGCGTGTGAAACCTGCGATAATTTAATGCTCGAATTTGTCTTGGCGTTACTCTACCCTTCGCTCTCTTCATCGCTCTCACTCTCTCGCGTGTACTCGCGTTCTGTATTCCGGATGCATAAAACGCCTCTCCGTTTTGCCAGAGCCGCGAAGTCGCTGTGAGTAAAATGTGTATAGTATATATATGTATATAGCAGCGCATTATATAGGATTCGGGAGTGGACCAGAGAGTGCTTTTGGGGGTGAGACGTAAGCGAAGTGGATTACGCGACTGGGACCTCCGCCGAGAGACTCCACTTTCCAGACTCTTTTACCCGGAAAAAAAACGTTTCGGATTCCACTGGCGCGCGACTCCATCGCGTTCTTTATCAACAACAACGCGATGGGATGTATTCATGACGCGTGGGCCTTGGATAACGGCTCCAAGTGTCTTCAACTTCAAGAGGGAGTGATTCTTGAAGAAAAACTTCCAAATTCAACATTTGTGTATGGGGGAAAAGAGTTGTTGGGAGAACCACCTAATTGAACATTTTTTCTCTGTGTACTCTGATTAAATTAGATATTGAATTCTTCTTTTGAAAAGCTAAAATGAGTTTACTGTGTTATCACACCAAGTATAATCTGTACTTCGATGGAATTCAGACTACAATTTATATTTTAAATAGTTTAGACCAATTGCATTCACGATCCGACATTCTGTCAGGAAAATAAATTTTTCAGATACGATACACTCATACTGATAGTGGGAAGGTATCGACGGAAACCAACGGGAGCTACCAATTTTGGGATGCTGGACGCCAGAGATACGTGGAGGTCTCGTCGAGACAGGATGCCGGAACACGTTCTGGGGTGGGAGGAGAACGCGTACCGTTCAACCCTGCCTCGGCAAGGGACGCACAAAGAATTTTGTATTCGGGGATAGTTCCGGTGTAATGGCACGCAGAGGATGGGCGCGACTGCTCTAAACATATATACTATACAGTATATATATAGAACAATGTTTATGTGTACAATGCTTCATGCTCCCATTCCTCTACCACGCTCCCTTCTCATTTAATTCCATCGAATGCATTTTTTCTTCTACGACTTTTTCACACTATTTCATTATTTAATTACATATTCAATTATATGTAACTACAATTCACGCTTCACAAAATCATGGGTCTGCCTCATTCGAGCGAGAAATTAGACATGTAAGTAGACATCTCATCAGTGAATGGCACGGTGTTCTTGTATACAGTTTTTAATTGCTGAATGAAACATTTTTATGAACAGTACGTAGTTGAAGATGGTGTAATTCTGTCAAACAAACAGCAGGTTGAAAAGCCAATCATTGCCAGTTTCGTGTTTGGACGACTGCGGTCAACCCTACAAGTCCCAGTTACCAATGAGTTTTCATCTAGATTACTGTGCTGTCCAGATATTTAGTGTTGACTGTCGGAGTTTACGGTTTAACAGTGAACACAACAATGAAGTACGTGTATGGCAGCAACTATGTATGCGCGGTACACAAGCAAATCACTTTTAGAGTCTACCGTCGACAACACGACAATCTCCATCTCTCAATTTCCTGCGTGCAACTTGCAGGGTCTCCCCTTGGTCTTCTACACTGAATATGTGAAACGTTCTCGTTTTGTCACTGACGGGTTTCGCTGTGATTTCTCACTACTTGGTGATATACACTCCACACTCATACACAAACCAACTCTCTTACACTGGACTCGCACTGACGAACCACTCGACTCCGAAGAACATTCTTGCCGCATACATTCACGTCCACGAGGCTATTTCGCACGACCAACGAATTTCATTGTCAAACCCGTTGAACGAAGGTTCGTAACAGTGTCAACACGTTTGTTACATAGCTGCTGCGCAGTATAGACGAGAAATCGAACGACGAAAACGAGGGCAATCCGAATAGCCAATTCGTAATCACGGCCAACGGATCTCAACGGGACAACACTGGAGTTCCGTGAAACTCTATGAACTGTTGGAATAGGAGATGGCCCAAAAAGGGCCACTTCCTTGCTCTCGCCTCAAGCCAATAACTGGTAAAAATACGAAAAGAAAAGAATTGAAAAAAAAGAAGAAGACACCGAAGAGGATGAAGTATAAAAGGAGCTGGTGGAGAACGTCGAAGGGGAAACTGAAGATAAGGCTTGTTCGGCATTCGTCCAGGGAAGAAAAAAGAAAAAAAAAAAAAAGAAAAGACCGTGCACTATCCCTCGTTGCAGATCGTTAATATTCACAACGCGAAAAGGCCCCCCAAGGCTGATCGTACGTCGACGGACATTCCAAAACTTTTCCATCCAATGCTCTCTCGTTTCAAACTGGATCGAACTTATTTTCCTCACAATAGAAGCATCCTGGACTCTGCTCCCGAGCATATAATGCCTCTTTCATGCCATGTTCACTGTCTTATCGAATATAATGTGGAAACTATTTCCTTATGGGGGAGTTTCAAGTTCCAGTTATCAAACTGTACGAATATAACGGTCTAACTTAAAGGGTATGTTCTAGAAAGAATAAAAACATATGATATAGATATATACTTTGGTTTAGATGTTAAGAAGACAATAGAAAAAGAATCACGTTGGCATTATATTTATGGACTTCTACAACAAGCGTACATTTTAAAATGCCAATACCAGGAAGTTGCAATACCATAATTTGCAAATCGCTTATCGAGTGTAATCCAATATTCCCCCGAGAATGAGCCTCGTCTTCCCGTTTTCGGAATACCGAAGCGTAGGAGATATCCTAAGACGTGGAGTCTATTCCAGCAGCACAATGTATAGCACTCCCTAGTCAGGAATGGAAAAGCGCGAGCAAGATTGTGAGTGAAGAAGTGAGAGAATGAGAGAGAGAGAGAGAGAGAGAGATGGTTGAAAGGGAATGAGTGAAATCGTCTAATACCACCATGCGGAGTAACCCTAACCAACCCTCATACCGAGACCGCCAAGGGGGAAAACCCTCTATAATCAAATCCCGCCCTAACCGCTCCACTACCGTTCCGCACCCTCTTCACACGAAAGGAATGTTAATGCGACAATGCCTCTGTTCTGACTCACCTCTGCCACAGAATCCCCGGTCGACACGATTGGGGCTCTGCTTCGTGGCTCTCCTGATCCTGGTGGGCCCTTTTGCACTTTCGAAGCTTTCTCTCTCTCTCTCTCTCTCTCTCTCTCTCTCGCACTAACTCACATACACACTCTGCTTCAGAGCTCCTACGGTGTTCCTGCGGCTTGTGAACGCGATGAGAGAAGTGGAAAGCTCGATGAGACTGTGCGACACGGGGAAACGAACGTTACGTCGTCACTGGCCTTGCCTCGCTCTCTCAAAACCCCCCAAGGATTTTCTCGCCCCTGTGCTGTCTGTACCGTTTCGCTAACTCCAACGTTAGGCACTTCTCCAGGCCATAGAATTCGCCGGTACGAACACTAATCTCCAATCAATACGAAATGCCCAAGTTGATTCTCTTATTTTTCTTTCCAAGGGGTTTTGGAAGTCTGACCAAGCTTCTACGTTCATGTATATCTTGATGTCGTTATATATGACATCAAATGTGGTATGTATATGTATATCGAGTCTCGTATCTTCAGGTCTCTAATCCATCGGAATCTTTTTCTCGTGTACCGCAGTTACGTTATTACGAAAATGGAAAAGTGACTGAGGAGACCTACTGTTGGATAGAGAGAGAGTTGGGTCGTTTCGTGAAGTTATCTCGGGCCAATTCCTCATCCCACTTTTCTCCATCTGCACCTTGGACACTGTTTTCTTTCTTGTTCTTCTTCGCATCTTTTTCTTTCTCGTCTTTTTTCCTTTATTTTTTTTTTTTTTTCTTTTTTTCCCTTTTTTTCCTTCGCGTCGTTCTCTCGTTTCTCGGATACGAGTCTCTGGCCTACGGCGATCTCGGAGGCAAAAGTTTGTTCTTCAACGAATCAAAGCACGAAGTTATGGAGGTACCGCGAGCTCGTGTCCTTCTCTATCTGCAGCTTTCCACGTCTACCAGGTCTACGTCTCCGCTGCTTCTGCGTCCGGCTCGAGCTGAGTGAACTATTCGACCATCCCGTTGGTAATATTATGCGGGGTGAGTACGTTCGCTGTGGTCACAAGCCGAACCCGATGATTTTTGCTGACCCTGGCGACGACCAACGCCGCCTCTCGCCCGAAGCGTACGACCATCCTGAATGTACAGTTTCGAGCTCGTTCTCTACGTGATGTGCTTGCGGCATCGAAGATGCAACTCACGGAAAGCTTCAGCGTCTTGGTCTCGACTCGATGAAAAAGAAAAAAAAAAAAAATAAAAAAGGAACGAGAACGACTTGCGGTTTATCCTTAGATAGCTAACCATCGTAGACTCCCTTGCTGCTTCCTTTGGTCTGTCAGTCTTTCGTGGGTTCTCCAAACCGATACCATTCTCCTCTTCTGAAAATCGATTAGTCGCTTGAATGCCTTGATATTACCAGTTTTCAGTCAACACTTTGATGTAGTATTGACTGAATCACTGCATTCGTGATTTGAAGAACTGTTTCTTTTATTAACTTCAATTATCACAGTTGAAACGGAAAAATTAAACCAAATTCTTGAAGATCACGTTTTTTTTTTAAATTTACTTCTTTCGAAAATATTTATTCAATCGGAGATCAAACACTGTTATTCTTTCGATAACCTAGACTCGCTTATTATTTTTCATTGGATTTGTGTAGATGGAATGTTCGTTCCACTGTTAGAAAAATTGAATTCTACATTTGCTTTTTTTGTTTAAATACATTCTAAGTCAATCAATCACGATTAAATAATAATGTAGTTTCGCTAATACGAACGTTGAGTGTATTCTGAATGACGACGTTATCCGGAGATAGAATCTGCTGATCTATTGAAGTAAATGTCGGAAACTTGAGAACTTCAGTACTCGAGAATACTTACTCAATGTACCTCCATCCTCATTACCGATTGTATTACGAGAGCTACTATTGCTGCCAGATTGATGGAACGTCTCTGGAGTATATCGACGCTATTATGCAACTGGATAGCAATATATATACAAGACATTCCATGCCAATTCTGCCATCCGAATTTTTGGAAGATCTCTAAAAAAAAAAACTTTGATTCTGTGTCATTGAAGTAATACATGTTCACAAAAGTAACTTATAGTAACAAAAAACCTTTATTTATGAAACGGTACCGTTTTTAAATGAAGCAAATTTTTGTGGACATTTTTGCTAATTTGCGTAAACAAAAGGATCAAATTAAATACTTGTGATGAGAATGTAGTTCCGATGTGTTTCAATAGAGTTACGAAATTAAAATAGAAATTGTCGGAAAATTAATTATTGTCACACTTTCGGCAAGACATACCAAGTGGCTGGCGAACTGGTGCCAGATGACCCACAGGCGTCATGGCCCTTGGGACCGAGTACTGTTGTTCTCTACTAGTGGACCATTGTCAGAGGTTAGTACAAGCGTTGAAAGTGGACTCACGTTGACGCAACATGCCTCGAGGCGTTGTGGTCCTGCTGGTCAAGAGCTCCTCCGCATCCAACCGCGCAAACACGTCTCAGTAATTTGGTCCTACAGGTAGACCGGTGGCTCTTAGCTAGAGAATACACCTCACTGTTATGGGGGCGCACGGCGTTGTATTGTCATGAACTGTAATTACGTTACATGGATCTAAGACGTTAAGGTACGACGCAACAGCAAACCACCTCGCACTTGAGCTTTTATATTTCACTACATAGATCAATATAGCTGCAACGAAAATATTAGTCGGACAATTGAATCCACGAAATTGACCAATTCGTTAAGAAAATTCAAGTAAATCCAATAATAGAGTTACCCAAAAAAAATCATTTTTACGAATTTTCCTTTTTCTTGAAAAACCTTGCATATTCCTTCCTCATTATTTTGTATCTTTGACAAACCTTCCTCTATGACGAAGCCAAAATTGATAATCATAGTTCCTCGTAGAAAGCTTTGTCAAAGATGCAAAATAATAAGGAAGCAATATGCAAGATTCTACTTTGCAAACAATTTTTTTTTGTCTTTAATAGCGTTTTAAAAAATGATGAATAGGAATTGTAGTTTTAATTACTCATGAAAAAATTAATTGGGTTTAGTGAGTTTAGACGTAATGCTTTCTTGAGAGATGTGAATTTCGATTCACGTGTCTTTATATTGAGAAGGAAATGGCTTAATACAGGGTGTAGATCGGCGCGTTTACTTGTAAGTGCCCGTAACGTGAGAATAATGACTCCTCTAGTGTGCTGCGGTGTGCCCTAAGAGAGCTCTTGAGCCCGCATCTCTCTGCTCGGAGAACTCTGTTAAGGAAGCCTCGATCGCGGGGCTGAAAGTCCCGCTTGACGAAAGAGAGAGAGAGAGAGAGAGAGAGAGAAAGAGAGAGAGAGTGAATGCGGTTGGTAAAGGGGTGGCAAAGAGGGTGCAAGGTTGGTTGAGCTTTCGTCGAGCTCGTTATATGATCTGCTCGCGTGCGTCTTTTCATGGTCTTGGCTTCCCCGAAGCGAAAGCTCAAGGCATCGGGCGGTTTGCTGCGCAACTATGGTGTAGTGTCATGTACGTTCCAGAAACCTAGAGACGAACTTGGTGCTGCTGCTGCTGCTGCTGGTGCTGCTTCGGCAGCCGTTCGTTTATGTCACTCGGCAAGATATGGGACGTCATGGCTGCTGTATAGACATGTTGTACGTAGATAAATATAGGCACATGAC
The DNA here is from genome assembly GCA_964016905.1 of Perithous albicinctus. NCBI lineage: Eukaryota > Metazoa > Arthropoda > Insecta > Hymenoptera > Ichneumonidae > Perithous > Perithous albicinctus. The sequence goes on along the minus strand of OZ024696.1, from coordinate 15,535,797 downwards.
AGGACACGAAAGCACAAACTTGTCGATCAAATGTTGCCAGCTTAGTAAATGGTATTTCATCGAAAAGCTTTTAAGGTATTAAGATAAATATGTGATAATGAGATATATCAACGAGAGTTGCAAAGTTTTTCAATTGCCCAAAATACGATGTATATAAAAAAATTAAAAATTTATGCTTCGTGAGGTTACATGGTTACATAAATATTCTACAAAGTAATTAATTATTTACAACATTTCATGAACTCGACAAGCAGTAAAGTGAAATTTTCTGTTAAATAATATGATTTCAATTAAAAAGTATAAGAAAAGTAGTTGATTTAGTAGAAAATATTGGTTATTCTAGCGAAACTGATTTTTCTTCATGTACGACAGATCCGCGTAGAAAAAAAAAGCAATTTTTTAAAGCATTTTTCAAAATTCAAATGACCATATTATCCAAACAGCTAAAGATACGCGACTCGTTTTGGATTCAAACGAAATATTTTGAGCTAAGCTATCTAATTATACATGAAAAGAGGTTGAAAACGATATCTTTTAATCAATTTAACGCATTAACCAGTAAAAAAATGTCGCTAAAATGCGATGGCTCCACAAAGTCTTGTCTGTAAAGTAGGTTATGAAGAATGCTAACCGCATCGTTTAATCTTAACAAAAAAATATATTTAAGTGTAATCGTATGATATGATTAGATAAGCGTAATAAATTATTTTTATCCATAGATTTAATTACGTTGAAACAAGTGCTTTTCATATTATTTTTTGCATCTTCCACTTTCACCTATTCGATGTAAATGTCTTCAGAGACGTAATTGGCAGTCTGGGATGAGAGTCAGTAAAACTCTATGAAGCACACATTGCAAAGCCTTGTTTCCCCTCTGTAATGTTATCCACAAGGATATAATATTGTCACAGAAATGATAAGAGGCTCTATTTGTAAGCTCGGTTTCAAAACGTTCACTTGTTGTTGACAATACAGAGAGTCGGATGTTGTCAGTGCGAGTCTCGATTGGAAAGTTGAAGCCACTAAGACGATACTGCTTTGATTCCTGAATCGCTTCTTCTTAGGGAGTAAGAGGACGCTACATCGAATTCCGCAGTTCCTTTGTGACTGCGGTCGCGAAAGACGAGAGTGGCTCATAGAGAATACGGGTTGTGCCATACGTGTCGCATCCATCGCTGCCTTTACTACTAGCAAACTCACCGTACTCTCTCACGTCTCTTGCATCAACCTTTATCCTCTCTCCCTTGTCTCTTTCACTCTTCAAGTGACACAAGACTTTACTAACTTATCTTGTACAAAGCTTAGATGTGTTCTTCGTGCGATTGAAACTCAAACATAAAGATTATCCTAAAGCCCACATTATTATTATTATTTTAATGTTTAAAAAAGATTTTATAATAAATCTCTTTCAAATGTTCATTTATAACTTTTTTTTATAAACGTAAAAATTGTAACAGATTAACAAAAAAAGTTTCTGTGGAAAGAAAATATGTATCGAACTAACCAAATCTTGATTTACATTTTACTGTCCAGAGGCCTTTATATACTTAAATAGACGGAAAAATGAGCAAGACAAAAAAAAAAAAAAGGAGCCGAAATATCTCAACAGTTAATCGACAATGCTCGAGTCTTGGGATTCATCAATCTTTCGGGAAAAAGGAGAGCCTTTATAGTCTACCTGGAGCGTGTACTTTGCTTTTTATATATACAAGATGCATACAGTGCAGCAGTAGCCTCTCCGACATCGCTGGCTTGCGGGTTACAGGACGATATATCCCGTGTTCGTGGCTAATAAATCTCAGCAGCCCTCGCGGGATCCTCAGGTTGCGAGGAATGAGATTAAAATTCCACGCGAATCCGGGAGGCGAAAGGCAGGCAAAAGTGGTGAGGGGGGGGCGGAGGGAGGACGGGAGCAGGAAACGTTACTGGGGAAGTTTAAGCCTCCGAGAGGTTCAACTCACCCTGGTGAGTATACCGAAGTGATGAAGAGTGGAAAAAGAGAGCTCCACCTCTTTACTATAGTCAAGTCTGCTCCTCAACAAACCTTCTGGGTACATTATAGCACCCGTGTATACATATGCAACTATATCTATAGTGTACAAAGCGGTTAGGGTGGAATAGTACACTCATGCGGCGTGTCTAACCGCTCGTCGTTGTCTACTCCACACTTCAACCCCCTTAAGTAACTCCCCGGGGGATGCGCACGAGTTTCCTCGCTTGGAAAAAAAAAAAAGAGAAAAAAAAAACACGTGTGACTCTCGGCAAGGTTCTCTTTTTCAAAGGTAACCGAGGTGTTCCTACAGGCTTTTGCGTGGAAAAAAAAAAAAGAAACAACTTCAAGAAACGTGTAAAGCGAGTTTTTAATTACTTGAACACATCTGGCATTAAAAAAATATATATTTTGACGATTTCGTGTGAAGATGACAGAACTTTCTTTTTATTCACAAATACGTTCGAAACTTTGTTGCGAGTTCCAATTTATTATTTTGATTTTCAATATTTTATCAAAAATAGTTTCAAATGGACAGAATGTTTTTTTTGATATTTAAAAATATCTGCAATCGCCTTCTGATTGCAGAAGTTTCATTGAATATCTTCCCATGAAATTTTCAATTTACTATTTTGTTTCTTAACACGTTTCTAATCAATATATTTTTTTTACCCGTCTGTTTGTCCGTCTGTCTGTGCCGTCCGAAAGCACAAGAACTTTTGAAAGAAACTGCAGACAGCACTAAAATTATCTTCCACGAATTAAATGTAGTTTTGGTATTGAAATTGAAACCAAACCACCCAATGCTTTTAGTACCTTACCTTAAATATTTAATATTTATGATGTTTTGGTCTGAAATATACAGACAAACTTACACGCAAATACCCAATAGACAACGAATAATTCAGTACAGTAGTGCCTTTTAAAATAGCCAATAATTTCAAATTCCAAACCTCCACGAAATAAATGACAAAATTTGAGGTTCACCTTTTTCAAACATATTGCGAACAAAATGTTCATGTTAGCTCATACCTTAACGTTATTCCGTAGCCTCGAGCTGCTAGCAAGTGGATTGAGTGAAAACGGAAGGACCTAACGTTGGGAAAGGCGGAATGGGTTTGGCGAAAGATGAAAAGCGAGCGGTGGTACACTATATAGAGAGTGGTTACGGCCTACCTCTCTACCAATGTTGTTTAACTTCCACCTGAATCAGTTTCCATTCGGGGAACGCGGCTACCCTCGGCCTCATAGCACACCTACATTGTTCCTCCGCACAATTCACCGGTCTTGGGCTGGCCGCGCAGCACAGAACACCCTCACTGCCATCGCCTGCTGCTGCTGCTGCTGCTGCTGCTACTGCTGCTGGTGCTGCTGCTGCTGCTGCTTGGTTCTCCGTGCTCAACGTTTACATTCTGCCGCTCCTTCCATGCTAATATTTAAGCCCTTCGCCGCCGGCACCCGAAACCTTCCCCTTGAAGAGAGGCAACTCTCTACGGGAACGTGATGTCGTTTCCCGCACAATATAGAACTCTCCCTATATGCTATATATACTACATTCTGGTACACGCTAGTTCAACGCCAAGATACATCGTATATATACCGCACGTATATATGGTATATAGATATATAGACAAGCGAGAGGCGAACACCTCGACTGAAAATTTTTCCTTCAAAACCCGTCGTGTACCACGAATATGAAAACTTTGCGTTGAACGACAAGTCTCCTGTCGATTATGAGAGTTCGACGGTGAGCCGTGCTCAGCCATCCCGAATAACCGAACGCGACGTGTCCTCCTACCTCTCCTATTTCTACCTTCTCATCCGGCTTCGTTGCCTTCGCGCTTTTCAAGAAAACGTGAAAAGTTTTTTTTTGAAAAAAAAAAAATGCGTTGTCGCGAAATATTCAAATATTTGTTCAGAGATTTTTTTTTTTTTCTCAATTACTAAACTGTGGAAATTATTCTGTTTTTGGAAGTGAAGAAAAAAATTACCGCATCTTTAAGGAGTATATATATATTTTTTTTAAGAAGCTTGAAAACGATTGTAAAGACTCAGAAATTAATTAAAAACTTATAAACTTTTGAAAAAATTAACAACGTACAATTGTGAATATATGTGGAATATATGTTTTTTCTAAAAGTATGATTATTAAATTTTCATATTTAATAGTAATATTAATAATAATATTTTTTACTTGATTTTATGAGCTTGTAAATATTAACCGAGGTCAGGTACGAAAAAAGAAATACAGTAGTTAAATAGTAGTCTGAATTCGCGCCTCTTTAATTGCTCGTACAAATATAGTATGGACACGAAAGAACGTGACTTCTCTCCTTTGTTCTCACCATACAGGAGAAGAAAAAAAAGTTGAAATGAATAAATGTACGAAAAGAGAGGGAGTTTCGAGGAATAATAATAAATCTAACAAAAAGTTGGACCTTAATTATCCTCCAATCTTTAGAAAAAAAATGTTTTTCTAAAAATTGACAAAGCTTCAAGTAAATCATGGTATAAGAAAAAATATATGCTTAAAAGAGTTATCAAATTTTTGTAGTAGGCACGATGCATAAAAAAAAAGGGCAGAAGAAGAAAAATGTTAAGTTGTAATGGCTCAGTTGAAAAAAAAAATGCCTCATATTCAACGTTTAACTTCCTCCTATTGAGACTCTTCGATTTCTGGTATCACGTCCTTTAGCCTGGAATTAACGGCAAACTATCTAACGTCCCACCGAGAGCAAACCGTGTATACAGAGTTTGCGTGATAGTTTACCCTCTACCACCTCTCTCTCAACCCTTTCCTTGAATCTGTGCCTCATCCCATCTCCCTTGTCCTACATATATATACATATATACACATAAAGGCTTGCACTCTCGACGAGCACACGTTCACGCGTCCGAGCTGAGAAGCTACTACATATAGATATAGCTGAGATATGCGCAGAGGATAGAACGAAGCGTGAGCTTTCCCTCAAACCACACAGTCGAGGCTCGTCCTTGCAATAAGGACCGACGGGACTTCTACACCACCGTCACTCCTCCTCCGTTTCGCCCTCAGCAAACCCTCCGGCACTCTCGGACGGAATGTTTTGCATTTTAAGAAGGTGTCGCTAGATCCAACCCCTCTTTCACGCTCCCTTTCTCTCTCTCTCTCTCTCTTTCACTCCCTCTCTCGTTCTCTCTCTTGGGGTTTCTCCATCGTCTGAAACATCACTACGATACCCGGCCTAACATTCAAAAATGACATAACGCTGCCTAAAACGGGATTCCAATATTCTGACGATTTTTCTTTTTCTCGTCTCATACCGCGACACGAAATCTTATGTCAAATTTTATTGAGAGAAATACCATTTTTCTTTGCCTCCTTTGTGGAATATATTTTGGGTAAATACATTGGAATATCAGGGTAGATGGTCATTTATGTTAATGCCAGTTTCTGTTTTTTTTTGTGCTTTTTCATGGAGAACATTTTGGAATGGAAATTCTTTTTTTTATAGTTTTTTTTAACTTGACACTGATTCTTTTAATCCATTACTAGATTTTTCAAAATGTACAAAGATTCCCTGATCACCCAGAATTCCAGGTGAAGCTTCCCTAGTATACTGACAAAAATACTCTGCAGTAGATTTCGCGATTTTACGAGGATTTTTATGACATAGACATTTATTTGTGTGTTGCAGTCTCGCCGATGCTACAGATACCACATCAATTAGTCGGTGCGCCGCTGGGTTATTCAGTCACCCTGGAGTGTCATACCGAAGCTCATCCATCGTCTCTCAACTATTGGACGAGAGGCGACAGTGGCGATATGATCCACGACAGTACAAAGTACAACACAACAACGACACCAGGAAAGCCATCCTACAAGACTCACATGACTCTCACAATATTCGACATTCAGGTGAATTCTATTGACCATTTTTCAATTCCGGATAGAAACATTCATGCCGTCTTTCTCATCGTAAATCGTCGCTTTCACAAAACATTTTTCATTATTCGGTGCAACTCTTGCAATATTACGAAAAATCCGTCACCCCACCAATTTCAAAGCAGGAATTATTCAGCATTGAACTTCGCCGCATATTGGCAAACATAATTCTGCGATAAGCTTCTCATAAAGTTTTCCTGTAGTCGTGATGTTTTCGCGGTCATGATCTCTCGTTTCCACAGTTTACAAATGTTACAATCGTTCGATGTCGATTCGAAGCTTTTAGCCACTTTCACATATATATGAATAACGTTTCTAAATGACGTATATCGATTTCTTGAAATTCGTCACGAAACGACAAAATTACGAATATCCTGCGCAACGATTTTCACTCTTTATTCATTGGTTAGCAAAATTTTAACGATGCGGTTTTTCATCTCTTGTCAATCATATTCTACTGTAGATCGACGTAAAATTGCCAGTTTTTGATCAATTTACGCGTGTGTTTCAGATGGAGGATTATGGAAGCTATAAATGCGTTGCAAAAAATCCACGTGGATCTACCGATGGTACCATTCGACTGTACGGTAAGTTCCCTTTTTTTCAACTCAGCAATTTTTTAAATCCTTCAGCTGTATTCCGTAATTTGAGTAGCAAAATTTATCAAATTATTTTGTTCACATTTTCATAAGAAATAACTGCTGTTAAATAATAATGCAAAAATTGCAAATTGTGGTTTTATTAAAATGCGTTACAATACGGCAGATAAATTTATCGGTTTTTGATATTATTCACAAAATATCAACATCAAACAGGACTTCTTTAATTTTATATATTTTCTTATCCACAGTGATTTTTCGTTAAAAACTTGTAGAAAGAATTTTTTTTTTTAATTTTAGTATACGATACGATAGATCCAGAGTTTGATTCTTGCTTCGTCCCGATTTGAAGAATTACGAAAATCGCGGATTGTGACAAGGCAAACATAAAAGATCGCCTAGAGCTTTCATGTGGTATTCGATTCTGCGATATTTCGCTGAATATCTCTCATCCTCTCGTTTCACGTATTCAGAAAGCGGGGAGAAAATCGTTTCTGCTTCGAGTGACTGTTGGGCGAGCGTGAAATCAACTTCTTGTCTTGTGAGTAGGAAAGAAATTGAATAGAACAGAAAAAACCTGGCCGATCCATCAAGACGTCGACGACTTTCTTCATTCTCGTTCTGATTCAATTACAATCGCGTTAACTGTCAAACAATTGATTGTCACAGCACTGATTGAGTAGGACCGACATAGATAATTATTAGTATAGTTGAATTATCGTGACAGATTTATTTATTTATTTAAAATGAAAATATATCATATTTCACTAAAATATAATGATATATATATATTTCAGAGAAAATATTATTTAATTGTAATACAAAAAAAAGACACGATATAAAAAGAAAAGAGATTAAACTAAAAATAGTTATTCTCGGAAATGACGTTTGTTGAAAATCTTATCGTTGGAATTGACATTGCGGTCTATTTGTCAGTATTAAACGAGCGTCGCCGCGTGGCCAGGATCGTCGTTGAGTCTAAACGAGGAAGAGAGGAGAGAAGACGAATAGCGGTTAATACTACGTCTCGTAACGTATGCATATGACATGAAGGGTTGCAGGAGAGATAGTTGGCTCTCAGTTGGAATACATACATAGTATAATGCTTACGTATATACGTATACATGGTTTTAGGGATACGTGTGTATAAGCTAGTGGAGAGTCTCGCTGACGGGCTTCCATTAGCATGCATCGGTTTTTCGCATTAGCGACATTCAAATGAAGCGAGGGGTTTAGCATAAAAGTTTCGCGCTCTCGCGAGCATCAGAGAGACGTATAAGAGGCGAGTGGTGGGTTTTCAAGAGGGAGAAAAGAGTAAAAGAGAGGAAAAGAGGCAACGCGTTATTCCTCGACGCCGCAGGGCACAGAGTATAGTATAGTGAGGTCTAAAGGGGGTGGAATAGGGGGAGGGGTTGAGGTGGAAAACGAGCGAGAAACTGACGAGGATCGTTTCCTCTTTAGCCGAGCAAAACGTGAGGGCGTTCTATATCCTGTGTCTGTGTGCCACATAGGACGACAAGTGTCGTAAATTCACCGGGCGATCATCCCTCGATTGGAATTTGAATATAACTCGGCGTGTCTTGCCTACAGATTTTACGAATGGACGACATTTCTCTCGGAATCATGAATTTTTCTGAGAATCCTCTGTTTTTTTTTTTTTTCGGTCATTTCTCACAAGCCGCAAATTTTTACAAAAACTTTTTAAATATTTAGGGATAATATATCTAAAATGAAATACGTATGAAAAATTTGGAGTAAATACGAATTGAGCTTTATAGTAAATTCACGAGTGACCATTAATTTTTCTCTGTCTGAGAAATCCTAAAACGAGGCGCTTCTTTTGATTTTTTGCTCCACGATGACTAAATTATATTACGAAGCTTTGAACTCTACGTTTTACGTTTTCATTCCCATTGCCAACAAGTCCCTTGTCCAGATACAACTTTGCCCGGGTTTAAGCTACGAATCGTCGCGGGTCTACTCAAAGAGAATTCATGAATAAATAAAGCGTAGCATTAAATCATTATTAAGGCAGTACGAAAGTTCGTAATACGTGAGAAATCGGATCAGTGATCCTGGAATCCCATGACGATTCACGTGAATTGTGCTCTCACGATTGTGCCTACACCTAGCGGTCATCGTCGGAATTTTATAGGTTCTAATTACCAACCGTACAGTTACCTACCAAATACTGTATTTTTATAATAATTTATTTTATATTTTCATTCTTTTTTCACACCAAACCCACGTATTTTATAGCATCAAGCTTTATGTCAATACTTTTTCTATTCTCGCCTGTAATGAAAAAAGCTTGTAACTTTTTCATTTCTTCAAATTTGAGTACGTGAAAAACATAAAATCTCTACATTTCTGTTTCCATTGCCTGAAAGTTCCTTGTCCAGACACACAGAGCTTTGTCCCGCTTTAAGCTACGAATCGTCGCACGGTACACTCAAAGAGAATCCATGAATAAATAACGCGGAGCATTAAATAATCATTAAGGCAGTAGGAAAGTTTGTAACACGTGAGAAATTGGATCAGTGATCCTGGAATCCCTTGATGGTCCACGTGGATTGCTCCCCAGGACTGTCTCCCTTCGGGACCCGACGTGTCGTGCCTCCGTCTTTCCTCCCACCCTCCCTTAACTCCGCTTCTTCCACTCCCCACTCCGTCTCCCTTTTATTTCCTTTATTTTCTCCTTTCACGAGGATCGCTTCTCTTCTCGTAGTGATCTTTTCCGCCACGTGACCAGCATGCGGTTAGAAAGTCTTGCCCGGTGTTCGCCGGTTACGCGGGCTAGTCGAAATGATGGAAGGTGAGAGGTAAGGCAGAGAGAAACCGGACAAGGAAGAAAGATCTTTCCAGAGAGTCCCAGTAGGACTCTGACTGTTCCAGGGCGAAAAGTGGTAGACGTGGAGCGAGGGACAAGGACGGACAAGAATAAAGGAAAAAGAAAATCCTCTACGACAGGTCTCGTCTTTCGTTTCCCGTCTCTTCCCCACCTACATTCCGCTTCATCTCTCGTGTCTTTTTTTTTTTTTTTTCTCTCCTTGCTTCATTCTTTTCCCTTCGTTTCACACGCTGTATACAGTGTTCTCTTTCTCTCGCTCGTGTTCATTGTCCCGGACAATTCTGGACTGGTACCTCGTGGTCGCGAAGGGAAATAAGCTGGGATAACGGGAAAGGGAAATATAGATGAAAGGGAAAGAGAAGACAGGGGTCAGTTGTATCACTTGTCTTATTGAATTACAAAAATAATTGACTGTGCACGACCGGTTAAAAATAACGGTATTTTTTCGTGTGATTCTTAAACTAGATAATCTGTATATTTTTATATACTCAGTCAACGCAATTTAGGCGTATTTATTCGTTAAATTTGAATAATAACAAATAGGTTTTGTAGAATAAGAAATGACGGAAAAAATAGTGTTAATCCAGTAGTGATCAAAATTTTTTTTTTTTTTAAATGACAAATATATTCTGTAAAAAGAAAATATAAGATATTTAACAAATTATTATTTTTGTTTGTTTGTAAAACTAGAAATTAACAAAAAAATAGTATTAAATTAAAAAAAAAAACTGGCTGTGAAACCATTTTGTTTAAACAACTTTATTTTTCTTAGCTATATTTATTTTATTTTTCTGTCTTTTATTCTAGTAAGCTGGGCGAAGGATTCCAAACCAAATAAATTAAATACAGAGTACAGGAACCACCTACTTCTAAAAGGACTCTACTTGCTCCCGATTCAGTTTACCCCGGTCTCCTCTACATTCAGTAGGAACGAGTGAGTCAAATGGGAGCCTACCTCGTCTCTGCAGACACGACGCCTTTCACTCCTCCCACTTTCTCTTCTCTCCACCGCTGAGCTTCCACAAAATTAAGTGGTAGCAGTCAGAGATATGTCAGACGAGTTTTATTAAGCGGTATAAAAAAGAGATTTGTAGTCAGGGTCCTGGCCTGCTGTAGGGACAGAAAAGGAAGAAGAGGCAGGGAAGGCTAAAGGAAGAAGCCCTAGGACCAAAGTACGAAGTGGGGGCAGAGGCTGCGGGCTGAAGGGGCAGATGAGGCAAAAGGCCGAGACTGAGTAGCAGAGAGTGAGTTGGACAGGATTGGTAAGAAGGGGACGAATAGATGGTAAGAGGGATCGTAGAGAGATATGAATTTATTATTAAGGGCCTCCTAAAGGCCAAAGTACCTCTGTTTCTTGATATCCGTGCAGGAAGGGGAGGAACGCAACTCGCTTTTGCGACAGGGATTTTTATGTCGAGAGAGCAGCAGCTTTTTCCTTCTTCGTTTCATGGTTAAGCAAAGGGGATGCAAAGGGAAACTCTGTAGCTCAAACGTGTAGTCTCGTGTGTTTCCACAGTTTACAAGTACTTGTACATGTAAGCTAGTGTATATAGCTTTCTGATGTGTCTGCGAAACGTATAGTATAACTGTACATATATATATATATGTATACTCGCTGTTGCCTTGGCTACAGTTAATTTATTCCTTGCGTTATAGTGGAGAACATTCAGGAGCCACTGTCTGGCCCAAGTCGAGGTTATAAGACGCCTGCTTTATATGTATATAGGTCTTTAGTGCAACGCTGCGAACGTTGACGAAACTACCCCCAGGGAGAAGGTAACAACGTGAAAAGAGACGAGATATTGCATTCATTCGGCAGCTATGCTACAGACGTATACTTGCTGTATTCAACATTATTACTGGATAACATTGTGCCGCGAAGCGTAGAAAGACGTGGAACTAGGAAGAAGGGAGAAAAGTGAACGGCGAGCGTCGTAGGAAATGGGAGAGGAGGGAGGGCAGGGAAAGCTATTTAATTGCCCGTCCTAAGTGACAAGTTCGTCTTCCCTAACGGGATTTCACTTCACGCTCCCTTTTCTATTTTCGATCTTGTGACACGCTGCCGCTTTTTTCACTTCGTTTTTCTCTTATCTATGCTCTTTCGTTTCTATATGAGCGACTTTTTCATTCGGATTTCTTGTTACGCGAAGAATAAATGAGAAAAATGTCGCTAGATGAATGTTTCTGTAACTGCAAATCATATGGGGAAAGGAGTCTTTTTTTTTTGACATTAGTTTTTTTCATATCATTTCCTCCTATGTCGCAAAGACACTTCAACCGAATCAATGTCACTGTCACTCAATTCCTTTGCCTTTGGTTGCAATCAATTAAGGTAGATGGTGTTGACATTTTTATTGGATCGAAAGAAGGAAGTTTAATTAAATTACATGATACTCGTAATGCTTTTCTGATTTTATGAAGAATTATCAAAAATCATCAAATTATCTGTTACTTTAATGGAATTACATCATTATTTTTTTCTCTACTGAAAAAAATACACGGAAATACGAATAAAAAGTACATTTAGTAGTTAAAGTGAAGACAGAAAATATAAACAATAATTAATTCTCTCGGAATCTTTTGTTCTTTAACAGAGAAAAAAAAGTGAAGAAGTCTTAAGAAGCTTGGACGAACAAGAGCAAGAGAAAAAAAAACAATAATGACGATAGAGAAGTCTTGATTGGTAAGAGAAAGACCAAAAGCATTCGCAGTCTCATTCGAACACTCGTTGATTTTCCTTTCCAGCAGTATTTATACACAGTCTCCAGAGAAGCCAACCTTTCTTTCGGCTATCTCCATCTCGCGTTCTTCTTTATAGTCTTTACCCGTCTTTCTCTATCGTTCTCGAGCTCGAGAAGTCGCTTGTATAATTCATGGGACCATCCGAGGTTCGTTGTCGAGGTTCGAGGTAGGTTCGCCCCCTTTCTCTAGGCTCCAAGCAACCGCCGACTTTTCTATCCGCCCCCTCTCCGCCCCTTACCACCTCCTCCTCCTTCTGGACTGGTTGGTAACCCCGGGAGCATCTCAATGCTGACCGACCACCAGATTAGCCCCAGGAAATTGCCAAACTTCTTCAAGCCCGCCAGAAAAGTCGATTCTAAAAGTCGTTCCTCAAGCGTGCGCCAGGCGTCGAGGCTGTGCGAGCAGGAGAGGAGCAAACTAAAGGCTAAAGAAGGCAGAAAAGGGGGACGCGGTGGTGGGGGGAAGCCTGTTCGTGGAGATCCTTAGGTGGATCTAGCAGTGATCGCCCTGGGCCACGTTGCGAACTGTCTCTTAAATTAATGTGAAGCACTGTAACCTCTCCTCTCCCCACTCGAGTCCCTTCAGTCCTCCGACCAATCATAAGAGAAACCGGGGTCATTTGTAACAGAGCTAAGTAGAATGAAACCTGTTTAAATATTGCTTCACTAGGCTCTTTCGCTCGGAGATGTTATAGAATTGTGAAGAACATTCTATTGATGAGATCCTATGGTAAATATTATCGTACAGGCATAAAACTTTGCGGGAGTTCTTAAGAAAACTTAAGTTAAAATTCACCAGTAAATAGAGGAGTATTGAAATATTGTAATATTAAAAAATCTTCCATTGCACAAAATGGATGGTTTTTATTCATGAGACTATATTAATACGACGAAATACCGTTAGCTGCTATTCTCCCCTCCAGAGTTCATTCAGTCCACTGAACAATGGTAGTAAAGACCGGGGTTACTTGTGTCAGGACCAAGTACAATCAAGCCTGTTTAAAAATTGTTGCTCTTGGCATTTCGTTCATGAAATGCTATGGTAAATGTTATCATACAGGCCTTTGTATCTCTATCTCTCTAAAACTATACCATATATGCAGTATCTTGCTCAGTCTTGGTAATGCTTTGACATTCGATATCCTACGGGTATCAATACGATAGCACTAGCAATCGTGACATTAGGTACTGAAAGCCCAGTGATTTCTGTCTCCAAATCTGACACCTTGATTGACAGTTAAATCGTTAACTGGTTAAACGCAAACTGTAGATTGCAGCAGTTGAGAAGCTTTGAAATTGAGGTGAGTGGTAGATTTGTCGGTAATTCAGTCACGGGGATCGATATTCAATATTATCTCACGACGCAAACGTTATTTCTCGAGATTTCGTGAATAGAATTGAAGCTCTTAAATTTACTTTCTAAACTTTTTCTACTTCTCTAAATTTTTAAGCTCGGCAGACCTGCAGTAAATTTTCGAACTTATAGTATATTTTTATTATTACTTTTAAATCTACTCATATTTTCATTTCATTCAAGAAATTTTTTAAAATTGTGTTTCTATATTTTCTGAAGAGAAACAATATAGATTTTAATACTTAATACCTCTTCTAAATGAATTACATGCAAATGAGGGAAATGTAAAAAAAAATATGTATCAACACGTTAGAAATGAAAACCACAGACTTGCAGGTCGTTTTAGCGAACATTTCAACGTCATAAATCCAACGAGACATTTATTGTTTTCATCTTTTCGTTTTTTTTTTTTCTTTAAGCTGGTGATTACGAGTTTATAATTTCCGGTGTATATCGTCGGTGAAGCTAGTAATATTAAAATATATCTCGTTCATCTTCCTCTGCAGGATCTATATATAATATACACGTGATTATAGACTTAAGCTGGATTAGACAGAGAAATTGCTCTGAAAGTTGGGGTAATAGACATGTCTGCACTGGGCAAAAGCTATGTATGGGCCATTCCACCTGGTATCGAACTGGGTCCGACCCTTCCGATTTTGGATCCACAATTTTTTATATGATCGACATACCTCTAAACACCACTGATTTTTTTAAATCTCTTTTTACACATTTTTAACTGTCTTTTTTGGAAAATAATTTTGGTAACTGAGCTGAAGTGGGGCCGCGTCTTGTTACATTATTTTCGGCCTTAAAAGAAAAACAATCAAAATAAAAAATTCGTGCTTTTTAGAATTATGTTAATGATATAAAAAATTGCGCACCCAATCGGACGGGTCAAAAGCGTCAAACCCAGGTTGAATCCAAGTGGAATGCCCCATATATTGTTATATACTCATTAAAAGCTTTTTACGCTAAGAGGGAAATGAGAAGATGAGACAAAGGAAGGCTTGAGCCAGAGCGACCCTTCAAGTGGCATATGTATAAACCGTGGGTGGAATAACGCTGCAGTTGATGGAAGAACGTTAAAAAAAAAATATAATAAAAAGCAAATAAATCCATGCGACACTGAAGGCACTACCTTCGTTTAGCCTTTTCCAGTCGTGGCAACCTTTCATTTCGTTTTGTAGATTACTCTGCAAGGTAATACGTCCATTAGTATTAAACGTCGTAATATAGAAAAAAAAAATAAAGCTATCCAAGCGAAAGTGTTCCTCTGTTCGGAAAGATTTTATCCAAATTAAAAAGCCATCGGCGTCGTTGCGCCGTTAATGCTCGTACTCATCACTCGCCTATCCCTACACGCTTCGACGCAATTCGCTTTAGATATTTAAGTTGTTCACTTTGCTGTACAGCTTTTTCATCCGAAATTAGTTTTTTTATTTTACCTTTATCTCATTCTAGAATTATTGAACACTATGTAGATTCACTGGAATATGTGTGAATCACAAGGTAACAAAAATTTCACGAAAACAAAGGATCCTCTATGAAGAACCAAGAAAAAAAAACGAACCAAGAAAAATTCATCCTGTTTTCACTTCCATCCTCTTTTTTTCTAAATCTTTTTGACTCAACAACACTGAAATCTGAGAATCCTTGCCATCGAGGTGTTGTACAACGCAGGCCATCGAGGTTGGGCGTTATGAAAGTTAAACAGCTATATAGCTCCCCTGTACACTTCAACATATAGGTACAATAACCTACCTACCTACCTACAATGAAGCTTCTGGTCCACCAGGAACCACGTCGACGTTATACTCAACGCCGCAGAGAGCTTCGAGCATTACGGCAAACTTTTGCCCTATACTATTCGATGTCCCAGAAGAGGATGAAGAGAGAAAGATCACGAGACAGAGCTAGAGAGAAGGTCCTCTGCCGTAGACCCGCGGAAAACTAAGGAATTTTTGCGCTTTTCCCGTCGTGGTGTTCCTTTCCTACCTACCATCTCAAAACTATACTTTCTTCTCTCTGACTCTCTCTCTCTCTCTTGGACCAACCAAAACCTCCCCTTTCGTTCTATTACGACATAGAAAAGCATATACCAAATCCCTTCGGTGTGGTTCCTTCCTTGTTCCTGGTGCAGACGATCCTCGTTCTCACGCGCGCACTGCAATCCCTCCGCCTCCCCACAAGAAAACTATAAAGATAGAGTTAGTCGTCGCGGTGTGCCGGGTTTGCGGTCGCCCGCTCATTATGTCTGGCAAGTTCCGTAACTCTGATCAATTTACAATTGAAGTGGCCGAGTTGAGGAACCGGATGGAAGGGAGGGGGACAGATAGTTGGGGGCGGCGGTGGTGGTGGTGGTGGTGGTGGTGGTTGAAAAGTTCGATCGTTCTGGGGTAGCGTTTCCTTTTTGCTTGACTCTCCTTCCCCCTCCACAGCTGCCAGTGGCCACGGTAAATTGTTATAAAAAATTCACCTTCTCACGATGGGATCCCTTGGGGCTTTGGAGTACAATGTACTGTAGCTAGCACCTGTAAAGGGCATTTGTATAAGGATCTTTTTTTTCTTGACTGGAGCTACTTCACCAACTCATTAATGTAACCTCGAAAAAGTCACCGTCAAAGAATACTTAACTCTATTTTTTTTTCTTTTTCAAAATTGTCACATTTTATGCTGTACTAAGATGATGAGCTTTGAATTATCACATTTGTGATGTTCGAGGTTTTAAACTTTTTTAAAACAAGGATTTGTTCAATGTATTTTTTTTAATCATTAACTACGAAAATTTTCTTCGATAAATTGATTGAAATATAAATACATTTAGAAGTTATATCATTTTTTTCATTCATTGGCAGGTATTAGCTTTCTTCGCCCAACTAACTTTTGGATAGAAAAAATCTTTTTGAAAAGTGGAAAATATAATAAGGAAGCAATATGCAACTTTCAACATTACAGATTTTTATTTTCATTGTAATTCCTTCATTATAGATGATAACGACTCGTTTTAGACACAATAAATATTCTATAGAATGTACAAAATGCAGTTGAGAAGTTACAGGTACTTGGATTCTCATCAAGCAAAGAAAATCTGAAGATAAAGGGAGATAAAGGTTGGAAAAGCTCGAGATAAAGGAGCGATCGTGTAAACATTGGCGTTGCTGGCTGACTCGTTGCTGGTCGACGAGCTTTTTGCACGTTTCGCACAGACGAGAGACGAAGCGAACACGCCCGGAAGGATGAGGAAGAGAAGAGACGAGAGAGCGAGAAAGAAAGACGCGGGTGAGGCGCGCGTGAGTTGGCAACCTCTGCAAGTTTAATGAAAAATCGAAAGCTAATATACGCCGGTCGAAGGCTGGGAGCGCTTGCAAGCGTGCACCGAGAGAGTGCCAGCACCAGCAGCAGCAGCAGCAGCAGCAGCCGGAAGGCTAATCTGAATTCTGAGGATATTGCAGTCACATGTCAATCTTTCTTCTAATAATAGCTCGTGTCCTCTCGCTCATTCTACCTCCGGGCTCTTCTGGCTCCCTCACAGAGGGTCTCTTTTTCGTATGGCAGGCATTTTGGCATGGTCGGGCCGCCACACGTAGGGACACCTCTTTCCGTTTATCCCAGATTCATTCATTTCATCTCTCAATGCGTGCCCTTCTCAATTCTCAAAGCCATGACATCCATCGTAACTTTTGAATCAATTCAACGAATTTTGAGCTAGCCATTTTTTTTTGTTCGTCAGAAAGTATTTAAGCATCCACTCCAACATCACCTTAAGTCCATTTTTTTTTAGTGTCCGAAAAAAAGGTCACCATAAATAAGCGGTGACATCTCTTCCGGTGACTTTTTTTTTCCAGTGATCCAATTTTCCCGGTGATCTTCGCTTTCTGGTCATTTTAGTTTCTGATACATTTTTTTTTAACGATACTGCATATATCCACGCCTTCTAAACTCGTCGGTAAAACAGCTATCGTTGTGAATGAAATCCAGTCTTGCATGTTGTGAAATACACCCGGGGGAGGACTTTAATTAATACCAGTGCAGGCATCCGAGCGGATATCGCGCTCTAAGGAGTGCAGAAACCCAAGAGCGTATCACCGAGCCCCTTGACAGACCGAAAAACACCTGTGTTTATATTCCATTCCGCACTCCTTACCTCCTCCACGTGTTTGCAATACGTCTGTATGTGTATATATAGTGCGTAAGGAGTATAATTTTTCTGCCTTATCCAACTGGGAGCACGAATGCTCTAAGAACTATATACTTCTGCATCGCTCATGACGACTATAAAGCTCAATTTTCGATTAGGGAATGAATAAAAGCATTGATTTTAATCCCATTGTAACCAGAGAGATTCCGTTCTACTGGTGATATATTATTTGCTCGAGGAAAACAAGTGTATTAGCGTAATTAACTGGCAGTGACGCCGAAAGCTCGCGCCCTGAAATTTTCCATGCACGTAATTTTATACTCACGTTGCATATCACGCGTGCATCAAGGTAATTATTTTGAATAGAACCTTTTTCCGATTTTCAAGCTTTGAGATTTTTTTTTCTGTCCATAGTTTGTTGTTCTATTATCAATTTGAATCATCGGATGGGGAGAGATTGAAAAATTATTGATTAAAAATGTATTCCTTCGTTATTTGTGATTTTTTTTGTATACTGTAAGTTTCCAAACAAAAAATTGGGGAAAAAAAACCAAAAGAACCATTCAATTCGCACAGCTTTTGTGTTTTTTTTTATTATAGATTTAACACGATTCCTGTTTTACACAAAATTTATGTCAGATTAATGCAAAAAGTTTGCTACACTGAAATCCGTTATTTCGATTTTATATTTTTTTTTACACTGCACTATTTCGTTGTCTCTATTCGAAATAATCACCTCATTGTTTTTATCAATAGCTTGGACAAAAAAAAATGTCATGCATTTTTTAAAGATAATTCTGTGTTATTAATGTATGAGCATCAGAAGCGACGAAACGTGTCTGCGCCGTGTGGCACGCGTTCGTGCTTCGATAGACGCACGTTTGCGCTTTCCACCAACAAACTTTAAACCGAAAAGCCTGTCGCCGTACTCGCGATGCTGTTGCTTTCGTCCTCAAGCATACAATACCGTGTATACACTTAGGCAACATACATATACAAACGCTATTCCAGAATATACAGTGACTACAGTGGAGCCGCACTTAGTTTAATTTCGAAAATTGCAAAGTTAAATAACAAATTTGAAGATGTTTTTAATTTTTTTGTGAAAATTATTACAAACAAAGATGCCTACCTGCTCACATGTGTCCCAAATTTTAGCCCTATTGAGATATTTCGGCTTGAATTTTGAATATCGTCCACACACACACGCACATCTATTTAGACATTTTTTCTAAACCACTTAAAAAAATGTCACTAAAAAAAATCTTCCTCTGTAAGGTTGCAAAATTGTTACTAACCGTACTAAATTTCTCAACTCTGATCAAATAGTCCAAAACACTCGTCTTTAAACACGTCTAATTTTTGATAGCGTAAGCGAGCTTCCACTGTTTATATATTTAGTGCAGTAAAGGGTGGCACTGGTAGATAGAGAGAGAGAGAGTGTATGTGTGTGTCTCTCATCCCTCTCTAGCAAAAGCCGGAAGTGAACGCGCCAAGCTGTCGCTGAGGTGGGAGGGAGCAACGGTAACGGAACAACTTGAATCAGGCCCCGGAGTTGCTGTCTGAAACAGCGACGGGTGCTCCTTTCCCCCACGACTCTGCCGCACTTGAGATACTCGTATCCGCACACATAGAGTGTCTTCTTTCTCGCTCCAATGCATAAACGCTCTCGTCGCACTTTAGCGCAGCAACTACAAACCCGCGAACAAGCGCGTCTTTTGGATATCTCGCGGGTTCAACCGTTCGCGACGTGTTTGGATCGTTAATCATGCGCGACACGGCAAAGTACGCGTGTCAAGCGGCTAAGAGAGAGAAGGCAGGAGAAAAGCGAATCGGAAAAGTGTCAACGCTTTATATAGTATTTGTATGTATAACTACATATGTTTATGGAGTACACAGATGTATTCTCGCTCTTCTCTGCACGCGACAGAATTGATCATGATGAATGAAATAATTAAAAGTTTAATCACAGCACAAAAGAGTTGTTAAATTATTAATACTATTTTATAATTCACAACAGAGTAAATATTGCTTTTTTTTTTTGACAGATTTTTTTGTGAACGACGATCACTACTTTTTAGAGACAAGAAATGACAGAACAATGTCATGATGACAAAATGAAGAAAAAAAAATTATGCTACTAGTGGCAAATGTTTTTCGATAAAACGACAAGAAAAAAATAATTTCTCTTGTCATTGGATTTGTAACGGTATTTTAATTATGCAAAAAAAAATAATCAGGTTTATTTTGAAACTGTAGGAAGAATTTTTTTTTAATACCGTTTTTCGTGTTTCTTTTTTATTAATTAAAAAATTCTTTCCCTGCAATGTTTTTGTGTAATTCGACCGCAGGTATTATTTTACATGATCAATATGCCGGTATATGTACGGTATTTCATATATCTATATCTTTGCATACAATATACCGGCGAATTTCGCTTTTCTCTGTTCAGAACAGAATTGCTGTCGATACGTAATAAACGAATTAATTAAAAGTTTAATTACAAAACAAAAGAATCATTCTAAAAGTTGATGAAATTTGTTTAACCCCGGTGTGGGATGTATTTTACACTTCAAATGCTTTAAATCGAAGCGGAAGGTGCGTACTCATTTCAGACACAAAAAAATGTGTATTTTTTTTTTTCATCCGTAAAAAAAATCGTATGATGAATTCCATACATCGATTATACGTAACGATGTTTATTATCGTAAAAAATATATATATATCGCCAGGTACCAACATAATAAATTCTGGAAGATTCATTTTTTTTTTCAATACCACATTTCGTAATATTTTCCATGATTAAAAAATGAATCGACATATTGAAAGCAAAAAGAGGATTTATTTGTTACTTCAAAATTATAACAATTATTTCTTTCATTTCCCAGGTCGAAATTTCAAAAAATTGTTGAAGACTCAATTTTTTCAATGTCATCTGCAATTTTTTTATGTGATTGACATAGCCCTAAAAAGCACTAATTAAAAAAAAATGTATACACTTTTAATTGCCTTCGATATTTTAAAACAATTTATCGAACGACACGTATTAAAAATCTGAAAAAATTCTGAAAAGCCTCCTTTTGCAAAAAAAAAAATATTCAGTAACCATCAAAGTGAGCCGGCGATATCTTCTATTTTCTTCGGCCTTTTTCCAGCAACAAAAACAAATGGAAAAAATTCGAAAAATTCTAGAAGATTCTTTTTTACTTTTCAATAAAATTTTTTCTACATTTGTCAATTCTAAAAAATCAATTTACTCCGACAATATTTTTACAAATTACGAAAACAGCGCCGCGAATGGAACGAAAAAAATGCGAGATTTTTTGTTATTGGAAATTTGTAATAAATTTTTTCATTCAATCCCCACGAAGAGAAGCAATTAAAGGACCCCTTAATTGCTACAGTGTCTGGCAGTCGAAATATATGAGATCGAAATAAGCCACCTGAGCGCTGCAAATTAATCGAGATACATATACATATATTTACAGTCCTAAAACTTCTGCATCTCCCTAAAAGAGCTACGTAATACAGAGAACTGAGTCAGCAATGTGTCTCAACTTAAAAAAAAAAAAAAAAAAAAAAAAAAAAAGTCTGCGTCACTATATAGACTCTCCGTTTCGATAAATGTGACTCCAGATGTTCAGACACGAAATTACAGAAACTCCAGCGCGTCCTGCCGTCAGTCACTTTCTCTCACCCTCTTGCTCCTCTCTCTCTCTCTCTCTCTCTCCTCTCTCTCTCTCTCTCCATCGTTCGCTCGCCGATTTCATTCGTTCGTGAACGCAGAATCGCAGCAAAATGTCGAAGCCTCTCGCAAACGCCTACGTCTCGGTGACGTATCGGACGAGAAATGCGCGACGAAGATGGCAACGACGATGGAAAAGAAGAACGCGTCCAATGTTGCAACGGTTCTTTTCTCGCGGAAAACGTGAGATGGAAGAAGCATAGTATTGGTTAGAACGAAGAGAAAGAGAAAGAGAGAGAGGGGGGAGGGAGACGAGAGAGAGAGAGAGAGAGAGAGAGAGAGAGAGAGAGAGAGAGAGAGAGAGAGAGAGAGAGAGAGAGAGAGAGAGAGAGAGAGAGAAAGAGAGAGAGATGCTGACGGGCCTGTAAGATTGATTGGAGTCACGAGATGGAAAATTAACGGTCTAGCTGCTGCTGGTTCGCGGGCGCGAGAAAGAGAAGCGACGTTGGACCAGAGAAGTAGCGTGAGGGTGAAAAGAGACGGCGACAGGGTGGGAAGAGGTGTAGGGGGGGGGGGGAGGGTCGAAACCAAGCAGCGAGGAGATTGAACAGGGGCGAAACGCGAAGGGAAAGAGAAGTGTGACAACCACCGCATACTAATCCTCCTCTACTCGCTTCACTTTTAGACCGAGGAGTAGAAGAACCTCGGAAACAGCTAAAGTAGAAGATGGCAACGGTAGCACGAACGACGTTGCCGAGCGGTGTGGCTATGTCTTCTCTCACAGCTTTCTTCTACTGTTATTTGTTACCTTCTATACAAACCTTTTCACAATTGCTCACTGCACAATGTCTCTCGGCTTCTCAGCACTTTCTTCAACCGTGTAAATGCAGTATTTACAATTGTTTGTTAAAAGCTTTTCGCAACAATTGCTGTTGGTCGTTTTTTTTTTTTTTTTTTTTAATTGTCGTTTAGTTAATATTTGGTTATTTTATTTATTTTACTCATTTTTAGGATTCATAAATCTAATGAAGTCTGATTTTTTTTTTTATTTTTCTTTCGAAAAGTTAAATGAACTGATGTAATGATCGTAACTTCAAAGAAACTGTGCTTTTCAAAATTGTTTATGGGAACATTTGCTTTTTTTTGTATTCTCTCTTTTCTTTTCTTAAAAAATATTATATATTGAACTTTGGATTTTTATTTTTTCATCTGATCGAAATTTGATTTATCTTATAATTTATTTTTCGCAAAAATCTATGAAACTGAACTTCATATTTACTAATAAATATTAATAATTCTTCAGAATACAAAGTGTACGTATCAATTGCCAACATTATAAGATACTCTTATAAAAATAATAAATTTTCAATACTCGACAGATTAAGGGAACAGCATCAAAAGAAATGTCCATCAGCAATTCACTTCAGCTAATTGCCAATGAGAGGAGATTGTCGAGAAAAAATATAACGAGCAATTAGAGCAAGAGCTATTGGCGAATTAAAGACCAGATAAGTTTCACTCCAAAATAGCATGAATAATATGTCTATTATTCAAGTAATAACTTTCGCAATTATCGGAGAAAACGAGAGTCTTTCATAGGTAATACTTTCCGACCTCGCCCTTTCTCTCTCTCTCTCTCTCTCTCAGAGCCCTAACGTAAGTATATATGGGTTATTCGAAGTCAACTCACTTATTTTATCCTATAATTTATTTTATAGGATTTTATAAAAACAACTCATAAAAATCTGCAAAACATACCCTCTTTTTTTGGACCAAAATAGGCCAAAAAAAAAGAAAATTCCTCAACTGACCCCAAGAGGATCAATGGCCAAGTGATTTGAATTCGAATGCCTCATATATATATATACAAATTAGGGGAGGGGTAAAACTACACTTTGACAATTATAGAGAAAGTCAGAAAGACGTTGCTTCTGGTTCTTGGTGGCACTTCAGCCGTTAGTTGAATGCTTCACTGCGTAAACAACGTGAACCACGAGGAGAAACCATTGAACGATGGTAGATTGGCCGAGCAGCAGGAAGAACAAAGCACACCCCGTGCGCGTCTCTCCGTACTAATATTCTAATTAGTACGCTCAGTGATGTTTAAATTGCCAGTCGCCTTCACTCTTCACTTTGCTACTCGTTATCGTTCTCTCTTTCACTCTCTCTCTCTCTCTCTCTCACTCATTCAACGAACACTCAAAGCCAAACCACGAGCAAAAACAGAAGATCGTAGGTACTACAGACAAAAAAATATATAGTTCATTTACCATAGTTGTTCATATTGAACTTCTTTTTTTCTTTTCAGCTTTTATTAAATTAATTTCAACTAACTGATTTGTTCATAATTACATAATGTGTTTTTGGTCATCATAGAATTATATTTATCAGTTAATTCAATAAAATTTCTATTAAGCCAACTGAATTTTTTTAATTTGCATCACATGTCTCGGAAAAATTAGAGCCAATTATATACATAAGTTAGTTCAATTAAATTTACATTGAGCCAACTGAATTCAGTTGGCTTCAGCCTAAATATATGTATAAATATATATATATATATTTTCTCAGTCTATAAGGTGAGTACTGTTAAGTTCGCACAGGAAACTCGTTAAAATCACGAATACCCCTTAATTACTTTAATGGTACCAGCATCTTTATCTGACTCTCTAGACAGACAAAGAAGCTGGTACCATTAGAGTAATTAAGGGGTATTCCAGATTTTAACGAGTTTCCTGCGACCTTCCACAGGACTTGTGCCGTATATTAGTCAAATGACCTGTTCACCGATGTATCTACATTAGAGTTCCTTCTGCTAATTGCAAAAGAAAAACATAAATAAAAAAGGAAAACAACATTGCTAAGAAGAAGAAGAAGAAAAAAAAATGAAGACACGTTTGTAGAGAATGACGTGACAAGCAATTAGAGCAAAAAGGTATTGATAAGTAAAAAGGTGCAGATTAGTTTCACTCAAAATACCATGAATAATATGTCTAGTATTTCAGTAATACCTGTCGTAATTATCGGAGAAAACGAGAGTGCTTTTTCATCTCTGTCATAATGTGTTTTTTTTTCTTTTTCTTTTTTTTTTTTTCTCTCTATCTCTCACTCAGAATTCTGGATTATCCTCGTGTTTACGAATTCGAGGCAAAGTACACTTTGACAATTATGGAAAGAGTCAGGAAAAAGCGTTGTTCATTGTTACTTTTGCTTCTGAGCTTAATCTATGCTTTACGTTGGGTAAATAACGAGAACCATGATGAGAAACCAATGGGCGATGGTAGATTGGCCATGTAAAAGGAGAGGATAAAGCTCGCTCCTACTTCTTGTGCACATCTGCTCCGTACCAATATTCTAATTAGTACGCCCAGTGTTTAAATTGCTAGTCGCTCTCTCTCTCTCTCTCTCTTCCTCTCCCGTTAACTTCTCTTCTGCTAATCTTGCCATCTCACTCTCTTTTGCCCAACGAACTCTCAAAGGACCCTGGTGAAAGCGAATGCAAAAGATCGGAGATAGGGAAAGATACTATATTATGTGAGCAAAGCGTAGACAGGGACTAAAGCGAGTCACTGTCGTGAAACTATCGTCTTGCTATGCAGAAGGATAAGGGAACGATCCTCTACAAAATACTTTTTTTTTAGCCAAACTGAAAAAGTAGAAGGTTTGTGTGTTTGACTTTGGTGTGAAATAATCAATTTGTTGATACTTTTTCGTAATAAAGTTTCTCGGCAGGTATGTAAAAAAATTATATATGTCTACTTCGTGCCATACTTTATATAAAAATCAAGAGACGTCCAGTCGATTTGTCTGGCAGTCTTTATCGTGAATATGCAAGCAAAGTGGGCGACGTGGAAAAAAAAAAGCAGACGATATCTTTGAATTATTTTTACACGCTGATATAGGAGAGAGGGGGGCGAAACCGACTGTGGGGCAAAACGATCACCTGGGACAAGAATCGAATGCTTCTTCAAACCGACTTTTGTCAGTTTTTAGACGTTGTGTTTAAACCAACAAAAATGTGCAAAATAACTTTTTACCAAAAAAAAAAAAAATTCTACAAAAAAAAAACATTAATTATATATTTATGTTTAATTATCTATTTCTGTTCATTACAAAATAAGCTTTATTTACAAATGTAAATAAAATGTAAAAAATGTAAGTGAATTCACGATTTTTGTCTAAACTAATATTTTTATGAAACAACGAAGTCTACAAAAGATTTTTATCAAAATTTCTAACATTTCCATGATGTCGATACTATAACAAAAAATTTAACAAATATTGTTCACATTTCTGATGTTCTATTTTACATATTGTTAATTTTTTTTATAATAATTATTTTTCTCTGATACCTAGTTTTGACCGATTGTCGCTTATTTTCAGTTTGCATATCGTTTAAAAACTGGATAAAATTCAACTTTCGTACCAGCGGGCCATTTTGCCCCCCCCCCCTCTCCCTCCCCCTCCCCCTCACTCATAATAGATGAAAACGTATACGTGAGAGCGATTTGCGCGTAGCGTCCACGTCGAAGAAGTCGCCGTTTGCGGCACATAGCCAATCATCAATCAGACCGAGTGAAGTTAAATGCTCGGGACAACGGGTTTTAATATATCCCGGGAGAAATAAAAGTTAGCGCGATAAATCAAAAGTGAAAAGTCGAGGGCTAACTCTCCGTGGCTGGCTGCCACTCAGCCGAGCTGAACAAAATGGCAACTCCTCTCGTCTCTCTTCCTCCTTCAAGTCCTCACTTCGTCCATTTTTCCCACTCCGTCTTTCTCTCTCATTCTCTATTTTTCCCTGTCCATACTCGGGCGTCTTCTCACTCTGGAGTGCAGAGCCACGTCTGGGTGCTCGTCTCTCGTCTCTCATCCTGAAACAGGCGACTGTCGTGCCCTCTTCCTTTTCCGTTCGTGACGCGCAAAAGTGATAAATGAATTTCCTCCACTCGCCTATTTATGTCTGTGGCGATGCCACCGCCGAACCCGGCTCTATCCGATTTATTCTTTTTTTTTTTTTTTTTTTTTTCATACTTTTCTATATCTATCGCTCGTTCGCCGCACTTCTTCTTCTCACCAGAATCGAGGTAATCTCCGTGCGGAATGAGCGCTTCAACGCGATTTACTCGATTATGACGTTTCTGCGCGTCCCACCCTCTTTGGCTCGTGATCGATCTACAAAGTGGCTCGACCATTCGTTCTTTTTTTTTTTTTCTATAGACTTTGAGCGAAAGCTCGGCTACAAGAATTTTAACATTCTTAAATTATTCACAAATCTTTAGGGAGGAGGTATCCTGAAAATCGTGAAAATAAATTTTTGACAGATTTTTGATTTTTAATATTGTTCAGCAATCATATTTAAAAAAAAAATGACTACTTGAAAAACGTTCAGAAATTAAATGAAAATGAAAGGAATAATTTTTTCAAATTTTTAAGTTTATTATTATTATTTTTTATACAATAATTAGAAATTATATACAATAGGGGACCATAATTTGTAAAACGTAAAATCGTCATCAGCTCGAGTATGAAATGTTATTTTTTAAACTCAAATTTCATGCATACATAATTTGTTTTTTTAATTATCAATAGTTTTCCAATTATAATTCTTAAATTCCTGACGCTATTCCCACGCGTACAATGTATTACTTGTAACACTTTAATTACTCATCGGGATAACTTTCCTTAGAATAAATTAACTGGCACGAAAGCCAACGGGATTATTCTTTTTAATTAAGAAAATTTGATGAAATTGATATTTCGTACTATTTCTTCGTCATAACGTCGGCCGATCGCTTTCCGCTATGGAGCTTCCGTTCAGGGTGGGTGTAATTTTTTTTTCATGAGGTATAAGAGGCACTAATCGTTCCTCACCCTACACGAATATATTACAAGCGTTGCCCACGTTAAAGTGGCTCTAAACTCTATGAAATCCTGAAGCGGGCTGATTGGCCCATTCAGGAGTTTGAGTGACGATCATGCTTCCACCCCCATTTGCCCCTAATCACATAACTACGTAACATGATAGGCTACATACAATTTTTGCAATACTAAGGGAAGATTTTGAAATTTAAAAAAAATGACTCACATTTCAATATTTTTCAATAAATCTGTCAATCGACATACATCAATTTATATTTTTTACAATTACAGCAGAACGAATAAATATTTTTTTGAAATTTTTAGGCATATTTCTTCTACGTACGCCTTGCTTTATCAATTCCAAAAAGAAAATTGACAAAATGGCGTCTGGAAAGCAAAGAAAAAATGGTGTATTTGTTATTATCGATTTCTAACATTTCTTAAAAACTAATTTCAGGTTTAATTAAATTATTATAATCTTGTATGACTCCTGTAAAAATTTCAAAATTTTATTTTAAAGAATTGAAGACAGTAATAAAAAAAAAATTAATACAAAATTTTTTGCACTGCGAATAAATTGAAAGACGCCGAATGTTATTCTGGAGTTATTCGCAAAAAGCGTGAATGTATATAGAAATATCGATTCGAGTGCAATGCACCATTGTCTCGAGTGCGGACGGCTAGTTAAATTCTCAACGAACCGTGAGTGACGGACAGCGAGCTGCTGCAGTTTTCTATCCGCGCGATTAGTAATGAAAACTAGAGTAGAATTGCCAAACGAGGTAAAATGGGCTAAAATCCAAATGTAAATTTTAATTAAACTTTTGTCTGTATCATAAAACATTTACGCTGATAGTGTCAATAATTAATGACGTCTAATCTGACAATTAGTGTCTCGAAGTTCTCGATTTCCTATTTTCTATTAATCATTTAAGTCCAGCTACTATTTTACCGCGTAAACAAAATGATACCATCACTTACAATCACTTTTATATATAATTTTCGACAGTCTGTTCAATAATACGAAAACTACTTATATTTCCCAAAATAAAAAAAAAAAGAGAATTATTAAGTAATACTTTTTAAAAAAATCATGTTTCTTTGAAAAGATAATAAATCAGAAAATTTATTTGAAAATATGAAAAAAAAAAATTTCTCAAGTTTGTAAAATTATTTTATATGTTTTGAGTCATAATAATACAAACCAAATTGTAATTAAATTATTAATCATTTTTTGACATGCCAAAAAAAAAATGCTAAATACCAATGTCAACGAAATATTAATAATCTTTTGGCATTATTATGATTAAAAATCGATCTTAGTATCATCAATAGCATCGATGTATTTTTTTTTCAATTTTTTCTGCTGTCGCAAATTAATTAAATTCTAAGGCCAAACATTTTTTAAATTTTTCTAGTCAACCTTATACGTATTTATAATATAATTAAAATCTGTCAATGACTAGAATGCAATTTTTTTTTATTAGCGAATCTAATAGAAAATCAATTCGATCAAGTAAACGTAAATTGAGGGCTTTTTCAACATTCTTGAAAATGAATATAATCCTCTTATCTACAGATACTATTATGATAGGTACAAAACGTGGAACTGTGAACAGCTTATTCTCTGATTCGTTGAAATTCAAAGCCGTGAGATAAATGAGGTAGTCGTACGATTTACAAGAGTAGAGGAAGAGAGAGGGTTTGGTGGACGAGACCGTCGGTACTGCGCATACAGGGCATGGTATAATAGAGGCGAGGCCATTTCACCATGGAAAATCGTACGAAATCGTATGACAGGCTCTTTATACAGGCGCCGGTCGGGACGAGGACGTATGACGGAATTAGGAATAATTATTCAAGTATATTCGTCGAGAGTGGTCGCGGGACAGAGGGTTGAGGTTCACAGGGGTGCAGCCAGAAAAGGAGGATGAGGCTGGGGTGACGGGGGTAACACGGGTAAATGTGTACCCTGGAGTAAAATATGATCTGGAGTTCGGTCGGCCGGCCGGCCGCTGGTGCTGGTCGTAGTAGTGGTGGTGGTGGTGGTGGTGGTGGTGGTGGTGGTGATGGTGGTGGTGGTGGTGGTGGTGGTGGTGGTGGTTCGCTTGCTGCTGCCTGGTGGCTAATACGTTTGAGGGCGAAGTTAGTAACAGGTGGCGCGATCTATAACGGCTCCTGCCTTCCAACCAACCCTGTCTTGCTTTCTCTCTACAGTCTCGCCCTTTCCCTCGACTTCTAGCCCTCCTTGAACCATACTCTCTACTCTCTACTGGTACATCTACCTATAGAACGGAGTGGGGCACAATGAGCCGATTTTCCTTCGTCATAGAGGAACTTTCTGATGGTGACACTTTTACTTCATCCTCTTGTTTTTTTAAACATTGAAATCGAACAAAAAAATTATGTGCCAAAATTTTTTTTTTTTTCAATGTTTTGAGTGTCCAAAATTCTGTAAGACACATTTTGTTGACTTGGACACATTCTGCAAAAATACAATATTTTTAAAATGTGTGCCTTTTATGTAGTTGTATCGTCCCAAAATATTGTGGAATAAATTAAGAATTAAAAACACAACCGCCGTTAAATTAATAATTTTTTTATTTGAAGCCTACAATACAACCTTGTCTATTACATTTTTATTTCTTTATCATTTAGACCCGAAGATTGTAGAAACCTTCTACATTACATATAATTTACGACGGAGTTTCGTTAGTAATTATTTTAATGAGTAGTTTAGGACAAAAAAACGCAGTTGTTCATTACACCCCACTCTTCACTACCTCTGTACTCCAGATAAATTCTCCCTCCCCCTTACTAGCTCAACATCCAGGAAACTTTAATTAAAAATAACAACTTCTGTAAACATATTTCATCATTTTTCTTTATCTTTATTTATATATATATATTTTTTTTTTTTGCAGTGTCCTCAGCACCAACTACAAGTCCGAGCCCTGCAACCACCGATATGCCACGAAAAGGTGAGCTCTTCAATGACTTTCTGCTATCTTTATTTACTGGATTTATGTGATTCTTAATGGGGTTTTTTTAAATTCCTTTTAATTTTATTTTCAGGGTGGGACACACTGGCGGAGATGAACAATTCAGTTGATGGCAATCCTAGCTCGCTGACGTTTCACAACGACAAGAATTCGAAACAAGGTGAGCACTCAATTTTATTTATAATGCAGCACGGAGCTTCGGTTGTGAGATTAAACATTTTCTTAGATCTTTCACTTCAAGGAAATCAAAATTTAATGCGAATTCAATTCTTAATATAAGTTATCGTCGTCGTCGTCTTCGTCAGAAGATAAATAAAATCTATATTTACGAGTAATATTTATAAATCTAAAATTTATATTTTTCATTTATATTTATATATTCGAAGGCAATGTGTGAATAAAATTTAATTCAAAACATTTTATCTTTTTTAAATGTTTAAAAAAGCTTAATAATTACGAGAAGCATTTTACAAATATGTTAATACATAAAAAAAGGCAAGAGAGAAAAAAATGTACAGAATGAATAGGCTTGAAGAATTATTCCAATTGGAAAGTATTTCAAATAATTTTTTTGCCCCTTTAGACTGAATATTTTTAATAATTACATAATAATAAATACACTTGTAAACAATTATCTTTTCTCTTTTGCGGAGTAATTGAAAGATGCAGATATTTTGCCATAAACATTTGAGTATTTTTTTTTTTTCTTTTTTTTCCGCTCAAGTGACCGTCAATACCCGGATTTGCCTTGACGCGTCGTCGTTGCAATTAGCATCGTTTCGGATATACGGTATACAGGCAAGAATTCTAAAGCAATATCAGTGGGGTTGGGAGGGCGTTAATAGCGGTGATCTCGTTGGATGAGCCTCAGCTTGTGAGGTTAACGAGTGCAAGCTCGTACTAAAAAGTGGGTGGGTAAGCGAAGTAAAAGCGTATAACGGTGTTGGCTCAAGCCTTACGGCTTTAAGAGTGGCTTTAAGGCAATCGAGCTCTGCCACTGCTGCTTCGGTGCTGCCGTAGGGGTTAAGTCAGTCCTTGCGGTACAGTCAAGTCAATCGAGTACTACAATTTTGATACTTAAAATTAAAATCAGAATTAATATTACAATTGAAATTAGAATTATAATTAGAAAAGACAATTTCGACACTGTCCAAAAGGAATTTCATCGTTGATTAAGACATTTTAATTTTCAATAAAATCAAATCGTTCATTCACAATCACTAACAAATTAGCCGTAGGTAAGGTCAAGAAAAGGGCAATTTCTAAGTTACTCCAGACGTATCATTATAAAAATGTATGTAAAGCATTCCATATCAATTCTGCCACAAAAAAAAATCTCAAATATCCTCAGATCAGGTTCAGTGATTCCAAATTGGAATAGATACACCAAATTTCAAATTAAGGGAAAAAAATATGCCAATTTTTTCATTTTTCATTTAATCTGTATTATCGATATCTGCAATAAACAAAAATGTGTTTTTTCTTCGACCCCAAAAAAAAAAAAAAAATTCTTCAGTTACTATAATTTCAGGCCACATTTTATGGCAAAATTAACGAAACCTTTTTTTTTTTACAAAAAGGACTTCTGGCTTCCTCATCGAAAAAAATGGCAACAAACTGAATTATTATCCCGTAGATGTACTGACGAAAATTGAATTATTGTTCTGTAAATTCATTGTCAAATAATTTTTTTTTACATTAGCAGGGATCTCTCCAAATCTTCCTCACTTTAATTAATGCTTCGATGTAAAAATGAAGAAACAATTTTAACGAAATATATCTCATCGCTCGATTGGCTTGACTGTACCCGCAAGGACTGTGGCTTAAAGCAAGAAAGTTGGTGTACTCGCGCAGAGAGTCGCGACTGCACCGTGGTGCAGAATTGTGGAGAGGGCAAGAGTCGAAGCAAGAGGGAAAAGGTTCTCGCGACGCAGAGAGAAAGGGGTAGATATTACTACGAGGGAAATACGCCCGGTGGAGGTGGTGCAGTTACGGGAAACCCGGTGGTACCCCCCGACACCGGTGACTCCGTCCTCGAGTATAGAGAAGGACGACGACGACGACGACGACGGCGACGACGACGAGGATGCCTCAGAGTAGGGGTTGTTACATCAATATTTCATGTATGCTAACACGCCAGAACTAATAATGCTCCAGCGAGGAAGACCCAAGAATAATATCAGCCTCCGGGAGAGAGGCTTCTCTCTATACTACCGACCTTCTCTCACACACAGCCACCTACTGAGCGTGCCTTCGCTTCATATTCTCCCTCTCTCTCCTTTCCAACCTTTCCCTCTTCAAGTGGGATAGCTCTGGTGTATGCCATACGCGTCTTTAGCCTCTATCCTTTTTTTTTTCACCAGGGCAAAAACCCTCTGTATGAAATTGTGGTATTTTCTTGACTCTTGTATATTACCGAGACGAATGACGAATTTATTGAAAAACACAGGAAAATGAAATAGACCATTTCTTTATGTCTCACAAAAACGTTGTGTCCTGAACGATTTTTTCTTCTTTTTTTTATTTAAAAAATATATTTCGGAGTTTTAGATCTAGGAATAAAAGTGCGAAATAAAAATAAAATTCGAACAATTTATAATATATTTTCAATTGGAAGGACAAAAAATTATTAACGGTTTCTTTAGTCAGATTTTGTAGAAATTTGCATTTTCATCATTTTGCTTTCTCATACTCAGACATTTTTTTCTAAACCACGTTTTCGATCATTCTGATTGTACTGACATGAAAATCTCGAAAAAAAAATTGTTCACGAAAACAAAGCTTTCTCTATGAGCAAGCAAAATCAAGTTGGAAATGAACCAACCCTACAGTACAGGTTATATAAAACGCTTAATTAAAATAGGTGTGTGTTCATTACGGTATCGAAATTCGTTCCTGTCTCACGAGGCCCTCTGTTTCCAAACATAATTCATTGCAATAACGCGGGGTACACACTCTCCGGTATCCGCAGTGCAGCAATTAGGGCTAAGTCGATTCTGAATTATAAAGTTTCCCCCGAGCGAGAGCTGCGGCTAGTCGTTTGCGGCTACGTAATTTCACTACCGATCTCCCCGGCTGACCATAATTGAGCTCCATAGAAACTCCGCCGAACACTCCCATTATCCCTTTCAATTCTGTCCCATCGAATCTCATCATTTATAGCATGTTTAACACAATTCATTAACCTTTTGTCAACGCTCACGTGTGCTACCATTATGTCCTTTTCATATTCCAGTTAACAAAAGTTCCAAAATTCTGGAGTTTCAACTTCAAAACAAATTCCATACTTAAGCTTATCCGTAATGTAAAGTTAGAAAGCAAACGTAAATAATTTTAATACATTTTAGCTACACATGAACATAAATATAATAAACTTATTATGTGATTTGCACGTAGTTATAAAAAAGTAATATGCTTATATTTTTATTTTTAAAAATTGCGATTAAAAAAATGTAAGAATTTTTTATTGATAAAATTAATTCTCATTCTCAAATATCTACAGTAGAGTGTGTAAAAAAAACTTTTTAAAAAAACTTCTTGTCTTTACTAGCAGAAGTTAAAACCAACTGCAGTATTGAAAAAAAAAAAATCGTTGGAGAAAGGGTTTTTAATTTAATTAGTTCTTAAACAAATTCTATTGCTGAAGAAAGCTTGATGCTAAATTATTTCGTAGTTGGTGAAATCTATTTTTTTTCAATTCTGAACAGAGTTTACTTTTTTAAAAATTATTTGTGTTGTAAAAAATCCCAACCGAGACTAAAGAATATTAACACAAAAAGTTCAATATACGAACAATTAAATTCGAATTTATAGTCCGAAATTTGAACTCAAGTTCGAACTGTTCAATCTTGGGACTATAAATTCAACTCTAAATTATTGCTTATCAAGTTACTGTGACAATCAACAAGACAAAGTTTCAATCAAAGACAAAGTTTCTAATTGTGAGTAAACAAAGCCTTTTTATGGCCTCGAAAAAAAAAAAAAAAAAAGCAAACAAAATTACCAACAATGTCTCCAGTATCTATGTAATACATAACGAAGACTTGAAGAGGGTTACCGTTGGATCCCTTAGAAAAAAGAAAGAAGAAAAAAAACCTTAACTCCTGCAATCGTTGTTATTTGACTCGTGCCGAAGTAAAACCCGGAGAGCTCGTATGCGAGAGCTTTTACGCTCGTTCTCCACAATTCCTTTACCTTTCCCTCTTTCTCTCTCTCTCTCTTTCATACCACATTGCTGCAAAACTCGTTGCTAGTTACGTATGAGTATTATGCGTGTATATGTGTATTTTCCACGTAGATATCGTAGGTGGTTGGAGGACTGGAAGGGTATATATTACGACGAGAGGGTTGAGGGGGTTGTTCCGTCGTTGTGCTTGGGGTAAAGCGCGCATGGTGGTTCAAGCAGCACCAGCAGCAGCAGTAGCAGCAGTAGCAGCAGTAGCAGCAGTGCAGCATCGCAGAGTGTGGGCACGAGAGGTAGCAAACATTAATGCCACCCCGCAGACCGCAGATGTTGCGCCAATTACAAACCTCACCCCCCGGAGTCACCCTCGAGCAGCGTGTGCGCGAGGCGCTTTCGTTGCTCTCTGAAGCACCCGCCGGGGGTAGAGAAAGCAAGGCCGGCAGGCACGCTGCTCCCGTGAGCGTAGTACTCTCTTTCTCTCCCTCTCTCTCTTTCTACTCTCTCGTTGCGTTTGCCTCGGGCACAAATCCTCCACACCGCCATCCGTACCGCACCGGATACCGACTTATATACCATCGCATTGTTCGGCGTACAATCATTCCCTCACGTCACTATATAGATATATATGTATATATATATATATATGAGAGTGAGTTTTCGAATAAGCCACCTTCGCGTCTTTCGCAGTTTTCACGTTTGCGGTAATCAAAATTTGTACGGGCTTCACGATGCAATATTGCAATATTGGGCATTTAAAAAAAACACCCCCACTTTGATAATAAAATTGATATATTTTAAACGACATTTTTGGGACATGATTATTTTGATCAATTATGTGTAAAAAATTGTGAAAAAGAGGCAACATTTAAAAATAATTTTCAATTATTTTAGATATTGTCTAAACGAGACACACACTAAAATCTATTTAATTACTAATAAAACAGTGGAGAAGTTTAGTTCTACACACGACATTTGAACAGGGACTGGTGCAATAATTCTGTCATTCACTTCAGTACCAAATGAGATGATTGATAAGAAGATCAGTGAGAAATTTATCAAGCGTTACATTATTTATAATCCCCTATGAATTTGCTGATAAATACTAAAATAGCTATAATCACGTGGTTTCGGAGAGTGCGAGTTTGTGTTTCTACACTAGAGTGAGAGGGTGATGTCCAATTAATTTAGACGTACAGGAGCATTAGTGGCAGATAGAGAAATGCCGCGGTATAACGCTGCGATGCTCGGCAATATGTTCATTGGTCTCCACGCGGCTTGCCTCCCGAAGCACCGCCGCGGCATACTAACGGCATGTATACTATATACTGTAATATACCTGGCCGATGGTTGGCCAATAATGCGGAATAATGTAGCGCAGCATTTATTGACCAAAGTGTGCAAGAGCGAATGATACCCGCTGGCGTATATATATATATATATATATATATGTGTGTGTGTGTGTGTGTGTACGGGCTATTCCAGATCAATTCACTTGGTCGTGGGCCTGATCCCCTCGGATTCAGTAGACAATTTTTTTTTGTTTGGCATATTTCGATTGAAAAAAAGAGGATTTTTTCAGATTTTTATCACTTGTTTTACCCTATAAAATAATTTTTTGTCCACAACATTTGAGTAAAAATAAGCTTCGACCAGGTTTAAAAAATTTTCCATTAAATCTGGGATTAAAAACAAGTATTTCCGTCGCAGTTCGAGAGTTGGCCGAGAATAATTTGTATTCGTTTTTTTTTAATTAAGAAAAAAAAATTCAGAAATTTATGTCCGGTTGAAATTTATTTTTACTCAAAGATTATGGAAAATTATTTTAAGTGATAAAGATCGAAAAAGAAAATAACCCCTTTTTTTGGACTAAAATATGACCATGAAAAGTTCGTCAACTAATTCCGAGGCGGTCAGGCCGATGACCAAATGAGTTTACTTGGAATGCCCCATAGATATATATATGTTGTATTACAGACAAATCCGCGTAAGTATAGAACAGCGACACGAGTACATGGGTGGTTATAACTATTTGAAGCCAGTATTGCGGCAATGCGATTTTAATTAGCGATAGTGGATTGGGCCATGCGTATCGCCTATGGCGTGTCGCGCTCACGGCAGCATCTGCCCGAATTAAAAGCATTCATAAAAGTATGCTAAACCGTATATTTGGATTTTATGATCACGATATATGCTATCGAATGAAGTGATAAAGTGAATTAAGTGATGGGGAGTGATGATAGTTAGTTTGACAACAAATAAGAGAATTAGAGTGTAGAGAAGAAATTACAATCATTTCATTGATTGAATAAACGCTGATACTGGTACACAGTACATATATATATATATATTTTTTTTTTGTGAAATCGGATTGCCAGTTTTTGAAGTACAGATTTTTTTTATTGTACTGATAACTTTGGTAAATTTGAAAAATGATGACAAGGATTTTGTAAGTCTGTCGAATCCGCAAATATATTTTTTACTTGACAAGAAACATAGATTCCATAAGTCACTATAATTTTCCAATTTTTCGATCATAATGTAAATTCCACATATCTAATGTA
This sequence comes from Perithous albicinctus, assembly GCA_964016905.1. Lineage (NCBI taxonomy): Eukaryota > Metazoa > Arthropoda > Insecta > Hymenoptera > Ichneumonidae > Perithous > Perithous albicinctus. The sequence goes on along the minus strand of OZ024696.1, from coordinate 15,498,906 downwards.
ATTATATTTTTGTCAGTCTGAAAAAAAAAATGTCTTTTAAACGTAGAAATTCATGTTGCAACAATCATGAAAATTAACCCCTTCCCCAGGCACACTTTTATTTTGCCTTTTTTTTATTTTACAACATCTTAACAATCTTGGTCACATTATATGGTCAAAAGTCTATACTAACAAACCTCGAAAATACACAACTTAAATAAACAACGCCGTACCTCTTTTCAGTCAAAATCCAAAGAATAAACATCGCCTTCACCACCTACTGGAAACACTTTCATTTCTCCCTCACCTCGATTACCCCAAATCTTCAATTCTAGTCGTTCCAATCTCGATTTTCCCCTCGAATCCTATAATGAACGATCTCGGTCACATTATATGGTCAAAAGCCTATGCCAACAAACCTGGACAATAGACCGCGATCCACAGCGTGTATGCACTATACACAACATACCACATATAGGCGAACGATCTCGCGAGCCAAAAGCGATACCCAACGGTCAGTGCCTAGAATAAGCTAGCTAGAGGGTTCGCCCGAAGGGCTAGATTGGTTGCCTATAACTTAGAGGAGCAGAGACCCGGATTGGATTAGCCGCGTGCCTGCATATGGTTAACACGACTCGTATCTATCTCACACGTGCATATACAACACTGGTTGGTCCGACTATGGTGGCTTTATACAACACCCCGGACAAACTCACCCCCAGAGACTCTGAAGCTTCGCGCCCCTTGGTAACCCTCTTACTCTCTCACTCTCACTCTCTCGTGTAACATACACATAGCATATATGAACAGAGAGCCGGTTGCTCCGTGGCACTCGCAATAGCATCTCGGTTATAGTTCCCTAACGCCAACGTCTAAGGGACACAAACGTACACACCAAAAGCCTCCGGCTAACCGGCCAATTGCTCTCACCAACCACCTGAATAGTAACACATCCTATACACGGAAAGCCCTCTATATACGTCCTAACAGTGCCGAATTATACTTGTGTATGATCCCCGTGTACTCTGTGTGCCCCATATATATATACCATTGTAGTTGATGACTTGGTTCATAGGTGTACGTGAAATGTTCGGCGAGTCTCATCCACTACTGGCATTGCTGCTGCTTCTCAGCGCCACCTATAGTCACACACAAACACACACACATACGCACACTAACACACACACACACACACACACACTAACACGCTAAAGCTCATGGTTGCAAAGCCTAGCGCCTAATGTTTGACCAAAATTTGCATATACGTCTGTCTACCAGGCAACCAATCCATTCCTGAGGCGCTATGAGCGCCACCGTACGACGGCGTCGGTGTACTACATGATACCCGGTTATTATCGTCCGACAGCTCCTTGGACGGGCTGGTGATCCAGGCGTTGTTTAGGAACAGCAAAGGACAACGACGTAGTCGCGATTACAGTAGCTTTGCCATTTGTTGGTGTATACATAGATAGGAGTGTAGGTAGAGGCTGACATTGCTTTCGAAGTGTAGGTTAGTGTTTGTCGGTGGATGTAGAGGGCGCTTCGGGAACTTGTCTCATCGTATACGGGATATATGAGCGGCCACGATGTTGTATACCTATGAGAAGCATCGAATTGAGGATATATAGGCGATATTATTTGATCGGGCTAATAATTTACACAGATTTTCTTTTTTCTCAAATAGAACAAATCTGCAGGGTGAGGGATACAAAATTCGAACTTTCGTCAAATAAGGACCGCCCTAATAGGAATAGAAGACAGTTGAAGTATGACGTTTCCGAATCTAACTTAAGGTTGTGAGGCTATGTCCTGGGATTTACTACGAGTGTATAAGTAACCTACGAATGAACATACCCACATGAAAATATTTTTATGTAACATATATGTCGCCAAAAAGTTCTATATGTCGCATACATGTTGTACATATTTTTATATCCAACATACATGTTGCACAGAACTTTTTGGCGACATATATATCACGTATAAATATTTTCATGGAGGTATATGGAGTCCTTAAATAAATATCTGGGATCTCCGGGATATTGGATGGTACAACGAAACGAACGTGAGATTTATTATTCTGCCACGAGATTCTCTGGCGAATTTATATTGTAATTGGGTCAAAGGAAACGGCATGGACTGCCCAAATTTGTTTCATTGTGATATCTATCATTGTCAGTTCTTTTGGCTGATGTTACGTTTCCATCGCACTAATACATTTTTTATTGGGCAATCTGGGTCATCTACATTAAAGGATATGAACTAATGACTGAATACAATTAGACGCTTTTGGTTAATTGACAAATCTTCGAATAAGATTTATCAATCCTTAATCAGTATTTCGTTGCGGGAATGGCGAGAGTTATTCACAACGGAAATAATCAGGGATCTTCGAGAAATTGGTAATTTTCAATTCTTCGAATAAGATTCTTTGATCAATAGTATCGTTTAACGAAATTGAATGGCTGATTTAAAAAGTTTTGGTTTAATGAATGCAATGGAATAATTCCTAGCAGGATGACAGATGATTCCGATGAAAAATTGAACTGGTTCATATTGGCCTTCATGAGCCATAGTACAATGTTGGATGTAGATGACACAGGCCTTATCTGTATAGAAATGTGTATCGATAGAGGACGTGTTGGGGACATGATAGAGCTCGTCCCGCGCTCAAGCTACGTATTATCTAGGTGACTGTCGTACGTGACCAACATGAGGTGAAACGACGATAGTGCCAGTAGCCCAGACCTTCCACTGATCGCCACCAATAATTACCTCAGTGAAATGCTCCATTGTATATTCCCGGCAACATCGACATTGTCCAGTCCACTGTAAGGACAACATATAGCCAATGTACGTGGGTCTGTACTATAACATAGACGCGACGTGAAGTTCCACAAATGTTATTATAGAGAGAAAACAAAGTCACTCACGAGTATATCGACTGGACTCCAACCCAATCCAGCACTTTCAACCGTAAAAACACAGGTAAAGCTTAACTCACTCGAGCTTCTGCCGTATTTCGTCCACGATCATGTCTGTAAACCTAATCTTCGATCACACCAATAAAGTACCACGGAAAATCTTCGGGGCATTCCAGGTCAAATCGACAAAGTCTTGACTCTTGTATTTTTTCTATATCTCTGTTGAAAATAGGCCGAAAAAAGGTGGAATCGTCGGAAAGATGGAATTAGCGCTTTTTAGAGTTATATGAATCATATAAAAAATTGCGGACCCAATCGAAAGGGTCAAGACCAAGACTCAGGTCGAAACCAGGTTGAATAAAACTTTGAGCTAACATAGTATGTCCTCCGGCTTTCTTCCCTCCAAGCCAACATCAGTGCATAAGTTAATTTAGAAATTTTCGTCCATTGACCGGTTGGTACGTTAGTGAGGGCGAAAGATAGAGCGATGCTGTGTGGGGATGTATTAAGGGCGGGTAATGTTGAGCCACAACGAGAGACAAAGGGGATAAGTGAGAGGAACGAGAGAGGATAGTACTACGTAATCTAACTAACCCACCAAGGAACACTAGAAGTGATGTTGAGAGAACGCGTGTGGAGTCGCGGTGGTTATACCGTTGATGCTACATCAAGTTGCAACTCAGTCTGCCATATATATATATATGTATATAAATATATACATATATATATATCTTCCCTTCATTTTCGCTGCAACACACCACCAACGCTACTTCTACAGGGCTGTCGACGACGAACCATAGTACGATGTAGCAGACGACAACGACGTAGTCGCACACCCACGAGTGGGGATAAGGGAATTGTGTTTACCCAAAGTTTGCACACTAGTTGCCATCCTGTCGCTCGGTTTACGCGCTAAAGGAGGCGTAAACATCTTCGGTCGAGGGCCATTTGCTTGCACGTCCCCTTTATGTCGGAAACGACCCCTCTCACCTCCTTCGACCGCACCGATGTCCGTCTCGCCACGGTCTTCTTCCGCCGGCAACGGACGCTGATGCTACACCTTTACTTCTCTTCCTCCTCCTACTCCTCCTCCTTATCCCCTCCCCTTCAGTCTCGTAATTTGCGGAACCTACGACGTGACCCATTCAACGTCTGATAAAGATTTCGTAAACTTTTCACTCGTGAGATGACAACCCCTGGATAATAATAATAATACATTTTTGAAATGTATTAATACGTATGATTAAATCAATTTATTAATCTAATTATAATAATTTACTAGATATACATTGACCTGCAAATTCTAGCATTGATATATCCGCTGCGCATATAATCTTTAATTTATAATTTATTATTATTATTTTCTTTTAAGGCAAATCTGGATCAAATCTCAACGAGATCGATAAGTCAGAGCAAAAGTCCGCGGATCTGGATAGAAAGAGAAACTACGACTGGACACCGGAAAGCGGTAAGACAACAACAAAAATTTCACAAAATAAATAGATTTATCCTAAGTCACGTAGAATAGCTAAAAAAAAAATACTGATATATTTTATTTTTATAACAAAAAGAGTATATATGGTTTCGTGGTTTCGATCTGAGTCTGAGCCTTGATCCTTCCGATTGAGTATCCCTTCCATTAAAAATGTGTAAACATTTTGTTTTTTTTAAAGTAATGCTTTTTAGAGTTTCGTCAAACCTGTAAAAAAAATTGCGGACCCAATTGGTGGAATACCCCATATATTTTGACAATATCAGTAAGCGAGACTAGGTGGATATTCTTCCACAAATTTCAGTGATTTTGACCTGACTCGGCCCCCCTTAATTACGGACCAAAAAAAAAAAAAAAAAAAAAAATACTATAAGCGAAAGTAATGAGAAAAAGTTGGCCGTTTTTGTGGAGATCTTAAAGCTCAAAGAAAAGCGATGTTGTAGATAGGGGTGTGGGTATGAATACGTGGGGGGGTTGCCCGCGGGTGCCTTTTAGACGCGCTGGGGGATGAGGCGAGCCGCGCGAATCCAGAGGGGGCGAACTGCTGAGAAAACGGATATACAGTGGCTTAATCGGGCTTCCTGACAAGTTCGCCAAAGTTATGGGAAGCGATTCTCGACCCGGTGGAGCTACAACCGCCGCTCTTTCGTCTGGAATAGCATTTCTTTGTGGTACCGGGTGAACTATATATCGACGAATCCATAGCCTCTTCATTCTCCCCTTGCACGATTTTTATATTTTTCTCGTATACGAAGAAGTCTCCTGAATATTTACTGCTAAAATAGCCAGATTAAAAAGTTAAAGTTGAGTACAAATTTTATTGACATTGATGTACAGTGCATAACATTTTTTTTTTTTGTAGCACAACTGAAACTACATGCCTTAAATACCTGTTTATGAAAACTCATTTTCATTTTTTGATTCTTTAATGCGGGATGTCTTAATTAGGACCAAAATTAATTGATTAAAAATGAACATTTTTTGTCTGCTTAAAAAAAAAAAAATCCGTGTCTTTTCGAGTAGGTACAATGATATAAAAATCATGTGGCTAATATAGTTGATCATAATGAAACCTAAAACATCTTTAAACATAAATTGTTTGCACGATTTTTCAATTTACATAACGAAATAATTTCGAATATTGTATTAAATAGTTTTCCATTGGACAGCGAGACTGTTAGCATTCATACTAATGTCATTCATACGAGCATGACAATCCCCACAAAAAGACCCCAGATCTGGTATGTGTGTGTATGTGTGTGTGTGTGTGCGTCTCTCTTTCAGAATAATTTTAACAATTATTATAATTATTGTTATTATTTGTAATTCCATTAGCGAAGAGAAGCATGGATGAGAGTAGATCCTGTATGGAATGAGCTGATGACACATGCGACACGAGGTAAATGAATTTTCGAAACAGCGGGTTCTAGCTCGTCGACGGCTTCGAAAACGAGAAAGGTATCGTTGGGGCGTGGGTGAAGGGAGGGCGGGGGGGGGGGGGGGCAGAGCAACAAACGAGTGGATTATACGTGCAGTGGTTGTATACCTTCATTCCAGGGGGCCCGTTCAACTTGCCGATTATACAGAGAACCGCACACTACGAAGTTCTAAATATACTGTACGATTCGTCACGATAACGCATCGTTATCGCGCATTCCCGTGACATAATTCGTTAACGGGCCTCGCGTTCGAGCCTCGATTCATCGGGACGACGGGAATATACGTTGTTAAATAATATTTCGTTGTGGCGATGCAACAACGACAATGCATCTACACACACACACACACACACACACACATACACACACTCACATTCACACTCTCACTCACAAATACACAGACACACATAAATGAAAAGTGGACTTGTTTTCGCACGGGCGTCGATATGCAAAGCAGCGTTATTATTTCGTTACCGTTGTTGCAGATATACTGTAAATGCCCTCTCTGTTCAGCCTGGGGAAAACCGATAATTGTCGATGGTAACGAAACAGCTTATGCTCGCACTCTCGATACACTCACTCCGGCAGCTTTTCAAATTATATATATATATATCATTCTGTTTCATTTGTGTCGGTAGAGCACGTATACGACGCTTGCTTTTCAACAAGAGGATTTTACATATTTTTCTTTTTTCTTTGTTAGTGGTCATTTTTACTATTTGTTTCTACTGTGTGTCATGTGCGTTTAATAATAGCTCTTTGAATTATTAGACAAAGGGTGCTTCGAATAACGTACTTGTATTGTTGAAGAAGTTGTAGCCGGACTCATTCAGACGATACTAATTGCTCGCAGTGTTACTGGAAAACGTTATTGAAATAATAGGCGCAATGTTTCAATTATATTCGGCTTTGTATTTTTCTTGTTGTTGTTTAAAAACAGTCATTTGTCGATGTAATGATATTTTTGTATCGATTATCGGACCAAACATCGTTTTGAGTGTTGATATTTTGAAATACAGTTGACAGCGAATTCGATATTTCGATATTTCGATATTTCGATATTTCGATATTTCGATATTTCGATATTTCGATATTTCGATATTTCGATATTTCGATATTTCGATATTTCGATATTTCGATATTTCGATATTTCGATGTTTCGATATTTCGATATTTCGATATTTCGATATTTCGATATTTCGATATTTCGATATTTCGATATTTCGATATTTCGATATTTCGATATTTCGATATTTCGATATTAGCAAGCTCGTTACACGAATAAATACAATCGACAAATTAAAAATACATATTTAGCCAAATACTCCTTGAAATTCTCTTCCCAATTTGCCGAAAGTTTATCGATGCTTTTTTACGAAGTCTTCTGCTATAGATTGTACTTCCACAATATTCGTTATCTATTTTTTTACTCCTGTACCCTGTATTGCTCTGTTTCAATTGATTGATATCATGAATCAGTAATAATATAAGTGATAGTCGGTGAAAGCAGTTAAGGTAAAGCGTTGAGCTTTGAAAAATTCAGCAACGAGAGGCAAACAGACCATAAGCTCCAGTACGATATTGGGTATTTGGTCGTCTTTCTCTTGTTCTCCGTCTCCTTTACCTTTTCCTTCACAGTTTGTCGCCTTCATCGTCATTTCCCGCTCATATTTATCCGGACGCTTTCGTCTCCCGTCTCGCCGCGTGTCGAGTTACTCTCTAAAGGAATTTGCATAATTGGCAAATTGCGCGAATCCGTATTACCCAACCGGTATTCGTAAAGTCCCAGGTGCCGTTCCAGGTAATTCCGCGAGGCTCGAATAGAAGTGAAAGAGAAAATAAACCAAAAATAAAAAAAAAGAAAAAAAAGAGAGAAAGCTCGAGTATTCTCTCGCCCTTCTTTTTCACCCACCCTTCGTCGTTGTATACGACACAAACCCGTAACCGCATATAATGCCGTTTCGCAAACGTTTTCTCATTTTACAAAAGAGCATTGAAGTCATAAAAAAGCTGGGTGACAGCGAATGTAACGTATCTTTTCTCCCGATGAAATCACAGGCAAGAATACAAAAAGGGCTGAATGAAAAAGAAAAAACTAACAAAATGAATAGAAGCCATTTTACAATTTTGCGTATATATTTCTCCCCTTTGACTGCATACTATATATACATAGTTACTATAAACCCACTCTATAAATATACCCTCTTTTATTGCTGTGAAATGGCGCCAATTACATAAAATCATTAGCGCGGGGAATATAGTCGGTTGAATATGGAAAGCTATTTACGAGACGAACTTGAATGGCTCGGGGTGCGCTTTTCCAGCCTCGCGGAATATATTGCAAAAATGTGAGTATGCGTGAGATTGTGCGGATGGTGTGTGTTCATAAATCATCCATTTGATGGATAATAGGTGAACCGAGGGTGAGAAGGAGAAACGGAAACGAATGGCCGGGTGAAGAGACGAAAAAGCGCGGAAAAAAGTAGAGATGAAAATGGGGTCTCTGCGAGCGAACGGGAGAACAAACGAAAGGCGAAACGGTGTGCGCTATGGGATGCAGTGCGAGAAGGCAAGGCAGGTAGCCGATGACTGGGGCTAGTTGAGACACTTTCTAATTTATCATTTTTTCAAATATTCACTTTATACGGTTTAAAAACACTGCCATTACTTTAAACTACAAATAAATTATTTATTTCGTGAAGGTGTGATTGGATTAGGTGCAGTGAAAGATTTTTAAATTCTAAATTTTCATATCTCATCTACTGTCAATAAAAATACAATCCTTTTCACAATTTAGAAGGAATTAAAAAAAAAATTAATTCGACAAATCAAAATATTTGCATGATTTCACGAATTGTTTATTTGTTTAATTATTTATCAGTATTTAACACAAAAATGTAAGTGCTCACTTGTACAATATTATAAGAACTTCACTAGAAAAAAGTTGTATCTGTTTGAAAATAATCATTATACGTTTGTGTCCTACCACAGCACTTAATCTTGAGTTTCTTTTGACGAGAACTTGAAAAAAAAAATACCATTGAGCTCCAAGAACAACGGTAATGAAATACGATCGTGCTTTATATACCCACTGGTCGGACTTACCGCTTGCGAGAAACGTTCGAGCGCTTAGCCACCTAGCGGTGGCGCTCACACTAGACCCCTGTGAGGCGCGTCACTGCCGAAACTAAGAACTCTATGCCCGAGGATTTAGAATGTCTCTAAAGAAATGATCGACAACTGGGTGGAAAGAACGTGCACGAGTGCAACATTTTTTCGATAGAAAATTAGAGTAAACGAAGATAGATATAAAATTTATTAAAAATAAAGTCTTACTTAAATATGGAAAAAAAGACGTACGCTAATTTTTTTTTCTCCAAATAATAGTAAATTTTTTTGTTTTTAATTAACTTTAAACATCCGTTAATTTGACGAAATTCTTAACAAACGGTTTTTGTTACTTTCTTCAATTACTCCTGACCCAACTAGCCCCGGTCTCCTCCATGGTAAAATTAAAAAACCCCCCGTGGTGGCATGGGGAAAAGGTAGAGGAGACTGAGGAAAAGCAGCAGTGAAGCAAGATCGGGATGATGTTGAAGCAGACGAAAGTAGCGAAGCGCGCGCTCAACTCTCGAGGGAAAACGGCAGAGAACGAGAGTAATGCTCGGTCTAGCGACGCAGTGAAAGATCCGCGCGGAAGCAGCTACACTGCTGCTTCGTCTCTCCTCGTGAAAACTGTAGCTCAGAGACGAAGACTGTATATACGACTGGTGCTGCTGCGGCCGAGCGGCTTGTTTCTGATTCGTAATTAGAGATGAGCGAGGCCAGAAAGAGCACGAAGAATACATTTCTCGCGGAACGAGTAATGGACGAAGGAAGGAAAGGAGACCGCCCGGAAGAATAAACGAACTCGTGGCTACGTTATACTGATGATGTATTATATGTTTATATATATAGTATATATTATAGTACATATATATATATATATATATGTAGCTGTTGCTCTCTCTGGGCTCTTATTATTCGCCCCGACGCATTTTGAATAGACGAAGCGCAAGCTTGGCTTTTTGTTCCTTCGATATAAACTTCGGCTCTGTGTTTGTGTATCGATGTATATTTTACTTTACACATTTATTATTGGAGTATCGAAATTCTTGAATAATACGACGAATAATAGAAAACATTATTTCTTTTTTAAATTACGAGAGTACTGAAATTATTGGCAAATTGTTCGTCTGATATTTTTTTTCTTTAGAAAATTTTAATTAACGTAAGAGCGCGTCGTTGCGAAAATATTTTTATTTATACGGTAATATGAAAAGTAAAATTTTCTTAATGAATGACAAAAACTTTTTCCACGGAACGACTTTTTCTTTATATATTTATTATTGTAGTATCGAAATTCTTGAATAATGCGACGAATAATAGAAAATATTATTTCTTTTTTAATTACGAGACTACTGAAATTATTGGCAAATTGTTCGTCTGATATTTTTTTCTTTAAAAAATGTTAATCAATGTAAGAGCGCGTCGTTAAGAAAATATTTTTATTTACACGGTAATATGAAAAGTAACATTTTCTTAATGATTAACTAAAACTTTTTGCACAGAATATTTATTATTGAAGTATCGAAATTCTTGAATAATACGACGAATAATAAAAAACATTATTTTTCTTTAAAATTAATAAATCAATTTTACGTCCGAAACAAAAAAAAACAATTTATATATTCAAACGTCTTTATAGTCTCGAGGTTTCCATAAAAATTCTCAAAATTGTTTTAAAAAATCGCAGATGATTAAAAAAAAGTTCAAATTTTTTATTTTTTATTTAGTGCTATATGTCAATCATGTAGAAAATTGCGGAGCCAATTGGAAGAGCCAGACCGAGGTTGAAACCAAGTGGAATGCCCCATATATTTTTCCATCTGTATTTTAAATTCCATACTATCCAATGACTGAGTATGTTATCTGCTAACAGATTGTTAAATTGCTTATTCATCGATGTTATATATATAACAACATTGTGACATGAAACGTATACATTGTCCATGTGAAATCGAACAATGAAGAGCCAATATTGGGTCTGTCTGAAGCTACCGACAATAATAGACCAATTATACCAGACTCCTTTGTATGAATAATCAATAGATTATTTTACAATGAAAGGGATTCCAATCGCTAATTGACTTGTGTCAGAGTTCAAAGGATTCTCATGTTAAAAAAAAAATCAATTTTCCAAAAAGTAGAACTTGCATGAAATATATATTATTAAAAAAAACCAGTTGTAAACAGCGTGAAAATTTATTTAATGTAACAAAAATCAATTTTCTTTGGTTACAGACTCGTCGGCAAGTTACGCGACAACCGGAACTCTTCTCATACTTGACATCATTGTGACGTGGATCATTCGATAAACGAGGGTTACCTGGACACGAGCGGCATCTTCGACAGCTACGAGTCCTCCTAAACTATTTGGTTTCGACCGATACGAAGAATAATTAAATAGGCGACGATGACGAGAGTTTCTAAAGAAGCAGCAAAAAAAAAACAAATATGCGAAACGAAATATACAAAGACTGACCGATTAGGTAGTGTCGTTAAAAAGAAAAGAAAGGAAAAAAGAAAAAAAAAAAGAAAAACAAAACACATTTGCGTCGCGAGTTAAAGATCCACATTTAGTTGATTAAAAACGCGACGTAGTCGGGCTTTCTATAGGTAGGTGCGAATTTGAGAATGAAAATAACAATGATTATTACCAACAGAGCGAATCAGACAAATGTCGTAGACGAATTTGTGACAAACAGAAAAAAAAATTACCGAGCATTTCATATTTAAATAATGAAGAAAAAGAAACAGCAGTTTGTCCATATTTGCACGATTTTCTCTACTAAATGTCAGTGCGGATAGACGCAGCCACAGACAGACAGACAGACAGACAGACATTGACGAAAAAAAATGTCTACTGTTTCATATTGATTCATAAAAAAAAAAAAAGCGAAAAGCTCGCACAACAAACGAGAAAGTAAGTGTGAGCAGAGATTTAAAAAAAATGAAGAAAAACTGCTACAAACGGTATAACGAGTAATTAAAGAAAAAAAAGATACTGACGAATAATTGCGAGAAATATAAAATAATTGTCACCAAGTGCAACGACTATCGCTTTCAGTGTAATAAACAAAAAAAAAAAACATTGTAATAAACGTAAGGCGTATAAAAGAAAAAAAAAAAGTATCTCTCTCATGGAGCAACAATTCCCCGTTAGTATATTTTTAGGTAGCCAACAGCGCCCTCTGCCGACGGCCAATGGCGGAGCGCTAACAAGAGCGCCTCTCACGTGCCAACGACGCATTAATTTACCAAGAGCCGCAGGTGAATTATGTATATCCTTATTCGTTTACTGTAAGAAAAAAAAAGTAATTAAAAAAAAATACAATCGGCTGTATTATACGAAATATGACAACGAGGACGATCCTCGTGGCGTTGAAGGGCGAATTTTCGTGCCACGTTTTTACGAATAATCATTGAAATTTGTTTTTTTTTTTTTTGTTAGAAGTCAGGCAACCAAACGAGACAATGGAGCTTATTTACCTCGTAACTTGTGTCTCACTCGATGAAAGTTTCCCTCCTGTTCGCAAACAACTTTTTGTATATAACGTTAAAGTATGTGTATATTTTTCAATCCCCCGACCCAAAGACTTGTGTGCTTTTCTCTCTTATATATACTTCCAGCCACACTTCTTACCCATCTGCATTTCCGTAGATTAAAATGTCAGAAGCAATTCGTTTCGTTATACTCCCAGCAGACAACTCGGCTGAGAAACTTAACTGTTTGCCACAGATCGCAAAATATACTTCGCAGATATAGATTTTACTCATCTTTCTGTTTGTTCTTATCTTTTGTTTCATTTTCGTTTTGGTTATCATTTTCTTTTTACTCTCTAGAGGCGTTTTTTATTTTGAACTTTCGTTTTTTCGTAGAAAGCAATTTTTCGAAGTTTTGAAAAATATTTTTTATACAAAAATATACAAGAATATCGTCGAATTATTTTTAACATTTTTGTGTTCTTTCTTTGGATACCAAAAAAATGTAATTAAGTGAAAAATTAAATTTCTTACCTAAATTTAAAAATCTGACATTTCCATTTAACTTTTTTCAAAAGTGTAGAACTAAAATTTCCGGCAGGAAATTGTCCCACAAAACTCAACCAAAAATAATCTTGAATACAAAAAAAAGAAATGAAAAAAAAAAAAAAAGAAAAAAATGTTAACTGTATTTCATTTGAAATTTAATTAAAAGATTTAATATATCTTTATAACTTCAGGAAATGTAAAGTCGAAGGTCTTTTAGCGATCTCTCTCGATCGTGGGATATATATCGAATAGCGGAAATGGAAAACTCTGATAGTACCATGAATTTCATTACTTTGATGGAGAGAATCTGTTACGATCATGGCAGTAAATCATCGCTCGTTCGTGCACGCACCGCGAGCTAGCTACGGACATCCCAAAGACCTATAAACTCAATTCGCTGCATTCATACTCTCCGCTGCAGTTAGCTGCCCGTGGAATTTATTACTCGTGTTCTGGTTTAACCCGCCAGAGGGAGTGTTATTGTATATTTCAGTCATGAGATATACAGAGTACATAGAGAAAGTGGTCGCTTCACTCATCGACGCGAGAGCGTTTCACGATTCAACGATGAAAACTGTCTGGCCGAATGTGGCAACCGAATATGTTGTGAGAAAGTGGCAACTGCAAAAACGTAAACCACTAGGTGGCGCCTCGTTACGCGTATACGGGGCATTCCACGTGATTTCGATCTGGGCACTTCCTATTGGGTCCGCAATTTTTTATGTAATCGACACAACTCTAAAAAGCGTTAATTACAAAAAAAAATTAACACATTTTTAATTATCTACGATTTTTAAAAATAAATTATCCGAACGACAGATTTTAAAAATCTGAAAAAACTCTGAAAAACCCTTTTTTGGAAAATAAAAAATGTTGGTAATTTTTTTTTTGAATTAGTGCTTTTTAGAATTATGTCAGTCATATAAAAAGGTCAAATTTATGTGTTGCGGAACAAAAACATAAAGATAATAGATCGGTATTTAATTCTGGGTGAGAAATATAAGATTTAAAAATCTGAAAGGATTTGTACTCACTGTAGGCACTTCAAAGCACTCTCAAAAAATTGTAAACTTTTTTTTTTAAGACAATTCGTATAACAGACGTGGTCCTCTTCGTGCGAAATGCCTCATGTACACTTTAGAGGAACAAGTTCGACGATCTGTTGTGCATTGACACATTCATGAGGCTATTATTATACACAGTTATATATTGCTTAAAAATTGTATATATATATATATATATATATATATACACAACAATTGATTCGTCCCGGTTTCCTTTTCGCTCCGTCTATTCTTAAAAGCTTTGAAGTATTTTCCAATATGAATCGAATAATCCATACAATAGTACACAAATCGGGACACTTTCGTCGTCGGTTTATACATCCACCAGATATTTCTTAATGGAATCATCGATATATATATATTTTTTTTACAAATCGGTGCTACATTTTTTTTTTGTTTCCACAAATTTTGGTAGTTTAATTGACCGTTTTGAAGTTTGATTTGTGCACCGGCAATATTTTGAAAAAAAAAATACACTAATATCCGAAAATGTTCGATGCAATTTTTTTGGTTATCCAGTTTTTTGCAAGAAAAAGCCATAATATTAATCCGATTATGACGAGCGATAGCTTGTTTTGTTTATCGAAAGATGCTTTATTGATTGACCGAGTAGATTTTTTAATCGTGTTGTTCAAAAGTTGACCATATGTAATATTTGAAAAAAAAGTAACTTTAAAAAAATCATTTTTTAAATACTTTCACATCAAAACAAAAAAAATTAAAAAATGCAATTATGTTCGAAACACTGCGTTATTGTTTGTCAAAAAAATCCACAATTTTCAGAGTAGAATTGAGGCAGATATGACATTTTTTAAGAAACGAAAATATGTAGGTTTCTTTGAGTAGCCATTTTGGGATCGAACACAGCGCCACCGGCGGTAATTCAAGTGTTTCCGTGAATTTGTAGCGTTCCTCTGGCGAATACCTGGGTAACTCTAACGACCATCCATTATTCAACGAACAAGTAGTTTAAAGCAACAGGTACACGAGAGAGAGAGGGAGAGGCGCACAGGAGAGAGAGAAGACAACAAGAAGTAAAGTCCGCGCGCATCTCGGATATCGCGTGGGAAAAGGGCCTCGGGGCTTTATGGGAGCTTAAAGCGGTTTCTCCAAGCCCGCAGCCACTATGCTTTACCCGCATAAATTGAGGTTTTAGTCATACGTTTCACACGCAAAGGCTTCAAGGGTTTCTGCAGCGTCGAAAGACTAATTAATCATTGATCCTGTGAAGATCGATGAGAAACCTATCACACAACATTAATCCGTTGATAATATGTCGGCTAAAGATCTAACAACAATTATATACCATGAGGGCCTTTAATGCCCGGATATAATGTCTGGCACGTTGGTAAAACAGATATCTCACAAAATCTCTTCGAAAATTATTTTAAGAGGACAGACAATTAAATATGTTTTTGTAACTCGTGCATGAAAACTCGGCACTTTTCGTGGCAGTTTTGCGGAACGAAAGTGGCGCTTTTCGTAGCAGTGTCGAAAAGTTTTTTTTGTCCCTAGGGCAAAAAAGTTCACTTTTTTGCCCTAGGGACATTTTCAAGGATATAACAGTTACACAGTGTCAGAATCGAACACACGCCCTCTATGCGTAACCATTGGTACATCAATATTTCATCTACAATCTACATTCTGAAATATTGAAAAGATAAAGAGAGAGAGAGAGAGGGAGAGTTTGAGATAGAGAAACGAGGAAAAGGGAACGAAGACAAGCGAAAGGGTACCGATGAAATATTGAACTAAGTATAGCGAGAGCTGTGAGTGAGTTTCAGTTCGAAACGACGAGGCCATTTAGCGAGAGAGCTCCGAGAAAGAGATCTTTCGTTTCACTCTTCGTTTTTTCCATTCTCTCTCTTTCTCTCTTCGTCTTTCTCATATCCGCTATTCGTGAAAACTATCCTTTTCCCCTCGGCCGGATAATACTCACTCTCACCCCCTTTACCACGATCAGCGATAAAGGAGAATCGAGCGAAGAGAAATATAGGTTAGAGCAACTGAGAGAGAGAGAGAGAGAGAGAAAGAGATAGAGAGACTCCCCCTAGCGTCATCCATAGTAACTCGTAAATTCCTCGTGGCACGAAGAATCGCTTTTGGAGGGAAAAAAAGACGAAGAAGGAAATAAGAAGAGAAGAAAAATCACGAATCCGACAAAAGGAAAAATAAAATGTAAGAGAATCGAAACGACCAAGAGGAAGACAACAACAAAAATGCCTCTAAACGACATTACGAGGTTGTAAATTTCGCGCAAAGAGGGCGCTCGATGCGTAGCCGCGTTTTTTTCATCGCGCAAGTTTTAATTGTTAAATCACGAGGCTGTCAATCCGAGGACTAATGACAAACGAGTGGGAAACACAGCGAGAGTTATCCCATCTCGGTAACGGAACCTGTACATATGAAGTAAATAAGTTACGTCTACGTCATAGAATTAACGAAAAAGGTAAAAAGAAAAATCTAGCTTCAGGGTCCGAACGGGGACGCGACGGTCGCTAAGACTCGAATTTTCAGTCTAAAGTTTGATCTTAAGTTTGATCTTAAATTTGATCTTAAGTTTGATCTTAAGTTTGATCTTAAGTTTGATCTTAAGTTTGATCTTAAGTTTGATCTTAAATTTGATCTTAAATATGATCTTAAGTTTGATCTTAAGTTTGATCTTAAATATGATCTTAAATATGATCTTAAATATGGTCTTAAATATGATCTTAAATATGGTCTTAAATATGATCTTAAGTTTGATCTTAAATATGGTCTTAAATATGATCTTAAGTTTGATCTTAAGTTTGATCTTAAGTTTGATCTTAAGTTTGATCTTAAATTTGATCTTAAATTTGATCTTAAATTTGATCTTAAGTTTGATCTTAAGTTTGATCTTAAGTTTGATCTTAAGTTTGATCTTAGGTTTGATCTCAAGTTTCATCTCAAGTTTGATCTTAAATATGATCTTAAGTTTGATCTTAAGTTTGATCTCAAGTTTGATCTTAAATATGATCTTAAGTTTGATCTTAAGTTTGATCTTAAGTTTGATCTTAAGTTTGATCTTAAGTTTGATCTTAAATTTGATCTTCAGTTTGATCTTAAATTTGATCTTCAGTTTGATCTCAAGTTTGATCTTAGGTTTGATCTTAAGTTTGATCTTAAGTTTGATCTCAAGTTTGATCTTAAGTTTGATCTTATGACTGGAAACACGACCCTACGACTTGCGGTTCATTCCCGTGCGGTGCTTCGACGATGAAGCGGCGAAACAAGGGTAAAAACCTTAGCAAAGATATTTTGACCTTAGCTTATAATGAAAATAAAATAAACGAAAGAAAAAAGATGGACTAAGACAGGAGAAATGAAAAAAAAAAAAAAATTGATGGAATGCTAGAAAACTTATAAACGCGAAGTAATAATAATTGCGGTAAGCATACTGAGTGATTTATTGCGAGTATTGTATGTACACATATATAAATATTATATATATATATATATATATATATTATAAATATAAATATTATATGAATTAACAATAAGTCTGGGGGAAAAGAAAGAAGCTATTGGAATAATGATATCATTATATTGTATGTTATACGATATTATATTTAAAAAAATATTATTATGCTTTGCGTCGTTGAGTTGAATGTTGTTATCTAACGGGAGAAAAATAGGAAAAAAAAAAATTACGACGACACGGAGAGACCGAGAGATTCTTTATAAGTACATTCGACGTGTAATAAATATGGCCGGACGACTGCGAGTCTTAGACAAATGTGTTTGTTTTTTAACATTCATTTTCCTTTTCTCACTCTATGCTATCCTATACGTAATTTATTGGTATAATTGCTAAGTCATTGTGAGTTATTATTATGTCTCGGATTCTATACGGCGATTGGAAATTGCCTTTTTATTTAATTAACTCCGTTGAGAAGTCTGAGGGTTAATTATAGATGAGCAATCGTCGGACGAAGGTAAGTGCGGAATATATTTCCTACTTCGAGTGATCTGTACATTGTCTATGTGATGAAATATTTCAATATGCAATTCTGGAGCGAGAGATATTTATACTTTTAATTGGATTGACTTGGCTTGGTCAACGTGGATTCTAAATGCAATTTTCAATTGAATATTCAATGTGGATAGTTCTTAATTATACATATATATTTTATTTAGTAAAAGCAACCAAAGGCAACGAGTCAGAAATCAGTAAACCAATAGGACAAGTTAGATTGTATATAATGTGGCTATCCGCATGCAAAAAGGTTCCATTTGTCAGTATTAGTTTTCGAGATATTCGGGTTTTTTGGGAGGAGATACATTTTTTTTTTGCGAAAAACGATTCTGTATTTCGATTTTTTTTTTTTGAAAACTTTAGCAGATATCTTTCCGGTTTAAGAAAAATTCTGGTTTCTAAAATCTGAAGTCGTAATCTCTAAAATTCTAAAATTCTAAAATTCTAAAATTCTAAAATTCTAAAATTCTAAAATTCTAAAATTCTAAAATTCTAAAATTCTAAAATTCTAAAATTCTAAAATTCTAAAATTCTAAAATTCTAAAATTCTAAAATTCTAAAATTCTAAAATTCTAAAATTCTAAAATTCTAAAATTCTAAAATTCTAAAATTCTAAAATTCTAAAATTCTAAAATTCTAAAATTCTAAAATTCTAAAATTCTAAAATTCTAAAATTCTTCCTGGTTTACTAGCTTCGCATTTTATTTTTCATGAAAAAAAGATAACATATTCTAGAACTAATTAATATTCTTCGTGATGGCGTTATCGATCAAATCTGAACACTTTTTTTTTAATACTACCTTATGACCAATTAAAGAAAGATTCATAAGCCAGTTGACTTGGCCTGAAATTCCCCATATAATTTTTTAACATCTTATTCATACCTCGTCTATTTATAGATGTTGTACTTAAGCGACACGTAATTTGCGAATATTTGTTGGCCCATTGTCTCTGAGAGAAGCTAAATTGTGAAGCCTAGAAGCTAGTAACTATCTTCAATCGGTGGATTAAGGGGGTGGCATTGATGTTTGCACTGGTAAGTGGGTAACATATATAGATATCCACGAGGCAATAGCATGGCACGCGGGCTTTCTACGCGCGTTGACAATTCGCTGTATACCTTCGTACAGCACTCAGGGATTAATCACTAGGCTATATTATGCCATGACATATATAGCGTATAATCACTAGAGAAGCATACCGCACGGGGATTAACTTCATCCTTCGTGGCACTGCGTAATTTGCTACGACGCTCCGAGGATCAACTCGGTTCGTGTAACTATCTATATATATAATATTATATATGTATTTTCATTTTACAAAACATTTTTTGTACAATTAACAAAAACCAATTTTCATCCAAAAACATTTTTGTTAATTTACATTAAAAAAAAAGAAAAGTTAAAAGTAAATTTCTATTTTTACGAAAAGAAGATATAAAAAAAACACTATAACTCAATATTTGTATTTCCATATTACAAAATATTTTCAAGTAATTTCTCAACGAAAATATTGTAATTCCGAAAAATTAACATATTCTATTTTTCTTATTGCTTTTATGTGCGAATTTACAAAAAAAAAAAAAAAATAGAAACGAAGAATAACAAAATACATTAAAAAATGGTGAAAATAACACAAGTTGCCTTTTTTGTACTTATGGAGTTAAGCACTGGGATCTTGCAAAGTAATTTTTTTGTCTGTTTGTGCATCCCACGATACTTTATTTACCGAGGCGATACCTCGGCAGAAATCGATCGTGACCCCTCGACTAGAATATCTCACAATTAGTAAGAAATTCTTCAGCATTGTACTCTGCGAATATCGCACGTCTCGCTGGACACCGGAAAATATTTGACTTTTCAATTTTGATCAACCGAAGCGCGTCCGTTACTGCTGCTGCTGCTGCTGCTGCTGCGGCCACTCTTTTCTCTTCTTCGACTATCACAATGAATACCGAAGAACTGGAAAAGGGATGATCCCGCGAGCGATGTAGTGAACCTCGCCGATTATATCCCCTTCGCCCCCCCCCCCCTTCTTTTCACGTTGTACCGGCTCGTCGAACCCTTCGGCAGTACCGACTATCCGCTGCCTGATGAAAAAGTCGACGAAGCGTAAGCTTCGACCGTGATTACACCTGTCATTTTTTTTACTATACCCCCCGTACACGCAGACACACTTTAACACACAGACATACCGGAATGATTCAATTTCCTTCACCAGTCGAAAGTCAGAAAAAAAAAAGGAGATAACACGATGTTCGATTTAATCAGGAATCTAATTTCAGTGGAGTCCCCCAGTACAGCGTTATTCACGTCAATTTTTCAAAGGAATATTTTTATAATAGGGCTTGTTGGTGTAGTCGGAAAATTTCATTAACTCGATAGAAAGTAATTAAAATCAATATTTCATGGTTTTTTTTTATGGACTTGATCACCAATAGGTCGATTTAATCATGCAGAACTTTATGATTGATTTGCTGCGACTATTTGTTCAACATTTTTAGTGTGTCTAGTAAAAAAAGTTAAAATTATTAAAGTTTTATGATTATTTTTTTCTCAATCATGATTTTTTAAAATAATTATTCACACCTTCATATTTTTGCACTAACACTTCCACATATTTTCACACATTTTCACATTTTCACACTTTCACACTTCTACACTTTTACACTTTTACACTTTCACACTTTCACACTTTCACACTTTCACACTTTCACACTTTCACACTTTCACACTTTCACACTTTCACACTTTCACACTTTCACACTTTCACACTTTCACACTTTCACACTTTCACACTTTCACACTTTCACACTTTCACACTTTCACACTTTCATACTTTCACACTTTCACACTTTCATACTTTCACACTTTCACACTTTCACACTTTCACACTTTCACACTTTCACACTTTCACACTTTCACACTTTCACACTTTCACACTTTCACACTTTCACACTTTCACACTTTCATACTTTCACACTTTCACACTTTCACACTTTCACACTTTCACACTTTCACACTTTCACACTTTCACACTTTCACACTTTCACACTTTCATACTTTCACACTTTCACACTTTCATACTTTCACACTTTCACACTTTCACACTTTCACACTTTCACACTTTCACACTTTCACACTTTCACACTTTCACACTTTCACACTTTCACACATTCACACTTTCACACTTTCACACTTTCATACTTTCACACTTTCACACTTTCACACTTTCACACTTTCACACTTTCACACTTTCACACTTTCACACTTTCACACTTTCACACTTTCACACATTCACACTTTCACACTTTCACACTTTCACACTTTCACACTTTCACACTTTCACACTTTCACACTTTCATACTTTCACACTTTCACACTTTCATACTTTCACACTTTCACACTTTCATACTTTCACACTTTCACACTTTCACACTTTCACACTTTCACACTTTCACACTTTTACACTTTCACACTTTCACACTTTCACACTTTCACACTTTCACACTTTCATACTTTCACACTTTCATACTTGTTCCTAAACATGATTCTTGAAAACTTTAGCATATTCTGAACGCACATTGACATTAAAAATTTCGAAATCTGAGAGAGTAAACTGAAAACAAATATTACATTCCGCTTAATGTTCAGCAGCTTCGAAACGTATCGTCTTCGGTATATTGAGAAAAGAAAATATCTTGAGGATGGACCATTTGTAGATCGTGTGTAACGAAAGCTCGCGCCTTTTACGACCAACTTTTGTCTGCGCACGTACCACATTATTGCCCCTCCTCGTGCCTGTACAGGTGAACGAGAGAGCGTTTTCGCATTGACGATTGAGATAAAGCGTTTCAGCGAGAAGAAAGCAAGCGAGCGAGGAGCGCCACACAGTCTGCGGTGTTTTTAAATTTTCAACGGGACACCAAGCGCGCTCCCGCCGACCCCGTTCTTTCGTTTTAGTCGTCGCGATCCGTCGCGTCATACCGATCTGAATTTTGCATAAGACCCCAACCTAAATGCGGAAACCACGTCTACTCTTGGATTGAGAAAATGCCAAATCCACACACGTCAAGCTACGGGAATTTAACGATAATCTATAATTAACCACAAAGCACTTAATATGCTGTACGTTAAATGTGTTCCGCCTAATTAATTTCTATGAAGTATTACAAAAATTTCAAGAAATAATATTTGTGCGAATAAAAATGATAATAATATAAAAATCCTGTAGAATTAATTTTTCGTGATAGTGTTTTAATTCTACAGAAAAAAAATCTCAATTACAAAATAAATTTTTTGTTTTTACTAAAAAATATTTAAAAAAATAAATCTTCTACAACTTTTGTATTTGGAAAAAAAATAATAAGAAAACGAGTTTTAACTCTCCCTTAAAAGAAGTACAAAACAGAGAAGCAGAAATGTCGAAAAATTAATGAGTATTTCACAGGAGTGAATAATTTGCATTATTGAAAATACTGTGATTTAATTTTCTCTGATAAAAACACTGTATAATATAGCGTTTGTCTTTTCAATATTTCATGAACTCTCTGATGAGATGTCTGCCACATTCTCTATATAAATTAGTTGCCGAGCTCCTCCAGAGTTATCGGATTATTAATTTCATTCAGATTCGGAAAATGACTAATTAAACGTATATTAATTATGACACAACCAACTGAATATCCGCACCACTTTTTTATCACGTAGAATTTCCTAAGAAGCTGACAACTGTTTGTAAGCCACTGAAATATTTGGTGGAACGGGCGGAAATGTTGACTGACCCAGTCTGTCTAGATATTATTCACTTGGTGGGTCCAAATGAACAGATCAAATATTTATACATTCCGATACCTTTTTTCATCGATCGAGATATGGCTATTTAAAAAATTCTCCGGAAATTATAAGGAAATTATCCGAGATCGCAAATACATAAATTTGTTACTTCTTACAAAAAAGTGTCCTTAATATAATGCATTCTATGTCACATTATTACAAAATTATAGTTTTCGATGCCAGTTTCTTTCATATCCACAATTTTAAAAAAATATATTTTTTTTTGGCTGATCGCCCTCAATTAAAAATTTTTGATAATCAATTAAAAAATCTCTTAGCATCTTTAGCTAAAAATAAACTGATAATCACCATTCTGAGGTCGCTCAAAAAAATCTTTACGAATGCAAATATTGCATTCATAAAATAATTACAAATAATAAATTCACATTATCTTCAGTTCCTTACATAACTCAATTATTTATATTCCCTCAAATTTTACTCATTTTAGAATAAAGTATTTTACCCTAATTTCCTAGCCACAAAAAAGCTTGGAGTCTTAAAGGATTATCGTCGATGACCTATTAATAATTTTGAAAATTTACGCCTGGAACATATAACAATAATGCAGTACCTGCATTATCTCGATTTCGTTGGCGAAATCGATGCTGAGGTTAACAAGAGGAGCAGACGATAACATATATATGAGGAAACGGAAAACGTCGAACGTAGTCGCATATAAAACATGCAGCGTTTATCGAGAACGAGTGTGGTTCGAGCACAGAGAGGCCGAAGCGATCGGAGAGCCTTCGTGCAAAACTCTCTTTCTCTCTCTTTCTCTTTCTCTCTCTCTCTCTCTCTCTCTTGCTCTCTTTTTTTTTGTCTGTCTCTCTCGGTCTTTCGACCCCGTTGTGCTTTTACCTA
Source organism: Perithous albicinctus (assembly GCA_964016905.1). Classification (NCBI taxonomy): domain Eukaryota; kingdom Metazoa; phylum Arthropoda; class Insecta; order Hymenoptera; family Ichneumonidae; genus Perithous; species Perithous albicinctus. Next base: position 15,475,181 of record OZ024696.1, on the reverse strand, counting down.
CCTCTACTCTCCTTGTATGCTATAAGCTACGTACGGACCCTATGAAAACCGATCATGTATATATATATATATATGTATATGTGTATAGTATATATGCAGTGAACGATAGCATGGACATCGTAAATTGTTACGACAGCTATCTTATGCCCGGGCGAAAATTGTTATGTCGTGTCTCAATCGAGTCGTAGATCATACAGTGAACAGCAGAAGAGATGCATGAAATATCGCGTGTTCTCCTTCTGCTACGAACCAAGAAATACTGCTACTCTTTTCACTGCATAAAATCAAATGGATATGTATGTAAGACGAAAGGACACTCGAGCTTAGGATAAACTGTTTTTATATTGGAATTTTCGACATGTCTAACCTGGCACGAACCTCTCTTTTGTATGGAGACGAGAAAAAAAATGAGTCTGAGCTGCACGGTTATTTCTACTTAGAAATAGACGTGTTATCTGTGAAATCGTAAGGATTTGTTACTTTTAGATGAAGAAGAAAAAAAAAAAAGTTGTCATTTATAATTTGTTTGTTGAACTTTTTTGTGCAATTTTTTTTTTTTTTTTTCGAAAATGGCAATAAATAAATTTTAACATGTTTGCAATTTCTTTTTGCACGTCTAACTAAAATTACAAATTAATAGAAAATTAAGCGAACAAAAAATTGTGGAGATTTGTTGAAAAGTAAAAAAAATAAAAATTATTATAGAGACGAGAAAAAAATGAGTCTGAGTTGCACGGTTATTTCTACTTAGAAATAGACGTGTTATCTGTGAAATCGTAAGGATTTGTTACTTTTAGAAGAAAAAAAAAAAAAGTTGTCATTTATAATTTGTTTGTTGAACTTTTCTGGGCAATATTTTTTTCAAAAATGGCAATAAATAAATTTTAACATGTTTGCAATTTCTTTTTGTACGTCTAACTAAAATTACAAATTAATCAAAAATTAAGAGATCAAAAAATTGTGGAGATTTGTTGAAAAGTAAAAAAATAAAAATTATTGTCAGTCGAAGAGGCGAAAGGACACTTGAGCGTAGAATTTTCTATTGGAAAGTTCGACATGTCTAACCTGGCACGAACATCTCTTTTGTATGGAGAAGAAAAAAAAACGTGTCTGAGCTGCACGGTTATTTCTACTTGGAAATAGACGTGTTATCTGCAAAATCGTAAAGATTTGTTACTTTTAGAAAAAAAAAACAAAAATACGTTATCTTGTAATTTATAATTTGTTTTGATTGAACTTTTTTGTGCAATAATTTTTTCTTTTACAAAAAAGTAAAATTTTGTTCAATATTTTTTTTCTTAAAATATCAAAAAACATATTTTAACATGCAATTTTTAATAGCAATTTCTTTTTCTACGTTTCACTAAAATTACAAATTAAAAACAAAAAAAAGTTGAAAAGCAAAAAATTGTTATCAAGCCAAGAAGAGCAATTGCTCGATGTCCAATATACGAAATGGCTTTATGAAATTATGCTGAATCGTTTGATATTTAGAGAAAAACTGGGTTGATACCATTTCGCTGCTCTGCCCAATTCACAATTCACTAGGTTAAATTACTCTGTTTTTCCTTTTTTTTTTTTTTTTTTTGTTCCTTTCATTCTTGACTTTAGCCTCTCAATTTCCACAGATTTTTGAGGAAAGGCTCTTAAATGTTTGATGAGACGTGTTTCCCGGTTAGTGGGCACTGTGGCAAATTATGAATTGAATACATATACCCGCGGTACTCTCGTGATAGACAGAGCAGAAAGAGCACGCGATATACAGAGAGAGAGAGATTGCCTTAGCTCACTTTACTTTGTAATTCGGTCGACAGCCCGGGGCTTCTGTATGCGTTTCTCTCGTCAGGAAACACACGGGACGAAGAGAAGAACGGTTCACCAACTCAGTCTCTCTCTCTCTCTCTCTCTCGAGGGAAGGAAACACCAAAGGGACCGTGTGGCGCCTTCTCAGCTGAACAAAAGCCTCAGGCAGGTGTACCAACCAACCTACGATAGAACGTTATCCGCTTTCCATCAAAAGCGTAATTTTTTTTAATTTTTTTTTTATTTTTTTTTTATTCAGACAAGTCACCATTGAAAAAGGGCTTTTCATATTCTCGATTTTACAAAAGCTAAGTTTCTTAAGAGATCTTTCCCCAAAACACTGTTTGAGTATTTATCAACAAAGAATTAAAAAATAATGAACTTTTTTTCACGAACCCATTCAATTTTACAGACACTTGAATTTATCAATAATATTTCATATCACTTTGTAGTCATTTACAGCAAGAAGAGTGTAATTTATCATTTTAATTATTCAACATTTCTATAGGATCACCTGTCGTCGTGGTAATAAAAAGTGCAGCTATAATTTAATGAATATATGACTAAACGTGTGTCATTTAAAAATTGCATATTACATAAACCTTGATGAGGATTTCTTCAAATATCGATCGTTCTAAAATTTACAAAAAAAAAAAAAGGGAATTGTAATTAAATAGGAATAAATAAGCCTGTGTAATTAATTAAATTTCCATTTTTCTTATCTTTTAATCGACGATTAATAAACTAATAGTAAAATTACCAATATATCAATATGTCATTTTTTGCAACTTCCGGTTTTAAAAAACAGTGAATTAAAAAAATCTACAAATTTTTCTTTGCTTTTTTTTTATCATAGTAATAATATTGATTTCTTTTTTACCACGAAAAAAAAAAATATTTATATCACATGTCGTCATTTTTTCATGCAATATTTCGATTATGTATTATAAATCATTACTTTGACAAAAAGTCATTCCTACATTCCACCTTTCTTTACAAAAATTCTCCGCAATCACTAAATTATGTTTTCCCATCGATTTTACCCAGGAACAAAAGAAAAATGACAAAATACATAATAAAAACTATGCGTTTGTTTGTGGAACGTCCGGTGAGACGTGTAATACACAGATTTTAGTGAGAATAGCTGGTGCAACCGAAATAACAGTAGTGACGGCGTGCATCAGCCAGAGGAGAAGCAATGGAAAGGGCCGCTGAAGTGTGGGAGGAACGGGGGCGAGGGTTCGGGGGGAGCGAGGCGTACCAACGTTGCGGCAAATCCGTACACGGTTAATCGAGGAAATTAATTAAAATGGAATTTGGCTGGCGGGTATACGATCTGCGTAACCAAGAGCGAGGGAGTGAAGGTCGAAGGGATGCGGAAGGTGGAGGGAGGCAAGGAGCGGCGTGCGGGGAGGAAGGACGGAAAGGGATGGATATATAGACACAGAGGCTAAATGCATGGTGGAGTGAGAGAGAGAGAGAGAGAGAAATCGAGGGAGTGATAGAGAGAAAGGGGAACTGCAACGTAGAGACCGGAGGCGTAAGCGCGCGCGGTAGCGAAGCGATTACAATTCCAGAATGCCAAATGGTCGAAGCTGCACGAGCGCGCGGAATCGCGCCCGAGGGTCAACTGCCAGTACCGCTTCTGCTCCTGCTACCGGTGCTTCTCCTCCGGGCCCTCTGGAATTCGAATCGTAATTTCTAACCGCGTGACTCTGTTCGTACGGCCCATTACCCCTCCGCGCCCCTCATCTCCTCCCTTCGGCAACCCGTTTACCCTTCGACTCTCGCTCGCCGTGTTGGAAATTCAGGATCGCGTCCCGCGTATTCCCGCGTTTCCGATCGTACGTACGTACGTACGTACACCAGCCGCGAACTGTTCCTCATGGATCTATTCGCCATTCTCTCGACTGCCGTGAATTCCCCGTGATTCATGATCGTGCCGTGATGCTAGTACTTGGGGATGTTGTGATACTCCGTGCCATTGAATTCACGACGAGTTCATCAACGGAAACTCGGCCGCTGGCGAATTGCCTGATCCCCCAATTGAAATGGGGCATGAGTTGATTAGACTGTCAGGGGAAAAAAGAAAATTCTTTTACGTCCTGAATAGTCCAAATTTGCGGTGGACCCTCACATTGAATTCAAATTAAACTTTGCGCGAATTTTCGTGGAGGTGGCGTAAGGTGGCTTTTCCATTTCACAATTGATGTAATATACAAATGATCGAATTCGCCGGTTTGGTTGCTCATAACATTTTTTTTACACAGGTGATGGTGCGCTGGATGATGGCAATTGATTGCTCATGCAATTTTCTTTGATTCGGTGTATCGTAGAATTTTTTAGAACACACGGGCTCCGAGATATTTGATTTTTCGTAAAATCATGTTTTTTACCTTTAAGATCTAACGCAGAAATTGTGGGACAAATGAGTGCAAAGAAAAGTAATAATCTACAGGAAAGAAATTACTATAAAAGTTGGCTCATTTTCTGCAAAAGATCTTCTTTGAAAATATTGCAGTTTTTTATGTGAAAAAAATGTGTAAATCCACTATGTAAATAAATAATTATTCAATCTATAATTTGTATTTTTCTAATCGCAGCATCTTTTCTTCTGGATTCAACGACTAAAAATGAAATGTGACTTTCAAAAATCGAAAAATAAAATGTTTCTTGAAACTCAGCCATTTCGTCGAATTCTATATAATTGCACATTTAACAAAATTTAATCTGCTAAACATTTTAAAAAAAATATACATTCACCTTTTGATCGACTTGAATAAAATAAAAAATGTAGATATTGCAATAAAATTGGAAATGAAATTAATTCAGAAATTGTTTTACTTTAAATTAAAGTTGAAATCGTTAAATGAGATGGACTTTTTTTTAAATATAAAATTGTTCTTCGCTTATTATTATTATATAATTAATTACAATTGCCAAGAGACATTTCTTGTATAATTAATAAAAACAGACAGTCACTATAGAATTTCGATTATTCGTCGTCTCGAAAAAAAAAAAAAAAAAAAAAAAAAAAACAGAGAGACGTATGTAAATTAGGAAATAATGACAAACTCCTTACGAGCCAGAGAGACAGGTAAATATGTCACGTTTGAATTTACTTCGTCATTCCTTTTGAACGAAAAACTTTTGACGTGTATTGCGCTGTGTTACTCTCTCGTCTTAAATTTACTCTGGCTCTGATGGCTCACGAGTAATTATGGAAGGTCCACAGCTCGAGGGCATCAAGAAATAGTATTTCGTGGAGCTTCGTGTCCTTCTCGTGCTAAGTATAGAAATACATACAGAAAATAAGGATTCGCAGCTGGAAAACAGAAGAGCAAAAGTACCATTCCTCAGCACTCTTGATTTTCACAGATTAAAAAAAAAATACTCATTTTAGACCAAAGCACTATAATTGCATTTTTTCTACAAAATTTTAAAAACGTGACACTTATTTTTTTTTTAATGTAAAAATATCTTCATCTACTTCAATGTACAGAAATATGTATTTATTAATTCACATTAATTCACAGTGACTGTTTTATTTTATGTATAAAAATTCGCTGACTCTCACTAATTAATTTTCTCTGATAATCGATCAATCAATTCCTCTGCATTATTAATTTTAAACATAATTTCATTAGCAAATCATATAACGCTAAGAATTTTTTTATTCAATAATAGAATTACATTTTGTTAAGAACTTCTGACTGCAAAAAAAAAAATAAACGAAAAAAAATTGAAATTCAATGAGACATTTAATTGACAGAACGTATTTTAATTTTTTAAAATTCATTCCCTAAATGTTCAGTCACGTTATTTTTTTCTCTTGAGCAAATCTGTCAATCTTTTTGTCTGTCTCCTTTTTTAAGAAATGTCCTGAACCTTCCATCGGTTTATTTTTTTTCATCAGCCGTTCTTCCCACGATAATTTTTTTTTTTTACAGATTCAACTGAAGCAAAAAAAAAATAATCTACTGAAATAAATGCGAAAAATAAGTATGTTTCTTCTGTGAATAATATTCATTGTTTAATTTATGATAATAACACACAATAGCTCAATCGTAACTCAATATCCTACGTTGATAAGCAACCACACGATGCGTGTAAATCCATTGGCAAATGTATATTCCTTCCTAATTCAATAGAATCACTATAGTTGATGCGGCATATATATATATATATCTGTCTCTCTCGTTAAAAGCATAACACGTAATTACGGAGCAATGTCTATCAATTTTGTGTATTGAAATAGCCCTTCGGCATTTCGGAATTTGGACAATGTCCGTGGAAGCAACGCGAGTTTCGCGTTGGCTAACTAGTGTGTCAAGAGGACTCAATGCCTCTGCAAGCCGGATAACTGACAGCGTTATTTAAATCTAGCTATAATTGAGGTACGCGTTTACGTTGATAAGCTGGAGAGGAATATGTGTGCCGAAGAAGCAGGGAGAATGACGGACGGGGAATGTGAGCATATTATTGCTCGTGAAACATTCGAGCTGCGTGAATTACACGAAATAAAAATGACGACTTTTATGGTGTCAAAATGTATAAACCACGTCACTATCTCTCTCTCTCTCTCTCTTGCTATTATATAACTATTTCATTGCGATTGAGTGACATCTCAATTTGTAATTTTCATTATAACTATCGATTATATATACTCTGTGCGTTGTATGCTATATATAATTTATGAACAATTGTGAATCTGCATCCATTATTGATTTGTGGGAAATAAAAAAAATTTTTAAATCACGTATTGACAAATTTTTAATTAATTAATTTTAAATTTTAAATTTTATTTTTTTTTTTGTATCGATAAAAAACTTTAATTTATTTTGTATCGATAAAAAATTTTTAATTTTTTTTTGTATCGATAAAAAACTTTTTTTTAATTTTTTTAAAATGGGTTTCTGATTCTATTTTTTTTTTTAAACAACATATCTAGCAGAGAGAATATGTAGCAAGATTGAATAATAATTCATTTCGTAAAAAAAATGAGTTCGCTTGATTTTTTATTTATGTATTAATGAGGGATTGTACACCGATCGGACCACCTTTTACCACGACCATCGTCGATACAGTTGATTATTTTATTAATCATTCGCTTCCTTGGATGGAGTATGCTCCAATTTTTTTTTTCAAATTTTTCATTGCACATTTCGCGCACTTGCGAATTTCTGAAGATTGCGTTTTAAAAATTTCGAGTGCATTCATTCGATATGAGTCGTATCGTAAAAATGCCCAAATACCCAAAAGTCTTTCATTTTAAAGTGCACTTTAATGTAAATTTATTTTTTTAAATTCTTTAACTCGTCCGAAGCATTGATTTTTAATTAATATACAGAAAAATCGTTTTTTCAAAAACATTTTTAATTTTTTTATATATATATATTCGTCTTTATCAGCAATATTTTGCAGATTCTTTAAAAAAAAAATTAAAAATGTCCAATTTTTTTTAAAATCGATTTTTCTGCATAGTAATTAAAAATCAATCGGACGAGTTAAAGAATTTTTTAAATAAAAAATTTAAGTACTCTTCAAAATGAATATATATATATATATATATATACCACATGCCCGCTGATACTAACTGGGCCGGCTGCCATTTCTAAAGTCAAGTCCGTTAAGTATGTCCCCCTGCCGTGGCTTATCGGAGACACGCGGCTTCGATCCTCCGGTCTCTTACCGTGCCGGGGCATAACAATTACCCTATTATTCGCTAACCCCCGAAGCACACGAGGCGAAGGGAACGCCTGGAGGGGAAAGGGGTGTGCATGTATATATATATATATATATATATATCCATGGGGTGGAATGACGAAGCCTACAGAGAGAGTATATATAAAGGTTTGTACATAGAAGCGCCCCCTTGCGGCAGAACGCGTTAGCTTCTCTCTAAAACCAAAAGTGGATACACCATGTGAGAGAAAATCACTATGATGAGGAGTAAGCGGCCACCCTTTCGCCATTATTCGAGCCTCAATTTCCGCACTCGAAGAAGAGGCCTCCCCCCCCCCCCCCCCCACCCCTCCTTCTCGTGGGGTAATTTCTCTGCGAAGAGAACACGATAATATATACCCAGAGGGCGACTCTGAGACTCTCGATTCCTCGAGATAACCAAACGACCCTTAATATACATTCAAATTTTAGGTTCTAGAGACACTAATGTGGAAAGGGGTTGATATGGTTAAAAGCATACTGTGGATAAAATTATCATTTCTGTGGGATCTTTAATAGGTTGACCCAGTTTTTAGTTTTTAAATAATAATAATAATAATAATAATAATAATAATAGATGCGAAATGGGGAGTTGCTATACTCATTTATTTTTTATTTAAAAAGTTCGAATTTGGCAATGTATTGAATATCTAGCGAGGTTGGATAATAGTTCATTTCGTAAAAAAAAATTGAGCTTGATTTTTTTTTTATTTATTAATGGGGGATTATACATCGATCGGACCACATTTTACCACGAACATCGACGATATAGCTGATTATTTTTTTAATCATTCACTCGGGTTGCATGGAGCATGCTCCAATTTCTTCAAATTTTTTATTGCATTTTTCGCGCACTTGGGAATTTCTGAAAATTGCACTTAAGTTTCTTCGAGTGCACTTAAGTTTTTGTTTTTATTTTGAAGTATACTTTAATGTAAATTTATTTGAAAAATTCGAAATTAAAATAAAACTCTCGTAAAAAAAAAGCATTGACAAATTGTCGCATTTCCCAATTTTTTGTCCCACAGTGGGACAATTTTTTTCTTATATGAGTTCTGAGTGCATTTTTTTTTAAATGAAAATTGTAGACTAAAGCAGATTTTTAAAAAATCGAATTTTTACTATTTAGCAAAATGTTAAACAGAGAATTGGAAAAAAAAGTCTTTGAAAATTTGTGTTTAAAAAAACAATTCTCACGAGATAAAAAAAAATAACTTACAAATTTCTTTTTTTTAAGAAAGTAAAAACGAACAGTTTCAGTTTATTGCGAATAAGTTTAAACTGTGAAACTGTTCTATGTCATAAAATATACGAACATTTATGAAGTCCTGTGGTCTACTAAACAAAAACATTGCTATCAGAACACGCAACGTTTTCTCTGGGCTCAACCTCTGATACAAGTCCTGTGTACATACTGTGCTACGGTCAGATAGTGTACGCAATTTTGGGACAATCACGTTTTTGCTGACCCTCGTATATATAGCTAAAACAGAGCACTAAAGGGCCAGCAGTGAAAAAAAAATTAGCAGACTCAAGTAGAAAACTGAGCTGCATTATCGTAGCTTACTAAATTATCAGATCTTTTTGCACGAACATTCCACTAATTTTTTCTTCCTGTTTATGTTTTTTTTTTTTTTTTTAATTTAATTGAAAAGCGATGCAGCATGCAATAAAAAAATTAATATTTTGAGTAACAATCTTCAGAGCGTGGAAAAATATTTTCTTCAATCGCTCTTGTTTATTTTGCAGTAAATAAATAATTTACAAACATTTTTTGATTGCAGATTTTGCTTGTCTGTTAAAGAAAAAATCTAACATGTATTACATTTTTTTAATAAAAGAGAATTTTTTCTTTTATTTTCGTAAAACTTAATAATTTTGTTATTTAAATAAAATTTACAAAAAATAATAATTTTTTGTACTCTCAAGTAAATAAATTGATTGATCGATCGACATTGACATTGAAATAAAAATTTGAATTTCGTGTATATTTGTTATATTTCACGCCACGCTTTTAAGAATCCTCCACAGTAGGAAATAAAAATACCTTCTCTCTTTTCTCTCGTTTCCTCTTACCAGTGAGTAACATAATATATTAATGCAAAGAGCGAGAGAGTAATAAAAAAAAGAAAAAAAAAAAAAAAAAAATTGCGCTATACTCGAGTAGTCCCGCGAGCACTGCAGGCGCTGCTGGTGCAGAAGTGAGTTTAATTTAGCAGTATTAAGAGTACGGGAAGAACAAGGGTGAGTTGGGCAAGGGCGGAAAACTCGCGGGGAAATCTTGAGAGTCTTAAAAGTCCCTCGTTGGATGGGGTGAAATGAGAGGGGGCGAGAGGAGCCAGCTTCTCTCTGCACCGGAAGTTGCCCAGCTTCGGTTCGATACCTACACACTTCTACTCGTTGATCTGACTCTTCCTGCTCCACCTCTCTTCTCTCACTCCGAGAATATCGAAGGCTCTCTGTGGAGGCTGCTGCGCGTTGGGAATACTAGGATCAAATGTGGCTAACTTACACGCGTATATCGTAACTCCCCAAAGCACACATGAGGCATTCCATATCACCTTAGCAACCGAAAAAAGAAGAGAAAAAATTTCTAAAGACAGATTAGATCATTCCAGGAATGCACTAAATCTTTTACTAAGATTTTATTTTTTTGCTTCCTCGTAGAGGAAGTTTTGCTTTAAAAGAAAAAAATCCGACGTTTTCGTGTCCTATTTATATTTATTTTTAATTTATATTTTAATTTATATTTATTTAAATAAATAGTCCTGACATGAAGATCATTTTTTTACTAAGATTTTATTTCTTTGCTTCCTCGTAGAGAAAGTTTTATTTTAAAAGAAAAAATTTCGACGTTTTCATGTCAGGAGTATTTTTTTTTTTAAACAAAGCTTCCTCTACGAGGAAGCAAAAAAAATAAGATCTTCGTAAAAAATGTAGTGTATTGCTGGAATGATCTAATTTTTCTTTTAAAACAAAGATGCGAAATAGATCTTTAGACATCGCTTCGTCATGATTTTTGAATGTTTACAAAGATTCCTCTATGAGAAAGCCAAAAGAGATAAAGTTACTTCCTCATCGAGACAGCTTTGTAAATATTCTCAAAGATAATGAGGAAGCAATGTGCAAAGTTCTGCTTTGCATCCTTTTCAAAAATCGCAATTCTCGCGATTTTTCATGAATTTACAAAAAAAAAAAAAATGAAAAATCAATTTACCTGCTTTAATGCCATCAAAAATAATGTTACCTAAATTGCTGATTATTTGCTCAAAGAACAAATGCTAAAAATCAAAAGCAAATTAAAGACTAAGAAAATAATGATTTTTTTTTTTTCACAAAAACATTTCAAATAATCACAATTTTTTTTTTTTTTTTTGCCAAAATCCCACACAGAGCTGAGTAATCTCCCTGGCGTGGAGAGATTATCGTATACGAAGACTCTCGGTGAGTAAAATATGGGTGAGAATGGCGTGGAACAATGTGAAATTGATTATAATTAGTCGCTATTCATCGTACTTGGAGAAGTTTCCAACGGGCGGGTATTTTCCAACCAGCAATTAACTCGGGTTTCCTCATTTGCATTTACTGGTTTTCGTGGTTTTCGTATAGACGCATCTTCGGATAGGGAAATATTATACGAGAGAACGTATATGTATATGTTATATGTGCCCAAAATGTCCATTGGCGAAATTCCTTGTTAGCTGCGTTGAAACGCTTCCTCCAACTTGTCCTATATAACCGCATATACATATATGCGTATTTATGATTGACCTGATAAGCCTAATAATAGCTTCGCGGTTATTAGATTGTATGATGACCAGGCGACTGTGGATCCTCTCCCCAATCTCACTCCGCTTCAATATATTGAGATTCCTCTGGTAGCGAGAGATGGCAAGCTAAAGGGTTCAACTATTAAAGCCCAAGCCCACCGAGACAATATATTGCAATAATATATTATAATATGGGAGGTTGGAGAAATCGTATATTAATCAATAAATGATCTATAATATTCAGCTCTGGAGATTAAAAAAAAAAATGGAGCTGTTATAAATAAAATACGATATTTTTGAGCGATAAAAAAAAGCATGATTCTTTAAAGAATTGAAAAGTGTTAGAGATCATTTTTTTGAAGGGATAAATTAAACGAAAGACGATTTTTCAGACCGATGAAAAATAAATAAGACACGATTTTTTGAACCGATACGAAATAAATGAGACACGATTTTTTAAACCGATAATAAATAATTAATACACGATTTTTAAACCGATAATAAATAAATAAAAGCAAATATGAAATAAAATTATCTCTTGAAATTTAATAATTAAAGCTTCTTTAATACCATTTAATAACTAAAGGATAAAAATGTAAAAAAAAAAATGCATTTCAATAATTTTACTCGCAATGCACTTTCCACTGCAACATGCATTAAACGTAATTAACTAGAACGAGAGAGAGGAAAATTTCGAAATTTCGTATATCACAAATGCTGTCTGGTTTAAACGACAGAATTTTCAATGGTGGGCGTTAAACAATTCGAGAATAGTTTGGCTCGATAAATTAACGGTGAACGGCTTTGAGCTTGAGCTCCCGGAGACCGTCGGAATTTGTGGGTTTCGAGTTATGCCGCACTCAATGGTATGTAGTAATTAACAACATTGTTGTCAATCTCGAGCGGGAGAGAATATGTAGCAGAAAATATCATTCGACAGACAAATGGGCGACTCTCTCCATTCCTTAACAATTATTATTTTCCACTTCCGATATATTGTTATCGAAAATTCAATTTTTTTATTCATCGTTGTCAATTAAATTGTGCAGTACAAAAATATTAGCGATAAATAAATAAATAAATAAATAAGTAAATAAATAAATAAATAAATAAATAAATAAATAAATAAATAAATAAATAAATAAATAAATAAATAAATAAATAAATAAATAAATAAATAAATAAATAAATAAATAAATAAATAAATAAATAAATAAATAAATAAATAAATAAATAAATAAATAAATAAATAAATAAATAAATAAATAAATAAATAAATAAATAAATAAATAAATAAATAAATAAATAAATAAATAAATAAATAAATAAATAAATAAATAAATAAATAAATAAATAAATAAATAAATAAATAAATAAATAAATAAATAAATAAATAAATAAATAAATAAATAAATAAATAAATAAATAAATAAATAAATAAATAAATAAATAAATAAATAAATAAATAAATAAATAAATAAATAAATAAATAAATAAATAAATAAATAAATAAATAAATAAATAAATAAATAAATAAATAAATAAATAAATAAATAAATAAATAAATAAATAAATAAATAAATAAATAAATAAATAAATAAATAAATAAATAAATAAATAAATAAATAAATAAATAAATAAATAAATAAATAAATAAATAAATAAATAAATAAATAAATAAATAAATAAATAAATAAATAAATAAATAAATAAATAAATAAATAAATAAATAAATAAATAAATAAATAAATAAATAAATAAATAAATAAATAAATAAATAAATAAATAAATAAATAAATAAATAAATAAATAAATAAATAAATAAATAAATAAATAAATAAATAAATAAATAAATAAATAAATAAATAAATAAATTTTCTCTATCACCATTACTCTATATATCACTATACATCACTACGTTACTCGCTCGCAAGTTGTTAATTAAGTCTATCGCATCTGTCGTTGAATTATCTTCAAAACTTTTGATATTTTCGTCGAGACAAAAAGCCGACCGACGAGCTCGGCTGGAGGGCGAGTGTGTTCTCGATTATTGTACTTTCTAATTGTCTGCAGCTCACCCCTCGACTTGCAAATAACTCGAGAACTATAATGAATCTCGCGACATCTGAATACGACTGCTAACAAGAAATGTTTAGTGGCGCTGTAATTAACAACAAAAAAATTGTAGGTAAATAATATTGGTTTAAGAAAGTTTTGAAAAGATGTAATATAGAGTTGAATTCGGCTCGTTGTGCTTTGAAAAAAATGATTTTAATGAGATTTGGAATTTTATGTAAAAAAAATATTGCAACTAACAGAAATTTTGTTTGTTTGTTTTTAATCAAATAAAACATAAATGATATTTGAAGAATAACTGCTCGTCCGATCTGAGATTTACTGGAAATTTCTTTAAAATAAAAAAAAAATGAGGTCGATAATGTTATAATTTGTAATCGAATCTTAAATAAATATTTATCTTCAACATTAATTATTTTCCCTAGGGGGGAAAAAAAGACTTAAAAATTATCGTGACTGACATGTGGCAGCAGTCAGGATTATTAACATAAAAACTGATCTCTTGCAGTAACGAGGAAATATAATCGGGGGAAATACCCATAATAATCAGCAATGCTATACCAGTTGTGTAAGCAAATCATTAACAAGATATAAATGACCCAAGTGACGCCAGTGAAATTACAGTTCAGTCGTCAGTCAGTGTCGAATGATGCACAATGTGGTTTCTCTTGATTCTCCCTCTGCTGACGCAATTATTTGCCAATGTTGTTTCTGACAGTGCGACTGGTTACAGAGAATTAAATATCTGTAATTCGACGGAAACAGAAGGATTTTGGAACTTGGAAGAACCTTTTGGAGTATATCTTTCAGGAATTTACAAAGAGTAGGATTTTTAATTAATTCAATTTATAAATTGTCTTTAATTGGATTAATATTAATTTCGCAATTTTTAGCAAATTCTTTTTGAAACATTTATTATTTATTATCCTTTTTTCTCAGGACTCTAAAAATGTATTAAAATGTTATTTCAGGAGTTTAGCTTATGCAACTTTAAAATACCGAATGCCATCGATTCTGACAAAAATCATCGACACTTTAAATTCTAGTAATGAGGAAATTTCTAAAAAATACGGTTCTGTGAGTACTTTAATTCGGTATTTAATAATTAGAAGAATTAATGATTTAAAACATTTCTTCATCAAACTTTTTTTTTTTTTTTGTAGGAATCTTTGGAAGAATTGCCTCATATTATAAACAGTCTCAACAGATTAAAAAGTGAAATTGAGACGAACCAGCAACTGACGACACTCGAATTGACAAATAACGAAGCTGATCGCGATGCCTCAATGTGGAATGATTATTTGGAGCTTCGAAGAGAAATTGAAGGAGCTAATTTATCTTGGTTCTTTACGAGATTTCTCTTGAGCGAATGCTACGGCTTTCGAAAAATCAGTCAGACATTTGCACTTACGTAAGTCGCTTAAATAATCCCAACTACTTTTCCAATCCTTTTTCAATTTATTCTTTACTATTTTTTTGTAATATTACATTTTTTTTATGTGTCGAATTTAGTTTTAGATTAAAATTTTTTTTAATATCACGCTTTTTAAAATAATTCACAACAATTTTTTCCGGAATAATAAATGAAAATGTTTTATTTTTTTTTCTTCCCTAATTCGAGCCTTTCCTGAATATTCATTTTGGAAAGAAAATCAATTAATTTTTTTTTCCACAGAAAATTAATTTTATAATCAATTCATTTTTTTTCCACAGAAAATTAATTTCATAATGAATTAAATTTTTTGTTACAGAAAAAATTTAAAAACTTACGATCCTTTCAAGAAGCAAAAACAAAATGGTTTTACAAATTCCATCGAAAGCTTGACAGTTTTGGCGAAGCATACTTTGAATCGCTTGAACAGATCAATGAGCGCCTCGACGATAAAGCGAGAATTTGTGACTTTTTTGAAACTCAGTCTTTGGGCTAATAGATTTGACTTGGCAGCGAGCAGCGGCGAGGAAGTCAATATTGTTGGTGATCCTGTTGAGCTGTTGAATTCCTTTGAACAGGATCTTCTCATTGACGACACTGAAGTTGCTTGGGATATTCTAAACAATTCCAACAGGACAAATGATTTTGTAATCGTCGATATCGTGCTGGACAACGCGGGATACGAACTTTTTGCTGATCTCTGCTTAGCCTCCTATCTCGTTATTCATCGTATCGCTGATAAAGTACGATTTCACGTTAAACAAATTCCGTGGTTCGTCAGCGATGTAAATATTCATGATTTCAACTGGATGATCGAGTATATGCGTAATTCTTCGGATCCGGATTTGAAACGCTTGGGCAATTTGTGCGTCGTACATTTGAAATACGGGAAATGGTCCATCGAGGTAAGTGTGTCTTATTTTTGACGTCAATTGGGTCAAGAAATAAAACAAACAAAAATTTGTCTAAGCCAGAAAGAAAAAATGTCGATTAATAATGAGATTCATTTTTTTAATCCAAAGATTCAATTTTTTTTTCACGAATTTTCAAATGTACAACATACTTTATGTAGAGAATTTTAGATTTAAGAAATTGTGAATTTAGGAAATTGTAAATTTCAGAAATTCTAAATTTAGAAAATTCTAAATTTAAGAAATTGTGAATTTAGGAAATTCTAAATTTAGAAAATTCTAAATTTAAGAAATTGTGAATTTAGAAAATTCTAAATTTAAGAAATTGTGAATTTAGAAAGTTCTAAATTTAAGAAATTGTGAATTTAGAAAATTCTAAATTTAAGAAATTGTGAATTTAGAAAATTCTAAATTTAAGAAATTGTGACTAAGAAATTATACATTTTAAAAATGTTTAATTTGAGAAATTCTAAGTTTAAGAAATTTCAAATTTCGGAATTTTGTAATGTAATCAATTTTAAAATTAGGAAATTTAAAAAAATTTCTAAGAAATTTAACGCTTCTTGAAAGAATTCATGAAATATGAAATTTTATAAATTTTGAATTTAAATAATATTAAATTTTTAAAATTGTAAATTTAAGAAATTCTAAATTTACGAAATTCTACATTTGAGAAATGTTTAATTTGAGAAATTCTAAGTTTCAGAAATTTCAAATTTCAGAATTTTTGAATGTAATTAATTCTAAAATTGAAAATTTTTAAATTTCAGATTCCTTAAATTTCCAAAAAAAATTAAAGCTTCTTGAAATCTTGAACTCATGAAATCTTGAATTTAAGACATTTTTAATTTAATCATTTTTGTACTCCAGTAATACTGAGTTTAAGAATTTTTAAATAGCAGACATTTATTTCTATTTTTTTTATATTCTAATTGCTTTCTTTTTTGTAGGCCGATCCTTTTTGGACAACTTATCTCGATTATGGAGAAATGAAGAAGCAGGCTCCAGCTCTTTACAATAAACTGTCAAAAGCTACTCTAGTGATATTCAAAGGTGACTTGAATTACCGAAAGCTGTTGGGCGACATAAACTGGCAACACGACACGAGTTTGGATACTGCGCTCTTTCATTTAAATTTTAGACCGTCTAATGTCGTTGCTTTACGAACCATGAAATCGCAAGTTTGCGTTGGACTTACACTCGATAAAATACGATTATGGAAAAAGGATAAAAAATTGATGGGCAATGGAAAATACGGGGTCATAAATGCGGCTGTTCATGCTTCCTGTGTTCCAGCTCATTTAATCAATTAAAAGTATAGCTTATCAATCATTAATTTTAATGATTCATAAAAATGAAAGAAACATGTTTGTAAATTTAACAACAATTCCTTAGCACCAAACTTTTTTTTAAATTTTGTAACAGCTTTATTTATACTTAAATAAAAAAAAATTTTATTTTAATATGTATAGTCATTAAAAAAAAAATTAGTTAATGACTCTTTATGATTATTACAATATTTTTTAAGTGCATCAAAAATGTGTAAATTTCATAAGTTTACAATTTTTTTTCTCACATACCAGTAAAAAAAAAAAGAATTTATGTCAAAATGATTTTTTCGTATATAAGTTAATAAACAAATTTGTTACCTTTTTAACAAAATGATTTTTTAATTTTTACATGTCCACTCGACTGCCCCTTAAATCTTCAATTCTTCTGACTTCAATAAATTTTTTGAATGAATTTTTAGTTCAAGAAGAAAGTACTAAAACAATTTGTTAATAATGTTGTATTTTCGTTTTACGAATGTTATCATTTTTTTTAAGTCTAATTATTCTTCAAAAATCACTTTTTTGTCATTTTACAAAACAATTCGTGTTTTAAACATTTTTTTGTTATTTTTAATTATGAATTAAAAATTAAAATAATTACAAAAAAAAATTAATTCGCCAAATTTACAAAAAAAAATAAAAAAAAGAAACAAAAAATTCGTAGATAACAAAAAAAAAGCTTAAAACAAAATTTCTAACTAGGCGAATTCCCATTTTACACATTTTTATTTACTTTCCATATACGAAAAATAAAAAATCTCAAAAAATTATTTCTAGTGATAAATCGTCCGCGCAAAAAGCACGTGTACTCCATTAAATATAAATACCAATCATAAAATATATAAACTTTCCGGTCTCGTCTGCTATCACTGATAACAAACTTGAAAATCAGCAACAACTTGAGAAGAAATGAACCATATACATGCGTCTGACCTTCTCCTTGAGATAAAACCCGAAGAATATATATTGGCAATTGAATCTTCGCAAATACGTTGCACAACTGATAGATCTGATAAGAAAATTGATAATAGCCTGTAAATATGCAATCCACGAAATCTAAAGCGTGTCGCTGTTTGCAATCCTATCGAAATGTGTGGGGGTAAGCTAATTTTTCCGTAAATCCCGGAATTCGTCTGCTAGGCGCAGCAGTAAGCTCGCGACCGTCGTAGATAAAATTATAATTTTGTAATAGCTCGAATGAATCGTGAGCATGTCGATCGTAAATGAAACAATGGATATAAGAGGCTTGAAGGACATCGAGCCACCTTTTGGTGTGCATCTCTCTGGAATTTTCAAAAAGTAAGAGCACAATCTTTCAAACTGAATATCAATGAAATCTAACCTACAAAACTTTTGTGTAGAAGGAAAATTGATATTTTTTAGGAGCTTCGCTTATGCCACGATAAAAGACAGATTGCCAGTCATTCTTACCAAAGTGATTGACACAATGAGTCGCGATAAGGAGGAAATTATTCGTAAATTTGGACCAGTGAGTTAATTTCTCGGTTTCAGACATAACCTAAGAATTTGTTTTTAAAAATTCATTTTTCTGCTATTTTGATGCTAGGGCTTTTTTTTTTGTTAAATAGTACCAATTGTCTACTTTTAGTTTTTTTTTTTTTTTTCGAAAATTTGGTTTGTTGAATTAAATTTTCTATATCTAGCATAATCTAAAAATATGATTAAAAAATTCATTTTTCTACTATTTTGATGCTAGGGATTTTTTTTCTAAAATAATAGAAATAAAGTTTTTGTTTTTTTTCGAAAATTTGGTTTGTTGAATTAAATTTTCTATTTCTAGCATAATCTAAAAATATGATTAAAAAATTCATTTTTCTGGAATTTTTATGCTAGGGAATTTTTTTCTAAAATGGTACAAATTATCTCCTTTTAGTGGTTTTTTTTTTTTCGAAAATTTGATTATTTGAGTTGAATTCTCCGTCTGAAGCGTAATCTAAAAATTTGATTAAAAACTTAATTTTGTTGCGATTTTGATCCTAGGGATTTTGTGTTTCTAAAATAGTAGAATTTATCTCCTTTTTGTTTTATTTTTATTATTTCTTTTTTTATTAATTAGAGACAGAAATCTTGTGTATTGCACAGATTTTTACGTTAAATCTCAGCAGTAACAGAATTTGTGTAAATTTCACACATTTTTATATGTTAAAACATTTGCAATAACATTAAAATGGTGTAAAATGAGAATACATAATTTTTAAACACATTTATGTATTTTTTGCTGTAAAACTTGGCTGAAATTATTTGAAAATATTGCAATTATTCTCCATACTTTTTTACACTCTAGTTGCCAATAAATCAATCAATCAATTTACAGGAATCTGCGGATGAGTTAAAACAAGTTATCGGAGATATTAGTAAGCTAAAAAGCGAACTAATGACAAACAAGCCTCTGACACCACTTCTATTGGCTAATACCGAAGCTGATGGCGACGCAACTATATGGAATGAGTATTTGAGGGTTCGAGGTGATTTGGAAGGATCAAATCTCACTTGGTTCAATACTGTATGGCTCTTATGTGAATGCTACATGTATCGGAGGGTCAATCAAGCATTGGCTTTGACGTAGGTTTTATTAAAGCCACTGAATCACCTGAAAAAAAAAAGATGCTATTTTTTTTTCTCTTCAAATGATTAATTTCATTTATTTAAGCCTGGCAATTAAGCCTCAAAAATGTAATTTTTTTTTATTCAAAAAAGAAAATTCTAATCAGTGGCAACAAAAAATGCTCTATTAAAACTAAACGTGAAATAAAACACATTACTTCTTAGCAGTTAAAGTTTTCAAATCAAATCGGTAATTTTTTTTTCTTTTTAATATTTTTTTTTCAATTTCAACAAATTTATCAATAATTTTTTTTTTTTACTTTTTAACGATAATTCAACAAAATAATGTTTTTTATAAAAAATTTACATGAATTCCAAAAGATTTCTACATAGATAAAAATTCTCAACAGGCGAACATTGAGAAATTACGATCCATTTGAGAAGCAAAAACAGGCAGGATTTGAACTTTCTCTGAACAGTATAACACTTCTAACGAGACACACGTTAGGCCTGTTAAACAGAATAGAAGGCGTTTCGACGGCCGAGCGAAAGCACGAATTAGTGAAATTATTGAAGCTCAATCTCTGGGGAAACAGATGCGATTTGTCGTTGAGCGGCGGCGCCGAGAGTAACTCTGTTGGGAATCCAGTTGAATTGTTGGATTCGTTCGAAGATGATCTTCTCGTGGATGACACAAAACTTGTTTGGAATGTTCTGAGCAAAATTGAGAAAACAAACGATCCAATAATTGTTGATATAATATTGGACAATGCGGGCTATGAGCTTTTTACCGATCTCTGTTTAGCAGCTTTTCTCGTTGCTCATAATCTCGCTGAAAAAATACGATTCTACGTTAAAAAGATGCCGTGGTTTATAAGCGATGTAAATCTTCATGATTTTCATTGGACCATTGATTACATGTGTAATTCATCGAATGCCGATTTAAAGGCCTTTGGAGAAATTTGCGATCAACACTTGAAGAATAATGTTTGGACCATCGAGGTAATTTATAATTCTTTATATTTTTATTTTTAAGGGATATTCTTGGCTACTGTTTAGCCATTAAGCAACATTTTTTTTTTAAATAAATATTTCGAAGTTGATTAACAACAAAAAATACGGAATTTTCTGAAATATTGTATTTAAAAATCTGCAAAAATGTAAATAAAGTACTCTGAAGTCTCTCAAATCTTATAACGAAAAATATCTAAGAAAAGAAAGTCGCTGAATTGAGGGAGAATCATGTTTTGTTTTTTTTTCTTTCAGGTTGAATCTTTTTGGACTGAGCCTTACGATTTCAGCAGAATGAAGGAAGAGTCTCCGGCTCTGTACGAAAAATTAGCACAAGCTGCTCTAGTAATATTTAAAGGCGATCTGAATTATCGAAAATTAATGGCCGACATTAATTGGGAGCACACCAAGACTCTGGAATCCGTGCTTTCGACACAACATTTTCGTCCAACGAATCTGGTAACACTTCGAACTATCAAAGCGGACGTTTGCGTCGGTCTCGCACCAGGAAAAGCCGAAGAGCTAAACGCGAAAGACAAAACATGGATGATTTCCGGAAAATATGGAGTAATAAATGCTACTTCCGATGCTACCTGTAATTTACATTGATAAAGCAATGATTCCGTCGCTCGGACATCATTTCTTATAGTCAATAAATTTTTCATATCACAATTGTCTTTTTCATGTTACATTCTCTAATGTAAAAAAAAAAAACTTTGTAAAAGATTTTTTTTAAAAAGGAAACGACAGAATATCCAACAAAAAATCCCCTGTAAAAATATCCCATATTTTTTTCTATCTTTTGATTGCTTTAGTTATTTATTGAACGTAATTATCGACTAAAAAATAACAAAAATTGGAGCTCCCAGAAAAACAACGAGCTACTTTGAATAATATTCATTTTATTATACTTATAGTAATACAGTACCTAATAATAATGATATTAAGTATATTACTTGTAAATACATGATAATATTCATCTGATCTATAAACGTTTGTACAATTACCTATTATAATTTATATAAATATATATATATATGTATATATATATTTATATTATTATTTATGTATCAAATAATGCGAAATAATAGTTGAATGGGAAAAAGAAACAAAAAAATCAATCTTATATCTCCCTTCGCCACGTTTACTCGATAAAAGAGACACCTAATTTTTGTATAATAGCAATTAGGGGGGAGCTCATTTTAAATTTATATCATTCGATTAATCAAATACTTGCGTAGTTTACATGTAGTTTACAACGAGAGTGTTTTAAACTCTTCTGAGTCATTAATTCACCTGACTTTTTACATTGTTCATCGAAAATTTTCATATATAATTCACTCTATTACACATTCCCACTTCTACAGTGCCTAAAAGGAAATTCTGAGGAGGGTTTTTTTCCCCCCACGCTTGGCAACGCCAATGCGTTCGTCCGATTGTAGAGGGGAAAAAAATTATTACAGTTTTGTGTGTGAAACAATGATCAACAGGATTATTAATGCGTCGTTAAAATTATTTATTAGAACTCAAGAGATATGGGAATCACGATTCTTGAGGGATATATTTATATATATATTTAGTTTTCTCGTCACAAGGCAGTCGTGAGGAAACGTTGCTTAGAATCTGCGACGGTACGATCGAGCAGTTGTGTCGATAGATCTGGTAAAAAACGACAAAAAAAAAAGAACAAAACAAAACAACGTCATAAAAATCAAATCGATAGTCGACGAAATTACGCGAAATACTTTGAGGAAATTAAAGCGTTTCACTAGTCAAATCTGTGCTGAATATTTGTCTTTTTCTTTTTGCAAAGTTTTATGCATTAAAAAAAATTAAACAGTCAAAATATTGACGTAGATAATTGAAATTGTGTAAAATTTTTTTTTTTTAATTAGTCTTTTTTAGAGTTATGTTGTATCAACAGTATAAAAAATTGTGGACCCGATCAGGAGGGTCAAGGGTCAAACCCGGGTTGAAACCACATTTTATGCATAAAATTGTACATAAATATTTCGAAGAATTTAGCAGTGATTTGACGGGCGTAAAACGCTAAAATCTATTTAAAAAATTAAAAAATAAAGAAAGAAAACGATTGATAAAACACATAAAGTGCCTGGAATGATCACAAAGTAAAAGTAGAAGAATTATCACGAGACGAGCGCGTAACGGAGCGATAGTGAGCCGCGAGGGCAAGGATAGCCGGTGCATCGCTATGCGAACACGTAGTCCATCGCAAGAATAAACAATCACACTCGATAAAGCGATGCACCGACGAGTCGTGTCGATAAACCGGATTCGATCATCAATAAGCCTTATTCTCATCTTTCACACACGTCTTTATAAACTGGACACTTTCGCATAAACAAATTTTATTCGCAGCCTCCGTTAAACAAACAACATCTAAATCTCTGATTACTCTTTCTCTTTTCTTTCCTGTTTTTTTTTTTTTTTTGGATCACAACTTCTTAATTAGAATTTTACATTATCTGAAGTCGCAATAAAATGATCCAGATTTTTTCAAAAGCAATTAGAAAAGTAGATGAATGGCCGTATTATTTTTCTTCATCAATATGGTTGTATCATCGATCGTTGCAATTTTAGAATGAAATTATTCTAAGTCATAATTATGAGACGTGATTTTGATTAATGACCATGTTTTTCTTTTTTTTTTTTCAATTACACTTTGATGCTCGTTATCGATAAATGACGCAATACAGAGAATACTAATAGCCGAGAATTTGTGCTGTGTTTGAAAATAGCCCGATCAGCTTTTATCTTTCATGGAATAGAAGATAAAGATCTAGACAAAGGAGGCCAAACAAATGATACAGTATTAGTAGCCTCTAATAAAAAAAAATGAGTCATTATCGAACGAGAGCGTCATATAGTTCAAATTAAATTTCACACAAGTGAAATTTCGCTGGTCCTTTAAATTCTAGGCCACTTATGATACTCGAAAAAAAAAAAAATATGGATGAAAAAAAAGATAACGTTCAACCCTGTAAGACTATTGAATTTTTTTAAAAATCGTAGATCGCAAATTGTCGACCCTTTTTTTTTTAAATCATTCATTGAAAAACTTTCTACAGATTCATTATTTAATTGAATAAAAACTACTTCATGAAAAAAAAATTGCTAATAATATAGTGATAGTGTTTAGTCGATCAAAAAGGACGATGATCAGTGGAAGTACTTTAAGAAATACATTTAACGATTAAAATAATCCGAATCATAATTAGGGGTTTTCAATAATCGTCTAATTTTTTCCCTTTTTTTTTCTTAAGATAAATCTCTACGGACGCATCAACAGTAACGCTAAAACACTGGATGCTTGATGTTTGTGTCAGAGAAACGATGAAATACGCTTGTCCAGCAGGCATATTTCAACGAACTGCCATTCTCGTCGACGATTCGTATTTTTTTTCGCTTTTTTTTTTGTAGTTTGTTGATATTAAATGGGTCATTCGAGATAATGGCCAAAATTCTGACGAAGAATTCACTGCAAGAAGAAATACTTTCGTCGTTTTCCCGAGGGTAATTTTTTTGTAAAAAAAAAAAAAAAAAATTGATGTATCATTTTGTGTGAAAGATGTTGGAATAAGATCGAATTCTCGAAACGACTCTTGTGCGTCTAGAAAAATGTCAGCCGTAACGTCACGAGACACGTTTTCGATAAACATTGGTTGTCAAAAACAGTATGAATGAAATTATGTGGAATATTCACGGTTGCTTTTTTTTTGTAAAGTACGAAAATGAATAAATTGTGTTTTGAAAATTCAAGCGATAATTACTGATTTAAGAAACCGTAGCTCCAACATGGAAAAATAATAAGTGTAATAAACTAAGAATAATCTCAGTTTATTAAAATCATTCATAAATTTTTTTATTGATTTATTATCACCATCTTTTGTGAGTTTATTTAATTTTTTCATCTTTTTAAATAGTCTTCTTTTTGGTTTAAGGATGAAAATTTCGCAACCGTATTTCAGACAAATACGGTTCTGAAAAAAAAAGTAATAACGACAAGTGTTTCGTTCGATCAGCAATTCAAGCTCGTGACGAAAATTACTGGCACTCTTATTACTTATGATATTATACGAAGCTCCAGCTGGACATTTTTCAAAACTCGCGCTCGTAGCTCCGATAATTCGTCCTTAGGATTATGTCTAACTTTTTTTTTTCGTTAATATCGGTAAATATACATTTATAAATAATACTTTCATGAACTGTCTGTGCTTGATTGCCAAGATTTCATACTGGCATCGATCGCGAATGACACACTGCTATAAAAAAGACTTCCTGAAGATTTCTGTCATTATTTTATCTTATGTTGATTCTCATTTTTCATTTTTTTTTTTTTTTTCTTTTTTACGTGGTCACGAGAAGGGATGTTAAATGGTATTGGAAAAAATGTTTGCTAAATTTGCGTATTGTGCAAACTGGTGTGACAAATTTACCAACTTGACAAGAATTTAATTTTATCTTTTCGTTTTTTATGTATTATACAAGACACATCGTCAATTTGGCATGGCACAAAGCACCTCGGAAATAGTCACACGCGCACTAAAACTTTGCTTTCAGATATTAAACACGATCACGCGCCATTTACGTTCATTGTTTTTTTTTTTTGTTTCTTATTATTTTATTTATTTTTTTTTATTATTGGAAAAAAGCGTCGACGACGACATTGACTAATAGTTGTCGAAAATGTTAATAAAGATCTTTTTGTCAGACTGATTTTATCTGATTAATCCGATCAATCCATAACGATTGCAACTATACATTTCATAAGGAAACAAAACGATACCCTTTCACACTATATAATAATCCGAATACTCGTACCTTTTGTTCTTTTCTTTTTTTGCTTTTCTTTCTTTTTGCTTTTTGTTTTGCATAAATCTCGCTACAGTTCCGTGAAAGTTACTTCGTAAATGCGGCGAATACAGCCCATAATACGGGATTTGCGTTTGGCTTTGCCGCCTCAGCCTCAAAATCGAGATCTAGTAACGTTCGAACTCGTCGCATTGCAACCTCGTAATCGTCGTCGGAAAGAGGAGCGAACGCGTTCTCGAGTACGTCGGCTGCGTGTGCCAATATCACTAAGGCTAGTGTCCTTCGATCCATGCGACCGGCATCATTAACCCAACGACACAACACAGCTTCCTGGATCTGGGCAGATGAAACAAAATTCAAATTTTACGAATTTTCTTCTCTCATAGAAAAAGCTTTCTTTTTTCAAAAAAATAAAATAAAAATAAGTCTGCAAAGTTGAACCTTGCAAATTGCTTCCTCATTATTTCGTATCTTTGACGAGGTTGATCATAATTGCACTTATGTTAAAAAAAAAAAATTCCGTTCGATAGCCTGAAATCTGTAGCTCAGGTTCAAAATAGTCAGAACAATCCAACGGGAAGATTGAACAATATTTTTGCAAAATTTATACACAAAATTTATATGTATCGTAGCGGAAACATTGCAGTTGGACTATTTATTCATTGCTCTACACTGCCTTAAAACGCACACAGAGTCAAATATTATAAGACCTAATCAAGCGGACGAGTGCCTATTTGTGTGCCTGATAAGATAGTGTTTCCTCACGATTGAAACGCTTTTAGAGAACAAAATATTTAGGTATACATTAAGGGTGTTTAAAAAAAACGTTAACTCTTTTTTTACTGGTTGAGAAGTTACTTTGGTGCAAAAAAAAGAAATCTCACCAAAAGAGAGCTCTCACGCAGTTTCTAATTTCTCATTTAAATAACATGGGAAATACGTTTTTTTGGTGTATTTAGACTTTTATACCTCCTTAATGACAATCGTAGTCCGTAATTTTGCATGATATGTCTGTAGAAAATTCAACGCTCTACAGAAAAGGTCCTTTGAAAAAAATTCTTAAATCCAACCGATTGAAAGTTATTAACAAGTTTAAAAAAAAATAAAATAAAAATTCATAAGAATAAAAAAAGATTGTCTCACCTTTTTCACGAGTCTCGTTTTGGCAAGATTGTCCGTTAGCGGATGGGTCGTCATATCGAATAGAAGAAAATTCTGTTTTTCGGTTGTCAGCACGCCTTTTTCCACAAGATTCTTCGCTAATCTTTCTCTCACGTTCTTCAACTGGTATCGTAATTTCAAGGGATTCCACGTTTCTCCTGCAATTTATATTTACGTTTATATTTCTAATTTATCGACATTTTTTTTTTTTTTGACAAGGAATTTGGAGGAATAAAAGAAAAATTACTGACCACTGAGATACTCAATCCAACTCTGTACTGGCTCAGGCGGATCGTATTCCCTTAGTCGTTTTATAGCCTCGTCCAAAAGTACGTCACCGGTTGGAGCGTCGTTTTTCAGGAGCAGCTTCCTCGCCAACAAACCGCGTTTTCGCATACCCGCTTTTTCTAATTCGACTCGCCCCCTCAGACCCAATTCGGCTAGTATACAACCACGCAATCCGGAACTTATACAATCGTTCCAGAATGATGTGTAGCCCTGAAAAATTTAACAACTAATGTGAATAAATTTTAAACAGAATCGTTATTATCTTCAAAATAAATTACCATCAGCATTAATTTATTCCAAAGAAGCACTGTGAATTGTTTAAAAATCCAGTGGCAAGATTGCTTCTCACGCAATTGCAAATTTTAGGTATTTATTAGAATTAAAAAAAAAAATTTATCTATATTTATGTACTTGTGATATGTTTATTGGATAAATTTATTTCTGCAAACTTAATTATTGTGGGATATAAAAAATGATAGCTTTTCTCTGTGAGTGTTAAAGTAAATAAAATAAAAAATTCATTTAACTTCCTTAATTCATAATAATCATGTTGTTGTTATTAATATGCTTGCTTTTAATTCCTCATTGCATAAAAATAAATACAGTAAATAAAATTCTTGATTTACCCTGCTCGGAGGAATTTTTTTTTTATCTTTTGGTTTTTCCTATTTGCATATCTTAATCAGAATTAATGAGGGGAAGGCATTGTTTTATGTTGCTGCATTTCTTAAAGCAAACAGGTGATGTTAAAATTAGGAAAAATATGTTTAATGGAATTTTCTTGTTAATCAGTAAAAAGTAAATGTTATTTACACTTTAAGACATTAGTGAGAAATTTCTTATCTGTAAGGTAGATTTTTTTGCAGACTGTTTTTCTTATCATTTTTCAATTCGTGAGCCAGTTAAAGGAAATTACTTATGTTAAGAGTTACAACATTTATTGGACTTATTTTGTAGCATTTATTTAATTACACTAATTTTTTACTCACATGCAAGGGAACATTTTTATACCAAAGGCAAATGTTACACCATTACTTTTTTTCAAATTTATTTAAACGTAAAATATCAATATTTTTTCTGAGTTATTTATAGGAGCTGCGATGCTTTTGTGAAAATTACTTTGCACTTGTAAATGCATAACCACTTGGGAATAATTATGATGGACAAATAAACACAGATGTGCATCCATTGAGTGCATGCAAAGGCATCCATTGTTAGTCATTTTATTCTCATGGGTTTTATAACCTGTTTTAATGCTCGCAATATAGATTTTTGTGATAAATACATTTTTGTGCCTCGTTAAACACGTTACAAGTTTAACTTTCACTATTCTATTGTGGCAAAAATAAAAATGACGATGGGAACCATTTTTTTTTAAACAATCCCAAAATAAATATTTGACAAGTGTTCAACTTAGTAAATTACAAGCTTTCTCTGTATTATTATCTTATTCTCAACATAAAAATCATGTAGAAAATGATAATGTAAATAAATTTACAAAAATCAGAAATTTCTCTTTATTTTAAAAAATTACAAATTCTCCAAGTTTCAACAGACTGATGATGTTTATACATACAAAGTGTCATCAGAAAGATTTATCTTAAAAAAATTTCTGTCTCATTAATAAGTGCTGCCATATTTCTATGTTTTTTTATTCTTCAAATAGTCTATTAAATTTTTTTAAGTTTTTAAAATTTATCATAGTTAATCAAAATCTGTTGTTTAAAATCTAATAACGGAGAATTTGTAAAAATTTCTGGTCAAATTCAGAAAAATCTTTGACCATTCAACAACCAAGAGTAAAAAAATGTTGACATAAACAAATTGACCAAAAATCAAAGTTTCTCTGCAGCCAATTAACAAAATCTCTGACCTCGTATCTTTATAATCTAACTTAAAAAATAGTAAATCAGAATCCGTTCTAAAAAATCTAATGATTCTCAATTTGCAAAAACTTGCAGTGAAATTCTGTCAGACATATGACTAAACAAAAATCAAGAGTGAAAAAAGTA
The DNA here is from genome assembly GCA_964016905.1 of Perithous albicinctus. Lineage (NCBI taxonomy): Eukaryota > Metazoa > Arthropoda > Insecta > Hymenoptera > Ichneumonidae > Perithous > Perithous albicinctus. The sequence continues at coordinate 15,446,264 of OZ024696.1, read as the reverse complement.
TGTTGACGTAAACAGATTGGTGAAAAAATCAAATTTTCTTCACAGCATATTGCCGAAAAAAAAAAAAAAATATGCTTCTGGGGTTCAACAAACCCTATTACGACATTTATTATACAAAAAACATGCGTAAATCGGCGTAAACGTCAAGAAGTAAAAGAGAAAAAAAAAAGGTTGTAAATAAAAACCTCTTTATCCTTGAGTCCCAGAAGGAGAACTTCCTCCATAAGTGTGAGTCTGGTAGCCTTATCGGAATCCTCATCGACGGTTGGATTTGAGTTGAGATCTTTGAGTGAATTACTATCGGAATCCTGTTGATGTCCGGCTGACTGATCGGTGTGGCCTCCACCCTGTTCGTTGGAGCCATCCTGTGCAAGTCCGCTGCCACTGCTGCTGTTAACAACTCGTCGCCGCTGTACCAGACCGTCCGTACGATTCATCGTTTTACCCGCACCGCTACTATTTTTTTTATATTATCCGTTCTATTATTCCGCGTTTGTTGTCCAACGAAAAGTACTTTTTTCGGATAACGAGAATCTGTCACGGCTCTTTTATTTCTTTTTATTTCTTTCACAAGGTTGTTAAGCGACCAATTGCAGCACGAATCGGACAATAAACACGGTACTGTTGACGCTTGCTGCTCCGATACGACATATCTTTCCAAAATGGCCAGCTCTTTACGTCCCCTCTAGACGTAAGCACGGCGCTATACTCGCTGCTCACTGCTGCTGCTGCTGCTTGCTCTTTACATTGCCGACGTGATTTCCCATCGTTCCTGCTGTTCTCGGTTTACCGTTTTCTCACTCGATGACGCTGCTGATGCCCTTCGATTGCTCCATGATTTGCGATTTTAACGACAGATGGCTCTTCAATGCATATTTCGGGAGTTTGACAGGGTGTTACGATGTGATCATAATTCATTAAATTATAGTTTAAAAGGGTTTAATATAGTCGAGAGTGATCAGTGCAATTGCAATGATTATACGAGTCACATCGAATAGATTTAGTGAAAGATTTATTTAGTGCTAAGTTTCCCCTCCCCCCTATTCTTTTGCATCGATTATTAGTAATAAGAGAAAAAAAAAGCTATTCTTGCGATAGGTTATTGCATTAATCAGATGGATTTAAGAATTTAAATCACTATTATTAAGCGATGTGCCTATTAATTAAGAGGTAATTTTAAATAGAGTAGAATTGAGAACATTATTTATACCAAGTTTATTGTTTAAAGAAAATCAATGTAAAGTTTTGTTAGCCGTTAAGAGCTCGCTCTTATCGACAGGCCGGCATGCGTGCATAGATGGCGCTCAAAACCCTTTAAATCCAAAGAATGATAATAATAGTAACTAAAAAATGAAATTTTAACTAAAAAAAAAAATAATAAAAATAAAAAAGTTCAGTTGTGGGCAAAAAAGCAACACGGATTGTAAGCCGATAGCAGAGATATTATCGTCAAGAATTAGTTCATTGGAAATTTTATCATTTAAAAAAAAAAATTTGTCACTTCTGATTTAACAATTTTTTTCCTTCCAAGTTTGACAATTTTTTCCCCTCTTCTAGATTAATAAACCAAAAATTTGTTAAAGTTACAAAAAAAATGTTTAATCGTAAGTGAACTTTTTTTCTAATTTCTTAAATAAACATTTTTCTAATTTTTCAAAAAAAAAAATGTCAACTCGCTAAATTTAGACATTTTTGTTACCCAATAAATTTAATGACGAAAAAAGTCTATAAAATTAAAAACTCGTTACTCATTTAATCTTCAATTAAAAAAGACACGAACAATCGAAATCGAAGTTCGAGATATTTGCAAAATCGCTTTATTCGTGCTATGATTGGTCAGTGATGGCTACGACGTATGTCCTTCTTCTATTTCCAATCGTAGCGGCGGGCAATGGCGGTCATTTTGAATCGCAACTCTTTCGCCGTGTACGATTGGATTCTTTTGCAATAAAAAAATGGGTGTACAATTAAAGGCGGTTCTTAAATAACATTACAGTTCACAATAAACAATAATAATAATAATAATAATAATAATAATAATAATAATAACAATAAATAGCGCAAACAGTGCATACGTTGTTGCTATAGTTTCATCGAACAAACTTAAAAAAATAAGCAGTCAAGTGCAAGATTGCCAAATGTCAACACTGTCGCCAGTTAGTGTATAAAATGGTTATGAACATATTGCGCAATATTTGCCCAGGTCTCATTGGACCGTTTTGCAGTGGATAGTAGTACAAGAGAGGATGCAGGCTTTATATATACACGTTTGGTTGGCTTAACTGTGATCAGTCCCGCGTCACTGATCACACAACCGTGGTACACACACCGGCGAGCGAGCAACGCTGCATTATACTGTGCCAGCATTATGTATCTAAGCGTGCATATGGCTTATCTCGCTATTTCTGAACTCTTCGTATCGCTACCATGATTCTCTGGTATTCTCGTGGTAGATCGAATATCGCACGCGCCACAGTGCGAATCGCGTTATACAGCTCTTTTTCCATTAAACATTCAGGAAAAGGCCACGGAACTCAAGCAGGCGAGGCACATCGCGCCCTGAAATCGATTAGCCTCAACACCCAACTTCTTTCCATTCCTAATAAAGCAGATATTTATCAATATTATATATTTATATACAATTTTTAATATGATTGACAAAACTCTAAAATTCAGATTTAAAAAAAAATGCACACATTTTTAATGTTAAGGGGGTTAGGTCGAAACCACGTGGAATGCCCCATATATACGAGGATTTATCCTAGATTTATGATGATTTTTATGTTGATTACGAATCCTACCAATTTCTTGATCAATGTCTTATTAATTTCTAGAACATTTTTTTCCTCCCTCTCTATAAACCTCAATTTTTCCAACAGCCGGTACATTCTCTTTTTCTTTTCTGAAATACCGCAAACAACACCGTCGGGGGGGGGGGGGGGGGGGGAGGGCATTGACGAAGGAGAACGATGTCGACCGCGGAAATTCGTATAAATTTCCGAGTCTAAGACAGATGCCAACTTCTTTGTTTTTGGTGCGGTGAAATCGAGTGGATAAACGAGTTATGGTTGTATGGTGTGCGACCATATGTAGCGCGTAAAAGCGTAGCGCTGCTGTAACTAAGCCTGCGATTTCGAGCTCCACATTACAGTATACACGAGAGATTCCACACCAATTCAGCCACCAGAGTTTTCGAACTTCCCAAACAATGCTGTAATTTTGTGCGTAGGTATACAGTCCTTATATCCGTGGAGTGACTCTCGTTTAGGTTCCAATTCGCCGTATTCGCCTCGATCAACGTGACAAACAGTCTATCTGTGCTTGCGATCGAAGGCGAGACAATCGCAATTTAACTTGCGATTCGCTCGAGTGCGTAGAGATACTATTGCCGTGTACCACGGCTGAAGTATGTTGCTATATAGTCCACAGTATAATACAGTACATATATATATATATATATATATATAAGGCACAGAGCTGTAGTTATAGAGGTAGTATAGAGGTATCCCGTAAAGAAAAGAGGCAACGATAAATTTTTATTAGCCAATGGCAATAAACCACGAAATTGCAGGGCATCTCGCGAATGCCTCTCTCTTTTTTTTCCACCCCCCCCCCCTCCCCCCGCCCCTCCCTCCCAACCCACCTCCCCTTCCGCCTTCTCCCTTTTTCCTTCTCCTTTCTCACTGTCTCCCGCGAAGAATGGGGTATATAGTATTCTTATAGCGAGAGGAGGCACGCGAAAACCCGCGCCAACGGTCTCCTTGCCTCGCCAACCGCAGTCATTCTCGTTGGTGGTGCACACGTGGCCATGGCAAAGTACCTGGACACATCCTGATATGCGTTATACGAGCGCATTCCAAGCGAACGCGTGATGTCTCCTCTCTCGCATGAAGAGCCATACACACACAGACACACTTTGACATCATGTGTACGACGTGGGGTGTAGCACGTTATTGTTGGTTTATAGCCAACGAGAGGTCCTGTTTCTCGAAAGAAAGAAAAAAACTTGTTGACTAAACGGATCCTTACCAATTTCATCGTGGATTCTTATATTCTAACGTCAGACTGCTGCTTGAAGTTAGCTACGGAAATATAATTAATTCTTTATTTCGCCAATAGATGGCGTTATATGCTTATTTGTTTAGTTTCAAAACAGAATTTTTTTTTATTTTCTAAAAATTTTCAATATTGAAATAAAAAGAAGAAATGCGTACATGTCGCTCAGACGCTTAATTCATCACATTCATCGCATCAAACAACAAAAAGCGGGAAAAAATGTATCCTTTTTAAATCGATATTTACTAAATGAAATTTAAAAAAATATATCACTGTAAAATCTTATTAAAATCACATCCACTAGATGGCAGCACATGCTAAATTTCCTTCCATCTGCAACTAACTTCAAGCCGGAGTTGGATTCTGCAGTTTAGCCACAATTTCTCCTAGGGTAATTAAAACTGTAATTTTTTTTTTCAAAATTTCGAAAAACAAGCACCTCGGTGCAATTGTTCCGTCATTTTATACTTGTGTTCGAAATTTCATTGCAATAGAATGCTCCGTTTAGTAGAAAATAGCTTTCAAAGTTTTGATGTGAGTCCGAAGTGGGAAAAGCGGTTTCGCAGAGGAGTGGGGGAATCATCAGTGCCTTTTAAAAGGGTATCCAAATAATGATAATGCTACTAAACTGCAGAACTTTTCCAAAAAGATAAATTTGAACCAAAGCTCGTAACTTTTTGAAAACATTTTTTTAAAAACTACAAGTTTTTTTTAAAGGATCATCAATTATTTTATATAAATCGTATGATTTATTATAATTTATAATTATTTTTTCAAATTCTATGCCTCCTTAGCGTGAGAATGACTGCGCAATTTAACTTATCTTCGTAGCTACTGCTCAGAGACGAAAATTCCTAGCTGTCCTTTTGATCGATATCCTAGCGCGCGAGAAGACCTTGCGAATGGCGTTAGTACGTGGGGGTTAACGACTGGCATAGAGCGTAGCAGTTAATCACGTTGACCCGCACCCGCAGTGGCCGCGCGCGTGCGAGAGAGCCCAGAATCACAGAATATATGTGCGCTTGAAGCGCGACATATCGTACAACGCGAGACGAGGGCGATTATTGTTTTCCGCCACGGTGGTGTGGCCGCGCGCGTTCAATGTCAGCATATATAATATATGGGGCTTTCCATACCAATTCGACCTACGGTCCGAACCCTCGACTTTGCCAATCTGCTCCACGGTTTTTTATATCATTGTACTGACTCTAAAAATCACGCAGTTTTTTTTTTTTAGACTTTTCAAAATTTATTTTACGGATTTATGATTTTTTTAATTAAAAAAGTCTGAAAAAATTCTTTAAAATCTTGTGTACGATTAAAATACAATTAAAAAAAAAACAAATAAGTTTGCGTTTTTGGAAAAAAACCTATTTTGGCAAAAATTAAAAATCCAGATTTTTGCTTTTAAAAAAAAAAATTAAAAATCCAGATTTTTGGTTTAAAAAAAAAAATTAGAAATCCAGATTTTTGGTTTAAAAAAAAAAATTAGGAATCCAGATTTTTGGTTTAAAAAAAATTAAAAATCCAGATTTTTGGTTTAAAAAAAAAAAATTAAAAACCCAGATTTCTGGTTTAAAAACAAAAATTAGAAATCCAGATTTTTGATTTTACAAAAAAAAAATTAAAAATCCAGATTTTTGATTTTACAAAAAAAAAAATCCAATTTGTTGGCTTTTCGAAAGAAAAAACATCCACATTTTTGGTTTTTCAAAAAAAGAAAAGAAATGTTGACCAACATCATTTCACATCGCAAATGATGCAACGGAACAAAAAATCATGATGTTAACCAGTCCAGAAAAAGAATGCAGATGGATTTCATTCCCTTAATAAATCTTGATATGTTTTTACTGTAAACAGGATAAACATTTTGGATATGATGTTTATCAATTTAAAAAATATTAGAAAAATTGTAGAAGTTTGGGTTTCCATTCTAGTGTGAATTATCATGGAATGGACCATATATATATATATGATGTACACATACGAGCGGCGCGTTTAACGTGCACGAAGTGCTGGACGTACCTCGCGCCCGGGGCTCTCGTAGTGGGAGCGACTCGAGAGAATATCGCGGCCGCGAGACCGCTTGTTCGAAAGGCCGGACGACGAGAGACGTAAGCACATTCAGTCGTTCAGGCTCGCTCGATCGAAGCGCACACCTCTCTCTTTTACACGCTTACTACCTGGTGTTAAGATCTCTCGATCTTCCACGTAGTTGCCGGCTGGCCACGCCAATCCGAGAGCCCCTCTCGTTACGAACTTCATATCGTTAAACCAATTTGTGTGCTTCACGAGGAGAATACACGCGAGGGCGCGTTTAAATTCTAAAGTGCGTTGAAACGTCGCGAATCGGGCTTCAAAAGGGATTCCTGGATTTAGCCGAAAAAAAAATGACGATTCTTCGACGTTGACAGCACATCGAGCACGCGAGGTGTCAGGTTAGTCATTTTTAACATTGCACTAATATTTATTGCGAACGAATTACGTATATTAAACGGCACGTTTTATGGAAAATTCACACGGAATGAATCTACGTGAATTTTCCTGATTTTTTTTTATATTGTTATCAGTACTGAAAACAATGTCTGTGATTTTTATTTTCAGTCGTTCTTTTGTAAAAAAAAAAAAAAAATTAATTTATAATTTTAAAAAAAAAAACATGATTTCGACATAAATAATGAGTTATGTTTGAAGTGAAAAATATTAAGTTTCACTAATCAGGTAATATTTACCCCAGAACTCAAAATTTTCATTCCAATTCCAAGACAGAAATACCAACCTTTCATGTTTAAAAAAAAAGATGGTCATTTTTTTTATCACTATGATTTTCAGTTACTCTTCCTCTTCAATTTCATAACCGTGATGAATATATTAATATTTCATGTTTAAACAAAAATATTATCGTTTAAAAAAACATCTTCTGAAATTTTAAAATCAGTGTAATTATATGATTTTTGATTTTATTTCTATTTTATCTCCACACAAATAAACGAATTGATTGACTGATTGATATAAGTGCATATTTGTTGTGTACATTGTGTACAATGTAAGGAAGCTACGTTACAGTTTCTTTTCTATCGAGACGAAGGTCTTTGCCTGTCTCAGAGAACGTGTGAAAGGTACTACACAGAATCTTTAGCTCTCGCAGCACACACATTGCACCAGCAAGTCACTGCGTGACACCTCGTCGGGATCTCAAATTGCCAAGGCAAAGCCGCAGAGCTCTTCGATACAAATAAATAGTGAGAGAAAAAAAAAATCTAGCTATATAATATCTGTGTATAATGTAATGCACAGACCAGAGAATTGCATCCGCATTATTATGTCATACCTGAAAGTGACCTCCAGACCGAGTATCATCGAGTTTAGTTAGGATATGGGCATGAGAAAAAAAAAAAAGTGTTAGAGTGAAAAGACGGAGAAAGGAGTGAAGGAAAATATCTATTTATACCGTTTTTCTCAATTCAATTGAACGACGAATACTTTCCTCGCTTTGTCTCAACTTTGTTTTCTCTCTTTCTCTTTTTTTTCTTTCTCTTTCTTTCTCACCTTCGTCTACGTCCTCTGGCATATAAACAAGCGTTCTCATCTCACTCGCTAGCGCGAACACATAGACACTCGGATGATCCCACAAAAGGGAAACTATGGGAACAATGCCGTAATAATAATTCATAATTAAAGAGACGCTTTACGACTGTATGAAACGTCTCGTGCGAATCGGTGTTCACCGAGAAATTCACGCCACACTAAATTATGTGAATGTTTTTGTTTTTTTTATTTTTTTTTTTATTGAAAATTGTGTCTAGCGCTGATATCAGTTTTGACGGTTGTAAATATACGCGAAAACACTGATTTCGTCTCGTTTAACCTGGTCCCGTAGTTACACGCACTTTTCCCATATGCATACCATTAAACCGAAGAATCTTTGCACGAGCCCGAAGAATATATATATATATATATATATCGCGAGCCCCGTCGGCTTTTCGACGATGGGTTTTAACGACCACTCGTAAAACGTACCTTTGATAAGCATGTTTCTTACGGCGCGCGAGCCCAGTTATAACGTCGTCGCGGTTGCGACCTTACCAAAACTTGAGGACGAGTGGAAAGGTAAAAAAAAAAAAGAATAAAGAAAATATTGCGGAACGTTTAAACAACGCGCAATGAAACGGAAAAAACGTTTTATAACCCGTGCGCGCTCGGTACCGTTTCTCATGTAACGATCGTCTCGCGACTTCGTCTGCTGCTCTTCCGTATATTTTTTTTTTATTATCTCTCCTCTCTCACGATGGCGACCGTTCATTTGTGTATCGCGCGCCCAACTTTTCTCGATGTAGGTGAATGTACCGGTTATTGACCGCCCGAGGGTAAAACATACACTTTTCTCGCAGATTTACAGCCTTTTTACAATGTTTAACAGTACGTTTCTTTTTGTCTGTTTAGAGGTGGCAAAAAAAAAAAGGGGGAATGAAACGATTTTTTTTAATTTTCATAAAAATTTGTACTCAGATTCGTTAGAATACAAAATAATAAATATCAATTTTTTTTTGCTACTAATAATGCTGAATAGATCTATAAAAGTTATTTTAATATTAAACATTTAATTTTGTTTTCTGAATGGGTTAATAAAATTGATTGATCGAAAATGTTTTAGCAACCATTGCAATAATTATTACGATTATTATTCTTTATGAGTGATTCAGTAATTATCTGTTACTCGATATTTATAAAAATGAGAGAATAAAAAATGAATAAAGAATTTTTTAATTTTTGAACGTATTCCTTATTATTATTTTTTTTTATAAAAAATAGTTGCTGGTATCGAGTTTGCAATATGTGCAAAGCCGTCTGTTACCAAAAAAAAATAATAATAATTAAAAAGTGGTCAATAATAGAGAGACTTTTGTAATAATTCATTTTCAGACCTGTAGTCCTTGGAAATAATTATATTTATCATCTCTCTGTTGAATATGATCTCATCAGCATCGCGTTCCCGTGACTAAGTTTCCTGAGATTCGACGACGAGCGTTGACTTCATCTACTATATTACAGCAAAATACGTATATAAGTTCCTAAGAGTGTCTTTCATAAGATCTCACGTTACAACTCTGCGTTATTTGCATTCGTCTACCTCAAATACGTGCATGGTCTGTCTCTTTCGTATAACAGTAATGATAAACATGACATATTACGCTAATAAACTCGTCTCAGTCCGTCCGAAGAGGCTAATAGAAAATTGCAAATCAAGAGATTTGACTCTCGGCGTGTTGCCGCAACTAAATTCCTACGAAATTATTATATTCACGAGTTTATAAAACGTTCCGTTACTTTTTAACACAATCTGTTTAATTATTATTTTTTTTTAGAATATTTTTCGAAAATTCTATGTAATCATTTAAAAAAAATAGAATTGCTGGAAAAATAATCGCCCACTAATTTTTTTTGGCATTCAACAAATCTATAGAAAATTTATTTTTGTTTTTAATAGAATGTTTATACCGTATCAATATAGTTGGATATTCTTTAGGAAAAAAAAATAATGAAAAAGTCAAATTCTAAAAAGTGATAGACTTTTTGTTACAAAATTCAAGACACAATAAAATTGGAACCGCTGTATGAATTTTTACAAAAATTATAATAAAAAAAGGAGGCAGTACAGCTTTACTCGTCTGCAAAATTTCAGCGCTGTGACTCGAGCCGTTCTCGAGTTATCATAAATTATAATAAGTAGAACGATACGGCATCTGGTGGTGAGTTTTGCTACTAGTCCATTGGATGAAAATGCGCGTCGCTATTGGTCGATCAACCTATGGAGGGGATTTCGATCTGCGCGCGCATCACATTTGATCCACAGCATCGGTCCGTGGTATTGCCCGCCTTTTTCAAAATGAATAATTAAAAAAAACTCACGAATCTTCCTCTATCAAGAAACAAAAAACACTTATTATCAAATTATTTATGTGTTAAATAAAAAAAATTATAGCAAGCTCGAAAGTGGTAAAGTTTGAGCTCTGATTATATTACAGGAAAGCCCAGAGGCATAGAACGATAGGTGATCAGAGAGAAAATTAGAAACGGAAGTCCTGGCTTCACTCGGTTTAATCTTGCGCAATATTGTAGAGGCGTGGAGTGCCCTCCACAGTTCTGTGAAGTAAAACCTCATCTTTTTTTTTTTTTTTTTTTTTTTCTTTTCCTCTCGTTTCTTCTTTTAGTGCCCAAAATTCCGTACAATCAGTCGGTCGACGTTGTTTTTTTTTATCTTCCGTACAAAAACATAAAGAGACGCGAAAGTCTTCAGCGAGAAGTGCGTCGAGAGTGCAGCAAAGCGAAACTCTCTGCGCGGAAGATCCTCACGCAACATCATCTGAGCGCTGATGCGCACGCACGTAACACTCGCGTGCACAATCATCGCGCGACCGCGCGCACTGTGAGATTCCCGTCGTCATCGCGCGCAGCTAACACACAGGTAGAGATAGCTTATTCTCTGCGCACGTGAACGCGCAGGTTGTCTGCTTGTGCTGCCAGAAACGCGTGTGCGTTTAACAATTGTACGCAGCCTCCGGGTGTTCCGAGAGCCCGAGAATCCTCTAGCAAACATTGCGTTTCGTCATAGAATTAGAGAGAGCCAAGGCAAACTGAGAGACACGAGGATGAGATAGCAAACGGTAGATAATATACTCACACATTGCTGCTTCTTTTCTTTTTTTCTCTTGACTTTTCTGAGCCAAACTAAACAGCCTGTGAAGTTGACTATTAATGTTCTATTTAAAAATCAAGTACAATCGCAAAGTCAAACTCTGAAATTTTATATAGTTTTAATAAAAGTTAAAAAAAAAATCAATTCATGTTATTATTATTATTATTATCATTGTTATTGTTATTGTTATTTCTATTGGTAAAAAATATTTATTAATTTTTTTATAACAATTTGCAAGCAACCCAATTTTTTCGTGTCTTTTGTTACTTAAAAAAAAAAAGTAAAATACACAAAAAAAAATGTGTTAAATCAACAAAAACGTTAATTTTGCAAAAACGAAAAATTGTACTGTACTGATGTTTGACCAGATTACCCGAGTTTGTTTTTGCGAAGTTGTGCGATTTTCTTCATTTCTTTCGGGGGTTATTTTTTTTCTTTTTTTTTTTACTCATCCCCAGTGGCGCCTGTAAAACGATCCGCAAGTCTTCCGACAGTCTACCGTGGCAATCGCGAACTTGTTCCCATGCGTATATAACACTGAGCGAAGCATTGTGCGTTACATTCCTAAGATGATTCAGGTTTACCCGGTCTCGCGTAGCTGCTTCTCTTTGAATTCTATGCTGTACTTGACGTTCGGCAGAGAGCCGCCTATATATATATATTCATCCCCGTTGCTCAACTGTTGGAAAAATCCGTTCGAGGCACACACAGAGAGAGAGAGAGAGAGAGAGAGGAGACAAACAGAGAACGCCTTGGCAACTTTGAACTACAGTTCGACGAGTCCAGTCTCAGATAATATTCTCGTCATGGACCTAAAAAGACTCGAGTAACACAAACCAGCGAGTCACTTTGAGGAGCCTAGGAATTAAATTGTTTGAATAAAAAAGGAGTCTAATGGTGCTGTAACCAAACGAGTTAAAAAAAAAAAAAAAACAACATCGTTTCTTTGTTGCTGTAACTAAATATCAATTAGAGAAGAAAATAGTTCGATGCTGTAACCACAACAGTCAAGTCATTTTAGTTCTTTGTTTCATTGTTTACGTCGCCTTTTGCTTTCAACGTTTTTTTTTTTTTTTTTCTTTCAAATATAGTTCGAGGTCGAAGACGCAAAAGAAAATAGTAGGGACTCAGAAATTTCTTGGTAAACCATAAAAAGTGTCTATTCTCGTAGATTCGAGAATTTCACATTAGCGACGGTTGTTCAATCGCTGACAAATAATAAACGGGTTCTGTTGTGGAGTGTAATTTAGTGATCCAGTTGTGGAGAGTTGTGCGATGGCGGAGAGAACGAATTATGGATGAGTGTTGTTGAGTTATATATCTGACAGTCAGAAAGGGTCTCGCGGCTGTAGTCCCTAATCTTTTCGGAGATGACCAATCGCTATTCCGGACTCGTGTGCTCCCTTCGTCCTCAAGGTTGTTGCCGCATAACTTTGAAGGTTAAAATGTAAACGAGAATTATTTCTCGATAGAAAGAGAAAATAACGTTTTTTTTTTTTGCAAAAAAATTCTGTGCTAAAACCTGTATTATTGATTGTTCATAAAAATAATATTATCACTTAAAGTAATGTAAAGATCCGAAAATAAATTGCTGACGGAGTTCAATATTTTTTAACAATTGTTTTTCATACATTTTCAATTATAAAAAATGTTACTCCTACATTATTTTCTGCCACGCAGTGCGAGAAGTGCCTACTTCTCGCACTAGTGCGATAATAGGATATTACGATACGAGTGCGATTAAACTTTTTCTTGACGAGTGTGAGTTTGAAAGTGATGCAATCACACGAGTTGAGACAAAATTTCTCGCACGAGTTTCGTATACAACTTTATCGCACTAGTGGTCACTTCTCGCACGCTTTACACGACACAGTTCTTAAAAATTGACAGCAATTTCTATGCGATTTTTTCTTTTCCGTAAAAAAAAACATATTTTTTTGCTTGAAATCAAAGGCGAAAAAAAATCATTTATAATAAAATATTGAAAATATTTAAACTGTATGAAAAAAAAGTGTTTCGAGAATCAGACTGGAATGTTTAACTGCCATATTCACATCCAATGCAAAGCACAATTATTCTTGAAAGCAACCATTCTATAATAACAATATTGTTTTTATTATTGTATTATATTAAGTCCCCCCTCGATGAATGGTTATCGAACGACGACTGCCACGATGCTCTCATTGTCAGTGTTATCATTCGCAAAGTCTATTCCATTCTACGTATAATCATCATTATGACTGACGTAAATGCTATACAGTGGAATTATTCGTTTTATCGTTATACTCTTCCTCTCCTCCTCCCCGAGCCGGCAAGTCCAAGACTCCTCCGCTGTTTAGTATTCGTGACAGGGAGTCGACGATATCGAAGCCACGAGTGAAAGCTCGGCGAAGCCGCTCGCGCGCGCGCTCTTCTGATCCGCGTCTCTCTTTTACGTTTCCCCGGCACACTCTAGCTGCGCAACACGAGAGTGATCGAAAAGCGTTAGGAATCGCGATGGAATCCTAACGCTTTTCGAGCGGCAAATACGTTCCAGTTGGAATATCACAACGTTTTATTATACATCAATCAGTGACGTTTCATGTTTTTTAAATAAAATATTTATCAGAGAGCGAAAATAATTAAAAAAAAATAAATAAATAAATAAAGAGAAACCTTTTTGGCAATTTATTAATATATTTATTTCGAAGATTTTTTCTTTTATATTCAATAAAAATATTTGAGAAATATAATAAAAATGATAATTTTTTTTTTATCCGAACTGTTTATTTGAGAAATATTTTTTAAAATCAGGAATAAAATTCGTTCGCCACAGCTGTTGAAGTGAAAGTCCTGATTAGAGTTATATTAAGATTCCGCGCACCTATAAGTACACATATTCATCAGATGTTTGTGTCAGCCAAACGATTTATGATTAATTTTCATCCCGCAATAATATATCTTTTGCCAACGGCGCTTGTGCTGACTTATTATCATTTCCTCGTCGTATTACGCGATCACATGTAGAGCCTGCAAAACACAGAGAGTTCTTGTACTCGTGCAGCAAAGTATCGCGTCATGTGTTGCTTTTGCCGAATCACCCTTTGTGGCAATTAAAGTCAAAAGTGAATATCACTAATCGTGGAGAAAATGAGAGTTCGTCGGCGTGATATGCAAAGTTAAAAATTGAACAAGCAAAATGATTTTTTGTCTTGTTATTTTTAACATTGTTATTCCAATTTTAAGGACATAAACAATATTAAAAAAAAAAAAAAAAAAAAAATTCCGAAGAAAGTTTTATAAATTTAATTTCTAGAGTGAGTAATTAAATTTAGAAAAACCAATATCAATGTGGAAAAAAGTTTTCTGTTAAATGTACACTGTATTTTCCGTTTTGTAAATATACATTTTTTAAAAAAAGCATTAAAAAATAATTTCAATTTTCCATGGGGGGTTTTTTTTTTTTTTTTAACTTTGATAATTATGCTTACGTAGGTTATTTATATCCGAGCTATATTCCGAGTTTTGAGAGCTGTCTCGAAATATCCACGTGGCATTATCTCGTCGTAGGTATCTCTCGAGAAATCGATCGAGCGTTACGATCCTCGTCACGGTGTATACGATGTCCAAGTACCACCATACATATATATATATATCATATAAATATATACATATTTCTATATGTTATACGTTAATATATCAACCACCTGTGTCACACGGTTCTCCGGCGGCTGATATTTTCTCGCTTCGCTAGTAATGCGAGCGTACGTTTCGATATACGTACCGTACAAGTATATATGCGATGCAAAAGCATGACGAGGGACCAAAGCATAGCGTTCAGCAGCCTCGAGTGACTCTCTTGAGGAGAGTCGACGGCCCGGAAGGTCGTCTACCGCTCTGCGCTCTGGGTACCTCACATCGGCCCGATATATGGGGCATTCCACCTGGTTTCGACGAGGCTCTGAACCTTGACCCTTCCAATTGGGTCCACAATTTTTATACGATAGATGTAACTCTAAAAAGCACTAATTTTAATTAAAATCTCTTTTTTCTTTTATTCCACATTTTTTTTAATTTTCATTTTTTAAATCTGAAAAAATTATAATTTTTTAAAACAAACTATCGAACGTCATTTTAAAAATCTGAAAAAATTCTGAAAAACCTTTTTGATAATTTTCTTCAGATTTTTAATTTTCATTTTTTAAATCTGAAAAAATTCTGAAAAACCTCTTTGATCATTATTTTCAGATTTTTAATTTTAATTTTTTAAATCTGAAAAAATTATCAAAAATCACGTGTTCGGTTGAAAAATTTTTTAGATGCTACCCATCGTACTTACAATTTTTTCAAATTTTCCCTTTTTTGATGAAAAAAAAAAACAGAAAAAAATATAATTTGTATTATCGAGAAAAGGTTTTTCAGAATTTTCTCAGATTTTTAAAATGACGTTCGATAATTTGTTTAAAAAAATCGTAGATAATTAAAAATGTGTAATTTTTTTTTTTTTAAGACTATTTTTTTTAGAGTTATGTCAAACGTATAAAAAAATGGTGTTCTCGATAGGAAGGTTCAAAGGCTTGAGATCAGAGAGAAACCAGGTGGAATGCCCCATATATATACTATATACAAGCATTGCCTACCTGTATGTATTTATGAATTTTGTACGTCGCGCTCGTTCATTGACACTCGTATACAAGCGATGTACGAGTACGTGATGCAAATAGTCATAGCTCGAGGAATATTTATATCGACAGTGAAAAAATAGTCGTCTGTATTAGCCTCGCGTGGATTTCCTGGTTCTAGGAATAGTTCGTTTAACAAAAAAAAAAAAAAAAAAAAGGTGACTATTCTACGCGCGTTCCCGCATAATTGTCGTCCTTGTCCTTGGACCCGCTTTTGTAATGTAAGGAAATAGACACATAGAGGCGTGATAAGAAAGGAGAGATCACGTTCAATGTACTCTGATGATAATTTTGGTGAAAAACTGATGCATCAGGAGGACACAGAAAAAATTATATTGAATTTTGTATTTTTAATAAAAATTTTTTTTTTAATTCAAATGTTCACAAATGTATATTTTTTTTATCAATTTCTGATTTCATAATAATAATAATAACAACAATATTATTTAATTGTGTATTTTTATGTTGGGAATTTTTTTTTTTTTTGGCAGATTGAATTTCTTTTATAAATTTTTTTTTTTCCAAGAAAATGTGTCTTTTTCAAATTGACAAATAACAATTTGTACGTCAGACAAAATTGGTTGACCGCTTTTATAAATTCATTTATTTTTTTTTATTTTTGCATTTTTAAAAAATAATTATATGATACAAATCTTTAAAAAATGGTCTGTCTGATCTTTAAGGATTAAATTGTGCTAAAATAATCGTACAAATTGAAGACTGGAATCAACTAATGCAGTGAGCCTTGCAGTTTGATGCAGGAATCACTCTGCTGCGCTAGAAAATTGCAGTCTCAGAGAAGCCGCAGTGGCTAAGTACGAAAGGAGTACGAATATATAGGAGGCAAAACTTTCGTGATCTCGCGTGCGACCTGAATAGCCGTACTATCGTGCCAGGAGAGCCGACACCGCCGCAACATACCAACTCGTTTCTGTACGACATACATTGGATGGTGAATATATATATGTATATATATATATATATACTATGTATGTACTCTATAACCCCGGATGACTATTACGACCATACCTAATTCGTCATTTTCTAATTTCCTATTCTCCCCACATCTTCCATGTCGTTCTATTCACAATGTTTTGAACCTCTCGCTTTTTTTTTTTTATTCACTTTTTTCATTAGAAAAACACTTGATTATGTGTCTATAAATAAAAGAGTGAAAGTCAAATGTAAAAACAAAATTGAAATTTCTCTAATTTTAATATAATTATCTGCAAGAAGTTTTTATTAATTTGCCACATGTATCTCAGTTTCTAATTTTATTTTTTAAAAAGTAATAAAAGAATTTATTAAAAATGTTCTATTTTCATTTCACGCAATACATTTTTTGTATTTAAAAAACAAACGCAAAAAATATCATCTTATACAATTTTTTCTTGCCATTTCTGCAGAAAAAAATGGTCTTTTATGAATCGACCTTTTTTTAAAAATTTCACACGTTTTGTAGTACTTCTAATTTAACAAATAAAAAATTGATAATTTTTTTTTAAATTTTACAAAAAAAAACTTGTAAATTCAACATTTTTTTTGTCGCTCCTGTTTTGACCAACAAAAATTTGTGTATGTAGAAAAAAATCACCTCTAATTTTACCAAAAAAAAAATGTAAATTAGATTGAAAAATGTGGTCGAGTGATAAAGAGAGCAAGAGAGAGGGAGAGAGAGAGCTACATAAAAATATTGGATATAAAAGAACTGGCGAGGAGGCTTTGTATGAATGAAGAACGACAATATGCAAAGCGTGGGAGTGAGATCGGGGCGTAGTAGTGTATAGTACAAGACGAAAATTGGAGGAGTATAGTATAGCGTGATTGAAGGTGGCCCGGCCCCTCATTCATTATTATTCCTCGTCCCGCGCTATACACGCCGCACACTCATACATAAACTCACACATACACATGCACACACTTTCCCAGCGGCAGTTGAACCGGTGAGCTTTCGGCTCGACCAGAGCACGCTTCGCTGAGCCGGCAATTGAAGTTCCGGTCGTACGTGCACACCGACACACGACGGATGAACCCAACTGAGTATTCTCTCTTCTCACTGCCGAATGACTCCCATGACTCATCGAACCACAGAGAAAGAGAAAGAGAGAGAGAGAGAGGAAGACAAATGTTGTGAGAGAAAAGTGAAATGCTAATTTGGCAACCACTTTTACTATAAAGAACAATTTTTTTTTTTTTATTTTGAGTGAAAAAAGATTTGATTTTTTCCAAATTTTGAAATGAGAAAAATGTCACCATGAAAAATTCTTCTGTATAAAAAAATCAAAATTTTCAAATTTAAGTAAATTAAACTAATTTGGCAATCACATTTACCATGGAGAACAATTTTTAATTTTTTAAAACAATTTTTGAGTGAAATTCGGATCTTGTCCAAATTTTGAAATAAAAAAATGTCATCATGAAAAATCCTTGTCTATAAAAAAAACGAAATTTTTCAAATTTAAGTAAATTAAGCTAATTTGGCAATCACATTTACTATGGAGAACAATTTTTTATTTTTTAAAACAATTTTTGTGAAAAAAAATTCGGATCTTGTTCAAAGTTTGAAATAAAAAAAATGTCACCAGGAAAAATCGTCTTTAAAAAAAACAATGTTTTTCAAATTTAAGCAAAATTTATAAAATAACAAAAAAGCTTATAAACAACATAATGGAATAACTAAAAAAAAATCTATGTATATAAAAAAGCCAAAGAAATTGTATTAGTCGACGAGTCCGCAAACCACAAGATCTCACAGGAGTAAAAAAAAAAAAGAAGCATTGTAAGAAGAAGCAATCGGGAGAAGGAGGTTCACGGCTGAAAGGACGATGGGAGTAGTGCATTGAAGGAGGAAGAGGAAAGAGGCAGGAAGAGCGACGATTAGTACCAACAGAGGAGGATATATATATAAATATATATATATACATTCAAAGGGAATGGGAGGTGGAGTGGTTAAACCAGAAAGTCGAGCGAGGCGAAAGGGTTTTATACTTACATACACAGAAAACCTGTATATATATATAAATATAAATATATATGTCTTATCTGTGGGATACGTATATTTTCCTTGCCGTCTGTGTATTACTTACTTACACTACTAGTGCTGTATTATATATATATATAGCCTTTAGCTATTGCTGGATTTCAACGTGTACGTTTAATCGAGTCGCGGTCGCGCAAAATTGTTGTACAACCACCAAGAAATCGGCCCAATGTAATTATTATCAGCTCTCCCTCTCGATGCACTTCTCTAAAGTGCATTAGAGAGAGTTTTACCATTAGACTTCCGGTCATTGGGAGGAGCAATCGACTCATGAGCTGGAGTTGCCTTCCCATATCTTCTGTATTGTCTACAATAATGAAAAAAAAAAATACTGAAAAAAAAGAAAATGATAAACAGATTTTATAATTTAAATAAGAATGCAAAGTAAAAACTTTCACGTGTTCTACTGAAAAAAAGGAACGAATTACGGTTTTTAAACATTTTTAACCTCTTTTAAAAAAAAAACTTTAAATCTTAAAAATTGTGCAATCTCACCAAATGCAATTTCAAAAATTATTAATCTCGCCCAAATAAAAAAAAAAATTGTCCAAATGTAATTATTATTAGCTCTCACTCTCGATGCTCTTCTCTAAAGTGTATTAGAGAGAGTTTTATCTTTTCTGTATACTTATATAAATCTCATCGCACGTAGAACGGAAGTGAATGGATTTTTTTTTTTTTTGTACAACGTATTAGTTTATTTTCTAGAGTACTTTTGCGACCACTGATTCTCTATCTAACTCAAGAGAGTCCGGGCAATTGAATATACTTGCAGTCACGAAGAAATGAAAGAACTTGAAGCTTCTTGCATAAATAATTAAATACGTGATCTATAACAGCGAGATGCTGGAGAGGAGGAGGAGATGACGACTCTGCATGCCGATCTCTCGGGACCGGTTCGAGCGGAGAGTGAACCTGGCACGTCGATGAAAACTAGATTGTAGACAGTGGTAAATAGTGTATGAGACACTTTCGATTGAAGGGACTCTGGTTTGAAGTTTTTTTTTTTTTTTATTCATTCATGCATTTTTTAAAAAGAGGATTGATTCGATGGTTATGTTCAGAAACGTGCACTGAGAATTTATAGATTTTTTATACACATTTTCAGTCTGAAATTAAACATCAAGATTGAATCGATTTTCTACAAATTTTATTTTGAAAAAATGCATGAAATTCTAAAAAATAATTAACCTTTTAGACAGAGAACCTATTTTTTAAAAAATATATGTTTATAATTGTTCATAAGAATTGAAGATATTAATGTTGCCTAAAAATTGTCGGCGGCTCAAAACGATATTTTTCCAAGCCTATATTGAGAGAGAGAGAGAAAAAAAAATATTGATTGGAATTAAGTGGCAAACACCGCCCCGCATTCTACGCTAAAAAAAAGAAGGTAGAAATACGTGGCAAGGAGTTATCGATTGGATCTTCAACGCCGAGGTGCGCATGAAAAGATCAGTGAAGTTGGTGCGCGCAACTTCATGTATACACGAAGAGAAGGTACACAGCAGAGAGGGTGTGGGTAAGAGCCGAGAGCGAAGGAAATAATCGAATCGATGAAAACTATCGACAACCGTGCACCGAGCGGTTAGAAGATCCGATCTTTCCGGGCTTCGGAGGCATCTCGTGTGTGTACCTATATGTTGCAGTGTACGTATGTCTACAGTATAGTAAAGATACATATATACAGCACACTTAAAACCCACGAGCAAGAAGATCGCAGCAACGCGCCGAGTCTCTTGTGGCGATCGTGGTATTCCGCGCTCGACGACCGGCAGCCCGCTCTTGGAGCATCGCCTCGAGTCCTCCCGCCTAGGAACTCTACCAGAGTTAATCCTGGAGGGTACTCTAGGTCTTTGCACCGAATTGATACATTCACCGTGGAGAAAAATTATTTTGTCAACCAATAAAATGATAATTTTGTATTTACAATGATAAATGTGTTGTATACACTTAAAAATAAATATTTAACACAATAGCCTTTATTTTATTAATTAAAAAATACTGTAAAGTCTGCATGCATACTGTCAAACATCGCAATAATCAAAGCTGGGTACCTGATTTACTTCTGTGCCAAATTTCAGCTCGATTGATCGAACGGTTATTGAGTTATAGACGATTGAATTTTTTGTGTAGTGTATTGCCGTGTAGAGTTTCGTTTGTGTAGAGCATTGCCGTTGTTAATTCGACTCTTGTCGAATTTTAGTGTGTACAGTGTTGCCTTGGTTAATTTGGCTTCTGTACAGTTTCACTGTGTAGATTATTGCCGTCGTTCATTTGACTCGTGTACAGGTTTTTATCGTGTAGGGTATTGTTGTGGTTATTTTGTCTTGTTTAAATTTTGGCTCGTGTAGAGTACTGCCGTGGTTAATTAAGCTCAAGTGTATAGTTTTGCCGTGTAAACCTTTCCGTAGTAAATTTGAATCGTGTACAGTTTTGCTGTGTACACCTTTAACATAGTAAAATTGACTCGTGTACAGTTTTGCTGTGTAGACCTTTGCCATTGTAAATTTGAATCGTGTAGACCTTTGCCGTAGTAAATTTGAATCATGTACACTTTTGCCGTAGTAAATTTGAATCGTGTACAGTTTTGCCGTGTAAGGACTTTGTCGTAGTAAATTTGAATCGTGTACAGTTTTGCTGTGTAGACCTTTACCATAGTAAAATTGACTCGTGTATAGTTTTGCTGTGTAGACCTTTGCCATTGTAAATTTGAATCGTGTAGACCTTTGCCATTGTAAATTTGAATCGTGTACAGTTTTGCCGTAGTAAATTTGAATCGTGTACAGTTTTGCTGTGTCGACATTTACCATAGTAAATTTGTCTCGTGTACAACTTTACCCTGCAAACTATTGCTGACGTTAATATGACTCGTGTACAGTTTCGTTTTAAAAATATAAATTCCCCCACTCGCACATTACTTCACAAAATAAAAATGAGTGATAGCCGGTTATTCTCGGGAAAAAGTCTTGGAAGGATAAATAATACATCTGAAATCGTCATAAGCGATCGGTCAGGGAATCTTCTTAAACGTATGTTAAGTGATCACGCTAAGTAACTGATCAGACAGAGACGAATCTCTCCGGAGCATACCGAACCCATATACAGAATTAATATATCTATGCGCTTGGCTAATCTGACAACCTCATGTTGCCCCGTACCGTCCTCTACATATATATATATAATATATGTATATATACAAATACACATGTAGAGTATACCTACATTATATGCTTCTCTCGTGGTCTTGCGACCGAGCTATGGACCCGGGGCGCACAGGCCCCGTTGGCATAAGCGCGCCGTTCAAGGACGTCCTCGTCCTCGCAGTCGACTAGTTCCACGTTCCAACTATACCTACACAAACAGCCGCCTCTCATATATACACATTACTTTACACACATGTATTCAACCGCTTGTATACTTATAAATACACTTTAGTTAAAAGAGTGTATGCACGTTTTCACTCGTATACGTATTAAGCAGTTATAAAGCATATACGCGTGCACATCAGGGGCCACTGGACTCTCCTCAACGCAACTGATAAAACCTGAAGAGTTTTGCAACCCTCTAATTAATTTTAACTTTCCAAACTGTTCATTCAATTTACATCCTAAAATTTAATTTAACATTCATTTCGAGAATTAATATTTTACTCACTATATTCGCCTTTTTTTGTCAATTATTTTTACAGAATCTCGATTTTTTTTTTTTTGCCAAGACTTCCTCTGTGAGAAGATAAATAGTAATTTGCTTAAAACAATTTTTAGTTTAGTCCCGATGGGACTTAAAAAAAATTGTTAATGACAGATATTTTATGGGACCAATAAATTGTGTGTTGAAAAGTATAATGAGAGGGTCGTTTTGAGGTTTTAAGGGTCCATCGAGGCTTAAGGGTGATCTCTAATTTTACAGCTGCTCTTTTTATATATACAGCATAACTATATATATTGCGTGATGCCTGTCGTATTGTTTCAAGCCCCTACGAACTCGTAAGAAACGGGAGGTCGCCCCCGCCACTCTTTCCCAGTGAGCTATGGGGAAGGGGGTTGGGCCGGAGTGGCGGCCTTGGGCCCCGCGTCCTCGTCCACACCAATGCCAACCACCCAACACTGCCTCGTGAGGTGAACCTATAATCGTTCATTCTAGCGAGCGTGTATACTATAGCTGAAACGGTCTCAGCATATGCATTGGTGTGTATCTAAAAGGAGACCGGGGCAAGATGGATAATGCGAAAAAGTTCAATTAATTTGCAGAAAATTATTAATTTTGAATTAGGTTTTTTTTTTTCATTTATTTAAGCCTTCATATCCGAGGTCTTTTTACTGTTGCAAAAAAAAAAAAACCATTCTCAGCAACACTTTTCTGCATCATATTTAAAAAGTCTCGCTTTTGGAATATCCAGATTTTTTAATTTTTACATAAAATAAAAAAAAAAAAGTAAAGGATGAAACAGTACGAAAAAAAAATATATTTTGAAAATTATCTTTGAAAATCGAACTTACGAACGTAATGAGGCAAAATGATTGCAGTTTTTCGGAATTACTTAGGAATTTTTTCTTCATCATATACCGCTCTCTATCGATTATTATATTAATTAATATTAAATTAATAAAACGGCAGTAAAAAAAATATTTTTTAAATTCAAGCTTATTTGTTATTATAAAATTATAACAATTTGTTTTTTTGTTTGATTTCAGGTAAGGGAGACTCGGGCAACTTGTCGCAGACGTGGCACATCGGTGATATTTTCCTCAATATATATATAAAATGAGAAAAATAAAAGCAAAAACTAAATTGCCAATTTTTTTTTCATCGTAGAATAAATTTTTGAAAATTTTAACTGAAAATTTTAAGACAAAGCCTAATCCATGATGGTGAACCCTAATGCAATTTTTTTTTGCCAATTCTTCTCATTCATAATACCCTTAATATTTGTCGCCGGTCTCCCGGAAAATGCATCTAGTAAAGCAGACAAACCCAGGATTACGAAGGCGAGGTATAGAGCCAAGCGTTATTTTTCTTTCGTCTATTCTCTTCATTCTCTCTTTCTCTCTGTCTCTCTTTATGAGAGAAGGAGGCCAGAGTCAAGCACACCTGGACGAGTTTGCTGCTGTTGATGCTGCGTGCGAGGATCGTTCGCGTTCTACACTATTCTGTAGAGAAACATAGAAGTGTGTGTAGGCAACACGAAGAACCTATATATATATATAATATATATATATACAAAGTCTTACTAGCCTGTTCGTCCCTTTGGTCCCTCTGTATAGTACTATATAGTAGTTGGTATATAGCAAAGAGAGCGAGAGGCTGGCATACGATCGCCGCCGGGAGCATATAGTTACATGGCTATTCCAGCTCGTGGAATGCCTGGCACGTTGCTCATCAAATGCCCACAAAATAAAAGGCTCCCTCTCTCGGCGGCCTTGATAAACCCCGCGCTCTCCAGCAGCGAGAGCGGCACAGGCACAGGGCCATAAGAATAAGAGAACGTGCCCTCGTGTGTCCCGACGACGTCTACTCGAATGAGAGGACGAGTCTCTTTCAGACTTTAAACATATATGTATGTATGTACGTATATGTATATATATCTATATATAAAGTTACTAGGGTTTCCGACGGCTCAGGCGCTCTCGTACAAATAAGACTCTTGGATTCGAGGCTCAGTACATCGTATCAGTGGTATGTCCTCTCTTAGAGGGGCCTAAAATAATCAGGACATGGTGGGTTTATAGTGGGACTTACAAAAAAAAAAGGGTCTGGTGGGGTCTCATAGAGGGCCTTCGAAAAAACAGGGACCGTTGGGCCCCTTAGGGGGATTTGGAAAAATTCGGGCCTAGAAGCGGGATTCTCGTAGAGATAGAGAAGATTTTGGGCCTGGGAGGGAGTCTTGTGAGGGGACTTGGAAAAGTTTGGGCCTGAAACGGAGAAAAATTGGGCTGGGAATATGAACATAGAAAAAATAGTGCGTGGGGGTGTCTTGAGCAAAAAACAGGGCCTTGTGGACTTCTTAGAGGGTTTTAGAAAGAATTGGGCCTGAAAAGGGGTCTCGTGAGAGAACTTAGAAAATGTTGGACCTGAGGCGGAGAAAACTTAGGGAAAGCAGTTGGGCGGGTGTACGAATTTAGAAAAATTAGGGCCTGAGGTGTCTCATAATAAAGGGTCTTAAAAAAATTTGGGCCTGATACGGGATTGTCTTAGAAAACATTATAAAAAGCAGAGCCTGGGGAGGGTGTTTACTAATGAGAACTTATACAAATTTGGGCCCGGGATGGGACTTAAAAAAAATTGGGCCCTGAAGTAGAGACCAAAAAAAATGAGGGTCTAGAAGCGGGACGTCATAGAGTCACTTAGAAAAATAGGTTTTCGTGCATCTAGAAATTCTTGAGCCTGGGTTTGAAGAACAAGATTGGGCCCAAGAATTGGGACTTAGAAAATCTAGGCCTGGAGGAAGGGGATATTGCAGGATTTGAATAAATTAAGGCCTGGAGTGCTTTGTTTGTCATGGAACGCCCTATGTATTGTACATGGCGACGCTGAAATATTTTCATAATATTGAGATGTACACAAGCGTTGTAAGTCGTAAACGAGTTTGGGCCTTACTAACCGATCTTAGACTCGACATATTGTCTTCTACTAAATACTATATATACACATGTGAACATGAATATTTATATTCGAGAGGAAGCCTCATTAACCTGAGTCTATGTGTGCCAGGCGTTAAAGTTCATGATATTGGCTTGTACCCGTCCATGTTTAGGGTCAGCTTTCTCGTGACACAGTTGTCTTCGACATTTGCAAGGCTTTTTTTTCTTGAGAGGCTAAAAAAACGATGTGTCGAAGGATAATATCTCGATTAGAAATTTAAATTAAGGTCACTGTGTGAAAAAAAAATTGTTTAGGTCAAAGTATGAATTAAAAAAAAAAAAAAAACTGGCATTCAAGCCTCATAAAATTTATTTCAAATACTGTAATTAACATTTTTTTTAGATATTGCAAAATATTGCATTTCATTTAACAGCATCGTCATGCAATATGTGACTCACATTTTGAATACAAATATTTTTTAATCAAAAGTTAAAAAAAAAATGTAATCGTGCTTTTTTTTTTGAGCATGATAATATAATTAGAGTCATAAAAAATAAATTTAATTTGTCTTGTCCATCGTTTTAAAATTTCGCGAATAAACAAAGTTTAATGACCACGATCTTGAAAATTAAGCATCCTTTTTATTGCGCTCATTTATTAAAATCGCATTCCAAGTGATTAAGTAACGCGCCTCTTAACTTTACGTATATACATATACATTATATTCGTGTTGTAAATACATTAATAGCTGCGTGTGCATGGATTTCAAAATATGTCCGACGTTGGCAATTCATCGTGTTGTGCATTCCGTGGTTTGCAAGTCAGAAGATAGAACGCTTTGAAGAGAGTTCAAGCGACTCGTTAAAGATCGTCCTGCTCTCGCGCGAGCGATTCGCCATTCTGCGAGAGCTAGCAACCCCTCCGACTTTACTATATGGGGCATTCCACCTGGTTTCTACCCGCGACTCTGACCCCTTTCGATTTCATCCGCAATTTTTTATCTGTTTCACATGACTCTAAAAAGCACTAATTTAACTTTCTATCTTTTTTCCACCCATTTTTAATTACAAATTTTTTAAAACAAATCATCGACACACATTTTAAAAATATGACAAAATTCTAAAAAACCTTTTTTTGGAATTATAGTTACAATTTTTGCACTTTTTTTTTTAAGTCCGAAATTTTCATTTTCAAAAAAAACGTCCTTCAGATTTTTTTTCAGATTTAAAAAATGCGTCGTTCGATAATTTGTTTAAAAAAATCGTGGATAATTAAAAATGTGTAAAAAAAATGAAAATAAAAAAATTAATGCTTTTTAGAGTTATGTCGATGAAATAAAAAATTGCGGACCCAATCGGAAGGGTAAAGGGCCAGACCCAGGTGGAAACCACGTGGAATGCCCCATATATTCCTTTGGAAATGTTGTATGGTGTTATACTGTGTATATATATATATATCTGTTAGGTAGTCACTTGTATCACTATAGGAAAGTTTCTTTAACGAAGCTTCTGTGTTTTGTACACTCGCGGTGAGCATCAGCGTGACACACACGAATAGTTTTCTCTATACCATATTCGTTAAAATGACACGAAGGCTTCCTCTCTTCGCGGCACAAATCCCAGTGCGCAGCGAGCGGAGGGACATACGGCTGGGTAGTATACAGAAAAACCTGTTGGATGCTACTTCTATTCCTTGCGTCTGTCTGTCTCACTCATGGGCGGTGTGTTTATGGTTGCGTGGTGGTATCAACAAACGGCGACGAACTTCAGTGGCAGCGGAGAGCCTTACTAGGACACATTATGTTAGTTATTCCTGGATATACCTTTGACCTTGAGCTCTTCCAATTCGTATAGCAATATTTTTTACCTTATTACGGCACAAAGAAGTACTCTGATTTTTTTTTTTAATACACAATTTTTGCATGAATTTTTCTTTAAATTTTTTAAATCTTCTATATCTTATAATATTTACTGAGGGAAAAATTCCGATTTTCGAAAAAATCTTTTGTTAAAAAAAACTCTGTTCTTTTTTTTTTTTTTTTTTTTTTTTAATTTAATTACATTCAAAGCTATGAAAAACTCGCTCCGCTCGCGCTACTTTGCGATGTTAGAGGAGTGCGGTGATATATATCTGATCCCGATCTCAAGAGCGGCACTCCGATGAATCGTTGCAATGCGCCATATAGAGAAGAGGAAGGAGAAAAGTGGCAAGAAAATAAGTCGCCTTTATAGCAGCTGCGATTCTTGCAGAAAAGTAGCCATAGTGTAGGAAAAGCAAAGTCCTCGGAGAGCCTTGGAGATCGTAGAATCCCTCCGGTACATAATAATAGCTAGGAAGCGAGGTTACGATTATATGCGCGCGCAGTGAGGTAGCGCAATGAGCGCTCTTTGCGCTCAAGCTAGTGGGGCGCTCTCGTGCGCGCAGGGCTGCTTTTACGAGCGCAAGCCGCTCGCCGAGCGCCCCGAACGTGTGTCACTTCGATTTAAACGGTATTCGGAGTATCTCCGCTGCTGTTACTTCGAGACTCCCCCCCCTCCCCCCACGCCCTTCCCTTTTGCTTCTTAACCATCCATACATACCCCAGAGTCGCATAAAGAAGAAAACCACCTCTATACTCTTCACTTGATCCTGAGATACTGTACAGCCAACGATGTATAGCTATGCTTTTATGTAGATATATATATATATATATATATATAGCTATACTGCAGATACTTATGTGCTGGCACCAGAAACAACATTCCGTGGATATAAAAAATTTTATCGAACGTTTTAGTCCCGGATTTCTTATGTCAGCTCTTATTCTAGTTGACTTTATTTTATTACAGAAATAATAGTAATTTTTTTTTTTCATTGTATGCAAATCTAATTTTTGGTTTATTTAGTATTTTGTTTATTTATTTATTTATTTATTTATTTATTTATTTATTTATTTATTTATTTATTTATTTATTTATTTATTTATTTATTTATTTATTTATTTATTTATTTATTTATTTATTTATTTATTTATTTATTTATTTATTTATTTATTTATTTATTTATTTATTTATTTATTTATTTATTTATTTATTTATTTATTTATTTATTTATTTATTTATTTATTTATTTATTTATTTATTTATTTATTTATTTATTTATTTATTTATTTATTTATTTATTTATTTATTTATTTATTTATTTATTTATTTATTTATTTATTTATTTATTTATTTATTTATTTATTTATTTATTTATTTATTTATTTATTTATTTATTTATTTATTTATTTATTTATTTATTTATTTATTTATTTATTTATTTATTTATTTATTTATTTATTTATTTATTTATTTATTTATTTATTTATTTATTTATTTATTACACTTTTTAATTATACACTCTTGATTTACAGAAAAATCTTAGTTGCTAGAAAAAAAAATTAACTTTATAGTCACCGGATTTAGTCAAACCAATTTCTCTTTTTTACTTACAACTATCCTCGTCTCTATTATTTTTTTCTAAAATATAATTACTCTATAATTACAGTTATAATTATTATTATTATTATTTTTTTTATATTGATTGTATCTATATTTTCTATATTTCTATATTTCTAACTTTCGAGTTTAGATCATCTGAATTAAGATACAAAAGTGTTGGTCACGTTAGTGTATCGTACAATCAAGGGGACACTTTTCATGGTCTGATTCTCGAGTATTCGTGTCGTGTACATTATATTTACCATTGAGATATAT
Source organism: Perithous albicinctus (assembly GCA_964016905.1). Classification (NCBI taxonomy): domain Eukaryota; kingdom Metazoa; phylum Arthropoda; class Insecta; order Hymenoptera; family Ichneumonidae; genus Perithous; species Perithous albicinctus. The sequence goes on along the minus strand of OZ024696.1, from coordinate 15,417,488 downwards.
CAACACGAATACATATTTATTTCACGCATAATACGACTATAAAGTGACACGCAAATAACCGTTATTTGCTATTATTAATATATTTTTCTTTTAGTCTCGACACAATGTCAGAGTCCATTTATACGAAATCATACTGATTTACGTTCATTGATAAATTACATTATAGAACGAAAAATCTCGCGGAAACAAACGTGAGTCTTTGGTGTACTTGCGTGTTATGAGAGAAACACGTTTAACTCGCCGGTGCGAGTGTATTAAAAATCGAGCTCTCGTTGTTACGCGAGCTTTTCAGAGTTCCTGTCAGTCCGATATATATTAGCGTCCTTCGACGAAACGAAATACAGACAACATGAAAGGAACTAGTGAGAGAGTCTCGATAGAATAAGCTTTTTTTTTTTTTTTTTTTCATTGAACACGACACCAACACAAAAACTTTTTGCACCTGGCTAACAAACGACTCACCGACTCACTTTGCTGTCGTAACAACGATATAATAGCACAAGTGAAACGAATTTCTCGGTATGAGTCAACGCTGCTGTACACATTTTACAGCTCTACAGACGACGTAATATCAAAGTGTATTGTGGATGTCACAGTTATTGACCTTTTCACTGAATTCTGGAAAAATACAAATGTTTTATATCGGCCATTCCAATCTGGTTTTGACTTGGGTCTGACTCTTCTGATTGCCCAAATTTATTATTTATTTATTATTTATTTATTATTTATTTATTATTTATTTATTATTTATTTATTATTTATTTATTATTTATTTATTATTTATTTATTATTTATTTATTATTTATTTATTATTTATTTATTATTTATTTATTATTTATTTATTATTTATTTATTATTTATTTATTATTTATTTATTATTTATTTATTATTTATTTATTATTTATTTATTATTTATTTATTATTTATTTATTATTTATTTATTATTTATTTATTATTTATTTATTATTTATTTATTATTTATTTATTATTTATTTATTATTTATTTATTATTTATTTATTATTTATTTATTATTTATTTATTATTTATTTATTATTTATTTATTATTTATTTATTATTTATTTATTATTTATTTATTATTTATTTATTATTTATTTATTATTTATTTATTATTTATTTATTATTTATTTATTATTTATTTATTATTTATTTATTATTTATTTATTATTTATTTATTATTTATTTATTTTCATTATTATTATATATAAAAAGCAATAAAAATAGAATGAAGGAATTTAAAGTGTTAAATTAACACTTTTGATAATTTTGCAGAATTTTTTGTAAAAAAAAAACTTTAAACATTTTTGGGTTTTTTTTTTGTCTTTATATGAAGGTTTTAGTTAGGTCCAATTAGCATGGAATGCCCCATATATTTTATTTATTTATGTATGTTAATTTAACAAATTAACGTACATTATTTATTAATTTAATGCTATTAATTATTTTAAAAAGCAATAATTTAAAAAAAACCGAATTTGAGATTATTCAAGCAAAGAGTCAACATTTATTTTGAAGAAACTGGGACTTTCCGCAATAAGTAGAATATACACATAGTTCACCTAGTAAAAGCAGTCAGGCAGTAAAACATCGAAGCCTCCCATAGCCTGAAGTTATTGCTCCTTGCTCGTAAGACTCTCGGACTTCCGTTTGGCGAACTGGCAATCTTCGTGGCTTCGAGCGCAAAATTCCAATCTTCGAACAAATCCGCATCTGTCTGTATACATAAACGGTATCTGGAACGAACGAGACTCTGGAGATGGGAGAGTCTCCGCGACTATGCCTAGAAAGATATATATATATATATATATATATATTACTGTACTAGTATAGGAATGAGGTCGCCATGAACGAGTTTAACTCGCGAGAGACTCGTCGCAATTATAACTGCATTCGGCTGTGTATCGAAATATTTGTCATTTTTTTTTTTCAATTTTTATCTCCAGTTCCAAAGTACGAATATTCAGATGCACGTCGTTAAATCTCCAAATTTTGTTTAAAAAAAAAACAGCGCAGAGTTACGAATTTGCTGGCAAATTTCAAGCGAATTTGAACCTGAGTCATATATTATTTATATTAATTTATTATTGTAAAATCAAAATTGTTGTAATTTTACTAGAAAAAAAAATTTTAAGGAAAAGAAAAAGTTATACCATTTTTACTAAGAAATTTCTAATCAATCTGAGCTTCTTAAGTCACGATAAATTATTCGTAAATTTTTACTATTTATATTCGTAATTTTTTAATCATTGATAAAACTCTTTTGTAATTGTAGTAGAAAAAAATGTTCGTTGTATTTTTTTCTTGAATTCATCTATTTTTTAAAAATATATTTGATCTAATTTTCACAACAACAACAAAAACTTATATTTCACAAAATATTTTTTTGCCTTCTTACAAGTTTAATCTAAAAATTCGTAAAATACAAACGATTTTTTTAAAGCAACAAACAGCTTCGTTATTTACTTAACAGAGTCGTTTTTTTAAATAAAAAGTAGCACGTCCGATGTAACAAATTTTTTTTTACACTCTTGATTTAGAAATTTGTGTAATTTTAAATCACAATTTTTTTTGCGCACAAATGTCCACAAATTTTTTTTTTTCCTAATTTGCAACCATTTTTAAAAATCAATTTTCAATAGTTTTTGTTCATCTCACGAAATATTTTAATAAACAATAATAATACTAAATTTTGACGAATTTACTTAACCAGAATTTTTGTTCTTGTTAAAACTACATTTTGTTTTGTAATTTTGTTTGTTCACCAAAGACGTTAAAACTTTTTGTCCAAAAGAAAAAAATATTTATTAATTTTACGCGACAAGAGAATCTGTATTTTTTTTTTTTTAAATTGTGAGAAGAATCAAGGGTTGAATTATCGAGAAAAATATTATGAATAATTGACGATTTATCGAAAAGATGACCAATGTCTTGCCAGTGTCGCATTTCGTCGAGTCTCACATCTGAGTTCTCCCGAGGCTCGCGGAGAAAGTGTTACGCGCGCTTATAGGCCCTGCTGGCGAGAGACTCGATACCCGCTGCCAGCGGCGGGGTCAAGACTCTCAAGATTTAACCGGCGAAAACTTACATCTCTAGTATTAAATATAGACGTAAAATATACACCGACCCATTGGTAAATGCAAATGGCGCGTTAAAATTTTTTACATGTATACTATTTGAACAAGCGAGGCCGCTTCCAGTTTTTTTCTTTTCTCCCAGCTCTGTTCTGGCCATTTTAAGGTCTCTGAAATCCCTGAGCTAGTACACTTTGCCGCCTAAGGCCATTTTTTTTTTTTAAATGCCTGAGGCCATTTTTCACACATTTTATATTTCACAACAGTTTTCTATTATATAAAACACAAATAAAAAAGTCCCTTTTTACATTTAAATTTAAATAAATAAAATAACACATTTGATAAATCTCTTTTTTTACAGATGATCCAATCAGCCAAAAAAAAATTAATTTGACAAAAAAAAACAGAAAAGAGAAAATGAAATTTTTAGCAAAAAAAAAAAATTATTATTAGTTATTATAATTATTATTTTACCATATTTACTGTCATTTACAGAAAATCTAAGATTGACAAAAACCACTCGTATAAAATATTTCTCAAAAATGCGAAATAAAGATTGTTAATAAAAATTTGTAAATTTAACTGAATTACAATTTTTTTTTTATCGACACTTATAATTTAATAAAAATCGTTGTAAGTGACGAAATAACTTTTATCGAAAGTTGTAAACTGAACTTTAAATTGCTTTTTACTGTGCATATTACGATATTACGAATTCAGCTGTTTATAATAAACGTCCGGGTAGCTGAATAGCTATTGAAACACCCGAGTAAAATTATGTCGTGTACAAAGCAGGCTGCTGTTGCTCTCGGAACGACGGAAAAATTCTGCACTTTAGAAGGGAATTAAATGGTGGCGGGAGGGGAGGGGGGGGGGGGGGCTACCATTTAAACTGTTCTCGCTAAACCCGCGTACTTCTCTCTCGCGTCGTATTCGCCCTCGGCTCTCGATGCTGCCAGAAGGTTGTGATGCAGTAAAAAAAAAAAAAAAAAAAAAAAAAAACGTAGAATGACGACAACGACGACTACGAGTCTTATTACAGACTTCTGGTACGTGCATGTTGCTGCCGCGCACCAGGAGAAGATGACGAGTACTGGCAGCCCTCGATTATTATGACGAGATTCCTCAGGAAAATTCCAAAACACCGGGTCTCTTCTTCACGTAATTATCTATCGATCATTAGGTGAACTTGTCTGTCGAAGAGTCGAGTCGTACAGACCTTGACATTTTTTTTTAGTCCATCTACATTTTTTTAAGCTTTTTCTCTTTCGTCATTAGTAACACGCGATTTTGCACAGTGAAAATAAATTGAGATTTCTGTAATTTTAACAAAAAAATTCAGTTCACAACATTTTTTTTTGTTGGAAATTTAACACATTTTTTTATCACCACTGATTTAATAAAAGAATATTTGAAAACTTTTCAAGAGTAACAAAACAGGCAGAGGAATATTTTTGAAAAAATATATATATATATACTGTACACGTAGATACGGAAAATACTTCTTGTTTTACCACTAAAAAATCGTTGTCTTAATCGAGAAATCGGCGCAAAGAACCGTAAGGCGATAATGAGATTCGATGTCAGACTAAATTTATCCATCCTCATACCTTAATTGAGCTGCATGTTTCCACCCAACTTTGGTCTCTCAATTTTACCGTTGATTTCTTCCGGTATAATTAAAATTTCTAAATTCATGATAAAAATATTCCCACAAAAAGTTATTTAAAAAAAAAAAAAAATCAAAATATAGCAGAAAGACCGTTAAAGAAAAATACAAATATTCGGCGTTTTGCTTTCTCGTAGAGGAAGCTGTGTTTTCGTGAAAATATTATCGGGGTGGTGCGACTTTTGGTATTGAATTTGGACGAAATCGATGAAGTACTTCAGATTTTATAGAAAACCGCATTTTCCAATTTTTTTTTTAATTCAATCAAAAAATCAAAAAATCAAAAAATCAAAAAATCTACAAATCTACAAATCTACAAATCTACAAATCTACAAATCAACAAATCTACAAATCAGCAAATAATTTTCTTTTAATTAAATCCTTTTTTTAAATACCAATGCTGTTCATCCGTGTTTCGAAGTGGCAAAACTTGATTCGGCCAATCCCACATATTATTTAAGTATGTATCGATGCCGCAGTAACGCGCGGGAACGCCGTATTTTCGTCCGTGAACTTTATCGGTCTTGTATTAATATACAAGTATGGATAAATGCAGAGGGAACGAGTGGCGAGAGCGCGGCGGCAAGCCGGTGGTTATCCTTGATCGGAAAGCACCGGCTCGCACGAGATCGTCTCTCGAATCTCCGATGGAAAGTGAAAACAGTTGGATGCCGGAGATCGCGCGCGCGAGCGCGCGTTCGGCTCAAGCCGAATTCCAGGTCGCGTCGAGCCACTGGCACACTTATAATACTTTGCATCGAGACTTTTGCTCCTACCGCGGAGAAAGTACCACTTGGTGGCACGCATCCCCATTCCGTACCATTTGCAACCCACAATATAATCCGCACAAGCAAAGCTACCTCCCGCAACACACATATGTTCGTATATGTGTATATATATTGATTCCCAAGCGTTCTCGTTATGTAATCATCACTGAATTAATCCTCTCATTGTGGCCTCATGACTCGCGTGGAAAAACCTTCCTTTTCATTCATTTTGCCCTCAACCGAGCCCACGCTCGTCGTGTGAATTCCTTTTGGAGCTTCTTGTCTTTATTACACGAGAAACTCACACTCGCTGTCATTATGGATATTTACTTCTTTCTACTTTTGTTTTTTTTTTTTTGGCTATTGAATAGCAACTGTAGGAAGAGCTTCCGGATTTCAACGTTGAAATATGTATTTTACTAATGGTAATTAACCCACATAGCGATGAAATTTTTTAAAAATTTCTTTTTAACTTTTTTAACCGTTGGAATTGAAATATTGCAAAACAAAATTTAGACAAATAAATGATATATTTGTCATTGAATTTTGCAAAATATAAATTTGGAGAAAATACAAAAAAAAAGATTAACGAACAAATATCGAGTCGTAATACAAGCATCCAGCTTAAGGTTCTATGAAATTTATAAAATCGTTCGACATTTCGTTGATCAAGCACGAAATAAAAATATTTACGCGTCGAATGGCACGTGGTCCGTAAATACAAAATCGAGCGTACGTGACCAAAGTTAAAATATCTCGAGCGGTGATTCGACTGCGAGGTGTAATCGAGACACGTAACGAGGACACATCGCTTCCCATACGATCCACGGTTATATTTCGTTATTTCACTTTCGTTTTTCATCCGAGCTCTCGTCTAACTCCAATTTACTGGTTAGTAACGTCAAGAGTTTCATAAAAATCGAGTTGTTAAACAACAAAAAAGTAATTATATCGGAACATGTTTATTTAGAAAAAAAAAAAAATTTATTTCTCATTACGTTATGGTATTTAATACCGAAGTGGAAAAAGAGGAGGGAAACGAGACAGTCGATTACTTCGTTGGAATGTTAGCCGCGGCGATCGAGAAAGTATATAGGTGACCGGATCGAGCTGGATCCCGATCCAAAGCACGCACACACACACACACACATATATATATATATATATATATATATTCTCCAGACTGTTATATTGGAAAGTTGCCAGAGCCCAACCGATGCGATAATATCGTTAGTGTACCAAGTCAATAGTTACAATACCTATTAGCTTGGTAAATTAAACGACTAGAAAATGTTCGAAAGTGGGGCGAATCGGTTGTTAATTAAAAAAAAAAAAATTATCACCGGTAACGATTGTAGAATCTGAGGTAGAGAAAATAAATTAATAGTAGATATTATAAATTATTTTTTAATGCCCCTAAAACAGCAACGAAAGTTTAAATAAAATGTTTATGATTTTTTGTTGTCGTTGCTTTTAGGATGCGCTGGTTTCGGGGCCACGCCGAAGCACCGAGACTTTTGAGCCTGAGTCCACTCCAAGCTGACGAGGATCTCGAGGGCGCGTCGTTCCAAATACATGCAGAGTCTCGATTAAGAGGTAAAAAGAAAAATGTTCTTAAAATCAATCATAAAAAACTTGGAATACTGTATCATAAAAGTGTTACGATAATTACAACTTTTCCTTTCGGAGTTTTGTAAATTTGTTCTGGGGGGGGGGGGGGGGGAGCCTTAGAAAAATCAGAATCAAGAAAGGGGCCTCATGAAGCCTTAGAAAAATCAGAATCAAATCAGGTTCTGGAAGAGGGCCTTATAGGAAAATTAGAAAAATCAGGTCTTAGAAAAGGAGCGACATGGAGAAAAATCAGGATCTGGAAAGGGGCCTTATATGGGACTTAGAAAAATCAGTCTTCGGAGGATCTTAGAAAAATCGGGGTCTGAAAGGAGTTCTTATGTGGGACTTAGAAAAATCGAGCTCCGGAAGAGTGCCTTATGGGGACTTAGAAAAATCAGGCTCTGCAAAGGGGCCTTATGGGGGACCTAGAAAAATCAGACTCTTGAAGAGGGTCTTATGGGGAACTAGAAAAACAAGGCCCTAGAAGAGGAACCTCATGAAGAAAGATCAGGTCCTGGAAGGGGGTCTTATGGGGGACCTAGAAAAATCAGGCCCTAGAAAAGGAACCTCATGGAGAAAGATCAGGTCCTGGAAGAAGGGGCTTTATGTGGGACTTAGAAAAATCAGGTTTTGGAAGGGCTCCTTATGTGGGCCTTAGAAAAATGAGGCTTTGGAAGGGGTCCTTACGGGGATCTTCGAAAAATCAGGCTCTGAAAGGGCTCCTTATGTGGGACTTAGAAAAATCATCACGCTGACGTGTCGTTTGACCCCGGTTAGTTTGATTATCAGCAGCGAGTTATTTTTATACCATAGATAGATATTCTCATTAACCTATACATTCAATAGAACAAAACAATTTCATTGAAAATCAAAGTATAATGTGCATCATATACTAAAATATATCAATATTTATCATCCAACTTTTATTTATATTTATATTATTCCTTCACTGTTAAGCTCAGCGTTCAATTATTTTTATATATATATATATATATTTTTTTTTTCGCCAACTATGTACGACGCAACTTTAGCAGTAGCGTGCAACTTTCATAGCCACAGGGCACGAACGTATATAAAATCGAGCGTGCTTGTTACTGTTACTTCCCCCCTCCCCCCTCCCCCCCCCCCCTTCTCTCTGCGAATGCAGCTCTCTTAAAACGTGGAAATCTCTCTCGTGGCTATTAGTCCGCGCAATTTTTCATCAAGCTTCGAAGACTTCGACTATACACGAAGAGAGCCTACAATCTTGAAGCCACACGAAGCGTAAAGGAAAAACTGCAGTTGAAACCTTTTCTGTCCCAGCCCCGTGGTGTATTACTTGAAAAGAGCTAACGTATATATTTAGCACGCATGCACGAAAGCATATTTCTTGAATGACAAACGTACCGTGAGCGAAAAGGGCTACGCGCGTCAGTCCCCGTCAGTCCCCGCGGTTTGCTTCCCGCCAAGTGGCAGCAGACGGTGTCAAAGCCGCGCGACGGAAAACCACCACGCGAATGCCATTACTCAACAAGGATTCCTCGGAACTATTTGACGAACACGACACTTTTACACCGTGTACAATGTCGACTTGTGTATGCTATTCTAACTGATTTGTGAACTCGAAGAGAACCGCAACGACCTGTTTACACAATTGTCTCACAAGTTATTAATAAATAGATGATGTACACACGTTCTTCTGATTACAAAAAAAAAAAAAAAAAAAAAAAAAAAAAAATAGAAAACCACTGACTTCCGATAGTAATATTAATGACAATGTTCAGCAGCTTGTACATAACTTCTTGTATATAACTGTTCTTCGATACTTGTGCCTAGAATATTCAATTCACTCGAACGTGTCGACACACTTTTAAAGTGTATAAAAGTCATGTCACGAAATTCAAAGATATACGCTGGGAAGGCCTGAAAGGCGCAATTCTCAATTCTGGAATATATCAAGACGCCTTGACGAGTAGTTAAGAAAATAAATAAATTGCGTTAAGGCGAATTCAGTGGTAGGAGAATTTTGAAAAAGGTTTGTAGACATTTTTTGCAAAAAGCAGGTGAAATCAATTTATGAATTCAGGTTTAAATCTTTTTCTTTTTTTTAAGGTGTGGAAATAAATTTACTCAAAAATAAATCTTGCACCAGTTTTTTTTGAAAATAAACATAGGACCGTATTTTTGAAATAATGAATATTACTTTTAAATGTTTGCTAACATAAATTATGTTTCTTTGAAATTTTTGTAAAAAAAAAAACCATTGGAAAAATATGACTCGTGGATTCTTGGCGTAAACTGAGTTATTTTTCTGTAAATTGATTGTTTAACATTTTTTATTTTGTACTTTAAGCAGGAATTAAAAATTTTTAGTTTCATCCTCCTTAGTATGAAAATGAATATTCTTGTGATTGAGAATTTTCAGAGTAATTTCATAGATTAACAATATAAAATTTAATGCATTTCGTGGACTTGTTTTATCAACAATACTTTAAATTAGACTTCCAAGTGAAGCTGTTGCTTCATACGCAACTTTCCTTCAATCACTTTCCTTAAAGTAATTATTTTGTCATTCTAGTAGACGTGTTGACATTTTTAATTGCAACACTCTTTTTTATTATCACGCGGTTTGGATTTCAATGGAATCTAAAAATAATTTCAGTCGATTATATTATGCGCTGTTAATTGAAATTTAAATAATATTCATTGATTTCAGCATTTTTAATATCACGAAATCTGCTCAAAGAGACACTCTGATATTCGAACATTTGCGAAGAATACATTCTTCTATAAATATTGAAATTATAAAATTTTTACTCCAATTCAACAATATAAAACTACACATTTTCAAGTCTATGCAGAAAACGAAGACGATTTTTTCTTTATTTTATTTATTTTGTTATCTTAAATCCAATTTTATATCTTTTTTTCATATTTTCAAATTCAATATTCCCACAAAAATCAAGGACACAAAAAAAGTCTATAAACAAAATCAGAGATTCATTGAACAGAAAAAATAAAATAAACTACCAAAATTGATCGCAAATAATTATAAATTAATTATACAAATCAGGACAGAGTCAACAAGTAGAATCATTAAATTTCGTCAAATCCATAAATTAATTGACAAGTCGAATCTATTAATTATTATCAAATTTATTGAATCTGTCCTGAATTTTTTTTTTTTTTTATTTCAACCTCATTTTTTTTTTTTTACGAATTCGTCAAGCACGTAAATTGCTTGATGACCCACCCACTTGAAATTGTACCGTTGATAAATATACGCGAATATATAATATAGTATCCCACTCAATCGTCTCGCGGTTCCATGACTTATGACTGTTATTTATGTCATAGTATATATATATATATATATATACGAGAAGAATGGCTCACACGGGATGTCCTGTGCCTCGTTCACATCCTGCACGAGAAACGCTAACCGTCTACGCGAAATACGCTCGACGACGTATATATAATATGTCACGCACCGTGAATCCTCGGTAAAGTCTTATCGAGACCTTCCACGCAAACGCAAAAGGTTCACTTCTCGTTAGTATGTATATACGCGCGTGACTATTTCATTCATCATACCAAGTTTGTGCCTCGAGCTGAGAAGTCACAAACGTATGGATTTCTCGTGTCGATTCAATTTACCCAATTTTGGAGTTTGTGATTTTTTTTTTTTGTTTTTTTTTTTCGATATTTTGTGTAATTTTTGTTTGTTTAATTATCGTTGAATAAGTGATTAATTGACAATGCCAGCATTTAATCCAGTCGTCGAAGTACGTGCTAAAAGTGCCAACAGAACGTGGCGAGGCACCTCGATTCAAGGATTAATTAAATGTAAGCAGAAAAGCAGTTCTCTTCCTTTTTTTTTTTTTATTTCATCTATAATGATCACGTATGCGCGCCGATACCGTTGAATGTAGAGTTACGGTGAAAATTCTCCAGAGTTTGCCGTTACGCTCGAACAGCCAAGTGGAATTTAGGCGATTTCATGGCTGCGCGGTAATGCGCGAAGTGATTTTACCTTTTATCTTGATTCGTCATAACGCGGATAACGGAGATTAATGCGCTATTTGCACTACGATGTGATTTTTAAGAAGCAAGTTAATATTTTGAAGCTCTGATGGCTATCAAGAGGATTTTAGACAGGAAAAAAAGAATTCATGAATTTATGTAGAGGATGAAGTGTTAATTAATTCTAATAATAACAATCTTACGCACATTTTTAGAATTTAATTAATTTAATTTAATTTTTGTTCTTTTAATGCTATATAAAATGAATTTTAATTTTTTTTTTTTATGTACTTAATATTTATTTTGGAACTTAGTATAATTAACGTGTAATTAACGGTGATGTTTCTACATCCTTGTTATTCGTAAGATCTGAGTAAATATTTTGAAGCTCTGATGGTTATCAAGAGGATTTTATACATGGAGAAAAGAATTCATGAATTTATGTAGAGAATGAAGAATTAATTCTAATAATAACAATCTTACGCACATTTTTTAAATTTATTTAATTTAATTTTTATTTTTTTAATGCTATATAAAATGAATTTTAATTTTTTTTTTATATACTTAATATTTATTTTGGAACTTAGTATAATTAACGTGTAATTAACGGTGATGTTTCTACATCCTTGTTATTCGTAAGATCTGAGTAAATATTTTGAAGCTCTGATGGTTATCAAGAGGATTTTAGACACGAAAAAAAGAATTCATGAATTTATGTAGAGGATGAAGAATTAATTAATTCTAATAATAACAATCTTACGCACATTTTTAAATTTATTTAATTTAATTAAATTTTTATTCTTTTAATGCTATATAAAATGAATTTTAATTTTTTTTTATGTATTTAATATTTATTTTGGAATTTAGTATAATTAACGTGTAATTAAGATCTAAGTAAATATTTTGAAGCTCTGATGGTTATGAAACAAAATTTACACAGGAAAAAAAGAAATTCATGAATACATGCAGAGGTTGTAGAAATTAGTTTTTTTCGCTGTTGATGATAATTTGAAATGAAAAATAAAATGTATTTAATTTAATTTAATTTTTGTTTTTTAATTAATTAAAATTTTATTGGAAACTAATTTTTAGTGTAATTCAAGATTTTCGAAATTTTAGTATCTTATCCTTTTTAACGACTTTTGCTAGGAACGACGTTTAATTATTATATGAGAGCATACAGACAGTTTGATACCGAAGCTGCATCTAAAAAAGCGCATAATCTCAATGCATAACGACTGCCTAAGAGCAGATGGTAGACGCAGTTATGTCTCCTAAGCACGCCTTTTGCGACGTTCCTCTCGCACACGCTAAATTAGCTATAAAAAAGCGCACATTAATATACCGTTTTGATGGTGATCCAGAAGCTACGACCGTTGACAGTGCTTTACCGTTTTTCTCCGTGCTACGACATGGATTTACTTCCTTAATACTATACAAGTTTATCCAAACGTACAATCTAGTGCATAAACACCAATTACTCAACAATGATATATTCGCAAAATCATTTCTATGATATAATTCGATATAATTTGAAAACAAAAAAAATGTAACATATCGTTAACGTTTTATGCTTTTTTTTTTAGCTTCCAATAGAAGGAAAAAATAATTTCTATCGATTGCATAGAATTTTTAATAATATACATTATTTTTTAAATTCTATTAAATCTGCTAAAAAAAATGTCGTGTTTCATCAATATTCGTTAAATAAATTTACTAACACTCAACTCTTTTTCTTTTTTTTTTTTTCAACCTGTTTCAGACATGTCGCCAGTACGATGGTCACGACGAAAATCCTCGAGTTCCGAGTCAGAGAGAAATTGTTACAACGTTCAAACGTCACAAGTGACGACCGAGCGAGCGAGTCAGAAAAAGGACAAGAAGCGAATTCAAGAAGAGCGAAGACGTTCGTGCGAGAAGCGAAATCCACTTCTAGATCGTGTGAAAAACACGCGGCTAAGTTTCTTCAAAGATCGCGAAGCCTCGCGCGAACAAGAAGAAGAAGAGGATGAAGAAGAAGAAGAAGAAGAAGAGGAAGAAGAAGAACCACCACCGCTTGAAGACGATAAAGCCCAATTTCGTTCAATGTGCGAATTGAGCAGTCGTGGCTTAACGAGAAACGAATTTCGTCGATCAGTCTGTGAGATTGATCTGAAACAGGTGACGGAAGAGGAGAGGATTCAAGCGAAACGGAAAAGACGATGTAAATCACAATCGAGGCTACCATCGAGAAAAAATCTTGACGAACGTTTTGGCTTTCTTGGTTTTGGCAGTTCAACGACGGAGAAAAATTCACGCTGTCAAGAGGCCGTCACGTCGGAAAGTCCAAAGCCACGAAGAAGACGATGGCAACGCAGCAAAGATTCAATTGGCGATCGTGGAAATTCAAAAAAATCTATCAACGTCCTCGAGGAGCCTGAGGCACCGCTCGACGAAGTTTCGAATTACGACAGTGTAACACCGTCGAGCTGTCTAGCGGCGAAATTTCGCGCTATGCAAGATCGTTATCTCAAAAGTTCAACGAGCCGATTAATCGCAAAGATCTATAGAAAGGACGGTAAAGATCGGGAAAAACGTAGACTCCGAAGTTTTTCATATGGCACGCTACCGGGTCTTGAGGAATTACGAACAAATCCGCTGTTCGAGGATCAAGATCAGGACGACAATGATTCTGGAATATTGGACAATGGCTCAGCGACAAGCTCGCTTCTCGACGATCGTTGCAGCAGCGGTGCTTCGGGATTTTTAACAAACAGCAACGAATCACCACCTCAACTTCCACCAAGAAGACCATCAGCAGCTTTGACCGATCTTGAGAAAACTTTGATTGTCACGCAATCGGAGACAAGCGGGGGGGATTACGATGAAAAAATCTCGAGAAAATCATTGAGAGACATTAAGCACAACGAAACTATGACGATAATGCGAAATTTGACGCTGGGCGTTGAGAGAAATCCGATTAATGTTAATCAGGCGTCGAACGATGAATTGATACAGCGAAAAATGGATTCGCGACTTGTTCAGAGTTTGGGACGAAAGGAGATTCTCGATAGAACGGAAAATAATCGTGACAACGATAATAATGATAAGTATATTGAGAAAAAATTGTCAACCACGAGATTACCGGTTGTTAGATCGAGTTCTTACAAAACTGAGACAATTATCGTGAAATTACCGCGTGAATCAGCCGATCAGTGTCTCGGTATTTTTATTGCTAAAACACCGCAATCTAGTCCAGGCTATTTGGTAGCTCATGTTGTGCCCAATGGGCTTGCCGATAAAGAGGGAACACTGAGAATCGGCGATGAAATATTGATCGTCAATGGTAAACGTTTGAGAGGATTGTGCATGACAGAAGCGAGAAAAATTCTTGGCAATGGAAGTGCTCCCGGTGAAGTTGATATCGTTGTTGCACGATCAATTGGCATTGAAATACCCAAAAGATTGAAGGAAAGTAGCGTTGATTATGAAAATATTTGCATTGAGAATGGCCATGTCGTCAATAACAATAACAACAATACTGTGAATAACAATAAAGAGCGGATAAATAAGAATGTCGAACAATTGGATTCGCTTAGCTCGCCAAAATCACATTTTCGTAAACATCACTCGAGGCATAATCGCGAACGTAAGAGCGAATCCAATCGATCAATTGTCTTGGAAAAGACAAATATCGTTGGCGACAATGGCACCCAGAGTGTCTCGAATTTTTGTACTTTACCGAGACGACCGAGAAGCACCGTGTCGACATTTCATACGGTTGTGTTTGAAAAGGGACAGGGAAAAAAGTCACTTGGCTTTACGATTGTCGGTGGAAGAGACAGTCCTAAAGGAAGCATCGGTGAGTAATTGATATCCGGCCACTTTTCCCTTTGACAAAAAATCTCCCCGGAAAAGTACACCTCGGACCAAATTCTTTCTGGACTGAATTTCCTCCGGTGAACATTTTCCTCGTTCAAATTTTTCCCGGATTAAATCCTCCCAAAAAATAAAAAATACTGGAATTAAACGCCAGGCAGTCAAAACACAATGAGCCCCTCCAATGGCACAGCATTTTTTATATACTTGATTAGATTACTTTACTTTACTTTTTTCTTCTTTTTATTTGGATGGTTATTTATCCGGGTGAGATTTTCCGGGGTAACATTGTCGGGGAGATTACGTCCGGGAACCAAGTAATTTGATATATTGGGAATCGTTGAGATTTATATTTGTACTGCGTTTGAAAAAAAAAAAAAAAAAAAAAAAAAATAGAGGATCGATGTACTTTCAATATCTGTTGCAATAAAGGCGCGGTTGAGATTTCCTATTGCGCGGTTCACGAGATCGTGTGGTGCAAAAACGATATATATACATATATACGCGAGTTGTTCCAGCGTTCGATGAACTTGTTCTTACTACCGGTTGGTACCTTGTTTGTACTTCTGGTCTCTGAGATTGTGCTGTCGACTTCTCGTGTTACGTTTACGCAAAACGGCGCGGCCAGGGGAGCGACTTGAAATTCTTTAAAAACACTTGTGGCGGCTTGGGGATATTGATCTCTTTGCGGATTCTGTGTTTACCTGCAGAAAATAATTGTATTATTAAGAGGGTCGAGTCAGTAAAAAACAAAAAATTATCAGAGATTTATATTTTCTATTCTAGTCATTCAATAAATATGAAATAAATATGAGACACTCCACGCCAATTCAGCCGTCCGATTAAGTTAATTTTAATCTAAGTTTTCTAAGTAAGGGCCGTTCTTTATTGAACTGAATTAATTTGTCGCAGGCATTTTCATAAAGTCGGTCTTGCCGGGAGGCCAGGCCGCCGAAGATGGCCGTTTGCGAGCAGGCGACGAGATACTGGCGGTCAACGGACAGGTCTCCCACGATCTGACACACCGTGAGGCCGTTCAGTTGTTTCGCAATATCAAGAGTGGACCGCTCGCGTTGCATCTCTGCAGGAGAGTGAAAAATCGCGAAGCTCAGTAAGTAACAAATTTATCCTGATCCACAAAACAGAGTCTTAAGTGTCTATTCAATTTTCCAAATAAATTTTTGTTGCTCATTTTACTTACAAATTATAATTTACCAACATTGATCTGCATCTTTTATATCAAGTTTAACAGAAAATTTGCTTAGTGCATTGAAAAATAAATAAAAGAACATTCGGCAATTTTTCTAGAAAATAAATTCTTTTACCGACAGTTATTTAAAAGCTTTAATATAATTTTATAAACACTGCTGACTATTGTTAAGAGTCCCATACAAAATTCTATAAAATAACGAAGATTTACAACTCTGATAAATAAAATTCATTACGGTAATAATAAAAATATTGTTTTTCTGTTTGTTTGTTTTCAGAGCAACAAAAGCCAAGTCCTGCGCTGATCTTTTGCACATCGACACGTGATCGTGAATCCTGAACAGCCGAAACGAACAAAATGAAAAAAAAAATAAATAAAATAAAATAAAGACTGCGACCAATGTGTACATATTGTAAATTTTTGTAAACAGAGAGAGAGATAGAGAGAGAAAAAAAAACCCAGAGATGATAAATGCTGCAAATAAATATGTTATTTAATAAATTTTATACACTTTGCATTACTTCGACGTCATTATTTTTTCTTTTTTTTTTTCTTTCTAATAGTACATACAATACGTCCGAAATTCCGTAGTCTTCAAAATAATACATTCTTCTTTATTGTTGGAGCTACGATTTAAAAAGCGCAGCGATACAGGCAAACTCGCGTCGCGGAATCTATTTTTTTTTCTTTTTTAGTTTTTTTTTTAAACATATTCGTACAAAATCTTAGGACAATAAAATTACAAAAAAAAAAGAGGAAAGTATCGGGAAGGACGTATCATTTTTTTTTTAAGGAGAGAATTCTTAATCGGCTATTTTTCGTTACAACGAGGAATAAATTATTAGACGCAGTGTCGAGAGGACAGACACGCTTTTTTCTTCTTTTCTTTTTTTTTTTTTCATTTTTTGATAACGAGATTGATAAGAGACTAGAATCTAAAACTTCTTCAAAGTCAGCAGTTAGATACTATATCGCTTCGAGAAAGAGCACTTCCGGTGGGAATCTCGCCAAATAAAACCAGCCACAGTTTCAGTTTCAGCTTAGTTTTGATTCCAGTTAAAAAAAAAAATAAAAAAAACGTTGGTTATTGAAATTGATAAAAATCGATACCACGTTTTTTTTTTAGCATGAATCTTTCGCTACTTGGAAATAGAAATTACTTATTTATCCTCATAATTTACTTAACGCTATTCTATTAAAAATAAATTATAGTATAAATAATTAAAAAAAGAAACATTAAAAAGTAACGAAAGATATCTTGATGAATATACAAATATGCACAAGCTGATGTGATGGAAAAACTGAGCCAAAAAGCTGAACATTTGTTTGAGGCATTCTCAATCCTTTTTCACGTCCTTTGAATTTCTTGAGTTCTTTCTCGGTTAGTATGGCGCCGACTTTAGCGGAGTCCTTGGATACCTGCAAAATAAAAGAAAAATATCAAGTTATTAAATTAGCAAAAAGGAGAAAAGTTAAGTATAACGTAAAACAATTATTTTTTTAAATGCTATAATTCGAGAATGGTTTAAGTAACTCATCAAAAATTTTGTATAAAACTTGAAGCAAGGTTCTACTTTGCAGCCTTTTCTTTCATCTAAATTCGACAAATTTATACAATTTTTGTGTCGCACAAAATTTCTTTCAAATTAACACAATAGGGTTCGTTACTTTAAAATCCCGCACTCCGTTTTGACGAGAAATATTTTTTTTTACTGTGCAGGATTGAAGTGAATGTTTAGAAGAAAAAATTGAAAACGCTCGTTTGTTGCTTTGCGAAAAGTCATAAATGGTTTACCACGTAAACTGCAACGTCAATGCAAAGCTATTGTCGTTCTGTGCCAACCAAACGACCCTCTGTTCGATCTTAATCGGCCTTGCGCGTGGCTAGCGAAAGCAAAAAAAGAAGAAAGAAACAATAGCTGAAGTTTTATCGAGTGTGTTGCATTATTGCTTTTGGTCGTTAAGTTGAAACGTTTGAGATTGCGGGATTGCGATTCAGGTGCACGTATTGCAGAAAAGAGTAGTGCGTCATATATGAAGCATTGACCTACCTATGCCTTCTTGCCAATTCCAGCTCGACGGGACCTTCTCTCACGGCCTTGAACAATTCGATGACTTCCTGATGAGTGTAACCGCGAAGCACCTTCCCATTCAGACTCAGAATCTCGTCACCTGGAAATTGAAAATAAAAAAAATTATATTATATGCAACATAGATGCAGAAACAAGGTTTAATTATATAGAAGAAAATTGCAATTTTTTTTAGCACTTTTCTTATACTTTTAGGAATTTCTGTAAATTATTGAACTAAATCTGGTGCATGGTTTTCTAATTTGCCTGATAATTTTATTAAAAATTTTTAAAAATGTATTAACTGCAACATAAATGTAGAAACAACGTTTAATCATAGGGAAGAAATTTTAATTTTTTTAGTACTTTTTTTAACGTTTTTTTTATACTTTTGGGAATTTCTATAAATTATTGAACTAAATCTGGTGCAAATTTTTACGGATATTTTACGGAATTATCCAAATTAAGAAACGAGGCAAAATTATGGCCAAAATATCAACAATTTTCTTAAAAATTTTTTTTTATGTGTAGCTATACATAAAAAAAAATCTTAATTTCCTGAGACGTCAGATGCCGATATTCTCATCGTTCACCACTGATCAATAAGCTCATCAATTTACTAAGTGCCGTCACCGAGAAATCAATAACACTCCCTGTTTGTTTACCCGTCTGTTATATAATCGTTTTACTACCAGTATCGAGAGTTTGTTCTTGCCAAATATTGACTCTGTCATCTTCCGTTTCTCGTCGATCAATCAAACAGCACTTCTGTCTAATGATATAGGAAATTGTTTCTAATCTTGGAGGTTGAAGCTCGTACATAGAAATACGAGAGGAGACGATCAATGTAATCGTTAAGCGGTATCGCTATAGTAAAATACCGTTGACGGCGCGCGATTACCACTGTGGCTAATGATCGGAGAATGTTGATTGAAAGCACGTCTTGTTGGGTGCCTCTTTATATCGTTGACCATAAAATCAGACGCGCAACACACAACTGTCACAACGTTTTTACACACAAAAATGTAGAACGTGATGTGCGCGACCCGTCACTCGAAGAAGTTTGGACATGCGAGAAATACAAGTACACACACACATATATATATATGGGTTATTCCATGCCAATTCAGGGACTTCAATATAAATCAATATTAACAAAAAAAATGATTTGTCTGAGAAAAATATTTTTTTTTCCAGATTTTGAAAATTAAATATTGATGGTTTTTTTTATAGGAAAAACAATGAAAATAAAAAAATGTGGTATAAAAATTTGTTCCCATATTTTAAAAAATCGCCCAATAATAAAAATACAATGGAAAAAAGCCATTTCAATTAAAACAAAAATTACGAAAAACAATTGTTCTTGAAATTAAAAAAAAATAGAAATTACTCTCGGACTACTCTCGAACTACGATGTAAATACTTCTTTTTAGTTCCAGTTTTAATGGAAAAAATTTCGGAAATTTAAACCTGCTCCGAAATGAATTTTTTCCTCAAAAGTAATGGAAAAAAAAATTATTTTACAGGATAAAACAAATAATAAAAATCTGAAAAAAAAAAATCTTTTTGGCCTAACAAAAGGCTTAACAAAAAATTCGTCAATTGACCCCGAGAGCGTCAGACCGATTACCAAATGAGTTGACTTGGAATGCCCCGTATATACAGCTAAGTGTATGTGTACGTACAAGTTTGAGGACAGGGGCGCACTAGTTGTTAGGATAAGAAAGAGCGGTGGCGGCAAACGGTCCCTGACCCTCGGCACGAACGTGTGGTACCCGATCGCTCGGCGTTGAACGCGGCAACCGGTCGCAGCTGCATCCATCGGTGCGCACCCCGCGCGCACCACCGGCATCAAAAGAGCGCAAAAGCTAACGTGAGAGAGAGAGAGAGAGAGAGCGCGATGAGTCCGTTACAAAAGCATGCGGCAACCGAGAAACAGATCACGGCTGCCGCGTGCTCCAGGATCAGGAAACCGCGGGCGGCATTCGTCCGATGAGACAACGTAAAAACGTCGGTGACGCGCTCTCCGCTTCGGTTTTGAAACTCGAAACGCGAACGAAACTCGACTCGTGCGGGGGGTTCTCTCTCTCTCTCTCTTTCTCTTGATCGGGGTGACTGCAAAAAGAATATCTGGGGGATCCAGGAAGCCTGGTAAAAGCACTCTTCTACCCACTCTGCTATTTGCTTCTGGTTACTTTGATCTTTACTCACACATTTTTCCATCATAATTAACGATTTTTAGTGGTAGAGAGTCGAATAATCAGTTTCTTAAATAAATCAATCGCTTTTCCTTTTTTTACTTTTTTATAATTTTTGTTGTTGATAAATTTACAGAAAGTATTTATTTTTTAAAAATTTCGGTACCAGTTTAAAAAGTTTAATTTCTTTTTCATAGAAAATTGTTTTGCAAAAAAACCGGAAAATAATTCGAAAGAAATATTTCGTCTTTGAATTCTTTTTTATACAAAAAAAAAATTGAATAGAATAAAAAAAGATTGCGTTGGAGAAGCAAAAGCAGAGAAGCTTCTGTGAGCAAATACAATTTTTTTTTTCAAGTAGATAATCGATAAAACGATGAAGCAAAAAAGCGATGTAATCGCGAAAGATTGTACAAGTTTACAAGAGTGTCAAAAGCCTCTGCTTACATGTAACGACCTGGTAAAAGTACAGATATAACGTCGAAGAAGCGCGCTGCTTTGGGATGCGCGACTCGTTTGTTGTCAAATTAAAGATTCGTGAGGTGTACGACGAGGATGTTTGGTCGCCACCGGTGTGAATACGCGAACGCTACGTGATCGCGGCGTCACGTACTTATATTCGAGTACACGCTTGGCTCAAACAGTGCGCTTCAGTCGTGAAAAGAAGAAGAAGAAAAAGCAGAAGACGACGAGGAGGAAGAAGAAGAAAAAGAAGAAGAAGCAGTAGAAGCTGAAGTAGACAACACGCGTTAAAGTGTAAAACATAATATGCACCAGGTGTGGTGCATTGGACAGCGGCCAACGAGTGACTTGGACGAATAGCAATTAAAAACTGTCCTCTAGACTGAATGAACTACAAAAGAAGGCTTTACATCGTGAATCCTACTGCGAACGCGGAAGACTCGTCGAGAGATCGCGTGAGCCGATCGCTAAACCGTAACGTTTAATCTTAATTCAAGACTTTAAAGACAATTGGCCAATCTTGTTGGCAACCCAACGCTTTTACATTGCTTGTCACAATTTTTTGTCTAGCAAGTCATTTCAACAGGAATTAAGAAATTTTTGAAATTCTAGACTGGACCGATATTATGATTTTTATAAACCTGTTTTTTTTTTTAATTGATGTAATCAACCCTTAAATGAAATGGTACTTTTTCTAGTATTTTTAGAATAATATTTTTTTTTGTAGTCAAGTAGAGTTGGATTAACGATTCTAGTAAACACGGAAGATTTTTTATTATGATAGTAAAAAAAATTGCCAAAAAAGTGTAGATAAATAAAAGTGTTATTCTTTGAAAACTGACAATCAACTACTGAACGGTGTGGTCATTTTTTTTTAGCATCTTTAGAATAATTTTCAGAATATTTTCTTTATATTAAAGCAGAATTTATTTTCACAATTTTAATGGTAATTATGAAAAATATTTTTATTTTGATTTTTTCTATAAATTACACGATTTACGATTATTATTACAAGTCTGTGATTTTTCGACAAGTCTGTGATTCCTCAAAACTAATAATCAGAAAAAGAAAAATTTGCTAAAGTTTCCTTTTTTTTTTTAGAACTCTTAGAATAATTTCCAAAATGTTTTATGAAAAAAAAAAGCTATAAAAATTCTAATAGTAATCGTGTCATTTTAATTGACTTTAAGAAGAATCTTCAAAAAAATGATTTTTTTTTCATATCAAAGAATTGCTTCGACCATCCAAATAGTTATTTGTGATTTATGGAACGCTGTAGCATTTCAAAGTTTCATCGACGTTTCCCCTCAAGTGCAAATAAACCAATGAAAAAAAGGAAAAAGAAGGCAGCATAAAAATCGTCGCCTACTGAGCGAAATTCCGGTCAATCGTTGCTCGTTGAATCGAGAATTTCTACAGTGAATGCGGAAGAGTGTATCTCCTGGCTGTAAAAGACTGTGCGAGGTTCTCTCTTAGAACCGGTGGATCGCGTGGGTCGATCAGTACCGTAGTCGCTGAATCTGAAGCTGGAACGGAATATCCTTAGAACGATCGCAGAGGTTTGTACACCTCACGGGATCATTCGCCTCGATCTCTATTTTCCGCTATCTCTTTTTTCTTTTTTTTTTTTCTGTATACCTGGAACCAAAGAATTCAAACGTGTCTAATTCGATTCAAGATTGCACATCACGTTTGTACTGGATGTACTCTTTAACGAACTCAAGCACACGGACACAGGCGTGTAAAGAAAACCTCGGGGTTTTCTATCGCACGGCAAACGTGTAATTTGCGTTCGGTCAGGCTGACAGTCCACTTTGTAAAATTAACGTTAACCCGGGGCTCGATACTCTTTTTCAAACTGCGCACATAGAAACTATGTTTTTAAGAAAAAAAAAAAAGGTCTTTATTTTAGCTTAAACTGTATTCTAGAATTTACTGTATTTCAGCATTTTAATTTGCGTCCAACTTTCAGTCATAAATCTGCTTTTAACAACCTGCAATTCGATTTTTTATTTCAAATTTGTTTCGTCAAATTTGAAGAGACAAAAAAGTTTGGCCAAATCAAAAAAAAAAATGTATCTCTTTTTTTTGTTGTAAAGATGACAAAAATATATAATTAAACGAAAATTTCAAATCTTTTTTACAATGACAAAGTTATTTCATAAAATTGAGACACATCGTTTTTTGTCGAACTATAAATTGACAAAAACGATTTGTGTCAGTTCAGTGAAAATGTTTGTGTCAACGTATCTGGAGTACAATTTAGTTTTTACTTGTATATATGATTTACCGTCGTGCGGTCTTCTTGACGCACCGTGCTCTACAAACCAAGTGCGTCGCGTGTCCGTCGCAACGTCACGAATATCATATAACTGCGTTCTGTGTCTGTTCTCTAGACATTATTCTGTATTCGTGTCAATACTCACAAGACGAGTGTGTATCACATAAGCTACGATTCGACGAGTCTGACATAGGAACAAATGCGGAATCCAAGTGAAACGTGTTCCATTTCTTAACAATAAATCAAGCACCGGAAATATAACATTTCCGGAATATAAAATTCTCACGAAAACAAAGCTTCCTCTGTGATAAAGCAGCCAAAAAAAAAAAGAAAAAAGAATGGATTGAAAATAATGAAAAAAATTGAGAATCAAGATTTCAAAAACAGAGAATATTGAATTAAAGGCAAATAACAAACCTTGAAAAAGAGCTTTGGATACGTCGGCTTGTCCGCCAGGAAAGACTCGCCTAACGAAAATGCCCATTTCACCACGCGGGCTGTCCCTTCCACCGACAACGCTAAAACCCAAACTTGGCTTTCCATAACCCTTCTCAAATTTGGCGTGATGCTTCGTCAAGTACTGCTGTCCTTCCGGCAGCGATTCAATCGTCGATACCGTCTCTTTGCGATTTTTATTCAGACAGTTTAGCGGCAGATTGTCAGGACGTTTTCTCAGCTTTACGACATCGTCGCAACGACTCGCTGGTCTGCTTAACGATGACTCGGGTCGTCTTGTAGGCTCAACGACAACGGTAGTCGACGGTAGGCTCGTGAGATTTTTCGCATTTTCCAGACTCTCGTACGGAGCAATATGATCGGTGGCAGTCTCGTCGCTGAACACCTGAGGCAATGTTTCCTCGTAAGCCGTCATCAGACGTACCTTGTTGCCCGTGAAAGACTTGAGAAATTCCTGGACCTCGGCGAGGCTCTCCAATGTTTTTAGCTCTTTACCCTCGACTTGAACGATCTCGTCGCCCAGCCTCAGTCTTCCGTCTCTGTAACAGATGCGGATGTCGGTGATATGGACGTATATTGATTTATCGATTATACGGCGCGTCGTTACCGATGAAAAACCTTCGGTACGGTAAATGAGGCACGCATGCAACATGTAACAAGGGTATACAAGGAAGAGGACTGCGTTGTAAAAGCTTTGGGGGGGGGGGGGGGGGATAGGGGGGGTTGGAGGAATGCCGATCAGATTTATTACAAGGAATACAGAAGTGGCATCAACATAGGAATTTTTCTACACAGAATTATTTTTTTTTTGTGAAGTCGGAGCTCTAGGTTTTGAAGTTAAGGTTTTACTAATTTGATCTATTTTTTTTTGTGTTTTGTGGATTTTTTTTGTGCAATTGGACCGCTAGTTTTTGAAATTAAGGTTTTGCTGATTTGATCAATTTTTTTTTGTGTTTTGTGGATTTTTTTTTTTAATTAGAAGTGATAAATAAAATTTGTCAGATTTACAGATTTTCGTTTGTTCAACTGAAAGTGACATAAAAAAAAAATTCAAACATAAAAAAAATATAAAATTTAATATTTTTAATGTGTTAATAATTTTTTTCACATTTTCACTTTCGTAACTTTAAATTCACGGGTTTCTCCGAAAAACCAACTGGGAGATGCTCTCAAATATTCGGCATACAAAAACGAAAAAAAAATTTGAAATAAAAAAAACAGTTTTGAATCAAAAACAAGTTCCTCAAAGATACTTCTCACATGGAATAATAATAATAAATAATTCTCAAAAAGTCGCAACATAAAAAAATTAAACAAATCAATTGTCTCGAATCTCTTTTCATCGTTCAAGAAAAAAAAATAAATTCGAAAATGTCTTAATTTTTCGTAAACTTGATTAACAATTTCCCGTTACAATTTTCAAATTCCAAATCTCAATTTAGCGATTTACTTGTGAAAAAAGCCCTTGATCCCTAAAAGATGATTTAAAAAAAAAAAAAAAAGACTCACCTATGAGCAATTCCACCGTTCTCCAGTTGCACGACAATATACCTCAGCTCATCAGCCTGCTGTTGAGCCAATCTGATACCAAGACTCTCCCTCGAGTCCCTCTTGTCAAGTTGAACAACCCTGCATCGCCGAATTCTATTGGGCGCTTGTATAATGTCGCTGAGAAACCTCGTTTTATCCTGTTGCAGTCTAGCGCGATGCGGTGGCGTATAACTATTCTTTTCCGTATTCACAACAGTCTGGGGACTTTCGGTTAAGCGTCTATTCAGTCGATTGGCAACAGAATCCTCTCCTGAACAAGAGCCCTGATGAATACTCGGTAAGATCCTTCCAGAGTTGCTTTGATGCCATCTAATGCCATCGATACTCTCGCCAACGTCATTAACACCGCCGGCGGGATTTTTAATTCCAAAGCCCTTCGCCAAACTCAAACAATCCAAATGATCGCGATCGGTGCATTCGCTTGGCGTTGAGCTTCTGATAGGTTTCTCAATTTCCGAATCGATAACGCTACTCGTATCGGAGCTATCGGTATTAATGCATTTAAGGCTAACAGCTTCGTTCTCCGAGGCAGCCGCGGATTCGCCTCTTGGTCCATCACTGTCGTAGCCAGATTCATTGGAGCTCACGTAATGGGAAGACAATCTTTGTTCCGCGCTTGGAGCCGAATTTCTTCGTTGATTTCGTAGTGTCGCAACGACATCAAGATCAACATTTAGGGAAGACGTTTCGGAGAATCTACGATCGTTTAGTCTTGCGGAAAATTCGGCTGTAGTGTCCTGATGATTAACCATATCGGACAAACGTTGATTCGAGCCAGCTAACGTTGATTTACCATTTTTATAACCACCGCTATAAAACCGTTCGTCCGGCTGTAAAGTATCTTCGATGCTTTCCAAACGACTTGGATTTAAGCTGTATCTGTCGTGCTCGTATCTCGCGAGATTTACACCCAAACGATTTTCGCTGTATTCAGCATAGGAATTTCTGGAGTAACGTTGATCGTTATCTTGACGATAATTCGAATTGGAATTTCTCGAACGTCTTCGACCAAGCGTTGTCGTGCCATCGAATGTTTCCTCAATTTTCAGAGTTGGAAAATGTTCCTCGGACGTTGCTTTGAAGAGCCTGTCGTCTTTCGTATTTGTCGTTAATTGCTGTCGTTCCTCCGGTAATACCGACAATTTTGAACGCAAAAATGCATATGGAAAATTACATTTTTTCGTTTCCTTGAAGTCGCAACTGCTTGACTTGCGAAGTATCTCGTTTCTCGAGTCACCGAAGTCACAGGGTCTGAATGACGTTGACGACGACGCTCTTGAGGTGGAAATATCCATTGACGCTTCCTCGTCGTTATCCTCATTATCAAAAACATCCTCGTCGGCTTGACGTACTGCTAGATCGTCGCACGACAGAGTTCTGTCTTTGCGATGCCCAATCTGCAGATCAATGCCCTCCGATGGATCGTCGCCTTTCACATACGTTGGACTTGTGTTTAAATGGCTCGTGCTGCAACTGCGGAAGAGATTGTCTTTTTCTGGTGATTGAATTCGCGGATTTTCGTGATTTTGCGAGCGTCTATTTGCGCGCGTTGAATTCAACATTCCCGTTGAGCCCATTCGAATGAAAAAGGACTTGAATGGCGACGGTGATCTGTGCGAATTTCCAGCCAATTTCCTCTCCGCTTTGGCTTCGGCTTTTTTCATCTCCGGCGTCTTTTCCATTGAACTCGAGTCGATGCTTTTCTTTCCTTCACTACTGCTACCGATTCCTAAGCGTTCGTTGTTGTTATTTGCGTTGTCATTGTTGTTGTTGTTATTGTTGTTGTTGTTGTTGCTGATGTAATCGTTGTTGTTCTCGTGAGAATGGTGATCCGGTCTGTCTGAAGGCGAACATATCGAATCCCTCGAGCCTGCTCGACGGAATGATTCTATCTTCTTGCTCATTCTTCGACCCCAAACGCCCAGACCTTTATCGTGATGATCCATGATGATTACGTCCATCGGGTTACGAGACGAGATGGAGGCAAGGAAATGAAATAGAGAAAAAAAAAAAAAAGCAATTATTGATTGTTCCTGTTGAAAACCTTTCGAGTAAATATGTGCTTTGGTCGAGAATGATGGAATAAGGAAAGAGACAAGAATATACAGAAAAAATGTTGAATTTCAAAAGCAACTCATCCAGAAATTCAAGTATTTAGATTAATAAAATGAAATAAAACAAATCCTGATGTGTACTATATATACACATCCAGAAGAAACTTTCGAACGGTTCCCTGATGCATCGTGCGTCATCGCGTCAAGAATTCACATTCGGGGTTCATCATCGTCAAGCCCAGCATTCCCAATTGCGTTCTTCGAGACATTTGAAACATCTCTCGCTCGGACATTACAACACAGCTGCGCTGTTGAAACTAGAGCAAACTTGCAATAATTTCACGAGATAAAACGAACCAGAAAAACGAAGAGGTTTCTCATCCAATTGCTGCTGTGTATGATGATGCACCTGTCGGTTAGGAATCGAATATAAAAAAAGAAGAAGAAGAAGAAGAAGCTCATGACCGCACTGAGGTCCCGAAACATTTCCGACTACGTGCAGCAACGCAAACACATCGGGTAGAGGTTCAATTGCTTGGGCAGTGGAGGGCCTTTACAAAAATTTTCACCGGTTCGGTACTGTACTTCTTGACGTATTATACAGTAGAAAAAGTGGCGATCGGTTCGCCATCAGATATACGAACTACCTAACGTTGTAGTAACAGAGCAACGGGCCTCATCTTCGACGACGTGTCGTGCGTCGTCGTTTTCTCTTCAGGAGAATATATAACACAGGCGTTCGGCGCCGCTATACGGATGAGCCAATGCCTCATGATCATCAGACTGATATGTGTGGAAAAGAAGTCACCACATCCGAATTCGGATAAAGTCCTCGTGTGTGCCCTTCCTTTTATTTCAAGTCGTTTCAACAGACGTCCAAAAGAAATGTATTTGTGTGTGTGTTTCTCGACCATTCTCAACCTGTATACTTGTGATGCTGCGTATATATTTTTCGGAGGACCACTTTTTTTTCGATAAGGTGTCGAGGAGGTCAGAGCAGATGAGCAATGAGCTCGTTTAAACGTTTTGATGAATTTCGATCCTGTCAAGTCATGTGCTATATTGGTATGACGTGGGTGGGAGATAAATGGCGAATATACGAAAATCGAAAAAGAGATCTCGTCAATCGTTTGATGTTTGTCTATGATTGGAAAGTTTTTTTAGCCCCCTAACTCAATATTTGCGGCAGCTAGAGCGCGAAGAAAATTTTTTTTCGAAAAATTTCAAAGTCTCGTAAAATTTGAACGGGAGTTCTAATTATTTTGTAAATTGTACTAAATATAGAGGGCCCAACTACTCTACTTGTATGCCAAATTTCAGCCCGATCGGTACAATCATCCTCGAGACATTTTTTCTGAATATGTTTTCTAGACGTTTTGGAACATTCTAAAAAAGTTTTCATGTGAATCTCGAAAAAAAATGTTTTCACTATAACAAAGCTTTCTCTATGAGGAAGTAAAAAATTCCACACATTTTTAATTATCTACGATTTTTTTATAACGAATAATCGAACGACACAGTTTAAAAATCTGTTAAAAACGAGCATAATTAATAAATGGTCAACATTATCAAATATCTGTTTAATCAACTCGTAGATCGTCATTTAAAAAAGAGAATGGAACGTAGACAAACCGTTTAATATTTATCGTTTGATTATGATTATTTTTTTAATTGACAGACTGGAATTTTTTAAGTTAAAGTTTTAGTGTCCCGTTTTGCCCCAAGCGTCTAATTTTTTTTTTTTTTGCAGTCCCATTTTGCTCACCGCCCTCTGCAGGATCTGTCCGTTTTGACAGTTCGAGCTGATCGAGCTTCGGGCAGATCAGATTTTTTTTCCTTCGTTTTTTTTTTCATTAGTTGCTTCTTTTAATATTACGAAAGGCGCGTTGAAATGAGGTAGCGAATTTGATATACAAGTGAGTTCCTGCCGGTCCCTCGTCAAATTTATCTGTCCAACAAGCGCGATGACGACCTTGCGAGCAATCAGTCTATCACGGAAATACGAGATACGGGACGTACATTATATACGAGGCATTTGATTTCTAATTAACTAAAAGGATGAACGAGCGTAAAAAAAAAAGAAAAAAAGAACACGTGATGTTGGACAGATGGAGATCATGTCGGACAAGAAGGAGGAGTTCTCGGTGTGTGATGCAATCGAGAATTCTGTAACTATAAAAGATTCTGCTCTGAGATTTTTTTTTTTTTTTTTTTTTTCATTCTACAGACTCGACGTTAGAAAATAATCACTGATAAACAAAAAAATACTTTTGTGCATAAACTCGCATGTTAAATTTAATATTTGATATATCAGTTTATGGGAAAAATTAATATTTTTGAAAAATTAAAATTATGTTCTTCAAGAATATTGCAGATTTTTTTTCCTTTTTGGTTTTTGTGTGTAAATTTAAAAAAAAAGAATCGATTTTTTTGTTATGTTTGAAAAATTTAAAAACAGGAACTACTTTGTAGATTTGTTAAATTTATAAAAACGAAAAAAAGTACAATTAGAAGAGGTAAGAAGTTGCAAATTTTCGAAATTTTTGTCTCTCATGATTTACCACTTTTTTTCTTTTGAAATTTTAAGAAATCTATAAACTGTTTGTTAATTTTCTCGCGAAAGAAAAAAAAAAAGAATAGAATTCAATTATTATTCGCCAATTTCGTTCAAAAATGTTGGATTAATATTGTAGAGGATTCTTTTTTTTTTTTCAAAATATTTCAAACCAAAAATGTCGCCAAACGTGTAAAAAATAAATGTAAAAGAATCTAAAAGCAACCAATGGTTTTATAAAACCCTTCATCATTGGTTTTAAAACTACTAATAGGATCTTAAAAACCCATAGGCTCCTTTAACGTTTTTCAGGTTCTTTTAGCTTCTGACATTGAAAAAGCATCTGTTTCACCATTCCAAATACGATACAATTTAAAGCCAATTAAAGCCCGAATTAAATTTTTATTCAATACTTTTTTGTCCTTTCATTGCAACTTCCACTTGCCTCAATATTTTTTACCCCAGCCGCCTTTTATACCCCAAGCATCGTAAAATAAATAATCTCGAAAAGTGAAAGAGAACGCAATAACTATATAAGTTCAGAGCAAACAAAGTTGTGGAGTGTAAAGAATGAGAAAATTGCTAAATCTCATATCAGGTTACTCACAAGCTCGGCGATAAAAGTGTGGTTTTAAAGAGGCTGCAAATAATTTAAAAAAAAAAAATAAATAAATAAATGGAAACCACATATATATGAATCCAGGAAGACTCAGTCAAATTATGTCTTCTCGTACAAAACCGCAGTGTGTCTCCGCTCATACTCAAAGCTTTTGATATTATTTCGCAGCAACAGCGTGCGTGCAAGTTGTATAGAATGCCAACAGGGGCCACGCGCGCGCTCATTCGCACAGAATCCACAGTAAAAAAAAAAAGAGAAAAAAAAAAAAAATAAATTTTAATACTACGAGCTTATACGCAGATGCCACGTGTGGTTGAACGATTTTTTTTATAGCTCCACCAACACAAGCGAGATATAGTTTTGCGTTGGATGCAAAAGACTCTTTTCTCTCTTGACGCTTTTGTCGACTTTTACGACTTGGTGCGAGGAGAGGCTTTCAAACCGGAGAGTAGAACGACACAGAGCGTCCTGCTGTCTTTAGGACGTCTTATGGCTCGATCCTCGTCGTTGCTCCGATGTGCGCATATGTATGCATGTGGCTTCAACGAGAGGAACGAGAAAGATATCCTTTGCGAGGATCGTCTCGACGAGGGGCAGTCGCAACTTCCTCGAGATAGGAACTCCAAATTCACCGGAATTGTCATCGTCCATTTCTTGGTCACGGCACGACACCTTTATATCCTTCATACTGTCGGAGTCGCCGGGGTCAGTTGTCACAGGATCGTCTGAGGAAAACTTTTTTATTTTACACTGTTAAAATTTGATTCTCACATTTTTCGTAGGGGACATAAAAATTCTTGCAACAAAAGGTGTACAGAATGTTTTTTTGGTTTAAATAATTTTGTTTTGCCTTTTCTAGCTTGACAAAATGAATACGAAGATCAATTAAGTACAATGTTTCTGACCATAAACGAACAATTTTTTTTTTCAATTTGATACAAGTTTGGTGGCTGTTTTTTGTTGCACAAAAAAATAGAAAAATTGTTTGTTAAGTATTTTGAAAAAAAAAAAAATAAATGAATAAATAAAAAGTGTTTTAACTAGCCCCGGTCTCAATTGTAAAACATTGGTTGAGCGGATTTTGTTGATCGTTTATAGTCTTATATAGGCAGAAGAGGTAACCCGTTCGTTTTTATGTCTCTCGGATATAATCTAAGATGCGTCTGCGACGAAAATTCCGGCTGCGTCTCAACCGCGAGAATTGCGAGTGTGTCTGGTTTTCAGCGGACCGCGCGCGAGTGGGCGAGCGCGATATCGGTATTAGTTGTGCAGTTGTATGTATATATATATATATATATATATATATATATATGTATGTATATGCAAGTATAAGGGCCATATGACAACGGAGAGACACTGAACATCCAAAGGAATGGCACGACCGTTGATAACTCGAGCAATGAAAATTCTCCGATGTGCAACGAGCTCATAAAATTTCAAGTGGCTCGCTTTGCTCCCGGTTACTCGAGCGTGGATCCGACGCTCGAGTCAATAATTGTTTCAATAAGATAAGCTCTCAACTCGAGAGAAGAAAGATAAAGAG
This sequence comes from Perithous albicinctus, assembly GCA_964016905.1. Classification (NCBI taxonomy): domain Eukaryota; kingdom Metazoa; phylum Arthropoda; class Insecta; order Hymenoptera; family Ichneumonidae; genus Perithous; species Perithous albicinctus. The sequence continues at coordinate 15,385,494 of OZ024696.1, read as the reverse complement.
AGAGGGAGAGAGAGAGAGAGAGAGATGATGTTTGCGAGGATGCTCAATGAACCACAGACATCTTCGTACTGCACTTATAATACTTCTTTGACTGCACTTTAACAGCTCTATAATACTGACTATTGCTAGCTTTTTTGGTTTCAACGTACACTATTAAGTCATTATTTATGGCTGATGAAATTATATCAACGTGAATTAATTGGACAATTTTTAAGTTATATATATATATTTTTTTTTTATAACCGATCAAAATAATTTCTACAAATTCTCGAGATTTTCAGTAGAAGTTTTTTTGAGTTAAAATTTATAGATTAATGCATAATTTTAGTTACTCTTAGAGAAAATTTTGGTTTTATTTTTTTTTTTATCGAGATTTGAGTGAGAGATTATTTTTAAATTGTCTGAAACATAAAAAAAAGTAGGTTAGAAAAAAATAGATCATTTTCATTGATGTTAAATAAATAAAATAAATGAAATGAATAAAATAAATAAAATAAATAAAATAAATAAAATAAATAAAATAAATAAAATAAATAAAATAAATAAAATAAATAAAATAAATAAAATAAATAAAATAAATAAAATAAATAAAATAAATAAAATAAATAAAATAAATAAAATAAATAAAATAAATAAAATAAATAAAATAAATAAAATAAATAAAATAAATAAAATAAATAAAATAAATAAAATAAATAAAATAAATAAAATAAATAAAATAAATAAAATAAATAAAATAAATAAAATAAATAAAATAAATAAAATAAATAAAATAAATAAAATAAATAAAATAAATAAAATAAATAAAATAAATAAAATAAATAAAATAAATAAAATAAATAAAATAAATAAAATAAATAAAATAAATAAAATAAATAAAATAAATAAAATAAATAAAATAAATAAAATAAAAATTCCATTGGCCAGGAGTGTCGTCCTGTTTCCGTTGTATGACACGATGGGAGCAGCAGAGCGTGATGCAAACTCGGTAGTCCATGATCGTGGAACTTTGTGAACGCGTTGCACACACTTAGACACGCCAAGTCCGGCAAAATCCAGCGAGTTTGTCGCCTCTCTCTATCTCACTCGAGTTTCTTGGTAGCGAGTGGACAAAACACGGAAAAAAATCTCGAGGCAATAATACCAGACATAAGTGCGCATCGCTCGAGAGATATAGAGAAAACATATTATAAAGCAGAGGAGAGAGGGTTGGTCTCATTGAAAGAGAGCGCGAAAGATTTAACGAACGACGAATGCCCCAGCCAAGACCGGATTCGATTAAACTCTCCTTGGATTCGCTCGGGGATACTCAAAGCAACACTTTTCTCGCTCTCTCTATCTCTCTCTATATATATATATATGCTCTTCTCTCGCTCTCTCACGAGCATCAGTATGACTTAAACGACAAAAAAAAAAAGGATTTAAATTAAGTGTATGGTACATCGCGATGGAGAAAAAAAAAAAAAAAAAAAAATAATACAAAAATTACATATCTGTGGCTGCTTCGAAATTAGCTACGAGAATATGTCAGGTGTGCCCTGATGACGATTAGTCATCCAGTATACATTTTCTTCTTTTTTTTCTCTCTCTCTCTTCTACCCGCTTTACAAAGTCACCCTGTCATTTTACTCGTTGGAAAAGGACTGCGCTCTGTGCAAGTAGCGGTGACCGGGGTCAGTTGAGTCAGAAGCAAGTAAAGCTCGTTCGAGGAGGTTGGAATGTTCAGTAACCAGAAAAAAATATATATATATATATATTGTGCATCCGGCAAATTTACATTTTCTTTTCGTAAAATTCAAAGTAACCAAAAAAAAAAAAAAAAAAACATGTTCTGTTTTACAATTTTTAAATTAGAAGTGACGAAAAAAAAAAAAATGTAAAAATTAGTTCAAAAATTGTATAATTCAAAACCACAAAAAGCTTCAACCAGAAGTAGAAAAAAAAAAAAGAAAAGTATTGTAAAAGAAAAATAACAATTTTCTTTTCTTTTTTCATTACAAAAATATTTTCAGAACAAATTGCCAAAAAAAAACATATTAACTTTAGCACAAATTGCGTAGCTTAAAAAAAAAAAAAAACAGAAAAAATGACAATCTTTTGAATAACCCAATTAGCGGAAGTAAAAAAAAAACAAATTGAAAAGAAAACAAGTGACACAAGTGACCCCGGTCTCGTCCACACAAAACACATAGAAACGTACATGAAGAGCGCGATAATGACGACGAGCTACCGGTTTTTCTCGCTTCCGAGAACTCGATTTCGGATCTCGTTTTATGCGCCTCACTCTCGCCCGCTTCGATGCTCACTGAGAGAGCGCGCCCTTATAGCCATATCATCTCGAGTATATCTCGATTTATCGAACGCTATATATACCGCGGTAAGCGATGACTACTAAGCTCTCGTAGCTGATAGAAAATCGTGATTAAAAAGCAAAAGGGCGGATCTTCAGTACTTAAGTAACAAGTCACATACGACCTTACTTTAGTCACGCGACGTGTGTTTCCCCCCCCATATTGTTGATGATTATTTTTTAATTAACGACGAGAAGAGAGAAGACCCTCGGCAATGATTATAGTGCAGGCGTGTGCGCGCACGAGGAATCTCAGCTTCTCACGTGTGCGTGTGCTTCTCGTGACTCTCCGATGGTTATTCGAGATCGGTATACATATTCCTATGCCTACGTGGTATTTATTGCCCGCGGGATACTTTGGTTAATAGCCATTGATTAGTTATTATCGGCTCTCTTTCCCTTTCGATGAATATATTCACAATTATTGCCATGTATGGGCCATTCCATTCGATGCATTTCCATCTTGGTCTGACCCGTTTTGACCCCACCGATTCGGTTCGTAATTTTTTTATATCATTGACGTAACTCTCAAAAAGGACTGGGTAAAAAAAATGACCAATTCTTAATTTTCTACGATTTTTGAAAAACATAACAAAGTGGGTTGAGATTTCCATCTATTTTTTTTTGGCTTTTTTTGTCGGCACAAAAAAATTGAACAATTAGAAAAAATAGTAAGAGTATAATTTTGTTGTAATTTTTCCCATTTTTTCTTGCTGAAAAGAGGTCGAAAAAAATAGAAGGATTCGTCGGCCCACTTCGGCTTGGTCAACAAAATTTTTTGTTTTTCAAAAAAGGTTTTTCAGGATTTTTGCGGATTTTAAAAATGCGTCGTTCGAGAATTTGTTTAAAAAAATCGTAGGTAATTAAAAATGTGTAAAAAAGAAAATTGGTGCTTTTTAGAGTTGTATCAAACTTATAAAAAATTACGGACCCACAATTGAAAGAGTCAAGGGTCAGACCTTAGGTCGAAACCAGGTGGAATGCCCCATATACTATATATACGATCTTCTCGATCTCAGCCAATTAACGAGAGATTGAGATTTAGCTATCGTGCCGAGAATCGTCGAATTAATTAATTAATTAATTGTTTTGTGCTGACTGGAATTGAGATTAGATCTGAATATTTCAATAATCAGAAAGTGAAACGAGCGAGCTGTTGAATTTTAATTCATATTTATAGAGATTTTAAAAATGTTGTTTTTGTTGAACATTAATATTTCAATACTTGGAGAAATATGATGTTGATTTGAGTTTAAAAAAAAAAAACACATTCTCTTAAAGGAATTGTTCCGATTTATGCGAATACTTTTTTTTTTCAACTAAAAAGAAATTGTAGAAAATTCATTTTTTTTCATTTCAGTCTTATTTTTAAAAATTCTCTTTCTTTTTGAAAAGTTAATCTACTTTTCCAATTTTGTTACACACTTTCTAAATGAAACTGGTATTAAAAGAAGATAGAAAAAAAAAATGTATTGATCCCTGCTTGAAGTTTAAAAAAATGCATAACGATTAATTTAAGATTAAAAAAAAAAGTAAACAAATAACTGTAATTTTAAAGCAATGAATATTAATAAATTTATGGCTGTTTCTCGGTGAATCCTTGAGCATAAAAAATGAGCCGTCACTCCTCAAGATCTAACAAAAATTACAAATTCGACTTCCATGAAGCTGCGTGAAAATATATCTCATATCTTCTTTTCTGTAAATGAAAAAATATTGCCCACTTTTTGCAGCTTCACACAGTAATCCATAAATTTCTTATGCTTTAATACGAGAATTTTTTTTTATCATTGTTCAAACAATTTTCTTGTCCGAAATCAATGAAGTCCTCAAAGTTTGTTTATCATTTTACAGTCTTGTATAATTATGTTCACCAAACCCAGAAGAAACAAAAAAAATGGTGATTTGATTTCCTAATGAAAATGTCTCCCTGAAATTCTGTTGAAAATCTCTCAATAATTCCTTAGTAATAATTTAAGTTGCTTTAATAGTCGATGCTATAAAATGTCATTTAAATTTTTTTTTTTTCAAAGATATATTTATTAGATAATGAATGAGAAAAGTGAAGATGTCTAATAAAGAATGATGCGGTGAGTTCTCGAATCCGCCTCTATCTCACACCGCACTGAAATTTCAAGCTTCTCTCCGCTATCAAGATAATCAACGCGTTGAGCCACAATTTCGGCAATCAAAAGAGGGCCCCGTGGCATCAAAGCACCTCGTTAACATCAAGTATTTATCGTTTTTACGCCGTTTATTCGTGTATATGTCATGCAATATACGAAAATTCAGTGTAATATAACCGAAGCGTTGAAAAGCCTCTCTGCTTCAATTGATAGGGTTCTAACTTATCCCTCGGGCGATCGATATTTCGCGTGCGACCTCTTACAAAGTTGCCGGTGTCTGTGTATTATCGCCATCTGCGAAGAAGAAGAAGAAGAAGAACAAGAAGTAAGAAGACGAAAACGAAACCAGTGTAAAGAAGTTCACGATGATGAAGAAGAAGAAGAAGAAGAAGAAGAAAAAGGACTGCATTCCGTGGGTTTCGCACTAATTTACGAAATGGGCGCAACAATAATCGTCTCTTTGAACTGGTCCTGCTTTGCATCTCTTTCAAACATTTTCTTCCTGTTTTTTTTTTCACCTCCTCTTCCTTGTAATCGACGACGATTGACTTGCAGTTGCAACTGAAATTGCATTACTCCTGTAATTCTTGGACTTCAGAGAAACCTTTGGCGATAACCACTTCACCTCGCGCCATCAATGTTTTCCAGGTGCTAACAATAATTGGTCGCTTAAATGAAAGCGATTTTATTGTCAATTTCGTTAAGATATGTTGTCGTTTTTTTTTTTTCGTATTAAGCTATTGCTTTAAAAATTTTTTTTTTTTCGTCTAAAAAAATTCTCTTCGAACTAATAAATATATTTGTTTAAGTGAATTAATGTGTAAATTTTATATACTGAATTAAAAAGTTCATGCATTTGGAAATAAACATTTTCAAAAAAAAGTAAACTTTCTTTTTCTTCTGGGTATTAAATTTGGAAAATATATTTCATTGCAATATTAAAAATATAATTTTAGTGCCAATAACTGTTGTCATTATGAACCTATTTCCTTCCCCACCGGAACACATATTACACGAATCTAAAACTAAAAAAAAAAAGAAAAAAATAAATAAATTGAAGATTGCTTATATGCTTTTTTTTTTTGTTTTTTTTACCTCTTTGCTGTTGCTGTTGCTGCGGTTGTTGCGGATGCTGAAGCTTCTCCGGCTCGTGTTCGACGATGAAAGCCGGCACCGCCGTGACTGTTTGATAATCGGCCTCGGCTCTCGGCCTGATAGACGTCGAACGTTCGTCCACGGATGCAAGAAGTGACTGCATCGACGGTGCATCGCCGCAACTACGTCTAGCGTATTTATTCCTCGAGACCCTCAGCAGTGCGGTGTTCAGGGCCTGAATTTGACCCTCCAGGGACTTTCTTGGCGCGAGTCCCGGGGGCTCCTCGAGGGTCACTGGTCCCGCTGGAAGTGAACATCCCACCTCATCTGCACTGTGACGTCTTGCTTTCGATAGTCTCTTAAACATTTTTAGTCCTCTGAAACATAAATTAACAATAACGAATAAGAAATCAAGGCTCTAATAATCGTAATAAATTTTTAATTAATTTATTTGTTTTTTACATTATTTATTTCAGTGACTTTCCATAGATTTTTTGTTACCATTTTTTTTTATACACTTGAAAAAAAAAAAATAAAAAAAAATGGATTAATTTGAGTAAAAAGATTTGTAATAAATACATTTAATTCAATTAGCTGCTTATTTTCTGTATTATATTTACTAAATACGTCGCAAACTTCATTCTGACGAGTGTTTCGATGAAGATAACGATAAGTGTGTGAAGTGTTTTTGCTTCTGAAAGATCTTAATTAATGCGTGAATTGTCAGTCTCAATGTCTGTCGTGTTTCGTGTTCGCAGCCTCGACGAAACGTTTACAGCCCTTTCAGAAGTGGTTGGAAGCTCGCGTAAAGGGCACGTCTAATGTATATACATATATATATATATATAACTATAATGGTACAGTAGAAAAGTTGTAAGATGCTGGAGGCGAGAGTCGTGGCAGAGGAAGCGTAATTGGTTTCGCGTGTAACCGCAATCTCGTCACGTACCTATATACGTATAGTGTATAGTTTACTAATGTTACAGTACTCGCGCCGTTTTATTCCCCTGCTTCATATATTTCCGTCTCTCTCGCGCTCTTAATACACCTTCGCTCTTTGATTCCCAAGCGTCTCTCGCGCATCCTTCTCCTTGGCGTTATACTAAACTAACTAATTCCCTCATCCTCCTTGCATCCGGTCTCGCTCTTCCTGAGTATTCGTATACATTCCGTATAACCAGATCGGCCACCATCAACGGCATTAAATTCTCTGGCTCTCTCCGCCATTGCCACTTATTGCTACCGGACATTTTTCTCAAATACTAATCGAAGCTCGCCCCGCGTTGCACGTGACGGGAAATCGTAAATTACGCGGTGTACATCGCGGCAAATCGAACGGATATACATTTCTGCTTGGGGAGGAAAAAAAAAAATGATTACAATTTCAATTTGATGCAGTTTTTCAATTTTTTGTCCGTTTAGTCATTAGACAACTGTACTGAATTTTTCAGACAGTCAATCAAATTGTGTGATGAAAGTATCGGTTTGTTTTCTTTCTATGAGCACGTTATAATTTTCTGTTTTTCAATATCGATTACTTTAAACTGTGCCAAGACATTCACAAAAGATATTTAAAAAAAAAGTATAGTGTGAAGTGTAAAGTGTGAAGTGTAAAGTGTGAAGTGTAAAGTGTAAAGTGTGAAGTGTAAAGTGTGAAGTGTAAAGTGTGAAGTGTAAAGTGTGAAGTGTAAAGTGTGAAGTGTAAAGTGTGAAGTGTAAAGTGTGAAGTGTAAAGTGTAAAGTGTAAAGTGTAAAAGTGTAAAGTGTAAAGTGTGAAGTGTGAAGTCTGAAGTGTGAAGTGTGAAGTCTGAAGTGTGAAGTCTGAAGTCTGAAGTCTGAAGTGTGAAGTGTGAAGTCTGAAGTGTGAAGTCTGAAGTGTGAAGTGTGAAGTCTGAAGTCTGAAGTCTGAAGTCTGAAGTCTGAAGTGTGAAGTGTGAAGTCTGAAGTGTAAAGAGTGAAGTCTAAAGTGCTAAGTGTGAACTGTAAAGTGTAAAGAGTGAAGTCTAAAGTGCTAAGTGTGAACTGTAAAGTGTAAAGAGTGAAGTCTAAAGTGCTAAGTGTGAACTGTAAAGTGTAAAGAGTGAAGTCTAAAGTCTAAAGTGCTATGTGTGAAGTCTAAAGTGTGAAGTGTGAAGCGAAATTCAAACATGTGATAGTGATAAACGCAGCACAAAGGATTGTCTATCTCGCAACAAGGGAAAATAAATTCCAGTGACGTGCTTGCGTCTTGAATACTCGGCCGCAGAAGTTGATTGGTGGATGACCGCGCACTGTGTCACTGCTGATGCCTACTGGACGCTGTGTGGAACACGAAAATAATAACTTCGCCGCGACGAAGAACCGTCTCCAATGCGTACTACTCGATTGTTGACCGTAATTCGAGAGTAATTCAGATATTCTCAGTAGATTCAGCCGTCAACTACAATAACGACAGTAATTATCAATGAATTGACAAACGCGATATTGAAATTTATCTAAAAAAAAATTGCTATAATTGTCGTTGGTTCAGTGAATTGTTTTGTACTTTCGTTTCTTTGATCGCGTTGGTTCTCAGGCTCTCACTCTCTCTCTCTCTCTCTCTTTTGGCTCTCAGAGAGATCGATAGATCGTTCGATCACAGAGGGAAATCAAGGATGAGACTGAGCTCTTGTTTCGCGAGTGAGTAACAAGTCTCGGGGTCGAGGTCGTGTCCCTCTGTAGACTGGAGATTCTCAGTGGGTCTCAGTATTAGCTGACCCGCCAATTAACTGTCTCGCCGTGGCCGAATCCTCTCGCGTAAGTCAAAGATAATCGGTCCTCCGACGTATCTTCACGGACATTTGCACTCAAGCACACTCATACACACACACACACACACACACAAACGTACACAGGCAACAAGCGTGTCCAGCACACAATAAGCACGCAACAAGAGTCGTGATAATTCGACTGAACGCCACCTGTTGTGAGTTACGAGTGCGCAGTCAGTGTCAGCCATAATACACATTGCGAAAGGGAATCTCGTCTTATAACACGAGTACACGGTTTATAAATTCCCCCCGCCACGAACGTGCTTTAACAACTCATATCGAGAAACGAGTTTTGGAGACACACGAGTTTTAAGCGTTTAACCAAATGCACGAGATAGCGCGAACATTTTATTCGGTGATTGTAGAATTATTAATATTATCCTCGCGGAGGTTTATTTAACTTACGCGGTGATTCAAAATATAACAGACTGGACGTGGAATGTTTTTTTTTTTTCTCAAATATTTTTACGAACTAACTTTTTTTTCCAAACATTCACTTTTAGTTTTGATTGACAATTCGGCGGATTTATCTTGTCATTTATAGTCTTACAGACAAAAAACACTATTTGCAAATTCACGACATTTCTGTTACTGTAAAAATAAAAAAAATGTCCTACCTAAAATATAATAAATACCAGAAGCATATTTAAACAGATCACAATTTTTGAACAAAAAAAAAAAAAAACAAATCAAAACCTTTGAGTTTCGTGCAGTTGGTGGTCTTGTGTGCTAAACCGCATCACGAGACTTAATAAGATATGTGGATTAACATAAATCTAACGGTGGCTGTGGCCATATAGTCATTACTGTGCCGCGTGTGTGCATAAAACACACGCAGTAACATTATGGTAGTAAGGTTGAACAGGTGCATGAGTGCATTACCATTTTTTTTTTTTTTTTTTTTTTTTTAAGCTTATAGACCAGAAGATGACTCGTCGTAGTACATTTCTCTGTTTTCTGCTTTTCTTCCTCTCTCTCTCTTTCTCACTCATTCACATTTTACTCGAGTACAAGCCAAAGTAAGAGGATGAACGAAGATGAACGAAAAGCACACCTGCAGCAAAGTGCAAAACTCCTTTTGTCCTCTCTCGTTTTAAGTATGTATTCACTCCTTCTAACATGCGTGCACGATGATATATTTACGTACACCTTTTACGTACGTACATAGAGTGCAATAATCCTCGTAACCCTGGCACCGTAATATCCTTTGGAATACAAAGAAAGGTGTAACTTATAAACGAGACGATGTTACGCTCTTACCACTGTTTGCCCATGTATTCCTGAATGTATACTTGGCGTGGAAGTTCAGCGTGCAACAGAAACACGGTATATAAACTTATTGCAAAAACATATGGGGCATTTCACCTGATTTCGAAATGGGTCTCACCCTTCACCCTTGACCATTGGGTCCACAATTTTTTTGATTTTTTTTTTTACATATTTTTTAAATTATCTACGAATTTTTCAAACAAATTGTCGCGCACTTTTTAAAAATCTGACAAAATTCAGCGAAACTTTTTTTTTTTAATAAAAAAATTTTGGTAACCGAGCCGAAGTAGGTCGGCGATTTCACCGATTTTTTTTTCGGCGATTTTCAGCAACGAAAAAAAGGGAAAAAATTTGAAAACATATTAAATTTTTATATAAGAGAAATGCAAAAAAAATATGGGGCATTTCACTTGATTTCGAAATGGGTCTCACCCTTGACCCTTGGGTCCACAATTTTTTTGATTTTTTTTTTTACATATTTTTGAAATTATCTACGAATTTTTCAAACAAATTGTCGCGCACTTTTTAAAAATCTGACAAAATTCGGCAAAACTTTTTTTTTTGAAAAAAAAAAATTAGCCGAAGTAAGCCCGGCGATTTCATCTAAAAATTCGAAAAAATAGTAGCTACGATGGACAGTAGCTATGAAATTTTTGTATAGAACACATAATTTTTCAGCTTTTTCTTTTGCAGATTTTTCCAAATAAATGTTGAGATTTTTTGTTTAAATATAGTCTCAAAATTAGGGCTTTTTAATGTTTATTATGAAATAAAATATGACTATTTTCTTTTTCTCATTCCAAATGAGACAGTACGTCGTGAAATTGGTATTAAAAAAAAAAAAAAAAATTGATAGTTTCGATTTTCAACACATTCATCTACTACGAATGAAAATCATCCTCATTTGTGATCGCTGCGATATTGAAGCGCACACGCCGCTCGTTTTCTCTCTTCTATGGATCTCTCGACGGCCGATATCAAACGTGTATAATCCAATGTATATATGTATATAGTACATTATATCGTAAACGAACGAGCCGATCCTTTCTCTTCGACTTTTGCGCCTTGGCAGCCTTGAATTATAACGCTGCGTTGGACTCTCTCGATAAAACACACGAGACTGCATGCAGCATCGCGATGTCTCTTTTACCTTGTGTCCTGCTTTTATATACATATATATATGAGGCCATATCAGTTCACTAAAAAAAAAAAAATAATTTTTTCAAAAAAGGAATTAAGAAAAAAATAATTCCTAGCAAACAGATTTTATATAATTTCAATAAATACATCAATTTTTTTTAGAAGAAATTTCCATTCTTTTTTATATATATTTAAAAATAAAAAAATAAAAAAACAACTATTTTTATTGGAGAATCAGATTTAAAGAAATTTTCTAAAAATATACATTACTGATTGATCCGTAAAAAATCGGTCAACCATAAATATAAATTGACTTCCTTCTCCAGATTATGAAAGTGAGTATCACGCGCGTGTTCCTCATTTTTCACGGCAAACATGCGGCGTTCTGGTGGAACAAAATCTCGGGGTATTTGCTATAAAATAAATAATGCGTACACGATAGTCGAGCCAACTTTAATAATTAAATTTTGCACTTTCTCCGAGTGGAGAAAAAAGAAAAAATATATAGTTAGCGATTCACCTGCATGGGCAGTGAGCAACTCTTACATTGCAATGTAATATATTTACATATATTTGAATTTATCTTCATGCACGTAAATAAAATCAACGGAGCTTGTCTGCATTCTTTCTTCTTCAACCGTCTTGATAAAATATATTTTTTTTTTTTTTGTAATTAAAAAAAAGAAAATAACAAATAATTTAGAGTCGCTGAAATTATTCTGGAAAATAAAAATTTTTTAAAATGCTTTTCTACTTTTTAGAAAAAAATAATTGTATCATGTAACAAAGCTGATGTTTGTTATTTCAACCCAAAAATAGTTTGTCGTTTACGATTTTTTTTATTATTATTATTATTATGTAATTTAATTAATTCCTTTTATTTTATTTATTTATGAATCACTGCTACATGTAAATAACAAACTAAACCATAAAGCAGCATTTACAAAAGTGACTAATCGTATTATTATGCATTTGAAAGTAAGATCAGGCATTAACGCTGAAAGATTATGCTCCATCTATATATAATATATGGGGCATTCCACCTGGGTGTATTTAAAAAAATTTGATATTTAATACAGGATTTTTGAAAAAAATGTCATATTTTAAAATTGAAGCAAAAAATTTCTATTTAAAAAATTCATTAAAAAAAAAGTAAAATTGTTTTTTTTTTTTTCGAGCATATAGAATAATATGAAAAATGATGGAATAAATTGGAAGGGGTCAGGGTTGAAGGCTTACTGAGTTGGCCAAGATACCTCATATATACATATATATATATATATATATATATATATATATATATATAAATTATTTGTGCATGTCGTGTGGAGGAGACGATAAGACTCCTAGAATGTCTGGCGCCTTATCAAAAGGCATATATCACAAAACGCGAAGTCGGAAAAGTCGTTGTGGGACGTAATTATAATACCATATAGATATATATATATATATACCATAGGCAATATGCACCTGTTGCCAAAGAGGATTGCGTAAGCAAGCACGGTGTGGGGCGATGGCGAGAGCCCACCACAAGAGTCCAGCGCATAACACACTGGCCTCAAGAATTCCATGCAAGTACTTTCACTCGCGACGCCCAGCGGCCACCAGCGGTCCGGTATATATAGGTGGTGCGTAATCCGAGTGAAACATGCAAAAATCCGGTTGAAGGGCTCGAGAGCTCGCTATATACAACCAGCATATTATAAATCTTTATTTCTTACACAGTCATTAAAAAAATTAAAAAAAAAAAAAAAAAAAAAAAACAAAGTCGAACCTTGCACATTGCATCCTCATTTTTTTTGGCTTCCTCGTAGAGTAAGTTTTGTGGATGGTGGATGAAAAAAAAAAAAATTATGAAGCGACGTTTGTATGTGCAAGGTTTGACTTTGCAAATGTTTTGAAAAAAAAAAAAAAAATTACGAAAATGCAAATTTCTGTAAAATCTTAATTGTTTTATCGATCTTGCTCAAATTCATGATCAAACATTGAGACACTCTTTTTAAGATTCACAAAACTTCTTCTATGAGGATGAAAAATAAAAGAAGAATATAAAAAAAATAAATTGTCTGCTTACTCGTTGAAAAATTACATCATTTTATTTACCCAACCGCAAATTTTATTTTTATATCTTTAATTTGCAATTCGATGAATATAAAATTTTATTTTTTAAGATCTCTGGAAAATAACTGCAAAAAAAAAAATCTTGTGCACACTAGAATTAGGATACAACAAATTTTTCGCTTCTTATCCAGACAAAAAAAGCAGAAAAAAATTGTCTGGTTTACTTGTTGAAAATTATCATTTTTTGCCTAATCGCAAATTTCAAATTCCAATTAACGTAATATTGGCAAGCCGACAGATAATTATAATCGTTAAAGACGAAATATTTATGAATTAAATAATAAAAAAAATAATTCGAACACGTGTACTGAAAGTGCAAAAGAAATTCGTTATTTCGTACCGTAACGAAGAGGGACTTGGCGGATGAAGAAACTCCTGTGTGGCAAAGATATAAAAATAAAAAAATAAATAAAAATAAAAAACGAGTGAAACAAAAGGGAGTTAAGTCTGGAGGCTTCGTGCATAGTAAACGAGGTGGAGATCTCTCCTTGATATCGGGCTTGCATCCGGTGGATGAGTCTCTCTCTCGACTCTCTTGTTTCTTCCTTCACCGACTCACAATACACTTGCCTCCAAATCCCTATCCTATTCTTTTCGAGTACATCGCGAACATGATTCGCGAGACTGACAAGAAAAAAAAATCGTTTAGAGCCTTCTTCATTTCCTGAGCTAGAAACAGGGCTGGCAATCATCTTGACACCAATGATTACAATACAGTAACAAATTAACTATTCAGATCATATTTTTTTTTTCTAGCTTTCCCCAAAATTAATTTCAATTTCAAAAAAATATCTATAAACAATTATGTTAAAAAGCATTGAATTATTTTTCAATTATTTTTTCACGAAATCAAATTTACTACACTTTCTCATTTTTTTTTTTTAATTGAGTTAAAAAAGTGAATATTTTACTTTTTTTTTTAAAACTATTATATCAATTTTCTATTTCTAACAAAATAAATTCTCAATTTAACAGATATGATAAAAAAAAATGTTGTCAGGTACCAGACAGACCAGGTTGTGCTACTTTTTTTTAGATAAAAATTGTTCGAATCGTAAATGTAATATAATTTATTAAAAAAAAAAAAAAAAAAAAAAATAACCGACGATGCTAAATTTTCGCTGTGTCAGATAAATGTGTTTGGTTCAAGTGGCGCGATATCGTTTGTACGTGATGGTGTCCAGTGGAGTGCGGCTTTGCCTGTTCACATTACGCCTTTCGAGTGCAGAATTGCTTCGCTCTGCGAATGCTTTTGGCAGAGCGACAAACGCGCGCTGCAAGCTCACGTAGTTTACTACTAGAAGCCTCTCCCTGTATACGATATTGTGCGGAGAGAGTCGCAGAGCCAGCAGAAAATAGCGAGAGACTCTCGCTTGGCTGCGGTGTGACTTCGGGTTATAGTTAGATCCTCTTATATAGTTAGCTGAGCTGACTACTTCTCTGTAGAATGTGAAACGCGCGTGTGTCTCTCTGCTCGCTCGCTCGCTCTGTCTCTCTGTATCGTCAGTTCTCGTCATTTCTCGCTCTCACTGCTCAAACCTTCATTTTTCTTGCTCATTCATAAATTTCCATGCAGGGTTGGTTACACACACAAATATAATATTTATTAAGGGTAGTTTAGAAATTATGAAGGAAAATTCTCGCCTTTGAATATTTTTAACAAATATGTGAATTAATGTTTTCTGTTAGATTAGAGTTGTTCGATTACGCCAGAAAGATTTGTAATTTTTTAAAGAAAATAAACAAAATGGCGCCCAAAAAGCATTTTTTTTTAAAATTCGGTTATGACTATTCATTGTAAAAATATGTAGAGTCAAATTTTTGGGCCCTGATTTTTCTAAGTCCCCCATGAAACCCCCTCCAAGGTTCTGATTTTTCTAAGTTCCCATGAGGATCACCTTCCAGGGTCTGATTTTTCTAAATCCCCTCCCCTTTCAGGGCTTGATTTTTTCGAAATTCCAATAGGACCCCCTTTTTTTGCCTGATTTTTTTTAAGTCTCTAGAAGGACTCCCTTCCAAAGGGATTCTTGATTTGTCCAAGTTCCCATGAGAGGCCACGTTTTAGGGTCTGTTTTTTCCCAAGTCGCCATAAGGCCCCTCCCAGGGCCTGATTTTTCAAAGCCTTTGTAAGGTCCTCTTTAAGGATCTGTTTTTTCTAAGCTCCTATAAGACCCCTTTCAGTGCCTGATTTTTCTAAATGCCCTTAAGGCCCCCTTTCAGGGCCTGCTTTTTTCGAAATTCCCATAAGGCCCCCTCCCAGGGCCTGATTTCTCAAAGTCCTTGTAAGGATTTTAGGATCTGTTCTTTTTTTCTAAGCTCCCATAAGGCCCCTTTCAGTGCCTGATTTTTCTAAGCCCCCATAAGGCCCCTTTCAGTGCATGATTGTTCTAAGTTCCCATGATCCTCTCTTTCTGGGCCTGATTTTTTCTAATTCCTATGAGAACCCCTCTACAACCTGAATTTTGTAAAGCTATAGAAGGGGGGGAAACCCTTCCAGCATCTGACTTTTAAAGTCCCCATGAGGCCCCGTTCATGGGCCTGATTTTTCTAAGTCCCCCTAACAAAACTTATGTTTTTTCGAAATAATTGACACATCTTGATCTTTTTTAAAAACAAACGTGAATTTTTTTTTTAATTACATTTTTAATTAAATTAAATTTTAAAAAAATTCGTGAATGTTTCTTTAGATTTGCTGATTTCAGCTCTACTTATTTTTCTATTAGGCATGAAGGGGTTTTTTCTTTTTTTCTCTCGTAACTCCCGTCCTGGCATTAACGTCGATGGTTTATAATCTTTACTTTTACAACCTCACTGCAGTCGCCCCTTTTACGCACGTTATACGAGTCTCTTATCTTATACGGTATATATATATATATATATATGTAGAATACACGTGTATCTGCATCCAAGAGCGTCGACTAAATTAATTCAGACGGTTATTGCTACTGCGATACGTGCGATTACCCCGCGGCTACGTAATCTCATCGAACAGCCCACAAAATTCCCTTCATCCGGTTACATCCATCTTTACCATACTCTCCTCTTTTCTTCCCCCAGCTTTTTCACACTCCAGATTTCTACTATCATTTCACTAAATAAAATTGGAAATTCACTGGAAATTGTATTTACAGTCATTTATAACAAAACCACAAATAATGATTTACAAAGCTGGTATAATAAATACACCGATTTATTATTATTATTATTATTATTATTATTATTTTATTATCTTTTTATTATTATTATTATTATTTATTTTTGTACAATTATATAAATAAAAATGATAAAAATAGCATTAAAAAAAAAAAATAATAATTTGTAGTTTCTTTAAATTTACATAAATTTTGTGTTGCTCTCCAAGGTACATAAAAAAAAATTTTAATTAATAGAACATTATTGAAAAAAAAATGGCGCTCTAATCTCACACAAAAAAAAAATTACTCTGTAAAATAAGCTGTGAAAAATGTTCCAAATTTTTTTTTACCGCATAAAATTATCTATTTAATATAAAAAATCATCGATGCAACGGCTTTAGGATGAAAAGCAACATAGGTGAAATAAAACTATAAAGAGATGCCCTTTCGACTGGCTCTTAAGACTAACGACGGTTCTCTCTTATCCAGCGTCTCGTCTGATTTGCCCTACGGCGCCGAAGACGAAGAAGGGGAAGGGCCCCCCTGCGATACCGAAGGAAACGGCCTATTAAGTTTTTTGCCCCGGTTTCTCGTACGTTTCATTCCATCTCGTGTGCGTTGTGTATTAGAAAACGAACTGATGATGATGCGCGCGAGGGACACGCCTACGGGTAAGCAAAAGCGAACCCGGAGATGCGCAGCGAACATGAAAGATATATGGGGCATTCCATGCGGTTTCAACCAGGGTGTTTCCCTTCACCCTTCCCGATAAGGTTCGCAATTTTTTTATATGATTGTCATAACTTAAAAAAAAAAATTTTAAAACAAATTATCAAACGACAGATTTAAAAAATCTGAAAAAAAAACGTCAGAAAAACCTTTTTTTTTTCGAATGTAAAAAATATTGGTAACCGAAAAACGAAGTGTCTCGGCGATTCCTTCTATTTTTTTTCCACTATTATTAATTTCGAAAAATGGTTAAAAATAAAAATAGAAGGAATCGCCATTAGAAATCGAAAAAAATGTTATTATCCAACAAAGATTTTTCAGAATTTTTTTAAAAATGTGTCCTTCGATAATTTGTTTAAAAAAAATCATGGACTATTAAAAAATGTGTATTTTTTTTTTAATTCGTGCTTTTTAGAGTTACGTCAATCATATAAAAAATTGCGGAGCCAATCGAAAGGGTCGAGGGTCAGGACCCAGGTTGAAACCAAAGTGGAATGGCCCATATATATGCTCGAGAGAAACACGAGGATATAAGGATTGCTGCGTGGATGAGCAGGTTTCGAAGGAAACTCACGAGAAAAGGAAGATGCGCATCAACTAAAGCAATAAGGGAAGGGAAAGAGAACTAAAAAAGATTTTAAAAAATTAAAAAAAAAAAAAAAAAAATGGGAAGGGTGAAAGAATGAAAGAAGATGCCACGGGCCGTGCACCTGTTTCCAGACGACGTAGAGACTCTATTCACTCGGGCGCAGACTAATTCCATGGATCATCCTGTATATACTCCGCGCCACTGTGTGGACCACCTGTGCGTTCTGCTATGTTCTCGAGTATAGTACAGTGAACGAACCGCACAGTCACTATATATTGCTATTGCGTGTCCAAAGAAGAAGAGAAAGAAGCTTCGTGGCGCGTATTATGGTAGAAGAATTCACGAACGATCGCTTCTGTATATTCGGGGGCCCCCCCAACCGATTGTGGTCGTCATTATCGTCGTGAGATTAGAAAAGATTTAGAAAAAAAAAATTTTAATTTTTTTTTCTTTAGCTTATTCTTTTTTATTTTTAATGCGATTTTTTGAGCTAATTTTGAAAATTGACAAAAATATTTTATAAATTTGTCAAATAAATTAACAATTTTTTATTTTCACTTTTTTTTCTTTCTCTTGTATATTCAACATTTTTGTTCATTTTTTTTTTCGATTCGGGTTGTATGGATATTTTTTTTTTGATCAATTCGAAAAGTTACAAAAAGATTTAGTAAATTCGGGGAATCACATTTTTTTTTTTAACGTGAGAATTTTTTTTTTCTCAAAAATCGACCCATCATACAATTTTTATTACCGGTGGTAAAAAAAAATGACACTTTTTTTTACGGTAGAAAAAATAATTACACTTTTTTTTATCACGCGTTAAAAAAAAAAAAATCATTTTTTCAAAAACAGTGTAGTTAAAAAATGTAAAACGCCAAATGCTCCTTAAATCAGAATTGACTAAAAAAAATAAATGGTTAATCTCTGAAATGAACAAAAAAAAGTGTGTATAATTAGAAGAAACGAAAAAAAAATCTAATCAGTTTTTTCTTAATTTTTTTTTTAAATTTCATTCACAGTAAATGTGTTTATTTGCTTCGAGTGTTTGCTTCTGATGCTGCGATCACTTTCACGGTGTTGTAGAATTCGTTAGTTTACATAATACACGTAGGATGCATTGAGTCACGCCTCTCTTCGACTGATGGCGGCACTTTGCGGATCGCGTGTGTCGCGGGACTTTTTATTATGAAATAATCGTTTGGTAATTTCATTCGATCGATAGAGAGAGAGAGAGAGAGAGAGAGAGAGAGAGAGAGAGAGAGAGAGAGAGAGAGAGAGAGAGAGAGAGACAGCTTTTTCGCTCTCGTGCCTAATTGAGCGAGTCTTAAAATTGCCCGGATTGAACGGGAGAGAGGTGCAGCTGACATATAATGTGTATGTGTGTCTGTACGCATTATTTTAACCAGGCCGGATATGCAACGCTCTATCCACGCGCGATCTCTCGCTGCAACAGCATCAAAGCACTTCAACCACTAT
The DNA here is from genome assembly GCA_964016905.1 of Perithous albicinctus. NCBI lineage: Eukaryota > Metazoa > Arthropoda > Insecta > Hymenoptera > Ichneumonidae > Perithous > Perithous albicinctus. The sequence continues at coordinate 15,366,676 of OZ024696.1, read as the reverse complement.
ATATATCTCACTCTCGAGTGCAACAGGTTGCAGCGACTGAATATACCAAAGAAACCGAGGGATAGAGATTAAAGCGTGTGCCTCAGAAGCACGCGGAGTGATACATAACAGGGCTCGAGCTTTAAATATGTATGGGCCATTCCATACCAGTTCGACCTAGGTCAGACACCCTCAACACCTTTAGGGTGTCGGGTTTTAGGGTTCGAAAGGGAATGTTAAAAAAAAAAAAAAAAATTCTAAATTGATCCACCATTCAAAATGGCGGAGTTACCAAAGTCGACATATTTAAAAAAAAAAAGGAACCATGACAATTTTTTTTATCAAAAAATTTGTCATATCAAAACCAAAAACTTTGGCAGGGATTTTTTTTTCATAAAATCCATATTTGTTATTTTTGAAGACTTTTTTAGTCAGTTAATTTAACTCGAAAAATATTGTCCAGATCAATTATGGAGTGCAATGAAATTTTTAGGTTTCATAGTGGGACATTAAAAAAAAAATTCAAAATTGGTCCACCATTCAAAATGGCGGAGTCACGACCGCCGACATGTTTTCTTTAAATCGAAAATATATATATATACTGCTTTACAGTATACAGCTACCAGCAATCGTTACTCTACAGTGATTTATCGCGTCGTCGGGATGCATTAACGTGTCCATACTTCGAGCGCAAGTTACCGGCATTGGCTTTAGCTTGTTGGTCTTCGTCGCAAGACGTCGTTGGTATTATGAGAGAAGAGAGAAGAAACCGGGGTTCCAGTTCTCGGATCTAATACACAAGCTTTAAGAGACATTTCTACATAGTCGACAGCGGTACTGTCGCATTGCTATGTAATATGTGCCTTATAGCTATATATATATATATATATATATATATACGACACATAGAGATATTAGTGTAGGTATTGGTTTCGGAGCGTTGTAAAACCGGTCTGAAATAAAGTTAAATAAAATTGCATATCTCTCTACCTGCATTACACGCCAGCCACAAGAGATATGGAATTAATTAGCAGAACAAATAGTAGAAGAATACTCTCGACAACCGCAATCGTCACCATATTATTATTTATTTTATAGCGGAAAATATAATTTTATCATTTAAGTGAGCCTTTTACCGATAATATTATTATCTTTAATTACGAAAAAATGCAATTTTCCAATTAACCCAACTTTCAAATATATCAGTGTTGAATTTTTTTTCGCACTAATTTTAACACTGAAACTGTGGATTAAATGAGATTGACAAATTGTTAGAAATTTTGATTTAGGAAAGGAAAAGATAAAAAATTATTTTTGGAAATACATATTTTTTAAATTAAATAAAAATGTAGGATCGATGAATTTTTCGTTTATTACAGTTTTCTATCAAATTTCTATTTTTCTGGTCATTTTTTTAATTACACATTTATTAATAATTTTATGCCATTACTTTTTATTCCAGATCAATTTACTTGGCATTTTTGTTAATGTTTTTTTTTTTGAGTCTTTTTTCCTTCCTCGTAGAGGAAGCTTTGGTTACGTGAAAATTTTACAGCTTTTTGAAAATTTTCAAAAATTCTTTTTCGTCCAATAACTTTCGAAAAATTACAAGATATCGGTCTGAAATTTTGCACGTAAATGGACTACCACCAAACCACGAGTGGTTCTAATTTTATTGCGATTTCAATTTTTTTGTTTAATTCAAAGACTTCAACTCCTGTAAATTCTGAGATCTCCAGCTGCAATTTTCGACATGATTTCACGATTATCGGTTATCAATGATGACTTTAGTCAAAGCAACTGTCGATATGTCGATAAGTTTCGATTTTGTTGAATAAAATTTAAAAAAAATGGTGTCACGAAAAAAAAAAAAAAAAAAATTCAAAATTCTTTGCAGCTTTACCTTAAATATGGTTCACATGTGAACTACCATTGAACAGGATTTGAGTAATAATTTGACGCAATTTGGTCGAGCGGTTCAAATTTTATGACATTTTGCATTTTTTTTTTTTTTTTAATTCGAAAAAAATTCGTCTTTCGAGCTCAAACAATCCTGCAAAGTAGAACCTTGCAAATTGCTTCCTCACAATTTTCTATCTTTGACAAAGCTTTTATTTTTCCACAAAGCTTCCTCTATGAGGAAGCCAAAATTGATCAACTCACTTTCTCATATAGAGGTAAATTTGCAAAAAAAAAAAAAAAAAAAAAAGTTTTGTCAAAGATAGAAAATTGTGAGGAAGCATTTTGCAAGGTTCTACTTTCCAGGCCTGTTTCCTCGTCTTAGTGCGAATTTATTTTCGTCATCTTGACAGTTAATTTAATTCCATTGACATTCCAGCAAAAAAAAAAATAAATAAATAAAAAAAATGTCGATACATTAATTTCATCAACACGATCATTAAAAAAAAATGATTTATAAAAATTAAATAAAAATTCTCGTTGCTTTAAGCAATTTATATATTGCTGCGGTAAGCAGGTCAGCTTCACCTTGCTTGCATGCTTGCCAAGGCGAGTATCAATAACACTGAAGCTAATCACTCGCGTACTATATCCAAGAGTCAACGTCCTACACACGCGTGTATATAGCAATGCGACTGGCAAGTCGGAATTTCCTCGCGAGTGTCGCATAACATCGCGTTCTCGTTCCACGAGAGCTTTCCCTCTCTCTCTTTTTCTCTCTCTCTCTCTCTCTTTCTCTCTTTGAAATACTCGCGCGCGGTCACTCGCTTCGCGTTTCTCGGTATGCGTGCCAAAACGTTGACCGATCGAACACAGTGCTTGTGATTCATTGCCCTCCGTTCCCGCCCCCACCATACAAAAAGGGAGGGAGAGAGAGAGAGAGAGAGAGAGAGAGAGATGAAAAATTTAAATAATCGTTCCGGGAACATTTTGCGGTTCAACTTTCGTATTATACTGCCCATGAAATGAACGGAATTTGGTAATTAACGAGCGAGTCCGGTCGGACCCTTTGAATTTCCTTGCGTATATATGCGCTTCAACATTTCGGATTTTGCATGAGGAATCATCAACCGGCCACGAATAAACGATATAAACAGTTGTAAAAAATAAATGATTCACCTGTATAAATAATAATAATTATAATGACATTAAAAATTAATTTGAGGAAACATAACACAGCATGTGGATATTATTCTCTGGAAAAAAGAAACCTTTAAATTACTTTTTTTTTAAATTATGTTACCTAAAAATTTATTTTATGTTTTCGTATTTTTTACAAAAAAAAAAAAGCTTTTAAAAACAGGGTTAAAAATATGAATTATTTGAATTTACAATAATAATAACAATAATAATAGAAACAAAACTTTTTTTAGAAAATTTAGAAAAATGGCACAATATTGAATTATTAGATACCGTATAATAATAATAATAATAGTAAAAATGAAGTAAAACAAAAAACTAAATAAATCCATACGTCCATAATTCTTTGGAAAAAAAGATAATTTGAAAATTAGATATTTTTCCTTTCTGAAAATATTTTTTTTAAAGCTTTTTCATCTTATTGCCTAAAATTCTCTGCAAAAAGGAAAAATTTTAATTATTACTTTTTGAATAATTATGTTACCAAAGAATTTGTTTCGTGTTTTCGTATTTAAAAAAAAAAAAAACTTTTAAAAACAGGCTTCAAAATATGAATTATTTGAATTTACAATAATAATAACAATAATGATAATAATAATAATAATAATAATTATAATAATAGTAATAGAAAAAAGTTTCATGTCCATAATTCTTTGGAAAAAAAAGATCATTAAGATTTTAAATATTTTTTTTTATTGAACGTATTTTTTTGAAAGGTTTTTCATCTTATTGCATTATTATTAATTACCGTTTTGCAATAATTTTCTATCGTTTTTACAAAAAAATTTTTCATTATGAAAATAATAGCCAGAAGAAAACGGTCATTTTCAAGTAAATTTTCAAGAAAAACATGTAAATATACGTAAAGCATTAAAATTATATTTAAAATGAAAATTCTCTCAACTGTTATTAATTAAAAAAAAAAGAAAAGTAATTCGAAGATTGTTATAAAAAAAATTCAGTTTTGTCCTGAAATGCCCCATATAAATTAATCGACAGATTTGGAACACCGTAGGATTAATTCCTACCCCCTGTTAGTCTCGGGATGAGATTACTAAATTATATATGCCACTCAGGCGTAAGATTCGTGTCGGCAAAATGAAGCTTAGTCAGCTTCTCGGCTAGTGTATACGATTATACATTAGATAGAGCCGATTTCCATCTAGAGAATCCCTACGACTCTCCATCAACTTCTCGCCGGATTAGGGCCAATGCACGAGAAATCCAGTTAATCGATGCATCAAAAAGTATCATATAGAAAATAAATAAATAAATAAATAAATAAATAAGTAAATAAATAAAAAATAAATAAATTAAAATATCGTTATTCAAGCTGCGAAATTCCGACGATTTCGATCTTATCCTTATATATATTCATCGATGGTAAACTGGAAATTCAGGAATTCAGAAAAATAACAGCGAGTTTAAGGTATTATGCAAGACGAAATAACGGAAGAGGAAGTGCAACGAGCGATTCCGCTTCCCTGATGTGCGCGGGCTCTCTGCGTTTTACATATAGCAGCATTATGTATACTCAACGATCGGTATATACTATGCTGTGTATATGGGGCATTCCACCTGATGTTGACCTGGGTGCTGACCCTTGACCGTTCCCAATTGTTACCGAAATTTTTTATATGATTAACATAACTCTAAAGAGCACTAATTAAATTTCTTTTTTTTTTTTTTTGCATATATTTAATTATCCACGATTTTTCAAAACAAATTATCGAACGACACACGTTTTAAAAATCTGAAAAAATTCGGTGAAAACTTTTTTCGAAAATAAATTTTTTTGGTAATTATGTTGAAGTTAGCTGGCGATTTCATCTATTTTTTCGGCCTCTTTTCAGGGGAAAAAAAAATGGGAAAAAATTGAAAAAATTGTAAATTTGAGATGCACAGCAGCTAGAAAATTTTAGTATACAACACTTGAGCTTTGATTTTTTTTTTTTTTTTTTTTTTTTTAATCATGTGCAAAAAGAAGGCAGACCCACAGGTTGAAGCCAAATGGAATGCCCCATATACGTTATATATATGTATACGTGTACAGTGTAGGACGAAAGAGAGAGAGAGAGAGAGAGAGAAAAATTGTTGGCGCTCTCGGGTCGTCGAATAAGCTTCGCAATAAAAGCCTTCCAAGTTTCTCTCGCTCGCTGGCACGAGCCCGATCGTTTATCCTGCGGGCTTATTTTTATCGAGAGCATGGAAGAGCCGAGAGACGAGCGGGAGGAGAAGGAAAGCACTATGTGCAATGAGAAATAGGGGCAAAACGAGACAGTGGGGTAAAATGACATTTATTCCCAATCTGTTTTATTTTATATTGATTTATTATTCTATATTATTTATGAGGTATTCTTGGCCAACCCAGTAAGGGTTCAACTCTGAGCCCTTTCAATTTCCTCCATAATTTTTCATACTATTCTACGTGCCCGAAAAAACACTTCGAATTTTATTGTACACTTTTTGTACTGAAACTTTCTTTTTCATGAATTTTTAAAATTTAATTTTTTTCCCCCCAATTTAAAAATCTAAAATTTTTCATCAAAACTCCTGTATCAGATATCAAAATTTTTCATCCTTGATTTTTCAGCCATTAAAAAATTAAACAAGAATTTTTTATATGATATATTTGTCATCACAATATTTATTATCGCGAAAATTAGCGAAACGATTATTTTGGAAAAACTGTCTTTTTGAATGCAACTTTTTTTTTTAACTTCATTTTTACTATTATTACCATTTTCCGGTATCAAACAATTCAATTTTGTGTCATTTTTCCAAATTTTCTGAAAACTTTCTTTTCTATTATTATTATTATTATTATCATCATTATTATTGTACATTCAAATAATTCATATTTTCAACCCCCTCTTTAAAAATATTTAGTTCAAAATACGAAAACATGAAATAAATTCTTTGTCAATATAATTGAAAAAAAAAAGTAATCTCGAAAATTAACGAAACGATTATTTTGGAAAAACTGTCCCTCTGATTTGACACAGAACAGAAAAACAAAATACACGTTAATATTTTTCAGGACACTGAAATTTTTTCTTCGCTATGAATTTTAATAATAATAATAAATTTCAATGGTCATCATAGAATCTATGCCATTTAGCCCCCACTCAATACTTTTTCCTATTTCGTGTCGGCGTTGGAGAGCCCACGCGTAGGTTTCAGAAGCCCTCTCGGTGGGTTCGCCCCGCGCTCGAAGTGGCGCAGAGAGGCCGTCGGCCTGTGGCTTAGAATTCGCATCGCCAGTCGCATCACGTTCCTCGAGGGCTCTTCCCGTCCCTACGTCCCTCTATCGTTCTATCTCCTCGAGCTCCCTTCTCTCCACCTACTCCTTTTTTCCCCATCGCCTTCGTACTCCGGGATCGTCTTCATCTTCATCATCATCGTCATTCTGAACGTCGTGGTGCGCCTTTACGCATGCCACGCCCCGACAGCTCGCGCGCACAAAGCGCACGAGCGCGAAGGAAATGATAAAGACAGACGAGGCGACGCGTCTTCCTCGACTTCTTCCTCCTCCTCCTCCTCTTCTTCTTCTTCTTCTTCTTCTTCTTTCAGCCGCTTCTTCGTCCCTCCGACGCATGTCCCCGCGACGCGTATTTGAATGGATATTTCGTCTGTTTGTATCGTTGACTGCATTCCTCAAGGGCTCGGCATTTCCTGCACGCGTCCTCCAGGCAGCCTTGTCGGTTCATGCCCGCGAGGTTCTCTCTCGGCAGCGACCTCGTACCGAGCTCGAAGACCGAGATAGCAACGAAAAACAAAGTTCCTAAGGCTTCGATTCCTTTTTTTTTTGTTTTTTTTTAATTTATTTTATAATTATTATTTCACGACAATTATTCGTTGATTTTGTGAGATGTTAATTTTGTTTGTAATTGTTTAAAAAAAAAGAAAACAAATTAAGTAGAGTGGAAAGAAAAATTGTATGTTTTACTTCCTCATAGAGGAAGCTTTGCTTTTGTGGAAATTCTTTTGAGAATGGTCGTAAATGTCGAGGAAAGTGGTTTAGAAAAAAATGTCTGTGTGAATGTGTGATAGAGGGGCTAAAATTCATATTGCCATAACTCGGGAACTACTCAACTGAATCATCTCAAATTTTTGTGCCATATACAGTACAGTCAAGTGTCTCATTGGTGTAAATTTTATAAAAATCGATCGAAGAATTTTGATTTTATGGAATTTTTTATATTTTGAAAAATGTCTGTAAACACTTTAACTCGAACAAATTTTGAGCTATCGGGATGAAACTTGGAACAAAACTTCATTGGGGTGGTGCGAACGTTTGGTATTGAATTTGGGGGGAAATTGATGAAGCAGTTCAAATTTTATAGAAATTTGCATTTTTGTATTTTTTTTTTTTTTTGAAAATTCTATAACTCGACAACGGAATAAGCGACTCATCAAAAATTTTGCATAAATCTTAAAAAGAGTGAGTTAATGTGTATGACCCTACAACAGGGCTTCAGTACAAATTTCACGCAAATCGGTCGAGCGATTAAAATTTGGTGGCATTTTGAAAAAAGTTGCTCTTGCAAGTTACGGGATATTTTATTTTTTAGTAAAAAAGAAGGAAAACAAAGCTGCAAAGTCAAACTTTGAAAATTGCTTCCTCATTTTTCCTCTTTTGACGAAGCTTCCTCCACGAGGAAGCCAAAATTGATCAACCCTCATAGAGGTACCTTCGTCAAAATTGGAAAAATGAGGAAGCAATTTGCAAAGTTCGACTTTGCACCCTTTTTATATATTCTAATAAATATTTCATCAAATATCTTTTATAATCAAAATACTAATATTTTTTTATTCGCCATTTATTTTTCGAAATATATTTATTTATTTTTGAGAACACTTATCGAATTATTGATTCATCTATTATTTTGCAACAATTATTTGTTAATTTTATGATATACATTTTTTTAGCCCAAAAACACCAACATTTTTTAATAATATTTGACATTTTTTTTTTTTTATATCATTTTTATTAGATGTGTATAGAAGAAAAAATTCTTGAGGGACTTTTAGACCAAAACGAACATGTATTTATTTTGTGTATTATGTGCATGATGAATAGTGACTTAAGAGTCGAAGTGTCGTCAACGAGAGACGATCGTGTTACGTCCCTTCGAAAATCTCCTCATGTTTCTCGAGAACTTGGTCGGACTCTTGATTATCCAGAAGGACAAACAGGATAGAAAGAAGGGAGGAGGAGAAAGAAAAGTGGATGTTATGAGGGAGACAACGTGGCCACCACATAGGATAAGTATATCTGATGAACAGGACACTTCTAATCTCAACAGAGTCTAACTTTACATCGTTGTAAACTGGTCCTTTTAATATCTGTCTCTTGGCATGTTATTACATATTTTATCTCATAAATATTCATTTTTATTATTTTCATCAATATTGTAAAGCTCCTATTCTTAAAAAAAAATATATATATATATTACAATTATATGCAAATCAAAATAATATTTTCTGTTGAATGCATTTAATTATATTTCTTAACTGACAATAATTTAGTAAGATTAAAAAAAATAAATAACAGTTAATTCCACAAGTACTTTAGGTGAAAAAAAAATTTTGTTATTGTTTTTATAAATATTCTTAAGTCTCTATTTTTTGTAAAAAAAAAAAAAAAAAACTGTACAACTTTACGTGAGTGAAAATAAAAAATATTCTGTTGAATGTATTTAATTATATTTCTCAACTGATAATTATTTTGTTTGTTAGATTTATATAAAAGATAGCAGTTTATTGCACAAGTGATGAAATAAAAAAAAATATATGCTATACATTATGGAATAAATAGCTTATGTATGCATTAAATATGAGTGCCAACGTGTGCTTGATGAAAGATTGCATATAATTATGCAGAGTCGTCAAGGATTGTGAGGATCATAAATCACATAATCATTAATACACCTGAGTAAACACATTGCAGGCTGGATAATATCATTTGGCAACACCAACTAATGTACTTTTTTTTTTTTCTACAACCAACTTAATGCACTTTTTTTTTGCCCACCATCTGGAATGTATAATTTCTAAATGGTATGATTGTGGCTTTTGTTACTACGCATAATTGTATGCAATTGCAACGAATGTTTTTATTCAAACGTTATTTAACTGCCAAGCCTTTTTTTTTCACTGAAAAAAAAAAAAACGAATGTTGTCTCACCTGGTGAATACTATTGTGAATCAAAATTGTAGAAAAATGAATCTTTTAAAATATTCAAGTTTTAAGTTTCTATAACTAAACATATGTTTTTTTTTTTAAATTAAATAAAAAACATTTATTTAATAACGTTTATCCAGATTTTGTAAATTTAACTTGAAGATGTTTGAAAAAATGATCTTTTGTTTAGTTTTTAATTTTCATTCTGATAGAATAATTATTATAAATAAGCTTGTCTTTTTTTCTTTTTTAAATTGAACCAAAAAAAAAAATTGCTGCAATTCTATAAAAACAAATAACCCAAGTTTCTTTCAATATCTTTTTTTTACCTAATCGACAGAAAATCATACGTAGTAGAGATGCACCTAAAAATTGTCAAAACCTTTGTTCTGCTAAAATAATTGCAAAACTGAATTAAATGAAACTAGACATAATACGTTGGTGTTATTGATGTAGAAAATAATTTCCACTGGATTCTTCTGTTTCATAATATTAAAATAAATACTGATAAATTAAAACATTTAAATTAATTCATGAATTTATTATTAATATTCAAAAACGTGTCTGATTTAAAAAAAAAAAAAAAGAGAAAAAATGTTGAACTTAAAGATTTTCATAAATTTATGCTCACAGCTTTTTACAAACTAACTGATCAGGCAATCAAGACGAAAAAGGTATTGTCGAAGGATAAAAGAAACTTCACGAGTCAGGATTTATCAAGATGATCCATTTTAAAGCTAAGCAATTCTCTCGGGTCAACAATTTTTTTTTTTTTTTTTTTTACAACTCTCACGTCGAGCGACCGACGAAGATGATCAAGTGTTACTCTCGTGGGATCGCGATATATAACCTCTTTGAAGCGCGGAGCGGTCACTCGATGAAGCGATAAACACGTGTCCGCACCCTCTTGACCGACTCATCGTTTCCTACATTTATATATATATATGGGGCATTCCACCTGATTTCGACCTGGATTTGACCCTTGACCCTTCCATTCGGGTCCGCAATTTTTTATATGATTCACACAACTCCAAAAAGTACCAATTTTTATTTATTTATTTATATTCTTTTTTACACATTTTTTATTATCTCCAATTTTTTTCAACAAATTATCAAACGACACATATTAAAAATTTGAAAAAATTACGAAAAACCTATTTTCGAAAATCAACACTTTTTTTCAAAATTTCTTTTTTTTTTTTACAATTTTTTCTATTTTTTTTTTAATTTAAAAAAAAATCAAGTTTTCCCTCAACATGTTAAAAATTCTTCACTGCAGGATCCTCTCTTGTATTGATTCCAGAAAATTCGCAAAAAAAAAAATCCCACGTACTATAAACTGAGGTAAAAAAAAAAGTATCTGATACGAAGAGTCGGGTGTACGATTTCAGTGTTAATTTTCCATGAAGTTATAAAATGTTGCGTCGCAGCATCTTGGCTCTCTCGAAAGCAAAAAAAAAAAAAAAAAAAAAAAAAAAACTCCCAAGGATCTTATCTAACAACGAGTCTCTCGGACTGCAACATATCCTTAAACCCGTGAATGCATAATGGTGAATCGTATCTTAGCGTCTCTGTTGACTCCCAAAGAAACTAGATCATTAAGCCTACGTAGACATACACATGAAAATGTATACATATATATGTGGTGTGTGTGTATAAGCGAAAAGACTCCTAACGTTTATAATGCTCTGCATATCCGCACGCAGACACATTAGCATCCTTGGATTTCTTGCCTCAAGTTCAGTGCACTTTCCGGTCTGGCTGAATTTATACGTATACGCAATCTGACATCTGCTCTGCCTGAATAAATGCATATAATTATATATATATATATATATATATATATGTATGTATTTCACGAATAGACTGTACAGAGTACAAGTGTATTAACGTGTGGCATCGCTCTCTTGGCACGTATATTAAATACATTCTCTGCTGTATATATGGGGCATTCCACCTGACCCTTGACCCTTCCAATCGAGTTCACAATTTTTTCTATGCTTGACATAACTCTAAAAAGCACTATTTAAATAAATGTATTATTTATTACTATTATTATTATTATTTAATATTTTTTTCTTAAAATGATAAAAAATATATTGCAAACGAAAAAAAAAAAAAATATAAAATAACAAGATTCATCCCATTTCTGTTTCTCAGTTCGTCTCTCTTGGCACGTATATTAAATATATTCTCTGCTGTATATATGGGGCATTCCACCTGGATATGACCCTTGACCTTTCCAATCGAGTCCACAATTTTTTATATTATATAACCGTAAAAAACACTATTAAAAAAAAATGTATTATTTATTATTATTATTATTATTATTTTTCTTTTAAAATGACAAAAAATATATTGCAAAAGAAAATAAATAAATAAAATGAAAATAATAAAATAACAAGATTTACCCGATTTCTGTTTCTCAGTTCGTCTCTACAATTCTGACCATACGACGCATAGCTCTTTCAATTTTTCTTTTTCCACAGCCTGATGCTGCTGCTGCTGCTGCTGCTGCTGCATTTACGTTGACGTGCAGGTCTCGAGTGCAGTACGCAAGAGCCATCTAGGCCTATCCTAGTTTTTGTCTAGGATACAAGACTAAAGCCACCTTGGCTCGTTGCACCGGAGTGCACAGCTCGGTGAGTTATACATGTAGACGAGAAGCAGCAGCAGCAGCAGCAGCAGCGATACTAACAGAGCGGCCAAGAGAAAGAGCCAGACTGAACAGAGTTTCGAACCATCTACGGAGTCTCGTCGTCTCCGTAAGACGCACGTTTATTTCCCTTGCTATATAGTATTGCTTTAGCTACCTTTCCCGCCTCTGTGTATATTCACTCGAATACTATATGTATACATATACTATGTGTGTATATATAAGAAAGCTTAGGATCCAATGTGTGTGTGTGTGTGTGTGTGTGTGTGTGTGTGTGTGTGTGTGTGTGTGTGTGTAGCTAACTCTTCAACACCTACACCTTTCCGCCTTACTGGCACCTAGAAAACCTAGCCGGTCTACTATCCGATAAGGTAATCCCCCGGGTCGGTGATTCTTACAACGACTATTCGTCTCCAGATTTCGCGAGGCTAAGGAGATATATATATATATATATATATATATATATATATATATATGTATAGTATACGCCTGGGAAGGAGAGAGTGTGTGCTGAGTATTGTAAAAGGAATATGGACTAGAACTTGATTGCCATAGCCTGAGGAGGTTCAAGTACAATCATAACAATTGTAACTAAGATTTTCTTTTAAGAATCATTTTTATATATGGGCCATTCCATGCCAATTCGGCTTGGCTGAAATCCTTGAATTTCTTTTTTTATTTTTCTCTCGAGTATGTTGTAGAGTCACTCGAAAAAATAAGCCTGAAAAAAATGTTGGGACTTTGAAATTTTTTTTTTTTATTTCAGTTCTTTTTTCTCCCAATTAATTGTTATTATTTTTGTTTTTTTTTTTTAATTTTAAGTAGTTATCCATAAATTTAGTTTCACCTGCTTTGACAACAATTTCCACTTGAAAATCAGTTACTTCCTCAATGAGGACGTAAATTTGTCTATTTTGGCTTTCTCATAGAGGAAGCTTTGTAAACATTCAAAAGTCATAACGAAGCAATGTGCAAAACTCTATTATGCATCCTTGTTTTAAATAAATAAATAAATAAATGCTGTTTATTTATCATATATTGCTCTCTTTTCGAATTTCAATTGATTTAGTGTCTGTTGACCCGAGTTAGTGGAAAATGAAAATTTTTCGTAAAATTAAATCTCATAAAAACCGAACCAATTTGCCGATTTATCCCAAATTCAATACCAGTCGTTCTTTGACACAGCTTTATTTGTAAAAAAATTATTTAGCTCGTATGCTAAAAATTTGCTGCAGCTAATGCGCGAACAGAGATTTTTCGAAAAATGCAAATTTGAATTAAATTTGAACAGATGCCTGAATTTTTTTTTGAAAACTTTTCACAAATAAAGTCGTCCACCTGCCTCATGTATGTGCTAAATTTCAGCTCGATTTTTAAAGCGGTTCTTGAGTTCTTTTTGTAAACCACTTTTCCTGACATGAAAATTTCAAATTTTTTTTTTTCACAAAAACAAACCTTTCTCTACGAGGAAGTGAAAAAAAAAAAAATTATCAATAATTTTTCTACTCGAACAATTTGACTCTACTGCTGAAACATCCTTAAGGTTGATTCTTTACGCGCCAACGAACAAATCTAACCGCTGGTTACCAAAGCAGGATTGACTATCCTCTCGATTTCCTAACTTCTCTACAGTTTGGCACTGCGTATCGCTCATGGTGGGCTCAGCAATCTGTTAGCTGTTCGCCCCATTCTATTTAGCATACACTTTTTCGTCCTTTTCCTCTTTTTTTTTTTTCTTTTTAACGAAACCAAACACTGTGAGATTGATCCATGCTATCTCTCTCTCTGTCTCTTTCAGTGCATTTATGTATAGTCTGAATTGTTTCTCTCGATTCATGAATGATTTATAAACTCTTGGTCGTGGTGGCTCTTAATACGTCTACATCGAGCGTTGTATTGGAGACAAAGTTCTAAATTATTCCATTGAATACGCTCGAAGAGTGATTTGGCAACGGAAGAAATAGTGGAGAGAGAGAGAGAGAGAGAGAGAGAGAGAGAGAGAGAGAGAGAGAGAGAGAGAGAGAGAGAGAGAGAGAGAGAAGAGAGCAAGAATTTTATATATGCGAAGCTCGTAGTTGAACGATCTCGAGTGCACGAGAATTACGTGAATATTCGCGAGAAAATATATATATATATAGACGTAGACGAAAGTTCACGACCTCGGCAGCATCGAGAATTACGCCGTTACGACGTTGCACCAGAGACATCGATTTTTCTGTATTATACTTAACGCTCAATGTTGGCCTTGTTGGCTGCGATCTCAAACACTCGAGTTATTGGTTCTAATTTATGTACAGAAATTTTTGTATTTCAAATATTAAATAAATTATGTAATTTTTTATTCTTTTATTTTAGAGTTGAATTTGTAATATTGAAATATTATATTAATCGAACAAAATATTCAGAGATATGATATAAAATTTGAAAAAAAAGAAGAGCATAAAATATTACCTTCAACTTGTTGCAATAGACAAAAAAAATCTCGAAACTGGGAGCGTAAATTTGAATGGTAATCCGCTGTTCGACGGAATGTAGTACCGAAGTCGCCGCCAGGTGGCTACCGGCGCGTCAATTCTCCCGCAAGCGAGACAGGCGTGCCATCGAACATATACAAGTCGAACTGGCGAGCCCTCCAGATTACAAATTTTCTAGCGAGTCATTTTCATTTAGTAATATATTACATTTAGACGTTTGTGTTTATTGACTTGAAAAAAAAAATACAACATTTTTGGAAATGTTGGAAATCGAAAGATGAATTTTTTTGGAAAATAGTGCGAAGCCAATTATGAGAAATATTTGAGGGGGTTAAAAAAAAAAATTGATTGTGAAAAGTAAATTGAAGTTTGTGTCGTTTTTTTGTTGAACAATTTTTTTAAATATACAATTGAAGCCTCCTTAATCGACTCTAGGAGCGGATATCCCGAATCCTGACACTCCAAACAAGGGCTGAAAAAGCAAGAGCATACGGTGTTCGAGGTTCACCTCAGTGCCAAGTCAACCAAGGGAATCCTCGCTCCATTCACTCCGTTACTCGGTTCGACCAAATTTGAGCAGTCTCACAAGAAGGAAAAAAAACGACGACGACAACGAGGAAGAAGAAAAAGAAGATGAAGAAGTGGGAAGAAAAAAGACTTTAAACAAAAAAAAAAAAAAAAAAACAGAGCATTTCCCGTGTAACTTGGTCCTGTATAATGTTGCCCTTATTCCAGACCTGTGAGTCTGAACATCTGACACGCCCTACGATAATTCGACACGCTGCCTTCTTATAAGCGCATGCTGTGCCGGGTAAAACTACACTCCAGAGTAGGAGGCAACGGGACTGGTAAATGATGAGTTAATATGTCAATAAATAAACCCTTTAAAGTTATTTTTTTTTATCTATATTACATTATGAAAGAAAATTTTAATCAACTCGGTGGGATTAAAGTGAAACAACCAGTCTGAATTGCAGTTTATAGACGATATGTCGAAATATATATATATAGAATATTCGATATTTCGATTATTCGATATTTCGATTTTTCGAAACTTCGATATTTCGATTATTCGATATTTCGATTTTTCGATAATACGATTATTCGATATTTCGATATTTCGATTATTCGATTATTCGATATTTCGATTATTCAATATTTCGATATTTCGATTATTCGATATTTCGATATTTCGATATTTCGATATTTCGATTATTCGATTATTCGATATTTCGATAATTCGAGACATAAAAACAACAAAATTTTGTGATATCGCACGTTATCGCGTGTATATTCTAAAATAACAAAATATATAGATCAATGTGTTAGTATTTGTTGTGTGGAGAGAGCCTAGAGAATGGCATATATATATATATACATTGTGATGGCACGTCGATCGATGAAACGGTGAATAAAACATCGTTCGAGCTCGTTCGACTGGCACTGCGTCTGCAGAATTCGATTCGCGTTCCCGCGTCTAGCAACGAATATATATATAACACAATTGATTCGCTCGTTCTCACGTTCCTCCTCTCTCTCTTGTATCTCTCAAAGCTTTAGGCTTCTACGTGTCTGCTCAATTCTCTGCCTGTATTCCTCATTATTATCCGCACGAATATGTTACAATGTTTCTTTAGCCAAACACGCATAAATCTAAGAATGTTGGTACATAAGGATGCGTTTAAAGGTGCCGCAATAAGTATTACAGGAGGTTCACCATGGGTTGCGCCCATCTGCCATTCATGTACCATTGCTTTTCATATACTGTTTGAACTATGACGACGTATATATACTCCCTGTTGATGCCTCTGACGAGAGCATCATTTGAGCTCTCTCGCTACTTCCCGCCACAAAGTCTCTAAATCTTTATGGCATCTCTTCACCGGCAGTCATGAATGTAACGTGAGGATGACGAAGAATAGTGAGATCCCACAGAACGCAACCATATATTAGATACTTTGCAGCTATTTTATTTATTTCTTTTTTTTTTTTTTTTTTTGCCAATACGCGACTATCGACTGTTTCATCCTTGGGAAAACGCTGCAAGTTTATGTGCATCATCTATGTACGAGGCATTCTATGTCAAATTGAATTTTTTTTTTATTTAGCTTCATTGTTAAACAGTTAATTTTATGGTTTTACTGACAAATCATATTTTTCTATTTCAATGAAGAAAATACGTAATACGAAATGATAGATAGAGCGAAGAAGTCAGAAAGGCGAGAAATCGTACTTTTTTTTTTTTTTTTTTTTTTTTTTTTTTTATAGTTGTATACAAAAAGCTTTCCGATTCACCGGAGAGACAAGGCGGAAATAGTGCGGGGAAGCGTGTCTAGAGTCAATTAAAGCTATGCGCACCTGAACGCCCAAATCGATATTGAACGCGCCGGGGCCAGGTGCAGCCTGCCAAGTGTGATGGTGCTTCACCCCCCCCCCCCCCCCTCCCCCGGCCCTATTCCTTTTCGTTTCCGTGAGTTCCTGGCGCCTGCTTTCCGCCTATACAACGTCGGTGCGTGTAAAACCTACGAAATTCATGTGTGCTTCGTGACTGGAAAACACGCGGAAGCATCCGTAGCTTCAGACACGAAAGTCCATTACTTTCATCGATACATGTATATTGCACACGGTGTATTTACAGCTGTGAAAATATATCTATGTTTTCGATATTATGCATATTGCACAACGCTAAAGCCGCGAATATACAATGTGTGCGGTATCATAGGTATGGGGCATTCCGTGTCAACATATATATGGGCCATTCCACGTGGTTTCGATGTCGATCTGACCCTTGACACTTCCGATTGGGTCCGCAATTTTTTATATGATTGACATAACACTAAAAAACACTAATTTAAAAAAAATATTTTTTTTAAACATTTAAAAAATCTGAATTTTTTTTTTTTTCGAACATAACAATTTTTTTTTTTGCCTTTTTTCAACGACAATAAAAAATGGGAAAAATCAGACAATTTTTTTTGTACAATTGCAAGTGACAAAAAAAGTGTCGAATCTGCAACTTTTTGAATTTGCAATAACAACAACAATAATTGTCTAACATCCAAATTTCTGTTTGTTAAATTCGAAATGATAAGAAAATTTTTTAAAATCGAGTGACCATTTTTTTTTCTTAAATAAAAAAAAATGATAAAATAAAAATCGCAAAATTTGATTGTCAAGCATTTGACAGACATTTCAGTTGTTCTTAAGACGACAAAATATATTTTGTAAAATGTAAATACCGAAAAAAAAAAAAAAAAAAATAATAACAATTTTTCAACTTTTATTTCGCGAAACTAAAAGATAAAAAAAATCTAGTCAAAGTAACAAAAAAGTGTGCGAATAGAAACTTCGTCTGTTAAAACACCACAAATATCAGATTTAATTTTTCCTCGATAAAAAAAAAAATGTTCCGTAATGTTGAGAATGTTAAAAAGTTGTTAAAGTGAGTTTTAGGCGTTTTAGGCTTCAACGAGCCGAGTTTAATGTAGAGTCTCTCCCTCTCTCTCTCTCTCCTTCTCTCTCTCTCGATTCGTGGTGAGGGTTGTGCATGGCGTTGGTGGATGCAGAAGTGCAATGGCGAGGCGACGACGACCTCCACCAACGACCGAAATAGACTCTGCGGGGTTTAACGGTACGCCTGAATGTGCAAAACGCGCTACGAATTATACACATACGTATACATGTATAGACCTAGGAATAGTCATTGTCGCTGAGGGACGAAGATCGATGGAGGTAAGCGCGATCGATATAAATGGGAAATTAAGTCACATTCTTAAACGTCGATTTCTCCCTCTCATTCTTCATTTATTATTACGTAGCCTGTGTGTGTATGTGTGTGTGTGTGTGTGTGTAAAATCACGCCAAAGGTTAAAGCACTCTTTTGAGAATTTGGATAAAGCCTTGAAGAGGCTCAAAAAAGAGGTACTCGAACGACTTTACCAAACCAGAGAGAACACGCGAGACCAGCGCAGAGACTCCAAGCGCATCGAAACAAATACTGCATTGCAGTAAAATGTGCATCGTAAGACTCTCCCTCTCTCTCTCTCTCTTTCTCTCGCCTCGTGTGCGAAGTGCAACCGCAGAGTGTTTCACTGAATATGTATACATATATATGGTATCTACGAATCCCGAAAGAAAAGCCACCGGGTTTAGTCTTAGAGACTTTTGTAGAATCACCACAAAAGGAGACCGGGGCTATTTGTATCAGTTGTGAAAAAATTTAGATTGAAAAACAAAAAATTTTTGTAAAATTAAAGGAGACTAAATAAAATCGTGTAAAATTATCGAATTTAAGAAAAAAAAAAAAAAAAATGGTCATTATTGAAAGTGGTAGAAAAAAAAATTACAAATTGAAGAAATAATTTTGTTAAATTAAAAAAAACATGAAATATATCGTAAAAGGAAATTATCATTTTTTTTTTTTAAATATTTGCAATCACAAAAAATATATTGTCAAAGGAAAATTAGTAAATTTCTCCAAAATGATATAAAATATTTCCAGAGATGAAAAAAAGGGATCTTGCTCGTGACTCAACTAGCCCCGGTCTCCTCTACCGGCGAGACTTTCCCCTCGAATGAATTTATTGTATCTATGAATCCCGAAAGAAAAGCCACCGCGATTAGTCTTAGAGACTTGTGTAGAATCACCGCAAAAGGAGACCGGGGCTATTTGTATCACTTGTAACAAAAATGTAATTTTTAATAATATTTTTTTGTAAAATTATAAGTGACAAAATAAAATAAATCATCGAATTTATGAAAGAAAAAAAAAAGGTGATTATTCAAAAGTGGTAGAAAAAACAAAATTACAAATTGAAAAAATACTTTTGTTAAATTTAAAATAACATGCAATTGTAAAAGAAAATAATAAATATATTCTTTTTTTTTTCTAAAATATTTGCAATTAAAAAAAATATCAAACGAAAATTAGAAATTTTTCCAAAATGATATAAAATACTTCCTGAAATGAAAAAAAAAAAAAAAAGATCTGGCTCGTGAGTCAACTAGCCCCGGTCTCCTCTACAAGCGAGACTTTCCTCTCGAATGTCAGATTATTTCCACCTGAATGGAATATTCCAGACAATGTAATTTAACGGAAAAAGCAATTAACTCTTTTGGCATGGCAATTACGTTAAAATTTACGAGATCTTGTTGTCGTCGCGATTAATATTTCAAATGCTTGAGAAACGATAATAATCAAGCAATATATATATATACAGTTACATACAACTGTGTGTGTGTTTTTTTTTTTCTTTTTTTTTATCATCTGCTCCAAATTTGAAACTTATTCTTAGTCCCCCTAACTTTCTCCAGTTTTATTCTATGTCCACGCTTTTTTTTTTTTTTCTTTTCTTTCACTCTCGTTCGCCCTTTCTGTGTCAAGTGCGTGCTTGGCTAGATTGGCTGGTAGAGCACTTTTAATCTCGGTCAAGTAAAGCGACAAGGACAACGCGCTGTTACTCGACAATTAGGCATCTAAAATGCAAGGTTTACACTTTTACTCAATTAAATATTAACATTACTGTGGAAACGTGACTAAACAATTTGCCCTTCGCTCATTCATATCGTGTGTAACACGTCGAAAATTACTTTGTTCCATTTAAACAGACATACTATCAGTCTAATACTATTATAATTATTACTATTATTCTCTGTACACAAAATTTTTTTTTTTTAAATACGAGATAAAAGCAAAAGTATTTTTTTTACATTTAACAGCCATGCTTTGTCCTCAAACATTGACAATCAAAAAAAAAATATATATATATTTAAAAATAAAAAAATAAATTGTTATTTTCAGAATTTTCTCGTTTCTTAAATAACAAATATTTCATGTCAAAATTGCGTAGAAAAATGGTTGAAAAAATGTAACATTTTTTTTTTAAATTCAACTAGTTCAACAAAAAAAATTTGTAAATCAGAACCGACAGATATAAAATTATTGAACTATTTTTAAGTTAATTCTGATACATCTAAAAAAAAAAATTGTAAAATCAGGATGTTGAGATTTGTACCAAAAATAACACAAAAAAGTTATTATTCAATAATTTCTGATCAGCAATATTAAAAAAAAAAAAAAAATGATTCTCCTAAATCAAGAGAAACGATCATATACTTCAAAGTGTTACAAGTCAGTTCTTATCACAAGCAACATAGTGCACCTTTTTCCAAGTTCAAGGGTTCACCGACAATCTTCCCAAAGCGTGCTAAGGAATTTTTTCTTTTTTTTTTTTCTTTCTCTCTCTTTTTCTTTCAAAGTTCTGGCATACTGCCTATACAAGAGAGTAACTCAGTAAGGACACCGTTAACTTACGTTACTATTATATCTAAAATGCAAGTCTAAGCTGCACAGGCGACTCTTGCGACGCCGTATACTATGGCACTTATGCAGT
The DNA here is from genome assembly GCA_964016905.1 of Perithous albicinctus. Lineage (NCBI taxonomy): Eukaryota > Metazoa > Arthropoda > Insecta > Hymenoptera > Ichneumonidae > Perithous > Perithous albicinctus. The sequence goes on along the minus strand of OZ024696.1, from coordinate 15,345,889 downwards.
TTAGGACGTATAGGACTAGACGATGCTATCCTATGTATTCTTATATATATATATATATATGTATATATATACCACCTACAGGAGTATTGGCGAATCCCCGGGACGTCGAGAGGACCACATATAACGTGTGCGCAGAGAGGGCTTTTCCGAATGACCGCGCGTGCATGCACGCGTGTATATTCATACTACCAAGAGAGAGAGAGAGAGAGAGAGAGAGAGAGAGAGAGAGAGAGAGAGAGAGAGAGGACCTATATATCCTTAGAGGTGTTCAGGCTCTTTATCGCCGTCTATAAATCAACGCGTACACGAGGTCCGCACGCTCGAACGTATGACACTTTACAAGCGATCAGTTCGAATCTCTTCTCTCGTATAAGCGCCCGCGCTCTTTGCAATATATATATATATATATATATATTTAAATTTACCATGAAGTTACAAGAGTTTTTATTTTAAGTAAATTTTGTCTTTATAATTATAATAATATTATTTTGTAAAATTGTAATTTTAATAAGAAAAATTAATGTGTTTGATTTGACGAAAATTATTACATTTTTTTAGA